>CM056583.1:55178119-56378119 GCA_029721435.1 Gymnothorax reevesii | reverse complement strand
CTGCTTTTCTCAATTGTATTTAGTTTTGAATTGCTCTTAAGTTGCATTCAGAAGTTTTTTTTTTTTTTTACCTGCAGATTCTCATCATTGGAAAACCTTTGAATGAAAGAATTGATTCAAAATGGGCTAAGAAAGACATGTGTCTGCAGTTGAAAGGGATTTTTTGTGCCTCCTCTATATTTAGCACAGCAGCCACCACTGATTATGACATAAAGCAGTGATCAGATAGGTACTAAATTGTTTCTTGCTGTCTTTATGTAATGGTTTTCAAAGGGTTGATCATATTTGGATGTCCAAACCATTTAAAACCATTAAATGAAAGTTACTAAAGCACTCTCAAACCAGTATTGTATCTGATCACAGCCTAACATTGCACTTGAGTACATTTGAATTGGCAAATTAAAGAAAGGCCCAACTCCACACATTTTCACCATGGAGTAGGGCCTATATTGAATTCACCGTTTCATTTGTATCCTCTACTCTAATAACATGTTCATTCATTTTCTACAGGAAAATGTTTGTCGGAGGGCTGAGCTGGGATACTACAAAGAAGGACTTGAAAGATTATTTCTCCAAGTTTGGAGAGGTAGTTGATTGCACACTGAAACTGGATCCTATGACTGGACGGTCCAGAGGTTTTGGATTCGTGTTGTTCAAAGAAGCGGAAAGTGTTGACAAGGTACTATCTTTTTCTTCTTTGCAGCACTACTCAAGAAACTCTTGGCAGACAATGGTGTTGAATGTGTCTTTTCAAGCTGGGTATCTATGTATTATTTTTTGTGCTTGTAAAAATGTAAGTTTGCAATGACTCATCCCTCAAAATCCAGCATAAATATAAGATAAATTAGATGGCAAAGAAACATTCATTCAAGGTATTCGGTTTTCAATTTTTCGAGTTGGATATTTGTTTGAATATTTATATCCCCTAATTGTAGGCTGTCAATGAAGCTGAAATGGAAAATACATTTTGTGTGCATATTATTATATATACTTTTTAATTATGCCGGTTAAAGGTGCTCAATACAAGATTTTTTCTAAATGAAGAATAAAAAAATATATTAATTGGGCTTACTTAAAGGTGCAGAATAGAATTTTTTTTTTTCTCGCAAAAATTAATTTTGTTGCTCCAAAATGAGTCCTGTGTTTATTCCGGTAACCGACAGTGCGCCACTGAGCTAGTACAGTTGCAACGTGGAAACCACGCCCATCTCTAGCAGGATTCCTATGGTTGTCAACTATCATGCTAGCTACCTAATATATTTCTACAATGTTCGAAGTAATTTTTTCATTCCGATTTTATACACTTAACAAAATAAAAGGAACACTAAAATAACACATCCTAGATCTAAATGAATGAAATATACTTATTAAATACTTTGTTCTTTACATAGTTGAATGTGCTGACAACAAAATCACACAAAAATTATCAATGAAAATCAAATTTATTAACCCATGGGCTGGACACTACACTGACAGACACAGCAAACCTTCTTACCACAGCTCACATTGATGTGCCATCCTTGATAAGCTGCGCTACCTGAGCCACTTGTGTGGGTTGTAGAGTCCGTCTCATGCTACCACTAGAGTGAAAGCACTGCCAGCATTCAAAAGTGACCAAAACATCAGCCAGAAAGCATAGGAACTGAGAAGTGGTCTGTGGTCACAACCTGCAGAACCACTCCTCTACTGGGGGTGTCTTGCTAATTGCCTATAATTTCCACCTGTTGTCTATTCCATTTGCACAACAGCATGTGAAATTGATTGTCAATCAGTGTTGCTTCCGGAGTGGACAGTTTAATTTCACAGAAGTGTGATAGACTTGGAGTTACATTGTGTTGTTTAAGTGTTCCCTTTATTTTTTATGAGCAGTGTATTATACATCCCACTTCAGTCAAAACGAGTATTCCATCACACTTTTTTCCCTTTGATGATGACCTGCAGCGCCTGACATGCTTAAAGTTAGCAGAAGTAAAGGGCTGAAAGAAACAAGAGTGTGTGCGACCAACCTAATTACAACACGAATGAACAAATTGACTGCAGAGTTTTATTTTCTATCGCTTATTAATTTCCTGAACAAAACTTCACTTATGTAAGGACACATTACCACCAAACTGATTAACATCTTTGGCCAGTCTTTAAACATTGCCTTAACTACACTGAAAAAATATATAAACGCCCCATGTCAAGTATTGATGCCACATGGAGTTAACAACTCTTAAGTGAGCATATGCTGACTTTTACTTGCAAGAGAGGGATATTTCTCTTGATTTGTGTACCATTTTTTAATCCAGCTCTCTGTCAGTGAGCATTTGCTCAGTGATGTAACTTAGTACATGGGTGTGGCATTTCCAGATGGTGATCAGACAGAATGAGCAGTACCCAGACACTCCTTATACGTTGGACAATAAAAGGCCACCCCAAAATGTCAAATTTAGTCAAAAGTCATTATGCCTCAGATGTCTCCGGTCATGTGGAAACATGCCATTGGCATGCTGGATGCAGGGATGTCCACCAGAGCGGTCTGCATGCAGTTCCTTGAAGCAGAGCACATTCCAGGTCTGGACTGGCCTGCGTATTTGCTGGACAAGTCGCCCATAGAGCATCTTTGGGATGTTCTGGAGCGATATGTCTGCGACCGTGTTCCAGTTCCGGATAATGTGCACCAGCTCCGTGTGGCCTCCTTTGGGAAGAATGGAATAACATTCCACTGGCCACGATAGACAAACTGACCAACGTGTTCAAAGAATTGTCACTCCTTTGCAGATGCCAATATCAAGATGTAATGGACTGTGATCTGAAGATTGGTCATTAACAAAAATGAATTTTGATTTGCTTCAGATATTGCATAGCCCTAATGTTAATAAAAACTCAAAAATTTGACATGGGGCATTTATATGGGGCCAAACAAATTAATTCATGTGAAATTTAACTGCTAACATTTGTTACCTTGTGTCTGTTCCACACTGTGAACGGTGTGCACAGACTGAATGTTTTCGGCTTAAAGGGGACCTGTTATACTACATTTCCAAGTTCATATTTTGATCTTTGACTCCCCTCGAGTACTCCTGATCATTCAAAGTCCAAAAAAGGGTCCTTATTTAGCTCCTTTTCGGCCTTTTTGGATATCGCCCGTGGTAATGGTTTACTAATCACGATTGCGTTGGAACGACCAGCGTTTGCTCGCGGAAAATGGGCACAATAAGCCGCTTTCAAACCGAACGCGGAACAAATTTTTCGCGCGACTGATTATATTCAAAGTTAACGCATTGTCTTTGCATTGACTTTGAATCTAATCTGTTGCGTGAAAAATTCATTCTGTGTCCAGTGTGAAAGCGGCTTATCATGCCCATAACGTGTGTATTCGCGTCTTTGCATTTACTTTGAATGTAATCTGTTGCGCGAAAAATTCGTTTTGCGTTTGGTGTAAAAGCAGCTGTATGGATAATGCGACAGCTAGGGAGAGCTGTGGTTATGTAATGAACATAATACAGGCTTTACAGACAGTAAGTTCCTTCTAGCATGGACAGTTGCATATGTGGAGCTTGCGAATGACTTTTACAGGATAGAATTTCCTATTCAATCTCTGCCTTTTTCAGCCTTTTATTAGCCAGAACCATTTCTAAAGGGGGATGAAATTACGCCAGAGAAATCGTTTGTTATACCAGACTTGTTAGAGCTTATTCGTTTCGCGATCACTTTCATGGTAGCATCAGAGAGCTAGCCCAGATATTGGTGAAGTATCCGGCTGATTCCGGGCATGGATAAGTGAAGCGATCGCAAGCAGCCGTAAACAAACCCAAAAGCGTATCTCAAGCTCTGCAAAACCTATGTCTGGTCTAACTGCAGCCTTTTTAAGCACTTCTTTGCAGACACATAACACCTCTCCAGTTAGCCTCAACAGTACAGGTGCTGGTCAATGAATTAGAATAATTTGAAATAGTGCAATCTTTAAATTTTTTATTGCTTTTTTTGTGCAGAAAGCAAATCAGGTGTTCACCGCGCCTGTCCTACTTGTTAGAGTAATCACAGAACTCGCTACCTCTAAAAAATTTGCTCAGCTGAGCTTTTCAAAAGGCCCATTTAGGCCATTTAACTGTGACACTGTTGTTTCATTGAATTAGAATAATTCATAAGTCATTTCATTGAAATAGAATAAGTGCTCGAATTTTTGTTTTCTGTGAAGAGTGTTCACTGTGCAGTATGAAGTCAGGGTTGAGTAGAATTTCTAAGTTGTAAAATCAATCATGGGTAAGCAGTGTGACCTCTCAACCGGAATAGTGGCTCAAAGTCAAGCCCTTCGCCAACAAGGCTTGACCCAAACTTAAATTGCTGAGCAGCTCGGCATCAGCCAGTCTTCCGTCTGCAAAGCTCTCAAGAAAGACTGCAGCAAGTGCACCAACTGTTCCAGCGTCCGAAAAACTTCTGCTCGCGACGACAAGCAGTTAAGAATGATCGCAGTCAGCAACTGGTTCAAGTCCAACTTCTGAGCTCAGCGACTTGTGGAACGAGCTGACCGGCGCTAACGTCTCAAGATCAACCACTTGCCGTCATCTGCGCGAACTCTGCTTCAAATCTCGCGTTCCAGCAGTAAAACCAATGCTGAACAAGAAACAAATGGAGAAACGGCTGAAGTGGGCCAAAGAACACGGCGAGTGGACTGCTGAAGACTGGCTGAAAGTGGTCTTCAGTGACGAATCACGCTTTTGCATCTTCCTCGGTGACCAAAGTCCTCATGTTTGGTGTCATGGTGGTGAAACCTACAACCACGAGTGCGCAAAAAGATCTGTCAAGTTTCCCCAGAGCGCGATGGTCTGTGGATGCATGTCCGCTCGGGGTGTAGGGAAATTCTGCTTCCTCAAGAAGACTGTTAATGCAGCCGTATACCAAGATGTTCTGGAAACGTTCCTGATTCCGACTGTTGAGGATCAGTTGGGCGAAGAAGACCTCATATTTCAACAGGATTTTGCATTGGCTCATGTGGCAAAGTCGACCAAAGATTGGTTCGCCAAAAAACAGCTTGATGTTTTGGCATGGCCGGCCAACTCGCCTGACCTCAATGTCATTGAAAACCTTTGGGCCATCGTCAAGCGGAAAATTTGTGACAGAAAGCCGACTACGTTGGACCAACTGAAGCAGAACATCACCACTGCCTGGGAAGCTGTGAGTGCGGAAACTGGTCAAATCAATGCCGTGGAGACTTCAGGCAGTCATTCAAGCCAAGGGGGCAGCCACAAAATACTGAGAAAGTGATGATTCAAATTATAATAAAATAAAAAATTCTAATTCAATGAAACAGTTTCTCCATTATTCTATTCCAATAAATCAACAGTGTCACTGTTAAATGGCCTAAATGGGCCTTTTGGAAAGCTCAGCTGAGCAAATTTTTTACTGGTAGCGAGTTCTGTGATTACTCTAACAAGTAGGACAGGCGCGGTGAACACCTGATTTGCTTTCTGCACAAAAAGTGCATTAAAAAATTAAGCGATTGCACTATTTCAAATTATTCTAATTTCTTGACCAGCACCTGTAGTGGCTGCAATCAGGTAACGCTATGATGAAACTGCCACATTGATGCTTTCCAAAATAACACAAGCATACCAATCAGAATTACTGCATATAAGTTAACCAGGAGCATTTTTAATTAGCACGGCGGCACGCAACCTAACATGCAGTAGCTGGTAACCGAGCGGTGATAACAACCACAGAGACAAACCCTTGCAATACAAGTTTTACAGACCGCAACGTCTGTTACTATGGACAGTTGTACCAAGCCTTTAAATTACAAACAAGTATCAAAAGTTAGATTCAAATGACGTTTATGTTCACACACCTTCTGTTGAATTTCCCTTGATATTACTCTTCATATTTAGGACACAAACATTAGCAACAGTAACTTTGCTATGTTAGCTGCAGTGCTACAGCCACAATAAACAGGCCTTCACCTTAAGTAGGCTCATAAAAGCAACTCACAGTTTCCGCGTCCGTGAGTCACGGACAGTCGCAACCAATACAGGATTTATTTTCAGATATTTTACAAAGCCTGCGTTTGAGGCCAGTTGTTAGTGCTAACTATCGTTAGCGGTCCTGCTAGCCACCCATAACACATTAGCTTCACTTTCATTATTTGCTGTTATATCGCTATAGCTTGTGGCTCTGAGCGCTTTATCGATACAACCGCTTCAGGTTTGAGAAGCACCTGAGATGCTTATCCTGTGTTGAATAATCCTTTATTGACAAAGCTGCCTTTGGTGAAATGCTGAGCACAAACAGCTAACGTTCCCTTTGGCCGTGGCTGTGTGCTGCTAGTGAACAAAAAAGCCACCCACTGATTTCTGGTGGCATCCACTTTTGGAAGAGAAATAGGTGCTTTTCTTTGTGCCCCAAGGTAAACGGACAAGCAGCTTTGGGACAGATACTGACAAAACTGCACCTCAAATGATCTGCGGTTCTTCTTTTCTATTTCCAAAAGCGTCAAGGCTACTAAGGCATAGTATGATTTGCAGTTGTTTGTGCCTGCTAGGATAGTTTCCGGTGCTGGTCCAGCGCCATGATTGGTTCTGGCTAGGTCTGTATTAATTGGACGGCGCAACCTGACGTCAGGTTTTGCTCGGATCTCGTGACGATCCCGGGACGAGCTGTTCAGAGAGGCAGTCACATTCACGAAATTACATTCTTGGACTATGGCAAACCCCTGTATCCTATGTTTCGAAACTTTTCAGAGGTTGAGTATGGACATCCAACGTTACAACATTACTTATATGTATGAAAGGAAGGATCAGCATAATAGGTCCCCTTTAAGCGCTGCAGCATTGACAAGTTGCTTTTGAGGCTAGCTTATTCCGTTTTACGCACCAATGCTGTGGTCAGCCGACCAAACTTCAAAATGTTGCGCACATGGGGATCACATGATATTTAGCTGTATGAAGTTGACGGGGATACATCCACTCAAGATTTACATTTTTTTTTATTTGCCAAACAGCTACGGGTCTCTATCTGACTCTAGTACTTTGAAAAGAATGTACAACTGAAAAATGTACAAAGCTATTTTTAATATTTTTGTGCGCTTTTAATGAATAATGAGGGTGCGCCTATATTCGAACATTGGCGCATGTGCCTCCGTGTGAGACAACTTCTTTTTTAACAATGATACGAAAATATGCATTCTTTAACTGATTCGGTCATGCAATTTTATGCGCATCAATTTGGTACAGCCGAAACAAAGGTCCTGTGCCACAGAAATATGTGTCCGTCTGAAAGAGTGTTGTGTTCCGGATTTACACGAAGCCTCGAAACGTATAATTTGCCTCAGTGCATTTTATTAATTGAGTTACTCTATTTATTCAAGGAATCGTTTCAACCCTAGCTTCCCACAGTCTTGGCTAAGTTCGAAAACCTGACTCTTTCATTCTGTTTGCCAACCAATCACACCCTAATTTTATCAGCAGCAACATTTTGATTACCTTCCCTAGTGCTGATGTGAGGTGAGCACTGCAGTGTAAAACGGCTCCAGTGTGTCACTCAGGTAGGCGCTATACATTGCTGGTGGCTAAGGCCCATTTCCCCTCCACCTCCCCCGTACAGTGCGAAGAACCCTCCGGGATGAAGGCATCTCTTAATTTGGCGCGCATTTGGGTATTGTGTATTGATCGCGGATGTGCTACTCGTACTCAGTGGGGACAGGGGCAGGTAGCAAGTAGCGCGATCTGCCACAAAAAATAATGGGATGCCATTGACAATTTCGACAACTTTTTGTTATTATCTCTGACAAAAAACGCAGCTCCTGAACTGCCCTAAATCCCTAATTTTTAGTTCAGCCTTGTCTTCTCCAGCTTGGTCACGACATAATGTGAAACATTTCCTTAACATTCACCCAATGGCTGATTTTGCTGATTTTCTTGAGTGGATTCAAAACTGGTTATAGGACAGAACACAAAGAGTGGTGGTCAGTGGTATCTCATCTGAGGGAGTGGCGTCCCCCAGGGATCGGTGTTGGGACCCCTGCTGTTCCTCATCTACATTAATGACCTTGATAGGAATATTGAGAGCAGATTAGTTAAATTTGCAGATGATACTAAATTGGGGGGTTTGGTAAATAGTTTAAGGTCCGCTAAAGTGATTCAGGATGATTTGGATAGAATCCAGAATTGGGCAGAAATGTGGCTATTGAAATTTAATGTAGCAAAATGTGAAGTTGTACATTTAGTTAATAAAAACATTCAACGGGATTACTTCATGGGAGGTTTAAAAATGGAATGTGCTCCACACAAGAAAGATCTGGGAGCGATTGTTGACTAAACCCTCACAGGTTCTAGCCATTATGCCGTAGCAGTTAAAGCCAGTCGGATGCTGGCATGCATTGCCAAAAGTATTGATTACAAATCTAAGGATGTGATGCTTCTTTTGTACAACACATTCATCAGACCACATCTGGAGTATTGTGTACAGTTCTGGGGACCAAACTTTAAGAAAGATATAGAGGCTCTAGAGAAAGTTCAGAGAAGAGCCACTAAGCTAATTCTAGGTATAAAAGATGAAAGCTATGAGAAGAGGCTGAAGATCCGTAATCTCTGTAGTCTTAGGAAAAGGAGACTCAGGGGTGATTTGATTATGGTCTTTAAATATGTTAAAGGGATCAACAAAGTGAATTATGTAGGATTCCTTCAACCAAGTGTTGTGAGTAGAACTCGGGGTCACAAATGGAAGTTGACCAAAGGTAAATTTGGCACTGATATTCGGTAATATTTCTTCACCTAAGGAGTCATTTCAGTGTGGAATAGCTTGCCTGACCATATTATTGAGGCAGAGACCTTGGGGGTTTTCAAGAGTAGGCTTGACTTAAAGCTAGATACCATTGAGTATCTGAAGGGATATATTCACAATAATATAAAGAAACTGGCGAGCGTGGTTGGGCTGAACGGCCTGTTCTCGCCATTAACGTTATGTTTTGTTATGTTCTGTTAAGACAAAGTGAAGAGTTGGTAATTAAAAATCATTTTAAGCTCTCGTTCTCAGGAGTACTATCCCAACCCTCATTTGTGTTCCCTTTATTTTAATGAGCACCGCTTGAACTGGGCAGTTAGCCAATCACAACAGAGAGGGCTTTAAGGTAGGGAGCCTTTAAGAGACTGGAGCCAAAAAAAGAAGCCCATTCCTGGCTTAGTGAGCCTGAAATGATTGGGAAATGGGCAAAATATAGCCTGTATCATACCCCTTTTAACTATGAACAATGCAATTACACTTGAGTCTCGAAGACGCCTTTGTGTTTTGTCCATTTTTTTGGGAGCATGTTTTTTTTTTTTTTTCATTGAGAATTGTATATTTGTGTCAAGTCAGTGCAATTTACCTCTGGAATGGACAAGTCCTGAGGGTCCAGTAGCAATCTGTCGGCGACAACAAAGGCCTTTGGGTACATCACCTTTCAATGCTTAATTGCCTGATTCTATTGTAGTTTACTCTGCCTGAATAGCAACAGTTGCTTGAACTGATTGGTAGATTGACAGATTTATTTTAGATAGCATTGTTGTACATTGCATCACAAAGTTGTGTTGTTTTCTTCTACATATAAATGAAGATGTCAACAAGTCTTAATAAATTCTGAAGTCGCGTAGCTCATGAAACGGCTCAGATTTGCGTTACTAGTGTGCGGCTCATTAAGCAAATGGGGCAACAATCTTGTCTCTATATTCTGATTGTAGTCATGGATAAAGGGTGTTGTTGGGCGCAACTCGCCACAGGGTGACGTGTGATAAACCAAATGAATGCAAAACATCCAAAAGAGATGGAAGTCAGCAAAAATTTTGTATTTTTTTTTATTTATTCTGATTGTTGCCATTTGTAGAATGTCACATCCATTTTCTAACTCTAGCCAATTGACAATCAGTTCGTCATTATCATTTTGTAATTATTACATGAATTGGTCTTGGTTGTTCAGTCTATAAATTGATTGTTAATCAGGGAAACTTTAATGGGAACAGCTTGAGAGCAATCGTGCGGTAATGTATGAGGT
Organism: Gymnothorax reevesii; assembly: GCA_029721435.1. NCBI lineage: Eukaryota > Metazoa > Chordata > Actinopteri > Anguilliformes > Muraenidae > Gymnothorax > Gymnothorax reevesii. Next base: position 56,368,113 of record CM056583.1, on the reverse strand, counting down.
TAATGAAGGCCTTCTGAACATCTGACCGCAGGCCATTGCGAATATGGTTGACTGGTTTTGAATATAGAGTTATATTGAGTATATTACTCAGCTGTTTGTGTCTAATGCAGAAAAGATTCAAAATGTATTTACCTATTATTTTATCATTTTTATTTGAATTGGGACAATGCAAAGAGACATGGCACCATTGCTAGCAGTTTATACCAGGTTCATAAATCTGATGTCCTGGATTTAGAGATTATAACTATTGCTAGTTTCCAACTCCTGTCTTCGGTTTGGAAGAACGCTGCCATTATTAAGGTCAGACTGGATAACATGAAACTTGATCATTCTGTTCATTCTAATTAATGAAACATCGCACCTAAAGAATACCGTTCGTGTATACCAAAATGCAGGATATGTAGCCAACACTGATATGATATCATAACATATCTGTTCACGTAGGAAGCTTACTTTTTCAGTCGAGCTGTTTATTATGCATAATTTCACAGAACTGCCTATTTAATTCATAAGGTTAAAGACATTCATCTCGAACAAATATAAACATTTACGTTGATGATTTACCTTTTTGAAGTCAAGGAGCTTCAAAACGGACCTTTTAAATTTAAAATGGGCATTTAATTTCATTTTTCCAAATAAATACGTTCACGAATGGTGGTCTTGCGATATGCCCCTGAGCAGTGAACACTATTAGCGCCTCCTTTTGAAATCGTTCTGGGAAATAAAAAGTAGATAAAGAGGGAGGCCACGGAATTCTTTCCATGTTGAAAATATTTTATTAGACTCTCGGACTAGTTTGAAGACAAGTTCGGAAGTACACAAATAATGCTTTGATCCCGAATAGTTTTTCTGTCTGAAGTTTCTCCTTATTATTCGGGAGCTTTTTTCTAAAGATAAAAAAGTTTGGATGCGTGTTTTCAGCAGGATTTTGAGCCAATTACATACAATAGATTGAATGAAAACGTTAAAAAACATGTTACTGCGTGTTTTTAATTATGGTGCTCATAGATGGGGCACTCGCGAAAGTGTAAGATTAATACAGTAGGTGGCGGCTGCCGTATGCCCCTGAAGATTTTAAACTCCGCCCATAAATCCAGAGAAGAAGAAGGTAAACCTGGCCCGCACATACATCTCACAGAAGACGCTTTTGCTCAGCTGCTAAGCTGTGGTGTCTACTGCATAAAGGGGTTAAAGTACTCTGTGAATTAGTTCAGATGTGTATATTTCTCCTGTGATTGATACGCTTTCAGTAGAAAAGCACTTGTTATTACATCGGGTCAATAGAGGCTTTTCTTCCACTCAAACACGGTCGCGTGCAGTGTGAACTTGGTAGGACCCACAGAGATCTAAGAACTAGAGTGGACAACGTGTCGCATATATAAATAACTGCGGTCGCCCCCTAGATCGCACCTATTCATATTAGACAATAACGGGAAAAGAAGCGGCTATAAAACGGTGAATACATTTTTTTTTACGGTCACAAGACTCACAACCCCAGCGAAATGACTCGTTTCACAAGCAAAATTTGATCCATTCAGTCCGATTACGTTTGGAAAGTCTTAAAGAAAGTCTAGCCTCACGATTAAATAATTCCCTGTCTAGTTAGCCGAGAGCTAAACCGGAAGCTAGCCGACTTGCTCGGCGGAAGTCTCTAGTGCGCCCACTTCCGGTTTCTTCCCAAATCCGAATAACTAATCCAAAGTTTTTTTTTAAAAGCCCGAATCCGAACCCGAATACAAATAGTGCAATGGCTGTAAACCCCTAGTGTGTGCTGGCGGATCACCTTGAATTTCGAACCCTGATTATTATCTTTTAAGTGCAACACTGAATCTCACCTGAAAAAATCTGTCATTCGGGCCCTGATTCTTCTGTTTGGCCATTTGTCCGCCAGCCATCTGCTCGTGTCAAAGCATAATACATGTATAATAGGCGGATTGCCATGACGATCACCGCAGACGATTCCCGCGAATTGGCTATGTCAGGTCAGGTATTTAGGGTCATTTATGTTTTGTTTCTTGCGGTTTTATTGGACACTGGATGCGTTTGTTTAAACTGATCTTTGAAAAAATAGTGCCGTGCGGAAAAAGCGCTTTCTGGGCTGAGTGGTGGTTGTTGGATTGATGGTCGGTGCATTCAGAGTGCTGGTCGGCACCGACCACCGCCGACTAGCAATGGCAGAAACCTGAACATACCTCTTTTTCTCTCTTCTGTATCATTTTCTTGATGCCATAGCAGTTTTATTTCTTTTTCTCACTGGCTTTATGTAGGCTATTGACCACACCCAAAATAGAAAGTTAAGCGTCACAGTACATGACACAAACAACAATATACATGACAATGTTATTACTGAGGTATGTGGAGTGTCCATGTGGCGCGCATTGGGATTACAACACAACGCACTGTTCTTCATTTCCACTTGTATCTCATTGGAGAAGCAAAAACCGATTGATTCTTCAACCTGCAACAAGTAGTACATGCTTCACCTGTGCCTTTCAATGGCAATAAGTGTATATAGAAAGGAAGGCAACATTTTAAAAATATCACCCAAAGTGTAAATGGAGAAATGCAGTACATGAATGTCACCAGAGAACATGAAGCACATAAATATGAAGTGCATATACACGTTACAATATTGTAAAAAGGGATACAAACGTGTTATTCTTATGCATGCTAGTGGAAAAATGCATAATAACGATCTAACTTGACATGATGGCAAAAACTGCGAGCAGCTGTGTTTTATAAATATTTTTATATGCTTGTCAAATTTTAGATTAGTGTCGAAGTTCACACCCAGAAATTCAAATTCACTGACCTCGTTGATTATCTCATTTCGTATCATCACTTGGTAGTTTATCTGTTTTGACAGTGTTCTAACTTAAAAATATATTGAGACAGTTTTTTCAAATTGTGCAAGAGGCGATTTTGTTGTAACCATCGATAGACACCTTTCATAATCGTAGTTAAAACTTCAGTTGCCACTTTTCTAGACTTTCTAGTTGATGCATAAATCACTGTATCGTCAGCATAAAGTTGACAACCAGCCCCATTGCAGCTTTCAGGTAAGTCATTAGTATAAAGACTGGAGAGCAATGGCGCTAAGATTGATCCTTGTGGATAGCCTGTATTGAATAGTTTAACTGATGACTTATCAGAACCAAACTGAAGACATTGCTATCATCATTGTAAGTATGAGGTACCCATCTTGAAGCTTGACATCTGCTCTCATGTCTGCATCCAGCCTTAATTTAAAATACATTTTTTGACTTCTCTCCTAAATGGGAACACGTGGGAAGTGTTGTTTTCTCTTCTGTATTTACAGTATGGCCCCGGTCAGACTACACAAAAATACACGTAGTTTCACCTCCCGGCATTTTACTTCTCGTAGTTTGGGAAGTGTGACCACCGACACCTCAAACTTATCAGCTAAACTTCCCGCAAAACTTCGCACTCCAACTTGAAGTCTCTCACCTCCCACAAAACTTCTTGCAGTTTTCGGTGGTCTTGTCAGACAGTCTTGAAACTATGCGTAGTTTGTCGCATGATTAATACCATCTCCTGCTGTGCCGTCAGTTTGTTTTACAATTTTTTTTGGGCACTTGTATTCCTGTGTTTGTTTGACTCATCAAGCTAGCCTGCATGGTATAGGCCATTTCACAGTTACTATGTAGTCAAGCGTGTGCTCATATCAGCATTCATTAGGTTACTTACAGATAGTCAAGTCATATTTCTTTACAGGCTGTCAGTGTTACTTTTGTCATATCGAAATGCTAAGAGTTTATTGCTGTGTGACTGTGCGTTCAAATTTTTTGCGGTAAAATTGTTGAAGGGCGCACTTAAAGCTAGTGATGAAATAACATGTCTCTGGCCAAACTGCCTGTTTGGTCTTTAAATGAAAGAACCTGGTGATCAATGGTCAAAGAGGTTGCGTGTGTGCGATGGCGTTGAAAGTGACAAGTCAGAGCTGAAACAACTTCTCAAATAGGCATCATAGCTATCATAGGTTCACTATCTAGCTGTACTTGGAGTCCCTGAGAGATTTCTGAGGAGATCTTAGAAGAATCTTAGAATCTTTCCGGGGATCTTAGAATTCGCTGGGAATCGATGTTGCGATACAGTGCACCCTTCAACAATTTTGCTGCAAAAATTTGAACACCCAGTCACATGACAATAAATTCCCCCATTTCGACATGACAAAAGTTAACACCGACAGCTTGTAAAAAAATGTGACTTGCCTATCCGAAAATAACTCGATGAATGCCGACATGCGCACATGCTGGACTATGTAGTAACTGTGAAAGGGCCTATAGACAGTGTCGTGATTTTACCGACTTAACGTTGATTGTAGGTTCGGCGAGAGACACAGAGCTAGTGATATAAGTGAATTAAGATTGAAATTGCGCATTTTTTCGCCATTTATTCTGAACAGCGGCCACTGGGAGACAGCATAGACTAAATTGCTAATTGGTTTGTGGCATGAATATGCTGTATTTAAAGAAACTACTCGTGTTACAACAAGAAACAAAACTGCACAGCAGTTATCGGGAAGTGGATGGAGGAGGCAGGATTTTCCTGGACAGAGAAATGAATTCAAATATTTACAAATCAGCTCAACAGGCAGCTCGGCAGGGTAAGAATACATTCCTGTTTTATGATTAACTTGATTTTCTCAAGGATAGACTTGCTGGAAATCCCTCAACACGGTCCATGATCCAAACTCTCCCAACACACCCATGGCTCTGACCAAGATGGCCCGAGTTCAGTGGCAGCATTGCCATCAGACAGAAGTTTGCAAGAAAGTAAACTTTTGATATTCCCAAATACTGATTACCATTGCATTTCCTGCATATCAGATACATATTCACTGTACTATTTCTGCGACAGCTGAGGATTAGCACAGTTTCTGACATTTCTAAGCATGTGCGGTAGTGTTTGGCACCGCCGGAACTTCGAGAAGTTTGTAGGTAGTGAGATTGCGCACTTGAGACTTCGGGAAGTGATCGAGGAGTAAACTTAAAGTAGTTTTGCGTGGTCTGACCGGGGTTTATCAAAGGTCATGCTGTTTAATGTTTTCCTTCTGGTTTTGACCCTTTGTCTGGCTTGTTGTAGGTTATGTTACAAAAGGAGCACAAGTTAAATGGCAAAGTAATCGATCCTAAAAAGGCCAAGGCCATGAAAACCAAAGAACCAGTGAAGAAGATCTTTGTAGGAGGCCTTTCTCCAGACACCCCTGAGGATAAAATTCGTGAATACTTTGGCGGTTTTGGAGAGGTAAGAATTACAAAATGTCTTTGGTGTGGTTGTACATGTATAATTTATACAGCACTGTGCAAAAGTTTTAGGTACATTTCAAGCAATTTCATAAGGCAAATATACTTGCAAAAATGATTTAAATAAAAAGGTTCTAATACCTGAGAAATGTACTAAACAGAGCTGTAAACTGTTAAACACTATATCAAACCAAAATTTGATGTAACTACCTTTTGCCAAAAAATGTGGGGCACTGTCCTTTTGTGCTATACTTTGCAAGATTATCAGCTTTTTACTTGTTCTAAGTAGAGTGGAAAACTTGGCACGATTCTTCTGCAGACACTGTCTCACTTGCATCTATCCCTCTGAGTAATTGCAGACGGCCACAATGATGTTGACATCAGGGCTGTCAAGACTATGTTATCTGTATCAAATGTTTTTTAATGAGATGCCAACATTTATTCATAAAACAATTTTTTTTATTTAGCATTTGGAATTTCAAATATACTTTTTATCTTTAGCGGCGCAAATGTGGAAAACAAAAAATAAACATCTAAAGCCAGATTTAAGTTTTAAAAAAATGTGGGGTGCCAAAGACTTCAACACAGTACTGTGTATATACACACACACACACACACACACACACATACACGCACAAACACAAGTTTTTGGTAAATTTGATTTAATTAAAACTATTCAGTTAGGCAGAGATGCTTCCAAAATAATTAAATATAAAAAAATTGATAAAATTTAGCTTTGGTGTGACTAGCTTTTGCTTAAGAATCAAGCTCACTGTCCTAATTTCTGGCCTATTTTTCTGTTCCAAGCATACCAGAGAACTTGCCTCAGTTCATCTGCAGACTAACTGACACGCTTGCTTCTGTTTCTCCAGATAATCTCTGACAGACTTGATCATGTTGAGACCAGGGCTCTGTCAGGGCAACATTATTTGCATCTCCTTCATTTTATACATATTGCAAACATAAATTTGTGAAATTACTCTTTTTAAATTGGTATTTGGTATCTCAAATATCCTTCATATCAGCAGTAGTAATGCAGATAACAAAGATGGACATTTTTGAACAAAATTAAATTTTAAAAAATATAATGCCTAAATCTTTTGCTCAGTACTGTGTGTTCGATTTTTCTGATGTCCATTTACTTTTGGTTGTGACAATAATTCTGCACTTCATTCAAAGTTGGAAGCACAGTTCTAGATTACTGGCCACATGTTGTGAACCATTTGAAATTCAATCTTATTAATGGATGGCCAGTTTTCATACCTTGCTAGCACAGAAGTCAGGAGGTTTATAATGGCATATTGTGCCATGCATGCTTCATTTTGGAACCTTGTTTTTTGAAAATTCTGCGCAAATCAATTTGGAGTGTTTTTTTTGTTTTGTTTGAAGGCATTTCAGAGGCTGCCCTCTTGTTTTGCAAGGGTGATATATGGTTTAAGATTGGTGTTCGATCGTAAAAAGGGTACAGGGAGCTTTCCTTCCATCTTTTACATGATTCTGCGTGTTTTTTCAGTTGGATTCAATAGAGCTGCCCATGGAAAACAAGACAAACAAAAGACGAGGATTCTGCTTCATCACCTTCAAAGATGAAGAGCCCGTGAAGCAAATCATGGAGAAGAAGTACCACAACATTGGACTCAGTAAGGTATGACTCTTCTGTTTGACTGCAGACAGTCTTGTCTTTCTTTTTTTTTATTCAATTTATTTTTTGAATTCAAAATTTTCCTGTGGAAAAATGTTATTGAAATTGTGATTTTATTAGCGTAGATTGAAAATATTGTCTTTGTGATACTGGAGCTGGCACTGAAGACACTCTTTCCAGTAATGGTTGGAAACCTTTTCTGAGATGTCTTATTATCGCAGCCCATGGTGTGTTAATGCCCCTTGTTGCAGGAATAAGTGTTCTATGAAGACTGTATTTTTTTGTTTGTTTGTTTTTGTATTTCCTTTAATGACCTGAAGTTTTCTGACACTCACTTTGGATTGCTAAAGAATTATATACCTTATTTCTGCTGACATTGTTGGTGATGTATATTGGCGCTTTTCCACTACATGGTACCGGCTCTGCTCTACTCTACTCTACTCGGAACTGGGTACTTTTTTAGGGTTGCTTTTCCATTAGAGGATAGTACCGCCTTCGTGGTCCTTGCTTATTGTTGCGACGCAGCATGTTACTGCCGCGACTGCATCCTCCGTTATATCAAGTTTACTTTTATTCCATTGATTTTGTTAAATATTTATGTGTTTAAATCAGGGCACGCACACTACCATCACCACGTTATGGCACCGAAGTCCATGAGTGTTTGATTGTAATTTCTGTTTGACATTATCCTGATGTATAGGATAGCAGCTGGTGTTGTGTCCGAGTACCACCCGTAAAAAGGCATCGAGTATTGAAAAAGGCAATATATGGTCTCAAGGCATTTGTGTACCATCAGTATTCCATAATGTAACAACAACCCCTGGCAATAATTATGGAATCACCACACAACGAGGTCTTAATTCACCTTTTTTCCTTCATAACAAAGAAGCAAATAACACATATGACAAAACGATTATTGTTTATTATCTTGACATTCAGGCTTCACGAGACATTTCACATTGAAATTGAAGGCAAAACATGTAGCAAATGCCCAGATGGCGGCAGAGTATTGGAATTTATTGCTTTACGATGATTCATCTCATCTGATATGACATTAAGACAAAAATGATTCGTCAACACCGGTATAGTTCTTTTTCTGTGCAATTTTCTTTACACGGGGGTAGCAAAGGGAATTCTTTAGAGGAACATGACTAGACACAATACCGTATAATTTCACCACAAATGGGGTCACAGGCAAAGAGAAACGCATTTCATAAATGTAGCAGCTTTGGTGAACAAACAAAACCGCTTTTGAAAAGTAAAGCAACGTACAGTACAGTCGCTGTTAAAACCAAAGAAAAGGTTGTTAATCCGGGAGCAGGGGGGCGTTAGGCTGTCGGTAGGACCGGGAAATCTCGTCGTTAGCTGTGCAGAGGGACAGGCGTCTTGACGTTGTGTATATATATCACGTGTTAATTAGCATATTGTATTATATATATTCCTAAATCCCAGCCGCCGCTCCATGAAATTTTTTTTTTTTTTTTAAATTGTTGCAAATACACCACCGTCACATGTCTCCACCTTCACAGCAGAGTCCTGCACTGGGTCGGTGCCAACTCTGTGTCGCTAACGTGAGTAAGCTAATTGATAGCATTTGCAGTGGCGTACTGTACCGTCAGATGTCAGGAAGGCCTTCATTAAAATCACCCTTTCCCGCATAATTGCTCTTAAACTGTTTGCGATCAGGTTTGCCTGGTTAACAATCAAACAGTTAATTAACAGAACAGCCACCACCAATGGGAGACACGTAATGATCAAGAAATGCTAATGACAAAGCGATTGGCTATTGGAACCCCTGTAGCTTTGATTACAGTGCATATTCGTCTCGTCATTGTTTTTACAACTATATGCAATGCCAGGACATTTATTTTCGATCAGAAATGCCATAATTTTTGGCCGAGATCTTGTCTTCTCGACATAATGGTTGAACCACTCTGTGGTCTTTCTTGAGCACGTCCCGATAACTTTTAATGCGTTTAAGGTCAGGACTTTGTGGTGGCAAATTTGTTTGTGAAAATGATTCCTCATACTTGTTCTTGTCATTCATGGTTTTCTTTGCTAAATACAGGCCAATAACTTGCCTGTTCTGAAATACTGTAACATCTTTTCCACTATCAAGGGATGTGTCTTCTGACATGATTTTTTCAGAAATGAGTAGCGACGCGCTTCATCAGTCAGGGTAAAAAAGATTATTGCCAGCTGAAACATTAATAACCGCAATAATGATCCAATTATAGAATTTGTTCATTTATTTCCAAATGGTGACTTTTTTTGGCCGGGCAGTGTATTTCAATCTTGGTCAGCCTTTGTTTTATTAAATCTGTTAAAGTTTTACACTTTTGTCTGTCATCCCTTGCTGTCCGATATGTCATAACAAATTGGGGCCATAACAACGTGCACAAAGACGAAAGAAGACTTCCCGGCGCCTACCGCGCGCGTGGTAGCTGGGCGATAGCCCATTAGCCAGGTGTTGGTTTAATCATATCTGAGCCACGAGGGCGGTTGAGATGGTCGTGTTGACAGTAGTCCCTACATGTAGATAATGGAACAGCTTTTTGGTGATTAATTTCCATATATGAATTCAAGAGGAACGTTAGCCTACATAAAATATTGATTTGCTTTGGTGGGGGTGATGCCAGAAATCATTTCTGCAAACCTTTTTATTTTAGACTATACAGTTTGCTCAACCTGTGCTACTATTTAAAACTTTAGTGCGGATTATTGGATTATTAAATTGGCAGTGGCTATATCTACGGCGCCATAAACGGTGATTCAGGGCTATATTTATGGTAAGTCGGAAGTCGGAGTGGGCATGCATGGAGGCGGCGCCTCCGGGCAAACCCTCGATGATGGACTCGCGTTTAACAGTTGTGGGGAGCAATTTTGATGATTTAGCCACTGAAATTCAGCCAGGAAAATTTCAAGTTTAATTTCTTGTGCCGCTATGCGTGGTAATCCATGTTACTGTGTGATGACACGCTGGGTTGCTACAGCGCACGCAACATGCATTTGTGATATTAATATTCTAAAGCCCCTTCTCAATAATAAAATTCCCCAAAACATACTACCCAATCGCACTGTGGCACGGTACCGAACAATTGTACCTTATGCGAAAGCGGTCTGAGAGATTGTATTAAAAACAAACATGCCGCCGTAGACCGCAGACAAGGGTGCTAAGCTTGGAAGCTGCCAATATAAGTGAAGAAACCTCAGTGCGCACGCGTGCTGTAAAATATATCCCCAAATCACCATGTACGGTGCCGTAGATATAGCCACTTCCAATTAAATATCATACTATTTTTTGGTGTGGATTTTGTTTGTCAGGTATCATCTGCAGTATTTTATGTTCGGAGATAATGTATGCTTTAATGTTCTATTAGGCCTATTTTACACTCAAGTGCCGAAATATACTATTTTTCCTGTTCCAAACCTGTAATTTAGTAGCTTCTATCCATTCCTATATCGAAGATTACTTGCACCCTGTCTCAGTAAAATTCATTTACGGAAAGAGCTTGAATGTTTTTCGATTTATAATATCATATTATAACAGTATAATATTTATACTGATCCGTTTTAAAATGCTAATAGGCTATTTTTAACCAATTTTTCATGACAAAACGTTTTGTATCGTCTGGATTTGTTTTAATGATTTGTCATCACCATTCAGACGGTCAAATATAATGTTCGCAAAGCTTGCAACTGGACAAGAATTGTGTACAGTATGAATTTAGTTCGACCATAACGACTCTTGAATGCACAAAAAAAAAAAAAAAACAAGCAAAATAAACTATTTGCGGAACCTTACACAGGTTATTTTTAGTAAGCTTATTATATATCAATCAATAAGGAAAACACAATGTTAAAAAAAGATCTGCTCAATATTTTATTTCTAAAGGACAATAACTAAATGTCACTTAAAACTGAATGGCTCTTTCGTAAACTGAATTCACGGAATGAAAAGCGGATACACCTGGCACTGATTAAATACAGCTCAGTTTGTGTAATCTCTATTTATTACTCATTGTCACCCTTATAATCCCTTTAAGCTTATTATAGCCTATTAAAGATTTAATGACTTGCTCTGCTCGTGGCAGATATTTTCTATAAAATGCCCAACCATAAACTGACATCACATTCACAACTATGGAACCTATCGTGATATGACGTATTTCCCCACAGTTTAGGACGAAGATTGACTCCTTGGCTAGAGACGACCTCACACCTCTGCAGATCCGAAAACTCATGATTTCGGAGGATAGCGTGAGCATAAGCTCATAGGCTCTTAAGTTGTATATTGCCAATTTGTTTATTTATAGTGCGGTTGGCTTTTCAAAACCAATAAATCAATTGCGGCACACTTAGCTGAAGGTCTACCCACAAACTCTCAGAATCACAGTTTCTGCAATAAGACATATATTTAAAATACCAAAAAAAATTTCCTTCGAGAATACAATTGCTTATATTACACTGTCGAATTTATCTTTTTTTTTTTTTTTTTTTTTTTTTTTTTTCTTGTTCATGCTAGGCTTTTTAACGGAGGAAATGATCAGCCACACACTTTCCAGAGGTCGCATAAACTCTCACTTCCACTTTCACTGGACGAGAAAATAAAAAGATGTTAAAATGCATGACGGCAAACACAAACGTAATTCTAACAGTCAAAATGCCCTCTATTCTATAACTTACATGCAGTACTACATTCAGTTCACATGTGGAGCCACATGTGGTTATTCCTGGCGGTAAATTGTCCTGTGATACGGCTCATTGGTCAGCAGTGTGAAGTACCGCTTTATCGCGAGTTAGATTGTGGTTAGAAATGGGTTAGAAGGGCGAAATGTCCAAGGTAACAGAGCGTTAACTAACGTCGTCTCTTCGGTTTTAACGGCGACTGTACTGTATATCGAACCAGTTGCCTAAAACAAAATAAGTTGATGATCATAATAACTACGCTGATCTTGAGACTCTTCAATCTAACTCAAATGAGATGTCCCGAGGTCGACTACGGAGTCGTCTTTCACAGTGATGATTCTCTCTGACCAACCAGTGGGCAGCAATGTTGCGCTTCACATTTTAGTACCTGCTAGTATCTGGTCGGCCGTTTTTGGGACCCCAGGAGAGCAGGTACCAGAAAAAGTACCTACTAGTAGCAATTAGTACCTGGTACCAGGTACTTTTTCCTAATGGAAAAGCAAAAAAGTGGAGTAGAATAGAGCGGGCACCATGTGGTGGAAAAGCGCCATATGTAACCCAACCCAAACAAAGCTCATCTTGCTTGGTTCTATTGTAGCCACTATATGAATTGAATAAATTGTTATAGCTCGTAAAGTTTTGCATTTAAACAAAGCCAGCTTTTAAGTACGCTATTGTTGAAAACATATTTGCCTCTTGCCTAAATATGAGCCACTGGAGATCTGCAATAAGTGCCTCAGTATATCAAGCCCAACAGTGAGAAATGTTTAATGTGTTTGACATTGGCATTCCTGTGCTTATCACAGCTGATAAGCTCTGTTGGATTTGCTGATCTTAAGTTGTTTCATGGAAATACTTGATTGTTTGTGTCTGCAAATGCCCTAACCATGGTGACATGTCGTGCCAGTGTGAAATCAAGGTGGCCATGTCCAAGGAGCAGTACCAGCAGCAGCAGTGGGGCAGCCGTGGTGGTTACTCTTCCAGGTCTAGAGGCAGAGGTGGTAAGTCCCGGTCTTGTTCAGGTGGACTGAGTTCAGCAATGCCTCTGTGATGCATTGCAGCTAAAGCTCCTTTTCAAATATAAGGCCTTTTACTGCATTATATAGCTAAAATATTAATGCCATACTCTATTTATAATGCTTTTAATAACATAGCATGTAGTGTCAAAGAAGTTGGCTCATCATGGGAAATGCGAATACAATTAAAAAGGACGAAATTGAAATATTTATGCACTTCCTGCTATATTGAAAACTATGAAACGCATTATATGAAGAGCTAATGTGAATTTTCTTGCTTTTTGAAACTAAGTAATATGATGGCTACAACGAGTTGGCACAGTCATTTGTTTAAAACTGTACCACATCTTCATGTCTTTTCAGCTTTTGGGAACTGTAGACACCAGCTGGTCAAGCCTAGCTTGCAGAATTTTCACCCATTACTGGTTTATGCTGGTCTTCCATTGTGCAGTTGTATGGGGCCTCTGTAGCCTAATATTTTACTTCATGCATCATACTTTTTTTGAAGACCGATCTATCCTTTGCACTCTGTGCTTATGCATCCATGCACTTGCCATCTGTGCAGAATGTGGTTCAGTGTTGGCTTGCTGGAGAATTCAGGGGCGTCCTTGTAACAGATGATGTCAAGACTGCAGCATTTGTTGCCCCACTATTAGGTTATATCTTTTGCCGTTAATCCAGATGTGCAAGTCACCCATGCCCTGAATACTGACACCCTCCCAAGCCATGACATACACTAACTTAAAGGTCCAAGTTTGTTCATTTTCTGTGCGATTATTTTTTTGTCTCAATTTGCCGACATCTCCCCACGATCTGCTAGCTGTCTGCCCCTGAATTCACTATTTAAAAAAAAAAAAAAAAAAAACCCGGGCTCTGGAGACTGCACAGGTGTCACAAGCTGCAAATAAACACAAGGGGCGCTGGGTGTGCCCGATAACATTACAAACCATTCCAGCCCATCACCGACTAGAGTTGACAGTTACAGAAGCATGGAAGGTAGGGAACTATGAGAGGGAGGGGCGAGCCACCTGTGTTTTGTTTGAATTTAAATGTCAAAAGAAGTGATGTCAACAAACTTACATTGTGCAACTTTAATGATCAGGGGCCTCATTTATAAATGGTGCGTAGGCACAAAAAAGATATGCAAGTCACTTTCTTTGCAGATTTCTGATTTATAAAAACAAAATTGATGTTAAAAATAGGGAAATTATTAAGATTATGCACAATGTCAATAAATTCTAAGTTCATCCTCATTAAATGAATGGAAATTCAGTGCAGTTTATTTAACCCATAGGTGTATAAATTTGGTTATTTTCCATAAAATGTCATTTTAATTTTTTTTGTCTGTACTTATTATTTAGGTATGTAATCTATGCAAATTTTTATAAATAAGGCTCCTGATGCTTAAGAAACTACTTCGAAATCTTGATGCTTCGGATCACTGAACACTGTTCCGCTGTGCTACTGTCCATCTCTGATAACATCGAGCCCTGAGAAGTTGGCGGCACTTTTTGACAGTGTTGATGTATGGTTCAGCTTTAAAATTGAAGCATCAACTTCCATCTGTGGAATCAATTATTGATAAATGTTTACCAAAGTGTTTGTGAGCTCATGTTATAATGTCCCTGAGTCCCTGACAGTTGCATGATGGTAGGGGGTTCCCCAAGCTCCAGCTGCTGTGAATATCCATTCACTTTTCTGTCTGACCAGCTCCTTTTACAATTAAACATCACTGAAATTCTAGATCTATGGGCAGGACAGTCAAAAGCCGTATTCTTACTCAACCTAAGCTGTGCAGGCCATGCGTGCTTTTGTTTCCTTCCGTACTTTGCATATATCTGGGTTATTAAAGGCAATATCCACACAGGGCAATGTCAAAACAAATAATGATCTCTTGGACATTTGGTTAAGTGAGGAGACATGCACATAGGTGTTCTTGCGTGGTCTGTGACTGACTGAATTGACAAGCCAGGAACTCTCAAACAGGTGCTGGCTTTAAGTAATTAAAAATTATGATGGTTTTCAAACATTAATGTTTGTTACAACTACCTGACTAGCTGACATGATGTGTTCTCTTATCTTGCTCAACTACTCGTGCTACTTCCCATTGTGAGCTTTGCTACTAACATTTCATGGAATAATGCACAGGGAAGCAAGCATTTTGTCTGCCCACCAAATCATTTGGGATTGTATTCAGTTGTACTGGGTCCTTATGGCTAAATCATGATTGATATAGGAGAAAGGGGAATAGATTTTGTTTCATCTTTTTAGCTTACCGGCCCTATGGGCCGAAAAGCCATTGTCGTGGTGTGGCGTCCGTCGTCTGGAACATTTTTTTATCTTTTTTTTGGCCTGATGAATTTTTGTGTAAATTTGGAATAACATGCTACTAGACCATACCTCCAGCCTTTTTCTTCAGATTATTGATTTAATAACAATTTTTCCGTTTTATGGGCCCTTGAAATTTTGGCTCCAATGTTAAAGATAGGACTGAGAAATTTAAAAAAAAATAATAAATAAAGATTTCTCAAAACTGAATGGTGATTTTTTGATTGAAGTGGGTCCATTGGGGGCATTGTACTTCATGAATATGCAAGATGGCCTGTGGAGGCCAAATGGTTGCAGATTGAGATTAAGTTTGCATTATTGACATATAGGAAGTCATATATGACCTATACATTGGCTATGTTAAAGTTGATTATCAGATGACTTTGAAAGGTCAAAGTCAAGGTCAGGGAATACATTAACATTGATAAAAGATATGACTTGAAATTTCAAAAAATTATTTCTCAAAAACTATCTGATAACTTTTTTCTCAATCTGGCAATCAACACACCTTGATACACTTTATGTACAGTGCAAGAGCCATTTTGACTGAATCGACGGAAGTGTGTCTAGTGGGGGCGCTGTACTTAAACATTGGGTCTTATGGAGAATGGGCCAAATCGCCTGTGGAAGCTAAATGGTTGCAGATAGTGATTAAGTTTGTATCACTGACATATAGGAAGTGATATATGACCTATATTTTGGCTGTGTTAAAGTTGACCTCGGATGACCTTGAAAGGTGAAGCTTGAGGTCAAGCAAAATGTTACAATTTTCACAGGTTTCTAGGCTTGAAAATATTGAAGATTGGGAACATGTGCATTGAACACTTATCAGAAGTCATATATGAACTATCATTTGGTGTCCTTTAACTTGACTTTCAGCGACCTTCGAAGGTCAAACTTCACATAGTGAAATTTCAATGACCTCTATCACCAAAATTATCACAGATGGAGCTTAGGTTTGTATTGTGGCTATATAGCAAGTCATGTATGAAGTTTCATTGGGTGACCTTGAACTTGACCTTCAGTGACCTTGAATGGCCAAGCTATTCAGTGAAATTTCAATGACTTACATCAGCAAAATTTTTACAGATTGAGTGTAGGTTTATATTGGAGAAGTATAGGAAGTCATGTATGAACTTTCATTTGCTGACCTTCATATTGACCTTCGAAGGTCTAACTTGACCTAGAGAAAATTCAACGAATTCTATCTCTGAAAAGGTCACAGAAATAGTCTAGTTTGTGTTACTGATGTGGGGAAGTCACATATGAACTTTCATTTGGTGACATTCAGGTTGACTGTTGATGACATTTGAAGTTCAAACTTGCCATATTACAATTACAATGACTTGTATTGCCAAAACAAGGTTTGTTTGTTTTTACTAGAGTGATATAGGAAGTCATATATGAACTTTAATTTGGTAACATTCATCTTGACTGTCGGTGACCTTTTGAGGGTCACACTCGACAGTGAAATTACAATGACCTTTATCAACAAAATGGTCACCGATTGAGCCAAGGTTTGTATAGATACATTTGCAAAGTCATATATTTGCCATTTGCTGACCACAACTTGACATTCTGTGACCTTTAAAGTTCACAACTGACATAGTGGATACATATTGACATAATATACTCAGCAACAAAAGTTTCTGTGACACCATTTATGTGTATGTTATAAATGACACGCAAAGATCTCAATGCAATCAATATGTTTATTTAACAGGAGAAACACTGACTTTTCAGTGCCAACGTCACTCAAAACGAAAAATGTCATTTTCATGCGTCATGAAGCACTTGTCTGACGTCTAACCAATTGTGACCTTCACACTTCAATACCGGGTGTGACTTCCTCGTGCCATGATGCAAGCAACGCATCTCCGGCGCATGGACCGAATCAGATGTGCCAGAAATTGCTGTGGGATGTCATTCCAAATCTGACGTAGACGTTGTCGCAATTCCTGGAGTGTATCTGGCGGGTTATCCAACCGCCGCAAACGTCGATCCATCTCGTCCAAAAGATGCTCGATTGGGGACATGTCTGGGGATCTGGCTGGCCATGGCAGGACATTGACATGTTGTTGCATCAGATACTGCTGTACAATCCTTGCAACGTGTGGTCTGGCGTGGTCATGTTGCAGCGTTATTCCGGGACCATGTTGCACCACCAATGGCCGTAGCACTTCATCGCGATATCTTTGACCTGTCAGATTTCCATCAATAACAAGCAAATCTGTTCTGTTTCTAGCCGTGATCCCTCCCCAAATCATGACACTACCACCTCCAAAACGATCAAATTCCTGAACACAGTTGTTAGCATAACGTTCTCCACGTCGACGGTATACACGAAAACGACCATCGCATCGGTTAAGCATGAATCTTGATTCATCAGTGAAGAGTACTGACGTTGGATCCACCGTCGATGTTGTTGTGCCCACTGTAGACGCAGTCGTCGGTGTTGTACTGTGAGTATTGGACGTCTTGCTGGCCGACGTGGGACAATGCCAAAATGACGGAGACGGCGACGGATTGTCTGTGCAGACAGTCGCCTCAAACCAGGTATCGTTCTTGCAGTTATGGTTGCAGGTTGGAATCGATTTCGGAGATGGGTTGTTCGAATCCAGTTGTCCTGTCTGGGAGTGGTTACTCGTGGACGGCCGCTGCGAGGACGGTCTCTGACATGTCTTGTCTGCTGATGACGCTGCCATAAGTTCCAAATGGTGTTTCGGTGGACATTCAGGCGATGAGCAACTTCCCTCTGCGAGGTTCCGGATTCAATCATCCCAATGGCCCTCCACCGATCATTTTCAGACAGTCTTGGCATTTAGAGGGTAGAGTTCCTGATCCGAAATGGCTGTGTTTTCGATAAGTGATGCTTCCGTCGTTCATCAGGCACAATGTGAACATTCCAAAAATTCTCCTCTTTTATTGCCATCCACAAGCATGATTTACGCACATTTTCACGTGCAAAGTCATTTTCTCGCATTTTCATGATTTCCATTTCAATGTTGTGTTTACGTGTACTGTTTCAGTCTGATATCACCATGTATGACAATTTCATAATTGCGTTATGAAAAATAATTAACAATATTGGTGTCACAGAAACTTTTGTTGCTGAGTATATAATTACTTGTATCACAAACTGCTTCAGATCTTAGGATTGTATTACAGAAGGTCTTATAAATGTATGTGAACTTTTAGTTAGTGACCTTGACATTGATTTAATTGATTCAAATGTCAACCTCGCATGAAATTTTCATAACTTGTATCATCGCTGTAAGACTGCTTGCCGGTAAGCTACAGGACCCTCGGTCCTATTTTTGACTGTTTATTTCAGGCTGCATAGAGCGATAGTATTTAATGTCTTGTGAGTGCACAATGCATGTACACTTAGACATTGCTCTGAATCTAAAACAACATTCACGTTATTTCTAAAGACTGGGAGGTGTTTGTCGTAATTACGTGCTATTTAAAATTTCTAGTATCATGTAACTTAAACTGACCTCAGTGGACTCCATTCTGTTAACTTTCATGAAATGGGTATTTCTGCATAATTAATTGTACTCCAGCAGTCTGTAGCTACTAGTTTAAAAAGGGCACATTGAGACTCTTTAATTTTCAAACAATTTTTAGACCAATACTGGAAGTTGGCAAGAAATGTAATTTTCACGAACTTGCACATAATCCCTTTAAATTTACCCCAGTCCATCATCATTGGATGAACATCGGAAATAAATCTCTCAGTAACCAGCTTCTGCCTAATAGGGCAGACCCACTATGCAGTAAGTTCAGGCATGTAAGGTAACAAAATATAATGCAGAAATTTTGCGTTCTTGTTGAATCTCATTGCAAACCAATTGATCAGCTTTCATGGAATGCTGCTTTGATTCGCGTAAGATGGCATCAAATTGAGGATCTTGCATAACTTTGCGGAGGAAAACGGGCACCCAAATAGTTTTCCAGCATGTTGGAAAAAGTCAACCACGCAACATGAAGTACCTTCACGTTAAAATGTGCCTGGTAGTAATCTGCTGCCAGTATGTCAGAATATCTGTGAGACACATTTCAATATTTAAAAAACAGACTCGCCTCAAGCTAAATAATTTAACGTTATAGACAAGTTTTCAAGTAGGATGAAAAAAAGTCTTCCATAGCAGAATGTTTAGGTTCGCTTTTATTCACGTGACTGCAGATCCACTGCCTTATCTTCACTGTAACTTGCGGAGCACTCGCGGATTCGACTAACATTCATATGTATATGTAAATTTACAGGAGCCGAACTTGTCTATCACAACTTTTCTGCATGGTGGATCTGTCCTATAAGAGTCTATGCTTGAAGTAGGTCACTATCGTAAAAACAAGCAAACCATGCCATTTAGGAATCTAAGGTGGTATTGCATCAGAATGGGAAAATTACCCATGAAAGCTTTTGATCCCTTACCATATTGACTGTTTGGAGAGATGTGTATGGGCCTAGAAAATTCATTTGTTTTTTGTATCATATGTACTAGGACAGATGTGGTCCAAATTTAGATGAGCACCTCCCTAAAACCAACATATTGGGATAAATCAATGAATAACTCCGAATTATCACAGTGCTAGTTCTAAAATTTATAACTTATTGTTGCTGCCATCCCAAGGAACAATTTGACACCAAACATCGTTTTTTTGGGTGATGATGACATTAAATATGAGCTCTGGGGTGGGGTACTGCCTGATTGCCATTAGGCATTTCACATTCTACTTTAAACTGCACACGGCATACATTCATTTTTCTGTTTTTCGACTTTCATTGATTGCGATCACATTAATTTATAATTTGCTAATTTGACAAGGCCGGTCCACATTCTTCTAAATGTACCAGTTGGTCCAAGGGTCTAATTTTCTGTTGACTTTTGCATGTTGTGCATCAAGTAGCTTGATTAGTTTACTCATTGAGTGATGTTTGATTTCACAGGCCCTAATCAAAATTGGAATCAGGGATACGGTAACTACTGGAACCAAGGTTATGGTAATTATGGTAACTATGGCTACAACAACCAAGGCTATGGAGGCTACGGCGGCTACGATTACTCCGGATATAACAACTACTACGGATATGGTGACTACAGCAGTATGTAACTTTGTGAAAGCTCACATAATAAAACTCAAGAAATTATTCTGCCATCATATCTTGTTTTTACTTTCACTTGTTCGACACACTAAATTATTTATGCAGCATCTTCCATTTTTGTGTTTTAATAATTGTAAAAAAGAAAAAAACCTTTGAAATTGAAAATCGTTCTGAACTTCTGGTCATTTGTCTTGTGTGCTTTTGTTTTTTTTTATATGTATGTGACATGGTGTGATCTGAGTTCTGAAAGTGTGGTCATGAAATATGCAAAATGTGTGGTCCCTAAAAGGGTTGGATGTTTTGTTTTAAATGTGCTTTTTAATGATCCAATAAAATGCCAACATTCGCAGATATTAAGTCCTTAAACCATGAAAAACCTTTTAAAAACAAATAAACTACATTCTTCATATAAAAGTCATTCCACATGTTTTCCTCTTTCTTTAACAATCATATCTTTTTCAGGACATAGCTTAATTTAAAAGTAGAGCAATATGCCAAAATCTGTTTAAATTTGTTTGGAAAAACAAATTTTTGTGTGTGGGTGAAGACTGACCTAGTAAGTTGATTTCACTTCAGTCATTATAATTGTCTTTTTGGTGATCAAGATTATACCTGCACTTTCAACAGAGACTCTGACATATGGTATCCACATTATATGATCTTAAGCGCATTTTAATTCATACTTGATATTAATTTTTATAGAATGTGTTTCTTTAATTGAGATTAAATGTATTGTAATTCAGATGTTGAAAGTAATTGATATGATTTCAACAAGGTTATTTGAACCAATAATTTTCCAGTTAAAATATGGTTAACTGAGATTTAATGATATTCTTTTTTGTTGTTATTGTTTGTCATTTTTGTTTTCTTTGCCTACCCTCTAGATCAGCAAAGTGGTTATGGCAAATCCCCGAGGCGAGGTGGTCACCAAAACAGTTACAAGCCATACTAATATAATACCCCCCACTGAGTATAAGAAGGTATGTTATTACATTGCTATCACAATGCTACCTTGACACAAGGTATATTTTTCACAACTATATTTACCTTTTTTCTTTAATGTACATTGCTTAATAATTTTCTTTCTCTAAAGTTTTTCACAGCACCCTGGAGTGCTTTACAGTAATGGTAACATAGAGACTACAGCCTTGTTTGGAGGGCGATTTGTTACAACTGGTTTTCGGCTCTTTTGTGCCTTTTTTTATAACTGTAACGTTAACAGGTAAAGTACTGCTAAATGGATACCGAAATTAAGGATTTGCAAGGGAAAAAGAAGAATGTTGTCTCCTAACTCTGACATATACCTTGTTTGTACCTGCCAGCGGGGACTTCCTTGCAGGCCATGAGTCGCGCTGGCTTCCTGATTCTCTCAGGCCCGCTCAATGCGGACAGGGTACGAGAGGCGTACGCTCTCGAATGCTGCCATTTGGTATGGTCTTCCAACATCCTGTATCAGCATTGTAAAAACGAAAAGAAATAATAATGCGGATACATCCAGCTTTGTCTTCTTCCTTTTAAAATGCTCTCCTTTTTTGGTATTTTTTTTTATTATTTAAAGGCTTATATTAATGTAATTTTAATGCTATTTTTTACAGGCCACCCTCACAAGTAATGGTTAAATACAACTTTGTACCAAACAGAATAACTGTTTATTTTTCAAAGGATACGGCCTTCTCTGGACTTTCCAGTTTCTTTATATGCATTCCTAATGAATCTGTAATGCTTGATTTTCTTTATTTATAGCCCTTGTGCCAGTAATACCAACTAGTCCATGAGCTAAAACCTGGTTTGTACTTGGATGCCACCGCGCTGGAGAAGTGCTTTATATCTATATTTGTATTGTGTGTTGTGTCACTGACAGCGGTGGAAACTCCTCACTTGTAAATATTGTTAATTTTCTCTAATGAATTGTTTTTTTAACGGTTTTGGACAATCTTGAACAGTATGTGTTTTTCACAAAAATCTGCATTTAATGCTTTTATTAATGTGTATTCTTTACTATTTTTGATGGCGTTATTCAATGGTATTTGGGCTTCTTTTGACTATAATTTGCTGCACTTCGGGATTTCTAGCTTATGGACTAACTTTGTTGTTTGTTTTCTTTATGTTAACTGTAAATTGTGAAACTTGTACCTTGATTTCATTTTGTTGTCTCCATACATGGGACTTTTAAAGACTTGGGATTCCTTTTGCATCTATGTGTTTTATCTTTTGTCTTCGATTTAACTGTGAGAAAGCTGATTACTGATGTTCTGTTTTGTTTTCTCTTGCAGGTGGCGAGGCAAGATTCTTGGTCCGATAGATCAGAAGGAGATGCTTTTGTCGTAAACGCGAGCCTCCGTCATTCTGTCAAGATCCTTGTTTATGTATGAATGGATACACATTGATCTTCTTTTACGATCCCCAGAATCTTTTTGATCACAAATTGTGTTCACCTTTAGTTCAGCTGTTGTGTGGAGCCACTCACTGCCCCCACTGTGCTGTGGTTGGCTTGCCTTCTTCAGTCCACCTGCTTGCCCAAACGGATTGTGCTCTGGTACTTTTTGTTTGCAGGTTATTTGAAAAGTGTCATTCTGAGAGGGTCTTTTCAGTCACTCCATATTTCTTTATTTTTAATTTTTTGTTGAACAGTCACTGATTTAGTTGTAAATTGTGTTGTAGCCATTGTGCTTTGATTATCATGAGACTGAAAGTGCTAGCAGTTATTGTTTCTCTCAGCATGTTAACTTAAATGGAGGACTATCTATTTTCCATTCACAGGGCAGCTGTTAAAGGGGCTTGAAAGCAATGTAGATCCAACCCCATTTGTTGAGACCTTGTGAGTTGTTCATGCAGAGATCATTTTTTTTTAGTTCATAATGGGTGGAACCTCTACTTTTCAGTTGTCCTTCAACTGCTTTGTTGCTCACATCGTTATAAATGGCATACGTAAATATTAAGCGTATCTGCACGTTTATTTTGCAGCTGATTTTTTTTGTGTGTGGTTATAAGAGCCTGTTTTAAAATTACAGCATTTAAAACAAGTTATCAACAGTTCATTAACTAATAAACTGTTCTGCGACCATGTCCTTTGAACTATGTCTTAATTTAAAATTGTGGCTTGAATCATTATAGTAACAAGATTGCAATATAATTTAACTGATGAGTCTTGTTATTAGTTTAATACTTATGATCGCTACTCAAACCTGGACATTATATTTTGTGCTGCCTGCACAGTCATTGAGTGATTGACACATTTTTGACTGGATTAAAACCTGGAAGATGAAGTTCAGATCGGCTCGGATATGCTAATGAACTGCACTGTGACAGGCTCTTGGCCGAAGGGGATTAAAATATTTGCATTTACATCTGAGGAACTGTGCACAGGAATGGTGAGGTATGAGAGGGAAAATGGATGTTGCCAGAAATTTGTATTTATTATCAATGCTGATTTAATGCTGAAAGAGCATTGACAATTATCAGGATTTATTTTGTTGATAAACAAACATTGGTCTTGGATACTTCTTTTTTGTTTTCCACATCATTGTTGCTGAAGATAAAATGCAGATTTGAGATTCATTTCATTGAAGGTGACTGATATAAATTTGTGGTCCTCAAACTCAGTCCTTGGGGACCACTGTCTATGCAGCTTTTCATTGCAGCCACAGCTAATTAGCTCCATTTCATTTATTTGCCCTCTGACTTCACATTATGCGAGAAATAGAAGTGTCCATTGATGTTTTTTTTTTTTTTTTTTTTTGAAACTTCATTGGTGCATTTTTGTTTTATCATTTTATTCAGCTGTCTCCCACATAGCATGATGTGAATATGGAACTTTCATTTTTCAAAGCAAGCATAGCAGTGATTGAAAATGTTGCTTGAAACGTTAATGAAGAGAAATTATCCTCATTAAAATTTTTTGGTTGCAGTCGTGGTTGCAACGAAAACCAGCATGTACAATAGTCCCCCAAGACAGAGTTTGAGAACCACTGATCTAGATAATATAGCCTTCACAGTCCTAATCTCAACATTTTCATGGCTGTCTGGGATTACCTGGAAGGACACTCGCAAGTGAGAGTCTACAGATTGACCGTGGCAAGTTCTCCAATATGCTTAGAAGATGCAAAAATCCAATCATCTTCGAATGCTATGGAACTGCAGGATATTGTACCTAATTGTTAGATTAATGGTAGTTGCACTAAATATTGATATAGGTTTTAGGTTTTAACAACATGTGCCTCATCATGGTATATTCTTCAATATTAAGAAACCACTTTTGATGATTTTTGCAAGCATCTTTGCCCCACTGAAGATTTGTTAATGTGCCTAAAACTTAAGCACAGTGCTGTTTTTGGGACACTTATTGTTGAAGAACTTTTGCACCTTATACACACATGCAGTACTGCTGAGATTCACTGAGAATTGTTCCTGCTTTTAGCTTACCGACCCTATTGGGTTTTCATGGTATTTTTATCCCTTGCAACAACGTTGTGGCAGGGGATATAAAAATGGGGTCCGTCCGTCCGACCGACACGTTTGTTGTCCGGGCTATAACTTTGAAACTCATCCTCCGATTCTGATCATATTTGGCATTGAGGTGTAAAACCACATAAAAGTGTGTCATGAAAAACAATTTTGAAAATAATTTTGTAATTTCTCACGTTTAGGGCCAAAAAGCGACAAATTTGTTGAAAATCTGTAATGTGTCGTGTCCGGGCTATAACTTCGAAACTAATCAACTGATTCTGATCATATTTGGCATTGAGGTGTAAAACCACATAAAAGTGTGTCATGAAAAACAATTTTGAAAATAATTTTGTAATTTCTCACGTTTAGGGCCAAAAAGCGACAAATTTGTTGAAAATCTGTAATGTGTCGTGTCCGGGCTATAACTTCGAAACTAATCAACTGATTCTGATCATATTTGGCATAGAGGTGTAAAACCACATAAAGATGTGTCATGAAAAACAATTTTGAAAATAATTTTGTAATTTCTCATGTTTTTTGTGCCAAAAAGCGACAAAATTCAGGGAAATCTGTAATGTGTCGGGTCCGGGCTATAACTTCGAAACTAATCATCCAATTCTGATCATATTTGGCTTCGAGGGGTAAAACCACATATAGGTGTGTCATGAAAAACAATTTTGAAAATAATTTTGTAATTTCTCACGTTTTGGGGAAAAAAGCAACAAATTTGTGGGAAATCTGTAATCTCTCGTGTCAGGGCTATAACTTTCAAAGTAATCATTCGATTGCGATCATATTTGGCATCAAGGTGTAAGAACACATAAAGGTGCGTCATGAAAACAATTTGGTATAATTCTCCGAGTTTTTTGATGCATACTCTCCAACCAATTGTTTTTGCAAGGAAATGAACAGCTTTGCGATTAGTACAGTTCTTTAGAAATCTAAATGCATATAAACATTCAAAAATGCAATGCCAGTTGCAGGGGATATTGCTTGACAATGTCAGCAGCTTGCTGTCTTTTGACTGGATTATTTTTTATCTTGTTATTTTTGGCCTAATGAAATTTCCTTTAAGTGTGCCATAACATACTACTGGACCATATCAACAGGCATTTTTTCTTTCTCATACTTTTGATTTATTTGGTTTTTACCCCTCAGCCCTCAAGGCTGACGGGGTATAGCTATCCTTCGTGCGGTTGGGCGGCCGGCGGGCGGGCGGGCGTCTCCTAAAACTTTGACATTGGGCTGAGGGGTATTCCGTGCATTGCACGCTTATTTTGTCTGTTTTATTTGCCTGTGAAATTTTTCCCCAGTGTTAAGTTTTGAAATTTCTAAGTCCCATCTTTTATTTCTCAAAAATTGTTAACTTTTTTAAAATCGGGCAGTCCACTCTTTCTGATACTGTCAAATGCTAGTGCCAATTTGAATTGACGGAAGTGGGTTTAGTGGGGGCGCTGTACGGTAACATTGGGTCTTTTGAGGAATTTGCAGAATGCCCTGTAGAGGCAAAATTGTTGTGGATAGGGCTCAAGTTTATATTATCGGCATATAGAAAGTCATGTCTGACCTATATTTTTGCAATGTTAAAGTTGATTTCAGATGACCTAGAAAAGTCAAACTCGAGCTCAAGCAAATAATGTAGGACTTGAAATTTTAAAAAATTATGTATTTCTCAAAAACTGTCTGACAACTTTTTCTAAATCGAGCTATCAACTCACCTTGATATCCTTTATGTACGGTGCAAATACCGTTTTGAGTCAATCGATGGAAGTGGGTCTAGTGGGGGGAGCTGTATTTTAACGTGATCTTATGGGGAATACGCAAAACGGCCTTTGGAAGCCAAATGGTTGCAGATGGGGCTTAAGTTTCTACTATCAACGTAAAAGAAGAAATATATGACCTATATTTTGGGAGTGTTAAAGCTGACATCAGATGACCTTGAAAGGTCAAACCCGAGGTCTAGCAAAATATTAAAATTTTTTAAATTATCTTTGCTTGAAAATATGTAAGATATAGTATATATGTATATTCAACACATCGAAAGTCTGATATACTGAAAAATAAACTTGCAGAAGTACAATTTCAATAAGTTCAATTCAGAACTACAGCAGATATAGGGCATACTAGTATAGTACATGTACTACTAGTATGTGCTTTAAGTATCATATATGAACTAAAACTTCAGTGATCATATATAATTACTTCTGCCTTAATTTCAAGTAAATAACATACATCAGGGATTGTGTGCCAGTAAGCTACAGGACCCTTGGTCCCATTTTTGAAAGAAATTGATATTTATTCACTTCATACTTAAGCTAATAAAAGGGAAAACCAACCAAATAGATGTGTTAGGAATGACTATTTGGTTTAATTTTGTTATTCAACCATTGCGCAAGATCAATGTCAAATTGATGGTTTATATGGGACTTCGGTCTTAAGTGCAAAATTTCAAAGAAGTCTCTTGGTCTGATCCTGATAAATGACTAAGAAAAGCTTAAATTGGGTAAACTGTCACATTTGACCAGCGTAATGCTCAACATCCTGGAGTCTCTTCACTGTTGCAGATGCCGATGTTGAGGCTCTGTTTAACTTAGTTACCCACTGAGGACCTGTGAGGTATTTCTCATGAGTCTCTGACAGCGCATCTTAGCCTTCCTCATCTCTCTCTGTCATGATTGAAGACAATTTGCCATCCTCTGTCAAGATGGTGCTGTGCAAATTCATATAAAATCTTTGGATCACTTGTTCTCGTTTACAAACCCCTCAAACCTGCATTTAGCATAATTTTCAATTAGTCAGTTAGGCTTGAGTAAGAAGTCAAAACCAGGGCACCCTGGTGGCACATTGCTTAAAAAGTGTGTACACTCTATTAAGGTGCAGTCCTTCCTGCTGCATTCCAGTTAAGCCTGGCCCCTGTGCTGCGCGTCTTCCACACTCTTCTCCCCATCTGTCATGTTTCTCTCTCTACTGTATGTCTAACTTAGGAGACACTCCAAAAAAAGAAGTCAAAACCTCTATTGCCATTGTCTCACTGCTAGCATATACTATCTATGTATACAGTGAGCTCTACCATTTTTGAGTAGCCTACAGTCTCTGTACATAACTGTTTTCAGTGCACATATTTGTGTTACCTAGTTGTGTCATTTCAGTGATGCAATCATTTCATCCTGAATTTAACCTGCCTGCTCCTGGTCAGGTCCATGAGGGGGCTCAAGCCATACGTTGGGTGAGAAACAGGACTTCATAGACAGTTCACAAATCCATCCCATGGCGCACACCATTCATTTACTCACAGCTTATTCTCCAGTTTGTCTAACAATTACTTTCAGACTGTGGAAGGAAATCTTAGCACCTGGAGGAAACCCCTATGAACACAGGGAGAGCATGAGAAATCTGCACATGGAAAGGCCCAGGTCAGA
Source organism: Gymnothorax reevesii (assembly GCA_029721435.1). Lineage (NCBI taxonomy): Eukaryota > Metazoa > Chordata > Actinopteri > Anguilliformes > Muraenidae > Gymnothorax > Gymnothorax reevesii. Next base: position 56,340,196 of record CM056583.1, on the reverse strand, counting down.
ATTTAAACCAAAACCACCTTGCAGCGAGACAGCATTGTAATGCACTGTACCACACCATTATTGCTGTTATGTGAAAGAAAATGGTCATTTTTACCACTTTATTGCTTATCTTTTTCAGTTAATGACTTTAAAGAATCAATGATGAATAAACCACTCAGTATGTTCTCTGGAGATGTTTGCATCAACACTTTAGGTGAATCATTTTTTCGAGGTTGGTTCGTCATTGAATGGACAGGATTTATGAAGATAATGGCTGGATGATATCCAACAGATGGCTGTGCAAGGGATGATTAATCCTGATACATGAATTCTTTCTGAGTGTGGTTTTTTGTTTTGCCACACAAGGTAGATGTGACTTCAAATACTGACTGGATAAGAGGACAAAAGAACAGTTCTCAGAAACAAAAACAAGTTTAATTCATTTTGTTGCATTTCTTTCAATGAGCCATCATGGCCAAAGTTATGGTAATTTTCATGCTGTGACGTTCCATTTTAGAATAAATGTTGCCAATTCTCATTCCTATATTCTAATTTTCATATCTTGAATACACTCCTGGGCAAAATAAAATTAAATTGGGCCTAGCCCCAAAAGAAAAAATATGAGGCTTTTAAAAGTGCGAACAGCAAATTACTGGTTAGGAAATGAGCTGGAATTAAACAAGTAAATAAGCATGAAACAGCTTTTACCTTGATCCTTTTAAATGTTTAAACATTTGGGCTAACCTTGCAGACAACTTTTCACACAAAGAAGAGTTGAAAATTACATCTGACCATCCCTCTTAAGAAAACAAGCAAATCTTTCTGCAATATTCTCCTGAACTCCAAAGCATTAACTGACTTTTCACAGTTCAGCTGTTTCCAGTTTTTTCCCCAAGCAGTTCACTGCAGGAAAAAAAAACTAATGGTGCACAGAGGGTATAAAAACTGCATTTGTTTGGTCTGTGCTAATTTTCTGACCAATAATTTGAGCTTGGGCTTGGCCCATTTTTTGCCCAAGAATGTACACTGTGGAGAAATAGAATTGTGGTGGCACTGTGTATTAATTTCAGTTGAAATGTCAGTCAAAATGTCATTCTGTAAGACATATTTTTAACTTGAAATAATAAAACTACATTAGATTTACTTAAATGATTTTCCTTCAAAAAAAAAATAGACTGCTGAGTGGCTCACCCCGCTAAGGCACTACACTCTGTTGTGTAGCATGGGTGAGCCCCATGTACGGGGACTGACGTTGGGCTGTGCCCACTGTGGCTGGTGGCAGTGATGCCCAAGGATGGGGAGAGCTCCTCACCTAGCATCGCTGCCAGATCCTTCTCTAGTGCCCCTTCCACGAACCCATCATGCACCTAGTACTTCCATGCTAAAGCTCTCCATGAAATGATTTCATACAAATTTTCAATGGAAGCTTGACTTATGGAATGCAGACGTGAAATAGATACTGACAACACATTGCATTTGGAAGGGAATTTGTGTTGGGCTGCACTTTTGAAAATGGCAGTATCGGATCAAGAATTCCAAACTGGGGGAGAAGGTTGGAGCATTAAAACAAGCAAAGATAATCTTTTGAAAAGTAATAGGTGAAAGAATAACAACATCACAACTAAAAAACTTTGAAAACAGAAAATAAATTAAGGTACTTTAAGACCCAAGACACAAGCAATCCTTATTTTCTGGTCATGCCTTCATTTCTTGCCTAAATTGCAAGGTGAGGTTCCTGTAAGTCAGCAAAAGTATCAGGATTTATGTACAGTCACACAATTACACATTCAAAGAGCAACTGGCTGAAATGGTAAGGTCTGATGCCTATGTGGGAATGACTTGAGTGGCAAGCAGGATGATGAGGATTATGATGATAGTCACAATCACACCAATGATTATCATCATCTTAATATTCTTCCACCAGTATTTTCGAGCCACCCGTGTTGATGTCTTTTGAAAGGAGTCTGCCTGAAAAGAAAGAAAAGCATAAGTTTACACAAGTTTTGAAGTTCAATTCAAACTATTTTTTATACTCAAACTATTTGAAGAAAAAAATAACTCAGAAATTGAGTGTTCAAGGAATGATTCATTTTCAGCTTTTAGTTTCTTGACCAACTAGCATCACAATGGCAGGTATTGTTGCTTTCAGGGGGTTTGGGTCTAAAGAAAGAAAACGGCACTGAGCGCAAAGAAAAATTGCCTGAACTAATCATAATATAATGGACATTAAGGAAATACACTTTGTACTTGTGGACTTACAGTTGCTCGAAGGTCATCAGTTTTATCAATAAGATCATCAAGTTTCTCTCCTCTCTCCAAAACTTTGTTTATGTTGTCCTTCAGGATTACTTGGACATCATTGACTTGATCCTGAACTTGCGAAAGCTTGGATGGTGGTGCTGGTTGCGAGCTTGTGTCAGCCTGTTTGAAAGATGATACATATAGATAGAGTGAAAATTGAAGCATAGAATAAACACAGCTCACAGTTTGAAAGACTTATCGCTGTCAGGAAAAGATTTCTCTGTGACAGAATAGCGTAAACCATGAAACTGAGAAAAACACTGAAGTACATTAAGTCAAAATGGAGGTACTTCACAACCACAAGCATTATGGAAATTGGAAAGAGTGAACTGAAACAGAGACAACTTTTGTCCTCTATACTGCCCCTGGATCATGGTACTTGGGGTTGATTGGTCAATAAATGGCATATTCTATGCTGCAAGTTCAAACATCCTGATAATGTTAAACAACACTCCCCTGGAAAGAAAAAAGCATAAGTTTTTTTTTTTAAATATATATCAGGATCTAAGTGATATTTGTCAGTAAACTCACACAATATGTGCACCAATCAGGCAAAACATTAAAACCACTGATAGGTGGAGTGAATAACATGTTTTGTTACAATGACACCTGACGGGGGGTGGGGGGTTGATGTGCTAAAAGCAGGAAAAATGGGATCTGAGCGACTTTGATAAGGGCCAAATTGTGATGGTTAGATTACTGTGTCAAAACATCACTGACATGGCTGGTCTTGTGGAGTACCTACCAAAAGGGGTCCAAGGAAGGACAAACTGATGAACAGGCAACAGGGTCATGAGTGCTCATAAATGCGTGTAAGGAGCATTGGACACCCATATGGTCCAAACCCATGGAAGAGCTACTTTGGCACAAACTGCTGAAAAAGTTCATGCTGGCTATGATAAAAAGGTGTCAGAACACACAGTGCACTGTAGCTTGCTGGGGCCATGTATCTGCATATCAGTTATAGTGCCCATGCTGAACTCGGCACCGACATTGGGCATGATAGTGTTCGAACTGCACCATGGAGTAATGGAAGATGTTAGTATGGTCTGATGAACCATGTTTTCCTTTACATAATGTGGATGGCCTGGTGCGTGTGCTCCGCTTACCTGGGATAGAGATGGCACCAGGATTCATTATTGGAATAAGGAAAACTATGGAGGCAATATCATGATCTGCGTAATGCTAGGAAACCTTGGGTCTTTTGATTCATGTGGACACTACTCTGACAAGCACCACTGACCTAAACATTGTTGCAGGCCAAGTATACCCCTTCATGGTAACAGTATTCCTTGAAGGCTGTGGTTTCTTACAGCAGGCTAATTCACCCTGCCATACTGCACAAATTGTCTATGAATGGTTTGAGGAACACAACAAAGAGGTCAAGGCTTCCAAATTCCTCAGATCTTAACCTGATCAAGCATCTACGGGATGTGATGAAAAAACAAGTCCAATCCATGGAGGCCCCACATCACAACTTACAGGCCTTGAAGGATCTGCTGCTGACATCTTGATGCCAGATACTACAGGACACCTTCAGAGGTCTTGTGGATAACTATGTTTTTGTGGCATGATGGGGACCAAAGAACATTAGGCAGGTGGTTTCAATGTTGAGGGTGATTGGTGTATATCATCATATAGTAAACTCAGTAAATTTGTAAGCGAAGACAATTTTTTTTATTTGGCTCTCTTGGATTTGCAAACAAACAATTCACAAGTCCTTAAAGCATAGATTCTCAGATTTCAACAAAAGCCATGTGTCATTTAACATGGCAGTGAACCAGACTGGTCTTGGCTGAGCGTACAGGAGGAAAGAGCATGGTCACAGGCACAAGGTAATTAGTACTGGAGCTTAAAGGAGTGGCCATCTCCAGAGATAAGGGCCACGACTGAGAGCACGCACCTATAGGTGATAAGTTTTATGATGAGGGCTATTGTCTGCTGACAGGATGAAAATGTCACAGAAAAATGGAGAGGCAAGTTGAAAAGCTGTTGCGCTTTTTTCTTTTTTTTTTTCGTTGTTTTTTTTTTGCCTTGAATAGACAACAGGAAGGGTGCACACTAGTGTTGTTTATTTTTGTGATGGTGTGGGTGCACTCTGTCTCTCTTTTTTGGTAAACTAACAACTAAGGTGAAAACCTGGACTCGTGAGATCTCCCTTCCAGAGGTGTCTCATGGCAAGTGACAGAACATGTTTACACGAATTTGGTTAAACATTTAAACACAGAAGTTACTGTTCTTTTATACATTGCCCACTCACCCATTGTGTGGCACTGTAATGTGTGGGACAGATCCATGTCACCTCAAAGAGTCATCTTCCTCTCTTTTGATTTAGGGGACTAGAGTACGTAGCTTTGTGGGGTACAACCCAGGCAAAAATTATGTAATCACGACACAAAGAGGATGTCCATCCAGCTTTTTTACTCCAAAGTGAATAAACACATCGCAGAAATAACACAAAAAAAAAACGTATGTTTATTAGCTTAACATTCAGGCTTGATGAAACACACTTCACACAAATTAGATTAAATTATTTTAATTGATGGCGATTGAGGAAAAAATTATGGAATCACTAAATGCCGAACAAAAACTGATGGAATCATCAGCAAAAAATCAGAATATGTACTTTACTGTTCATTCTCTTGCTTTTATCACGGCTTGAGTTCTTTGAGGCAGGGACTTGGACTACAAATAAAAAGCAATATTCTCCATCAAGTTTTCCAACTTTCTCAAAAAGCAATTGACAGATCAGCTTTGCTGGATGGGACCTTGTCAATGACAACTTTTTTCTTTATTTCCACCATAAATGTTCAATTGAATTGAGATCCAGACTGTTCGCTGGCCATGTCATTGAGTTAATATGCCTTTCCTGAAGAAAAGCTTTTACACTCATTGCTCAGTAGCAAGATGCATTGTTATTCTGAAAAATGACTTCATCATCACTCAATGATTGTCATATCCCCCTGTCCTTTACATGACAATCAATCCCATATCATAAAACATAACATAAATGAATAGGAAAATTTGCTTGTTTTCTTCAAGCAGTCATCTTTGTATGTTTCATTTGAACAACACCAGACAAAACTTCCAGCAACATCACCTGAGCTAATGCAGACTCGTGATTCATCACTGAATATCACTTTCATTCAATCATCTAATCCATGATTGCTTCTCTGTAGCTCACTGTAACCTTGCTTTCATTTGTTTAGAGTATTAGTGCTGGTTTTTGTTTGGCATTTCTGTAAGTAAATGCAATTTCATTCAGCTGACTTCTTACAGTTCTGTCTCAAACATTGGGCCTCATGCAAGAAGCAATATAAGAATAATTTTTCTCTAGTTTTTGTTTGTATCCCCGATTTTTTTTAATTTTATTCTTACCCATTGATTTCTGGGATGCACCAATGTTTTCATATTTTCGCTCTACGGTAAGAGAAAATTTTACGAGTGGTCGAGTGCACTCTAATCGAGACAAAAGAAAACAGAAAACTGTTATCTCTGTCCACAATTTGCTTTTCCAATGCACCAATACACAATTTGTAAAACCTAAACATTAAAAATCCATCAAATAATTAAATTTTGATTGTTTTATGTTTTTGAGAAATTATAACGATTCTATTATTTAATTCTTAGGCTAAAGAGTTTGGCCAGTTAATCCTAATTAAGATGAAGCGGTAAAAACCCTCAGATACTTGTGTGCATTCTGCCTCTGAATGGCTTAACTATTGCTGTTGGACTCTTTGGCCATCCAGGCCTAGCGTAGAGAGTGCATTTTTAGAGATTGCGGGGATCTGTTTGCTGAGACAGATCAATGGCTACCTGTACCAAACGTGAAAGCAAATGTTCTTCAGCACGGAAGATTACTGTTATGTGTTACACCTCTCTTGTTATAACAAATGCAGCGGCGAAAAGATACCTCCATTCAGACAAAGACATTCAATGCTTACTCGACATGTAGGTGGATGAAGCATACAATCACAACTTGGTACTACACCCAAAAACTCAGATTTATGGAATAATTCATGAGTAGTTATTTGCGTGGTTATCACAGAATTATAGATCAGTGCCGTGACAAACTAAAGGAAATGCGGCTGCGATATTTCAAAGTGAGGGACACATTGCGAAAGTCTGGCAGCTCAAGTTATGAAATAGATCCATTTTCGTAGTATGAGGTGGTGGACAGCATAATCGGCAAAAAAATGCATGGGCGAAAGAATTCCGTACGCAACATCCACCTATATCGAATGTAATCAGTACATTTTCAACTTACCATGATGTTTGTGTACCCAGAGAATGATTTGGATGTGTAAAAATATCAAGCATTCAGTCAAGAAAATTTCAAGTTTAATTTATCGTGCTGCTATACGTGGTAATCCATGTTACAGACACACCGGGTGGCTAGGGCATGTGCAGCATATGTATTTGCAATATTAATATTCAATATTAATATTCTAAACCCCCATCTCAATAATAAAACAGCCCCAAAATACATTTGTGCCTCCTTTTAAAATTGTTCCCCATTAAAATCACCTAGGTGCACACTGCAACACACTGCATCAGAGTTTTGACAAGAATGCAAGTGTACTCGTGTACGGTACGATATTACTAGTGCGAAAGCTGACCAGCGGGGAGAGAGGGGATGGGCACAATTGTACTGAGGCACGGTACGAAACAATCGTACCTCATGTGAAAGTAACCTAGATTGTCAGCTCTTTGCACACGGCACGTCACCTGCCCTAATATGGTGTTTAGTGGGTGTCATGTATGCTAATTTTAAACAACCGGCTACACGGTTCCAATTTACGACCAAGTGAGATTCAACATTCAGCACACATGGATTAGAGCAGATTTGGATGGTAAGCGTGTTTGGTGCAACCGGAGTTTATTTCTCTTATTTTTTCTCTTGGCAAAAAAATAAGTGAAAATATGAGAAAAATTTTAAAGAATGTTGTGAATGAGGACAGTTGACTCTTGTTTCTGTCAATTTGTTTTCCATTTGTTTTGTTGTGCAGTTTCAATTTTCAAGACATATTGCTTCGAGTTTTCTGGCTTGATGGTTTGACATCGTCTATGGTCTACCCATATGTTTTCCGTTAATAACCTTCCCATTTTGTTTATACTTCGACCAAATGTTTGACACAGCTAACTGTGACTGAACAACCAAAATCATTTGCAACTTTCCATGTTGAATTTCCTTCCTGGAGCAACACCTTGTTAAGGTCAGAAAGCACTCTCCTTTTTGATACAGACTAATTTTCATATTTCGGTGTGTCCTTTATTTATTATTTATTTCCGTATTTTTTTCCTCTAGGCCTTCTTGATTATGAAGAAAAAATGCCATTAATTAAAATAATTTTAATTTTATTTGTATGGGGTAAGTTTCATGAAGCCTTAATGTTAAGCTAATGAACAAAAATATGTTTGGTTCATATCTACGATTTGTCTATTCGCTATGAATATTCCGAAAAATGATTAAATAATTAATCTTGTTAAATTCGAGTGATTGTTTGTGCACCAACTTTATTCCTGATCCTATAGCAATGTCTCTGCTAAATTTGCAACTGATAGGACCGATGACATGCCGCGTAACCCTGGAGACAGGAGGCGCCATCATGTGTTTTCAATGCCAATGCCGGTGGCTCAGTTTTAGCAATTATTCAGAGCATTTTAATGAATACGTGGCTGGAGACTTTCAACAATGACTTTGCTTAAATGGCTCACTGAGTAGCTGTATTATGGGAATAACTACTGCGCTCTTGTAAAACGCTTCCAGTTCAATGCAATCTTGCAAGAAATATTTTTGAATGGTTATATTTGTCAGATGGTTGTGATGTAGTGTTCACTTACACAACCACATTCTCCATAGGAGATATGAAAATCGCCAGTAATGTTTGTGGGAAAAATCTTTTGACAGAGGTGCACCTCAAGTGCTGCCATTGGCAGAACACAGTGTGCGAATGCTCAAGGGATCTACTTACTTTGGAATGTAATTTGGGCATAAAGCAAGCCTCGACACTTACAGCTTCAGTAACTCAAACAATGTGTCTCATCTTTCCATTCTCTATACAGCATCTTCTTCACTGGGGAGCTGGAGCCTATCACAGCAGATTATAATCAAAAGGCAAAGACCCACAGTTGAAAGTTCGTGAATCCATCGCTGGGCGCACAAGCCATACACTCATATGTATGGCCAATGTACTGTCTTCAACTAACGGAAAGTACATATCTTTGGACAGAAGGAGGTGACCTGAGTGTCTGGAAGAAACCCTCGCAGACACAGGAAGGATATACAAGCTCCACATTGAAAGGTCTCAGTCCAGATTCGAGCCTACAACATTCTTGCTGTGACAGCACAGTGCTAATTACTGCACCACCCAGAGACAATGAATTCTAGCTAAAATTATGGAAGCGGGGATTTATCTCTGAGAGACAACGTCCCTAATGAATCTTTTTCTTATCATCGGAACCGGTCAACTGACACAACAACAAAATTCTGAGTTACTCAGCTGCTAGCTAACATTAGCTATCTATATCTGCAATGCTCTTGGGTTATACAAGTAGAAAGTAATCAGGAAATTTAACATTGGCATTAGTACTCAGTCCCTCATATACACGTGACATAACCAGCAAGCCAGGTACAATTTCTTTTCAGTTGATTCTTGGATACATTGCTTGAAGGCTCTAATGTTGCTATCTCTTCACTCCCTCACTGTTGTGCCTGTTGTGGGCGGGACGGATTTAGATTTTAATGAGGTGTGGGAAGGAGCTGAGCTTCATTATTGATAGGACCTATATTCACTCAGTGGTAGGGTACCCACACGTGTAGTCTCATAAACTTAAGTGTGTGTTCACGCACCACAGAATGAGATAGGAAGACTATCCCATCATTGAAAAATGACAATGCATTGGGGTTCTGTATGCAGAAAGGAATTGTGGTAAGTAGGATTACAATCAAAAAGGAAATGTCTCAATATATGTTCTTTTAATGTTAGGATCACTAATTGGGCTTTATTGACAAATTTATTCAAAATATGTGTCCCCTCGCTGTCATTATTGGCTCATAAACAACTCAAACTGCTGCTTCAGTTGGAAACATTTCCCTTTAGTTAAGTGCATCCCAATGTGAGATGACAAAACCTCACTGCACTGGCAGTCTTTTTGCCTACTTATCCACTCTGGCCAGACCCCGGAAATACATCACATGATGAAGTGCAAAGACCGCTGTGTGGGTATTGAGATGAAGTCTTTGACCTGGGCCATTTCTCAAAGTACTGGCTGCAGTCTGATTAGGCTGCATTTCTGGGCTGCAAAGTCATTGCAGACTGCTCCATTGTGAAGGCGCCTTTGAAAACAGCCAAGAAATGCATCCTTCATCATAACCAATATCTAATGGGATTATCATCCCAGAAATGGAGTGTAAATGAGTTGACTGCTCCGTTTGATATATAGCAAGATGAAGGCTGCATGTCTTGGCAGTATTTTAAGGGCCCTTCGTAATGGAATAGCCCGCAATGACGCTGCAGCCTAGAAATACAGCTTACCTAGCTTCTGCCTTGAGAACCAGCCCTGGGTTCCCAAAGACCCCAGCAGTGAGCCAATGATAGAACCAAGGAAAAATTGACAGCTGCTAAATTTGTGTGCAAGCTGCTGCCTAAAGTATGTCCAATCAATTCCATATTATAATAATTCAAGTCCCTTATACAAATTTAAAGCACTTTAATGACCAAAAAAGATTTGTAGTCCCTTAAGAGGTGAGATACTGATATATGCTTCAAAGTTCAGTCTGCTTCTGCTAAAAGCAATTTAATTGTCAATGAGGACAAAAGAGCAAGTGAAGACTACAAAGGAAAAATGATCAGAGTACAAATTTGGCATTTTTGTGTATTTTATATATTTTATATTATTATAAGATTTATAATATTATATAATAATATTATGATCATATTTTACATTTTTTTTCCTTATTTTGTCTGTGCTTTGTTTCTAAGATCGTTTTGAATTTTTTATTAATCATTTCTCCACAATATGAAAATGTGACTTTGATTTTTGTGGTCTTCAAACGACTGCCTAAATGAAGATGCAAAACACTTCACAGATGAAAGGGTGTAATGGACCTTGGGCAGTTTGGTGTCCACACTTTGTTCTTGAGAATCACTGTGACAGAGGTGAATCTAGTTTCCTTTTTAAAACCTTTTCTCAAACTGTTATTGATGGAAATTCTTAATTTATCAACAGATGCAACAGCTGAGCTTAAAATAGGAGAAGGAAGCACAAACAAATATCTTTTAGCAGCTACTTAATCTTTATCTGTTTTCAATCATATTTCTTTTTTAACTATGTGTTGCCTTCAAAAGTAGTAAATTCCATTAGGTGCAGCCAGTTCTCCACAACATCATAAGATGAAAAATAAAATTCATTATTTGGGGGTCAAATGGGATGCAGTTTACTCTTCGCTATTCACAGTTGTGGAATCATGTAGCTCATTATTGTTCTAACACTCAAGCATAGGGAGCATGCATTGATGTCTAATTGCAATAAATTGCACGGCACAACGTTTAACCCCAAATCGGTAAAATCTGACACAGTTTAGAGAATGTAGATCAGATCAGAAAGCAATGATTTCTAAATTTACCTTGACTTTTTTATTGCAGACCGTAAAAAGACAATGTTTTGTCTGATCAAATTTATATAAATAGTAAATATGCATCGATTCCTGCCTTTCATTCCAAAAATAGTTGGGATGGGGCTAATTTTGGACTGATAATGAAGGTTAAAAAAATGGAACTATGATGTGATTTGAAACAGTTGATGTAATCATGGTTTGGCACCAAAGCAGCATCCAGGAAAGGCTAAGTCCTTCAAGAGAAAATATGGGCTGAGGACTGCCAATTTGCCCACAAATGCATGAATACATCACTGAAAGGTGTAAAAATAATACTCCCCAAGGAATCTGGAGGATCTACACATGAAGGGCAAGGGTACAAGCCAAGACTGAATACCCATGATCTCCGATAACACAGACAGCACTGCATCAAGACCTGTCATTTATCTCTAAGTAATATACACTTGGGCTCAGGATTACTTCAGCAATTTTTATCAAGTACTATGATACATAGTTACATCCACAAATGCCAATTTAAACATTTCTGAGCAAAAAGAAGGCCGAATGCTAACAGTGTTCAGAAGCACCATTGGCTTCTGAAAGCTCAGAGGCATCTGTGATTGACTATAGAAACATGTATTGTGGTCAGACAAATGAATATCACAGGTGTTTTTTTTTTTTAGCAGAAATGTGTGTGCTTCGGAGCACAGAAGAAAAGGACCATCATACTGTCACAACAAATCTAAAAGCCATGCTTTGTCATGGCATGGGCCTATGTCAGCGTCCCTCTGGGATGACACCATTAATAATCAAAAATGCACAGATTTTGGGGAAACATATGCTGCCTTCAAGAAAACATTTCTTCCAGGGACGACTGTGAATATTTTAAGAAGATGATGTAAAGCCATATTCTGCAGGCATTACAAAAGCATGTCCGCATAAGAGGATGGAGCAGGTACTGGACTGGCCTGCCTGCAGTCCTGACTTTACCCTAATGAGGAACGAGGGGTGCATTTTGAATAGCAAAACATAACAACAAAGACCCCGTATTGTTGCATACCTTAACACTTGTTTGCGGAAAGAATGGGACAAAATTACACCTGAAACACACTCTCAGTCCAGAAACATTTACAAATGTTCTGAAAAGGAATGGGAACATTGCAAAGTGGTCAAAAGTTTACTGTCCCTGCATTTTTTGAAATATGTAGCAAGAATTAAGATTAATATTCGTCTTGAAAAGCGGTGAAAAATTCATCTGGCAAAACATCCAATAATTTATTGTCATATTGTTTTCAGTGTTATCCGTCAAAGAATATACAAATCACTGCTTTCTGTTTAATTTTAATTTAACATACCACTCAAACTTTTTTTTGATTTTGCACGTAATCTCCCTCTCCCATTTCCTGGCATTATTGTGAAAATGGCTTTTAAAGTGTTTCCAGTTAGTTATGTGTTCAATTGCTTCCTTAATGCAGCCATAGGACATATTTCAGTCCTGATTCTAGGCTTTAGATAAGCTATACAATTACCCTTGTCTTTTTGTTTTTTTGACTGTCTGTCTGTGAACAAAATATCTCAAAACATTAAGCAGATCATCGTTGCCCACTGATGTGGCAAAATGCCGACATTTGAAAAGCAAAGGACTTAACTGAGTTACATGTCACTGAATTGCCTGATGGCATTTATTTGTAGACCAAGCAAATCTATCTCTCTCTCTTTCATCCATCCTCTTTGGCCCTTGTGGTGGATAAGGTCAGAAGACCTCATTTAATTCTGTTTCCTGTTAAACAGCTGAGTGCAATGTGCTCGCTCACTTCTGTTCGCCACTTGCACTGAACCATGGGCTCTGTAGCAGCCATGATCCAAACTGTTCATAATGTTGTTTTTCTAAACAAAATAGGTTCCCCTTCAGATTTGTATCCTTATTTTATTTTTTTAGTGACTGGTTTCTGACTACTAACAAGAAGACACAAAATTATGAACCATGAAATTCATGCCAGGATTTCAATATAGATTATCCCCCAACTATGTTATTTTTATGTAAGGAACATCTGTCTACCATGGTGGCACATTATTTTTTCTTTATTCTTGGTTGCCGTCCCTTTAAATGCCAGCACCAAATGCAATGCAAACATTTTATACTGATCCGGTGCTTTTCCCGGAGGTCACATGACTATTCTAAGCTTCCCTTTTTAAACATTTGAAAGTTTACTAAAAAAAAACATACTTACCATGCCTGTGGTCTCAGTTGCCTTCACTGTATGTTGAGTCAACAAATGACAGATGATCAACCTAACTGTTAATTTTTCACAAGGCTGTGCTCGAGATAATTTACCAGAGCAGAGTGCAAGGCAAGAGCAGAAAAAGCAGCTACAGGCTATGACACGGGTCTGAATAAACAGGTTCAGGCGATTTAGCACAAGTTTCCTCCAGTAACAGCTCCGCCTCGCTGGATTACACATTAACAACGATTGTTGCAACTGAGACCCATCATTGGCTGCTTACATGTCTGTTATCTGCAGTCTAGCCTGATATGTAATTGCTCCAGCTCCTGATTCAGGTCAGTGCTGAGCTCACACTACAGGGCAAAGGATAATTTCCTTTATCAGAGGGCTGTTGACGAAAGTTTTGCTGATCTGAAGGCAATAAAATGGCGAGACCACTTCCTGCATCTGTTTCCGTGATCATTGTATGTGAAGAAATCCCACCCCCTCAACCTCCCTCCCCACACCCGGCAAAGTTCAGTCACTTTCCTTGTTACAGTTTACTGGCTTTTATATGATTCCCTTTTTTTACATACTATAATGTGTAGTCTGTGAAGAAAGGCAAGCTGAGTATAGCATGACTGCATTCTGCTCCTGATTTTGAAGTCATGAACCGCGCACATACCCTCCTGTAGTCTTGTAAGACATTGAAAGAATCTCAGTGATCAGCCTTGAATTATTAGACCAAACTACTGGTAAAAAGTCAACATACATAGCTAAGGAATACTTCAAGAAATGCAAAGACTGAGTTTTGTACTACTGGCCTCCACTGTATGAGTATGGATGTCCAGTGGTCGTGTCAACAGTTTTATGACACATGAATCTGGTGTTTTTGAATTGATCCTTCAACCTACTGCTTTACTGCCTAGTTTCTTCCCCATGCCACATATCCACTTAATACGCTTCTTTCCAATACAGAGCTGTGAAAAAGTATTTGCCTCCCTCCCAATTTCTTTTTTTGCTTATTTGTCATATTTTAATGTTTCAGATCACCAAACTAATTTCTATATAAAACAAAGAAAAAATGTGTAAATGCAAAATACTGCTTTTAACTGATCATTTCATTTATTGAAGTTAAAGAGTAATTGTAAACCAAAATAATTTCCCTACTAAACCTGCTTAAGCTGCCCTCGGCAACAACTGTATTTTGGGATAACTGGCAATTAGTACTTTCCACCACTGTAAAGGAATTTTTGCCCTCTATTCTTCCCAGAGTTATTTCCACTCAGCCAAGTTGGAGGGTTTTCCAGCATGAACTGCTTGTTGAAGGCCATGCTACAGCATTTCAATTGGATTAAAGATGGGACTTTGACTCAGTGGCGATTCTAGGATTTATTTTTGGGGGGGGCCAATGCAATATTTTAGGGGGCACCCAATTACTGTGTCACTCATAGATGTAGCCTGTAGGAATTTCTTGAGATGTGTTCTTTACATGTACTCACATTGTATAACTTAATATAGACCTTACCTAATTAAATAGATCTAACAAAATAAACATGATCTGGAAAAGGTTTCTGGTAGGAGCATACAGCACCCTCCATAATTATTGGCACCCCTGGTCCAGGCTTTTTTACCACTGTTCCAGTTATTTTAAACTTCTTAATGATTCCTCTGACAGGAGATATGGGCAGGTGCAGGAGAGTGGCTATTTTCTTGTAGCCATTGCCTGACTTGTGAAAGTCGACACACATCTGCCTTACTTGAATGGTGTGTTCCTTTGTCTTTCCCATGTTGAAGAGTGGATAAGAGAAATGGCCTCTGCGTCACGTCATATTTATACCCCAGGGAAACAGGAAGTGATGATTTACTAATTAAACCTGCCTAGATACTCTGATCAACTTTGTAAACTACTGTAGAAATGACAGCAATACTTCAATTACATTTAATTCCTAGGAATTGTTAGGGGTGCCAATAATTGTGTAACAGGTGATTTTATGAAAAATAATAATTTCTTACTCAGGGATTTTTTTCCCTTAAATTCAATTGAGTTCAAGGTTACATTTTTCTACAATATTCAGTGTGAAAGTATGCTTCTGCAATAAAAATTGAATTCATTTTAAGGCTTTTAATACATCTTAAGCAGGGGTGCCAATAATTATGGAGGGTGCTGTACATATAGAATTGTTTGGTTCCAAAACACAATAAGTGCCAAAATGACAAAAATTGAGATAATACCATAAAGCAATATGTAATAGCCGGTAGTATACGGAGGCCAAGCGCGATGACAGAGAGAAAGAGAGTAGCACGAACACAGTACAAAAACTGAGAATAATATTGACCAAACGCAAGTACTCACGCTTCCAAAGGACGTATAATAGTCCGAACCATGGAAGCAACACGAGATAGAAAAAGGGAGAAGAAACTCCAACAATAAGAAGATAGAAAGTCATACCAAACCTGACTAAAGATATCTTCAGCTACAGTGCGGATCTAAACACAGACACTCTAGTGAAGGAGGCGTGCCGGACATCCTGCTTGTATAGATTCTGGGGAGGCGCCGCCCCAGCTCAATCGACCAGCTGGGTGAAGAATTCGATGGCCCAGGAATATGATATCATCACTGGAAAAGAGCCGCAAAGAAAGGTCCAAACAATACGCGTACCTCACAAACCATGACACACTAGCCCTGTGCTTCTTACACATGCTGCAAATTTTCTTTTTTTGAAATTCATACTATAGAGTGTAGTTTTTCATGGTCAAAGTTTATGTTTCTCAGTAAAATGCAATAGGCGCCAACATAGAAAAAGTTGATTTACTCAAAATGAGTAAAATGGATATATTCTGTTTTGGAAACAAACTCTTCATATATATATATATATATATATATATATATATATATATATATATATATTCATTTATTTTATTTATTTTTTACTGCTTTAAATGCTTCCACTCTTCTAAGGAGGCTTTCTACTTAAAGTTAGAACATTGACCTAGGATTTATTGCCATTCCAGTGGGAAAATAATCTTAATGAAGATGGCTTTTCAGTTGATCGCAATGGTGTTGAAGAGGTTGAGGCAAAGACTCTGCATGTCACTCCTTCAACATAGATCGTGACAAACACAGTATGGACTTCACTCTGATCTCGAAGACATTGGCAGGCTGAAGCAAGAGGGATCCATCCACAAACTGCTGGAATGACATTACATGCTTCAGCATCAAAATTTTCCTTCAGTCAAACTGAGAGGTATTGCCTGAACCATTAAAACTGTTAGAGGCTTAGGAGAGTGGCCCATTATATATCTGGCCATGTATACTGACCAAATCCAACCAACGCAACACTCGGGTTTATTGCAACACATGTCATTCTCTTACAATAAATTTAACAATATATGACAAATATTAAGATTCAAATCAAAAACACAGTTTTAGAGTCAGGAATGAAGAACAGATTTTTCCTGGTTACCAATTCATTGCATCTGTTGAAGGCGCAATTCTGGATCACCGAAGTCAGTATCTTGTATGACCTCCGCTTGCGTCACACACAGCCTGGATTCTGCGATGCATGGAGTCAATCAAATGCCAAATTTCAGCCTGTGTCATGCGGTCCCATTCCTCCTGGAGTGCTTGACGCAACTGTTGGACTGTGGCTGGTTCTGGTTCACGCCTTCTCACCCTGCGATCCAGAATATCCCATAGATGTTCTATAGGGTTTAAATCTGGGAATACGCAGGCCAATCAAGACACTGAGCATTATTCTGTCTCAGGTAGTCCTGACAGACTCTGGCGACATGTGGTCTCGCGTTATCCTGTTGCAGCGTTAGGCGATAGCGATGGACGAGTGGAACTGCGACATGGGTAAGGATGTCGTCGCGATAACGGGCTGCACTGAGGTTTCCATCGATAAAAATGAGGTCTGTCTTGTGTCTACTGCTTATTCCAGCCCAAACCATCACACTGGGTCCACCCCAACGGTCTTGCAGCAGGATGGTAGCGTCAGTATAACATTCCCGTCGCCTACGCCATACATGCAGTCTTTCGTCAGACACACTCAACTTGAACCTCGATTCATCAGAGAAGAGCACCCTGTTCCACCTGAGAGCATTCCAGCCCAAATGTGCCCTTGACCATCGCAGATGGACAAGATGATGTGCAGGAATCAACACTAAACCACGGCGGGGACGTCGGTTGTGCAAGTCGGCTTCACACAGGCGGCTGCATACGGTTTGGTCGCTAATCCTGTTCTGGTGACGACCTCTGGTCTGAGCAGCAGTGACTGTAGCTGGCAGGAAGCGATTGCGCAGAGTGCTGGAGGCGAATATGGCGATCCTGCTGAGGGGTGGTCACACGCGGTCTGGGGGCACGTGGTCAATCACCGGTGCTTCCTGTTTCATTATACTGGCTCCAGAGATGTGATATGGTCGACATGTGGACGCCCAGGTTCCTTGCAACCCGTCTTTGCGACATTCCACCAGTGAGCATACCAACGGCTCGCTCTCGCTGATTTTGACCTAGGCGCGGCATGGTCACACATTGACCCGGGATAATGTAAAGGAATATTTAAGTTGCCCATTGCTACTGCTATTTATTGACCAAATTCTCGTAGGATTGGTCAATGAGTTCTACTCAACCAGATGGGATAGGCAAAATTCTAAAAAATGTGCAATCAAGCGGAACGAGCTGCCCACACGACAAAATCAAAACAATTTTCTGAGCTCTTCAGTTGTAGTTAAATGAGAATCAACACCATCCTTCTTCACAGGGAACTGTATTCATAAAGGATGAAAATTCTTTTCCTATCACATACATGTCATTGAAGCATCTTTAAAGCAAGTAAATGCTGAACAATACACTTTCGCCAAACTTAGGCTCACACATTACGACAGTGATTGAACATGACATCTCTTTGGTCACCACATGTGATGTCTGCACAAAATTAATTAACAAATAAAACCATTAACAGAGGGTACATCCTGATTATGTTGCATTTATCGCTAGCGTTCCCCTCCCCCATCCGTTGAAATGACATGGAATAGGTGAATTGGAAAAGGATGACCGCTGTGACCTGGAACCAGATAGATACATGCATATTAGTTATCTCCTCCCCCAGGGACAAGTTTTTACGTCATGTATAAACTTAAGCATAAATCGGTGTTTCTGATCACAGGGTCCAAGAATGATACAAGTATTTGATTAAGTCTCTTTGCCCCGGCACCGACGAGCTGGTCGCTGTGATGGCAGCAACTCTTTGTAGCCTGCATTGTTGTGTGGCTGGAGCCGTGCAATTGCGCGAGGTACAAGTGTTTTAGCAGTAGGTGTGGAGGGATCACGTTGGTCAGGCATGCGGTGTGGCGAGTCAAAACTGAGCCTGCGAGGTGTGGTGCCTGACGACTGCACAGGCAAGATGTCACCAGGGGGTGGTGGAGTGCGTGGGTGTGTGCCTGTCACTGCCCCAGCTGGGGTCTTGGGCAGGGCAGGTAATGTGCGGGGGGTACATGGCATATTCTCTTGTGCGGCTGCGGGAGGGACAGAAGCAGTGTTAGCAGGGGACGCAGAGGGTGTCGCGTGGGTCTCAGCACCATGTGGTTCTGGAAGCAACTCGCGTCCCTTGGGCGGGCTAGTGACATCCATGGCTGCCCTCGTGGGGGTGTCATTGAAAGGGGTGAATCGACGCAGGTGCTGTCGGTTTCTCAGAGTGACCCTTCCTGAACCATCAACATGGATGACATACTGGTGATACTGCCGTACCTCGATGACTACACCAGTGCGTTCCCACTTCCTTGGGTGGTTACCCACAAGGTTCTGGATGTAGACATGGTCACCCACCTTCAGAGGGGGCAACTGGTGGGTATGCTCAGTCCACCGTTCATGTTCTTGTGAGTGGTGCCGTGCCAGTGCCCTCTCCCGGTGACCCAAGATTTCAGTCCATGTCTCATGAGGAGTGTACCTGCCCATAGGAATAGGTATGGCATCACGAATTGGTCGCCCAAACAGGATTAATGCTGGGGATGCCTTTGTCTCAGGGTCTATGCTGTTCCTGTACATTAATATTGCACGTTGGAACTGGTCTACGTCGAGTGAGCCAGTTGGTCCAACGTTATCGCTGATGATGCGCTTCACAGTCTTTACTGCCAGCTCTGCCCGGCAATTGGCATGGGGGTTGGCGACGGACGTCAGCCTGTGTCTAACCCCCCAAGCATTCAAGAAGGCTTGTGTCTTGCCAGAGGTAAATTGTGAGCCACCATCTGAGGTCAACTCTTCAGGGATGCCAAATGTGACAAATGTTTCACGAAGCCTCCTCACGAGGCCATCTGCACCAGATTCTGATCTAAATACTACTGGCCAGTTGGAGTATCTGTCGATGATCACGACATAATCCTTGCCATTATGTGTGAAATAGTCACTGCAGATCTTCTGGAAAGGATAGTCTGGTGGTACAATCTCCTCTGGGGGCTGCCGTGGATTGGACTTCGCAATGCGGTGGCAGTGTGCACATTGATCCCTTACTCTGGAGATGTCAATGGTGATGTCTGGCTAATACACGGAATCCATCGCTCGTGCATTCATGAGTGTCACGCCTTGATGGGTATCATGCAGAGCATTGAGGATGGGTGCACGCAATGCTGCGGGAATCACGACCCTGTGACCCATCAGAATCACACCATCCACAATGCAGAGACTAGAAGCAAATCGATGAAAAGGCCGTATCTCAACTGGAAGTGCTCTGCAATTTGGAGAGAACCCTGCTTCAATGTGTTGAGCCAAGCAAACAAATGCGCTATCAGATGCAGTAGCCTCACGTACCATGTCCTACATGACCACTTTGACTGTGTCTAACTCTGCAGTTGCAGCAGCTACTGTGGCATTATCATCTGCAATGTCCATGTCATCCTCATGTTCACTGGTCCCTCCCAGGAAACTGGAGCAAAATGCAGTCATGGTGTGTGGCATGTCAGTCTCTGGGGGCTCGCCTGGTAAACTGAGATGGTCAGGAGGGCATGCAGGATGGCGTGAGGCTGCATCAGCACCCTGGTTCTTGTTGCCTGGCACATGGACAATCGTAAAGCGATATGCCAGGGTTTTCTCTTTAAGGTTCAGAAGCCTTCTGTTGTCGATTTCCGTGAGTGATCTGTCATTCAGGACCTGCAATAATGGCTTGTGATCCGTTGCGATGATCAGGTCTGTGCAACCCAGGATCTAATACCATGTCTAGTGGAGCGCATAAGCAACCGCTAAGGCCTCTCCTTCGATGGGGGCATACCTACTTTCTGCCGGATGTGTGAATCGGCTTCCCACTAGGCATAACTTCCAGCCATCGGGGCAGCAGACTGGGGTTTTTCGCAGACAGTGACAGTATTTTTGCATCATGAAGAATCCAATCCCATCAATTGACCAGTCTGTGACAAGGCATGTTGTGCGATTTGGGTCAAACAGGCGGACACCCTCTTTCATCTGGTTGATAATGACCGCCATTCAGGAAGGGGCTTCACGTTTTCCTCAATTGCTGGGAGCCCAGGTGGAAGCGTGGTGGGCAAAGGGGGTGGGTCTGGACTACGCCAAGGGCATGAGCACATGAGTTCCTCAGCAATTTCGGCAGCGGCGGCCATCGTTGTGGGTATGGTGGCTGGGAAGTCGGGGCTGATGATCTTTAGAGCAATCAGGGCTTCTCGACACAGAAAAGCCTTCTCCATTTTATCTGACACATAGCAAAGCTGCCGTGTTGACTGGGTGAAACCATGTTTGTCCTGGAGGGAAATATCAACAGCAATTCCTCCCATCACCCCCAGATCCTCTGTAATTGCTCCCCGCATCACGAGTTTTAGTGGCATTACATCCTGCTTGTTTATGCCCATGGCATGGGCTGACTGCAAAGGTATGATGCAGCTTTGGCACCCTGTGTCAGCCACCATCGGCATTGTGGCTGAGGACAGTTTCGACGTGTCTTGCATTGGGCTGCCAAAGGCCTCATGATCAGCAGGGATGGGTGTCATGGTTACAGTGACCATGGGATGGGGTTTGGATGGACGGGCTACCCATGTCCCATCATTAACATGGTGTTCAATGGCTTTGGGACGGCCAGTGGTCTTCGCTGGTTTTCTGACAGCGCTGGACAGGTGGTCAACGTTGTCGGTTTGGCTGCTGCATGTGTCTCCAGATGAGGTGCACAACTGATCATAAACATAGGCGGAACTGTCCTGATCAGTCGCCTTCGATGTAGCGGGTTTATTGCGGTGGTTGCCCTGGGGACATGCTCTCGAAGACTTGTAACGATGGCCCCAGGTCCCACATGCGACACACCTGCTACATGATGCGGTATAATGCCCTCTGATATTGCATTTTGCACACATGAAGGACCAAGCTTTACAGTGCTTAGCTCTGGCCTTGCTATCATTTCTCGATGCATGAGTAGGGCCGCCACATGCCCAGCACCGTTTTTCAGGAGGGTCGGGAGGATTAGGCGTGCTGGGTTTGTTGCCGATGACCCCAGCAGAATCGCCGACTGCACACCTGGTCGCCTTGCCTTGCTCCTTCTGTGCGATGAATGTTTCTTCCAAGGTGCGGTCTGTCTTGGAATCACCTAGGAGATCAGACAGGATCTCAGGGTCAGCAATGCCTCTCACGAGATTGTCCTTTATGATCTCGTTGCTGTAATCGAATGTGTGAGTGCAACCCGGTACTTGGCATGCTGCGACATAATGGCATAAGGCAGCTTGGCCTCGGAGGCCAGCCAGGAACGTTCTGATTCCTGTCCCCGGCGACTGCGTCATTTTGCCCAGTCTGATACGGTGCACGAGGGTGCTTTCATCTTTGACAGCCAGTCTCTTGATCGCATCAAGCAGATCTCCCTCTGTCATCTTGGACACATCACCCCGTAGGTCGCGCATCAGATCAGTCCGTAAGTCAGCATCACAGCAGTAAAACAGTGCAGTGGGTAGCACATCAGCCGAAATGGCCATGCCCGCCTTGTACATCTGCCATTGGCGGGTGAAGGCCGACCATTGGTCGGGGTCACAGCCTGCTGCTATGGTTGGTGCGTCCAACTTCAGCTTCTGGGCTGGCCTTGGGGTGGCTGTGGCGTGTACTGCTTTGTCATGCATCTGGAGGGACATCGTCAGGGCATCGGCGAAAGCCTCACTTAAGTCGTCCGACTTCCAACCGCATCCTTCCACGGGACAGCTGAGTCTGGGCATCTTGTAGTGTAACTGCAGGTCACTAAACAGCGGTCAAAAATGAGAATCAAAACCTTCCTTCTTCGCAGTGAACTGTATTCATGAAGGATGACCGCTGTGATCTGGAACCAGATAGATACATGGTTATTAGTTCGTAGTTGATGTATCATGGCTCAAAAGCAATATCCCATTTTATGTACACCAAATATTTCAAAATTGTATGTGTTGCATTGGAAGTTTTGGTCGGTGTAGTTTATCATGAACAATCAATTAAAAATGTTATTTGTTATGTTATGGACTTAGTAAAAGGTTTTTTAGGTGTTAAAGGTGTAAGAATTTTGGCTCGCAAATCTGCGAGCCAACAGCATGTTTTGTGCCAAAATACGTAGACATTTGGCGCATTCATTATTCTATCCATCTTAACAAAATCCGCTGTCCCAGCTTAAGAGAAGCAGACTCAAAGCTTGATGTCATCATTACCATGCTTCACAGTTGGTATAATGTTCCTTGGATGATGAGCCTTGTTGTCTTTTTGCCAAGGACATGATTGGGGATTAAGGCCACAGAATTCATCTTTGACTAATCAAACTACACCACATTATCCCACATGGTTTGAGTAGACCGAATTTAATTATTTTCTCTCTGTATAATTCTGAGGGGTGTGGATGTTCTTTTTTGGAAAAAGAGCTTCTTCCTTGCCATCCTACATCACAGTTCAGACGAGTGGAATACACTATATTTATTTGGCAGACCTTTTTCATCCAAAATAATGTACAAAATGTGCATAGAATAAGGTGACTGAAAGTCAGAATAAAATCAAAATGCAATGACTTTCAGATCACCTGAGCCAATATGTAATTTACAATAGAACTGAGAAATTTTACATTTTTATCTACAAAATGCTCATTTCAAATTTCTAATTTTCTGGCTGCAACAGGTCTCAATAAAGTTGGGACACAGGCAAAAAAAAGGGCTGAAAAGGCAATAAATATAAAAGAGAATCAGCTGAAAGAACATTTAGCAAGTAAGTTAATTGGCATCGGGTGTGTAACATGATTGGCTATGAAAGGGATGTCTTAGAGAAGCTGAGTCTCTCAGAGGTAATGATGGTCAGAGACTCTCCAACCTGTGAAGACTTGCGTAAAAAAAAAATTGTGGAATACTTTAAAATCAATGTTCCTCAATGTCAAATTGCAAAGGCTTTGAAGGTCTCATCATCGACAGTGCATAACATCATCAAACGATTCAGACAAACTGGAAAAATCCCTGTGCGTAAGGGACAAGACCGAAGACCTTTACTGGCTGACCGAGATCTTCGGGCCCTCAGACGCCACTGCATCACTCACCGGAATGATTCTGTCATTGACATTACTAAATAGGCCCAGGATTACTTCAAGAAACCACTGTGTGTAAACACAGTCCACCGCGCCATCCACAGATGCCACATAAAACTCTATCATGCATAAAGAAAGCCATTTTTGAGCATGATCCACGGCGCCACCGTGTTCTGTGGGCCAAGGCTTATTGAAAATGGACTGTTGCAAAGTGGCAAAGTGTCCTGTGGTCAGACAAGTCCAAATTTGATATTCTTGTTGGAAATCATGGGCATTGTGTCCTACGGGCTAAAGAGGAGAAAGACCACCCCTCCTGTTATCAGCGTTCAGTTCAAAAGCCAGCATCTCTGATGATATGGGGATGCATTAGTCCATATGGTGTAGAACATTTGCATGTTTTAAAAAGCACCATGAATGATGAAAGGTATTTTAGGGTTTTTAAGAAACATATTCTCCCCTCCAGACGACATCTATTCCAAGGAAGGCCTTGTGTATTTCAGCAGGACAATGCAAAACCACATACTGCAGCTATTACCACAGCATGCCTTCGTAGTAGAAGAGTCCGTGTGCTAAATCAGCCCGCTTGCAGTCCTGATCTTTCACCAATTGAGAACATGTGGCGCATGATTAAGCGAAAAGTCCGTTAAAGGGGACCCAAAACTCTTCAGCATCTGCAAGCCTGTATTAAACAAGAGCAGGATCAAATTCCAATGGCCAAACTCAAGAAACTTGTCTCCTCAACGCCCAGGCACATCTACTCTGTGTTAAAAAGAACACAGGGGATGCTACACCATGGTAAACAGGCCCCTGTCCAATTTTTTTGAGACCTGTAGTAGCCATCAAATTTGAAATGAGCTCATTTTGTGGATAAAATTGTAAAATTTCTCAGTTTCAACATTTGCTATGTTATCTCTGTTCTATTTTGAATAAAATACTGACTGGTGTGATTTGAAAGTCATTGCGTTTTGATTTTATTCACAATTTACACTTTTTCCCAACTATTTCGGAATTGGGGTTATACAATTCCTATAGAGTACCAATCAGCGAAGTCGTGAACAAACAGCAGGCATACATCATCTATCGTCGATTAATACAAGAGACAGGAGGGCAAACTGACAAAGGATTACAATTAAAAGCATTTGGTCCGTCTAGGTCCTAACCTCACGGTGAAGCTTCGGAAACAAAACTATTTGCTAAGGTTTAGACAACAAACTCCTTGGTTAGGTTCAAGCCACAAAACTATCTGGTAAGATTTAGTCAACAAAACCTCTTGATTAGGTTCAGGCAACAATTACATCTTAAGATGTAGGCACCAAAACTATTAGGTGAGGTTTAAGAGAAGATCATGGTTTGGGTTAGACCCTCTCACAATGCAAATCACGTTGTGGCAACCCCTGGTCTCACGCCATAAGACAGGCTGCAGTGGGGGAGCAGACACACCCCTTCCTTCTAGGTGAGGTAGTGAACCACTGTTACCTCCCAGTTCACTCTCTGCAACCAATTGGCACGTGGGAGTGGTCACACCTGAGGCGAGTTGACTAATTACCCTGAGAGCTGTATTTAAGTGCAGCTACCCAGAGAGAAGCAGAGTTCACCAGGCTGGGGAAGTGAGAACACCGGGCCATCCAAACCTCAGCGGTAAGCGGCCAGTGGCCAAGTCTTTAACTGAAAGTAAAGAAGAGGACTTCCTTTTCTTTGGTTGAAGAGATTGTTGTGTTGACGGCCTCTGGGAGAAGAGTTGTTTGTCTGACAGGAACTGTCTGCTGGAAGGATTGAAAGCTTGTGCCTTGGAGCGGTGACAAGGCTGAAGAGGAGGGTGAGCTCGTCCCCCAGGCGGGGGAGACAAAGACACCCTAGGAACCCCCGGATGGGAGCGCCACCTACTGCGCGAAGCCTACCTCCGTTCGGAGAAGAACCTTTGTTTTTGGCCCAATCCCCCTCCCCTCACTACTTCCTGCATTAATTAAACAGTATTTTGTTTGAAGACGGAAAACCTGTCTCGGTCATATATTCCCATGTGTAAAACCTACCACTGATTCCCCTGGGTTGCCACATATGGTGGAGAATGCGAGCGCTGCGGCCTGCAATGGTTTTACACTAAAAGAAATACAAACCACCAGACAGTAGAAGATGGAAGGCCTCCTCAACGCCCTTGTACAGGCCCAAAGCCAACAGACGCAGATACTACAGGCCCTTCAAGACCGCCTAGGCCAGGTCTGCCAGACAACGGTTACCACTGGGGGACGCACCGATCCCAGCAAAGTCCTGACCAAACTTACCAAAGAAGATGATGTGGAGGCTTACTTGGAAGTATTCGAACGCACGGCCCGACGGGAAAAATGGCCTCAAGCAGAATGGGCTGGGATTCTCGCCCCCTTTTTGTCAGGAGACGCACAGAGGGCCTGCAGAGATCTTTCCGGGGACGATGTGAACAGCTACAGGGCTTTGAAAGTGGCCATCCTGGCATACTATGGACACAACCTGCAATCCCGTGCCCAGCGGTTCCATACCTGGACCTATGACCCCACGGCTCCAGTACGACCCCAAGTAGCTGCGCTGGTACGGCTAACCAGAGATTGGCTGACCGTCGGGGAGGGCCCCACAGCTATTGACCGCATTGTTATGGACCGGTGCATCAGAGCCCTGCCAAGCGACGCTAAGCGCCATGCAGCAAACAGCAGCCCCGGGTCTGTGGATGCCTTGGTGGAGTTATTGGAAAATCACCAGGTGACCACAGAGTTAATGAAGACCACTAGACCGGAGAACCCCAGAAACATGCGGGTGGAACCCAGAGCCCGACCGAGGGGCGACCAAAGAGAGCTCTCTCCGGGGGTCCCGAAACCCCCCAGTCCCTTCCCGGCACTGCGACGGCGCCCCCTGGTGAGCCGAGACTCCAGGAGATGCTTCACCTGTGGGCAGGAGGGCCACCTAGCTTGGAATTGCCCCAAGGCGGATGAGTCAATGCCTACGGCCAGCCCCTCTGAACCTCAAGGTACTTGTCAGTATGTCACCTCCTGTTGGGCCCACAAAGGAAGTCCAGCCCCCAGGTTCCCAGTGAGAGTGGGGAATAAAGACACCGAGGCTTTGTTGGATTCTGGCAGTGTGGTCACGCTGGTTCGCCCGGAATATGTGAGTGGCGAGCAAGGTAACCCCATTACGGTAACCTGCATTCATGGGGAGGCTAGAACTTACCCCACGGCCCAGCTGGAGTTACAGTCCCCTCGAGGCCATTGCTGGGCTATGGTGGGGGTAGTAGAGAAACTCCCTGTCCCCATTCTAATTGGCAGAGACTGTCCCCTTTACGCACGCTATATACCGGCCCAGCAGGACCACCCTAGACGGACTGCAGCCCAGAGAAAACGAACCAGGTCTACAGTCCCAGCACCAGCAGGTGCGGCCCCCACTCCACCATCTGTGTCGTCCAGCGAAGAAGGGCCTGGAGGAGGAGAGGTAATGGCGGTCCCGGAACGGAACTCCGCACTATCTACCGCTGAGAGCCCAGGAAGCGGAGGACCAGGTTTGGAGGGACTGTCCTCTAACGAAATCTTTTCAGAGTACCCCGCTGCAGACGTTGACGTCGGAGGAAAACCAGGGAAGTTTGGCACCGCCCAGCTGATGGACCCTAACTTGGAGCAGGCCCGACAAGATGTGAAGGTCGTTGACGGGGTGCCCCTGGAGGGGGTGAGTACAACCAGTTACCCACACTTTTCAATGAAGAGTGGATTATTGTACAGAGTGACTAAAATGGGGGAGGAGGTTATAGAACAGCTGTTGGTGCCCAAGCCCTATATTTCGAAAGTACTGTATCTGGCTCACACCCATGTGCTTGGAGCCCACTTGGGAACAGAGAAGACCTATGACCGGATCCTGGGACGTTTCTATTGGCCAGGGGTAAAGAAAGCTGTCCAGGACTACTGCCGGCAATGTGGTGAGTGTCAGAGGGCGAGCCCCAAGGTAATGTACCACAATCCATTGATTCCCTTACCCATAATTGAGGTCCCTTTTAGCCGGATTGCACTGGACATTGTGGGCCCCCTTCCCAAGTCTAGCCGTGGCCACCGCCTCATCTTGGTTATACTGGATTATGCCACCCGGTATCCGGAGGCCATACCCCTACGCTCAGCCACGGCTAGGGCGGTGGCTAGGGAGGTGTTCCTACTGTTCAGCCGAGTGGGACTCGCTGATGAGATCCTCACTGACCAGGGGACCTGCTTCATGTCCCGGGTAATGCGAGAGATGTGTAAACTGTTGAAGGTGGCCCAGCTCCGTACCTCGGTATACCACCCTCAGACCGATGGGTTAGTAGAGAGATTTAACAAGACCGTGAAACAGATGCTAAGAAAGGTGATCGACTTGGATGGGAAAAACTGGGATCAGTTGTTACCACATGTACTGTTTTCCATCAGGGAAGTACCACAGAGTTCAACTGGCTTCTCTCCATTTGAGCTGCTGTATGGCAGGCGGCCCAGAGGACTGTTGGACATAGCCAAGGAAGCCTGGGAGTAGCAACCTTCCCCCCATCGTTCAGTGGTGGAATATGTGGAGCAGATGCACTCCAGAATGGCACGTGTCTGGCCAGTGGTAAGGGAGCACCTCAGGCAGGCGCAGCAAGCCCAGGCTCGAGTCTACAACTGGGGGGCACAGGTGCGAGAGTTTCGACCGGGGGAGAAGGTGCTGGTCTTGATCCCGACCACCGAATGTAAGTTCCTGGCCAAGTAGCAGGGGCCCTACGAAATAATAGAGAAAGTAGGTACAGTGAATTATAAAGTAAGACAACTTGGTCGGAGGAAGCCCCTCCAAGTGTACCATGTGAACCTATTGAAGAAGTGGCACGACCCCGTGCACCCTAGTATGTTCTCTCTCTCTGTTCCAACCCTACCCAGCCCTCCTCCGGAAATCCCTATGGGGCCCCAGCTTGCTCCGGCACAACGGCAGGACCTAGCAGAGCTGATAGGGAGGAGCTGTGATGTCTTCTGTGACACCCCAGGACGCACTACTGTGATCCAGCATGACATAGTCACAGAACCAGGGAAGAGGGTAAGGTTACGACCCTACCGCATCCCAGAGGCTAAACGAGAAACCATCCGACAGGAGGTAAGGAAGATGCTGGAACTCGGAGTAATCGAAGAATCCCACAGTGCTTGGTCCAGTCCCATTGTGCTAGCACCTAAACCAGACGGCAGCACCCGATTTTGTAATGATTTCCGAAAACTTAATGATCTCTACTTTTGATGCCTATCCCATGCCCAGGGTGGATGAGCTTATCGAGCGGCTGGGTCCCGCTCGGTACATCAGCACCCTGGACCTGACAAAAGGCTACTGGCAGGTGCCCCTGACAGACCATGCCAAGGAGAAGACTGCCTTCTCCACGCCTGATGGGTTGTATCAGTACAGAGTACTTCCCTTTGGAGTCCATGGGGCTCCTGCCACCTTCCAAAGGATGATGGATCAGATTCTGCGACCCCACCGGGACTATGCAGCTGCCTATCTCGATGACATCATTGTCCACAGTAAGGACTGGCCCGCACACCTGACTCAGTTGGAGGCCGTGGTGAGAGCCCTCCGGGATGCTGGGTTGACGGCTAATCCGAAAAAATGCCGACTGGGCCTGGAAGAAGCAGACTACCGGGGCTACAGGATCGGCTGCGGAAATGTGAAACCCCAGCCAAAGAAGATCGAAACCATCTTGAATTGGCCCCGTCCTGTCACAAAAAAACAGGTGAAAACCTTCTTGGGTCTTATTGGTTATTATAGACAGTTTGTGCCCAACTTTGCTTCCCTTGCAGCACCCCTGAATGACCTAACCAAGAAGAAATTACCCCATCATGTTACCTGGACCCCAGAAGCAGAAGAATCCTTCACGCTTCTGCGGCAGGCTCTGTGTGACAGTCCCATACTTGTCACTCCTAACTTTCAAGAGCCCTTTCTGGTCCAGACAGATGCTTCGGAGGCTGGCTTGGGAGCAGTGTTGTCCCAAGTCAGGAGTGGGGAAGAACACCCCATCACTTACATCAGCCGTAAGTTGCACGCTCATGAGCGTAATTACTCGGTGGTGGAGAAAGAGTGTTTGGCCATTAAATGGGCGTTGAGTAAGCTGAAATATTATTTGTTGGGACGTAAGTTCATCCTCTTAACTGACCATGCCCCTCTGAAATGGATGAGCCGAGCCAAAGATAACAATGCACGTGTAACCCGGTGGTTCTTGGACCTACAGGATTTTTGTTTTACAGTAGAACACAGAGCGGGAAAGGCTCATGGGAACGCGGATGCCCTCTCCCGCCGAGATGAGTGCCTCTGGTCGGTCGCTCCCGGCCACAGCCTGGAGCTGGTGGGGGGGATATGTGGCAACCCCTGGTCTCACGCCATAAGACAGGCTGCAGTGGGGGAGCAGACACACCCCTTCCTTCTAGGTGAGGTAGTGAACCACTGTTACCTCCCAGTTCACTCTCTGCAACCAATTGGCACGTGGGAGTGGTCACACCTGAGGCGAGTTGACTAATTACCCTGAGAGCTGTATTTAAGTGCAGCTACCCAGAGAGAAGCAGAGTTCACCAGGCTGGGGAAGTGAGAACACCGGGCCATCCAAACCTCAGCGGTAAGCGGCCAGTGGCTAAGTCTTTAACTGAAAGTAAAGAAGAGGACTTCCTTTTCTTTGGTTGAAGAGATTGTTGTGTTGACGGCCTCTGGGAGAAGAGTTGTTTGTCTGACAGGAACTGTCTGCTGGAAGGATTGAAAGCTTGTGCCTTGGAGCGGTGACAAGGCTGAAGAGGAGGGTGAGCTCGTCCCCCAGGCGGGGGAGACAAAGACACCCTAGGAACCCCCGGATGGGAGCGCCACCTACTGCGCGAAGCCTACCTCCGTTTGGAGAAGAACCTTTGTTTTTGGCCCAATCCCCCCTCCCCTCACTACTTCCTGCATTAATTAAACAGTATTTTGTTTGAAGACGGAAAACCTGTCTCGGTCATATATTCCCATGTGTAAAACCTACCACTGATTCCCCCGGGTTGCCACAACGTCTTCAAAAGACTTCCAACCAGATGCTTTCTGGCAGAGGGCCTTCAGGGTAAACTTCTCCCAAGTGCTGTGTGTGTTCGCTACTCCATCAGGTTATTCCTCTTCTTTGTGTTTATTTTCATTTAACAAACAAAAAGGTGCATACTGCCATCTACTGTGCCACAGCATGCAATATAAAAATTGCCCTATTGACCTGCTGGTATCCACACCCCCAACCAGATCCCATCCCTGTCACATCTCACACAGGCTGTCACATACTGTAAAACCCTCCATTTTGTATAAAACTTGGAGAACTAGAAATTAAAATTAACACTTCCTCTCAATTCACTCTTCTGCCACACATCTACGGCCAATGATGGAACAGTCATCCCCCACATGATCATCCCTCAGCATCATTGTTACAACATCCTCTCTTCTACATTTAAAAAACTTGAACTTAAACTTAAAACTTAAACTTTAAATACTTTAAGGGATGATCTGGGGTTAAATGGGCAAAATTTGATTATTTTTCCAAAATAATTTTTTTGAATAAAAATATTCTACAATAACCCACCTTCAATAATCACTAATTGCTACAAGGATTAAAAACTGAATTGTGCCATAAAATCATGATTTAAAAGCAACTGTGATGAACTTCATGCTTTTCACTCCAGGAAAGTGATAAACATTTGAATAATCAGATAATACAGTCTGAGAATGGGTGTATGCCACAGACTAAGACTGAACTCCACTTTTCAATGCGGTCTAATGTATTTTCCATTGATTTCCTAAGGTATTACTTTTTCCACGTTTCTCACGTTTGTGGCAGCCATAACTTTTTTATTTATCAGTGAAAATCAATGAAATTTTTGCTGCTGGTTCTTTACTTCATTAGAAATGCAATGACACAGGGAATTTTGCCTATCTGTTACATACCTTGAATATTTTGAGTATTCGTCAGATTCTGCACAAAATAATTTCAAAATTTGAGTAAAATGCCCCAAAATCACAACTGATAAATTGGGCAAAGAATGTCTATCTCATTGCATTTGGATAAGCAATGGCTTTTAAATGATGAAAGAAACTGGATTCTATCATAGAGTTAAAGAGGAATTGGTGCCAGAAGTTTTTTGCATATTTAATGAGCTTGCTTTGTTACCATGGCAACTGCATAAACAGAAAAATGCCAACCTGTATCTTTTTTGGTGGTTATTACATATACCTCTTTAGATTAATTCTGAGTTGTTTCCTGGTGTCATTTTTCATTTAACCCCAGATCACCCCTTAACAGTGAAATTATTTCTCTATATCTCTCACAGTATACCTGACCTTTATCCTCAGATTCCTCCCCCCCCCCCAACGAAAATGGCATGAGGCCTACTGCACTGTTGATAAATAGTTTTGCCTGACCTCTGGGTATCATTCATCTTTGACCTCATTTTAGAAACTTTGTCTGCACATTCATTCTCAGCCACTCCTCCATCAACTCGGCTCGAGTAAAATGCTACCCATACATAATAAAATGTATTAAAATATAAAATGAATCAAGAACTAGGCCATCCCTTGCAGACTGAACTCCTTTCAATCTTGCTGAGCTGCAGTTGGAAGTTCACAAATCAGGCGTTTTCCTCTATCCACTGCACCCTAAAAAATGAAACCAATGAGTTCAGCAGAAAACACAGACAACCTCTCTGATAATCTACTCATACAATGCACATCCCCGCTGCTATGCACACACTGGAAAAGTGCATAATCACACACTGAACGAAATAGCAAGCAGATCATATGGAAAGAATCAACTTTAATATGGGCATAATCAGATTCACTGCACAGCAGGTTCAGTCCAACCGCCAACACACATGATTTTTAATATGATCAGTCAAAGCAGCACTAAACATCAACAAAAATGCAACATTTAAGTGTGGAATCTTGAATATATGTGCCTAATAAACACTAATGATAAGGCAATCTGGAGGGATAAAAATCATCTCCTGCAGCCATGGACTTCATATAATGTCAATGTCTTCAACATCATTTATCAGTTTGAAATTCCACAAATCCCCACATAGAAGCTTGGGATAATCAACTGCAAATATCTTTGTGTAGACTGCAACCTATTGCCTAAATTATGATTGATAAGTGGATTATAATGATAGTATAGTGCGTAATACATGTGAAAACCAGTCGAATGACCAAAAAAGGTTTATAGATCCTTTTAGCTTTGAACACAGCAGCTGACACCACCGTGTGCAGGTTTTCATCAACAGATCTTCAGTACAATTGCTCTCTTTTTTTTTTGCTATCGATTTTGGTCATTTAGAGGGTCGTGTTACCGATACATCTAAGATTTATGCCGTTTTTGTCAGGCTTCGTATTTTCTTCCAGCTTCAGTGGGGGAGAGGAGACTTTTTTATCCATTCTATGTCCAATTATTCTCCCGATTAAAGGCTCGACAGCATGCCTTGAAAATATGTTCTGACAGTATTCTCCCTACCATGTACAGTTCAGTAGTCATTGAAGGAAAACATCTCTTCGAAGCCAAAATTCAGTTATTCCAGCATTCACCACCAGGCTATGCTTGTCGTACGAGCGAGAAGTACGAGCGGTCGGTGACTGGTAGCCTACATTTAAGCGATAAGACTAGCACTGTCACATTTCAATAATTGTACGGCTGTATTTCATGGTAGTCGACCAATAGAAAATCAACAGGCTTATAAAAATTTAAGACTGGACATTTTCATTCGTTCGCTAGCCCTATCATGAATAGCGTATTTTTTAAACTTAGGCTACGTAATAAACTGACGAAAGTTCAATGTCCGCAACTAACACTGAACCAGTTTGACTGCCTGTCTTTTGATTTTGGAGTTCAATCAAAATAGACTGAATTTTTGTGTGTAGGCTGCGTATTATTAGGAAAACAATATATAAAATGAACCACAGAGGGCTCGGAAACTCAAGTGGGAAAACATTCCTCTTCACTTCGGAATCAGTAGGAGAAGGACATTCAGGTCAGTTTCGCTTTTTATCATTTTATACCGCCTCTCCGAGGTGTGGTGAGCTATGTTTTAGTGGAACTACCACGAGCCGCCACAGCATTACCAAATGCCGCGTGTCCGTGGTGCTTTTAAAGCAGTGCATGGTTGAATTTATACACATCTGATTGGAGTTTTGGAAGGCTAATGTACAGTGATATGGCCTACGCAAAATTTAACTTAGAATGATTCCATGCTGCAAACCTCCCAGAGCTCCCTTGACCGTTCCGTTCTTGACCGCTTGGGGAACAAGCAAGATCCCAGGCTTATTCAGACGAAAATTAAGGACTCGCTACTGCTCATTTTGTCGTTCATAAACACTTCGCAGTGGCTAATCATGAGTTGCTGTCGTCGTATTGAACATCACCTTATTATTATCAATGAGTAAAATGGCCTGGTTGAAGTTGGAGATGGATCGAGTGATCAAGTCTCAGTTTGCTCAGACATATTTTCGCTTGCACTGTCCACTGCTGTCTAAAGATCCCCTTCTGATGACCAGCGAAGTACAAACCCCAATCCCAATGAAGTTGGCACGTTGTGTAAAACGTGAAGAAAATCAGAATACAATGATTTGCAAATCCTTTTCGACCTATTCAATTGAGTTCACTGCTAGGACAAGATATTTAATGTTCAAACTTAAAAACTTTATTTTGTATTTTTTATTTGTTTTGTATTTTTTTGGAAAATATTCTCTCATTTTGAATTTGATGCCTGCAACACGTTCCAAAAGAGCTCGGACTGTGGCAACAATAGACTGGGAAAATTTAGGAATGCTTAAAATAAAAAACAGCTGTTTTGAACATTCCGCAGGTGCACAAATTAATCAGCTGCAGGTGAGTGTCATGATTAGGTATTTAAGGAGCATGCCCAAAACGCTCAGTCGTTCACGAGCAAGGATGGGGCGAGGTTCACCACTTTCTGAACAACTGCGAGCAGATAGTCCTACAGTTTAAGAACAACGTTGCTCAACGCGCAATTGCAAGGAATTTTGGGATTTCATTATCTTCAGTCTATAATATCATTAAAATATTCAGAGGAATTTCTACACATAAGCGGCAAGGCCGAAAAACATTGAATTCCCGTGACTATCAGTCCCTCAGGCGGCACTGAATTTAAAACCAACGTCATTCTGTAAAGGATATTTCTATGTCAGCTCAGGAACACTTTGGAAAACCATTGTCAGTTAACACAGCTCGTGGGTACATCTACAAGTGCAAGTTAAAACTATCATGCAAAGCAAAAGCCATACATCAACTGCATTCAGAAATGCCACTGGCTTCTTTGGGCCCAAGCTCACCTGAGATGGACTTGTGCAAAGTGGAAAAGTGTGCTGTGGTCTGACGAGTCCACATTTCAAATAGTTTTTGGACATCATGGACGTCATGTCCTCTGGGATGAAGAGGAAAGGACCATCCAAAGTGTTATCAGTGAAAAGTTAAAAAGCCAGCATCTGTGATGGTATGGGAATGTGTTAGTGTCCATGGCATTTGTAACTTGCACATCTGTGAAGCCACCATTAATGCTGAAAGGCACTTACAAGTTTTGGAGCAACATATGCTGCCATCCAAGCAATGTCTTTTTCAGGGCAGTAACTGCAGGTGGATTGAGCATGTACAACAGGAGTGAAGGCAGATGCAGGTAGATTGAGCATGTACAACAGGAGTGAAGGCAGATGCAGGTAGATTGAGCATGTACGACAGGAGTGAAGGCAGATGCAGGTAGACTGAGCACATGTACGACAAAAGTGAAGGCAGATGCAATGAAAATGAGTCATGGGCTAAGCATGCAAAAGGAGAGTCTTCCTGACTGAACTTTTGCGAGACCTTCATTTCAACATGGCAATGCAGAACCATATTCTGCAAGTACAAACCCAAAACCAGTGAAGTTGGCACGTTATGTAAATCGTAGATAAAAACAGAATACAATGATTTGCAAATCCTTTTCAACTTATATTCAATTGAATACACTGCAAAGACAAGATGTTTAATGTACAAACTGAGAAACTTTATTTTTATTTTTTGCAAAGAATCATTAACTTAGAATTTAAAGGCAGCAACACATTGCAAAAAAGTTGGCATAGGGGCCTTTTTACCAATGTGTTACACCGCCTTTCCTTTTAACGACACTCAGTAAATGTTTGGGAACTGAGGAGACCAATTTTTGAAGCTTTTCAGGTGGAACTCTTTCCTATTCTTGCTTGATGTACAGCTTAAGTTGTTCAACAGTCCGGGGTCTCCGTTGTCGTATTTTACGCTTCATAATGCGCCACACATTTTCAATGGGAGACAGGTCTGGACTATAGGCAGGCCAGTCTAGTACCCGCACTCTTTTACTACGGAGCCATGCTGTTGTAACACGTGCAGAATGTGGCTTGGCATTGTCTTGCTGAAATAAGCAGGGGCGTCCATGAAAAAGATATTGCTTGGATGGCAACATATGTTGCTCCAAAACCTGTATGTACCTTTCAGCATTAATTGTGCCTTCACATACGTATAAGTTGCCCATGCCTTGGGCACTAATACACCCCCATACCATCACAGATGCTGGCTTTTGAACTTTGCGCCTATATTAGTCCGGATGGTTCTTTTCCTCTTTGGTCTGGAGGACACAACGTCCACTGTTTCCAAAAACAATTTGAAATGTGGACTCATCAGACCACAGAAGACTTTTCCACTTTGCATCAGTCCATCTTAGATGAGCTTGGGCCCAGCGAA
Organism: Gymnothorax reevesii; assembly: GCA_029721435.1. Classification (NCBI taxonomy): domain Eukaryota; kingdom Metazoa; phylum Chordata; class Actinopteri; order Anguilliformes; family Muraenidae; genus Gymnothorax; species Gymnothorax reevesii. Next base: position 56,303,869 of record CM056583.1, on the reverse strand, counting down.
GCCGGTGACGTTTCTGGGTGCTGTTGATAAATGGCTCTCCCTTTGCATTGTAGAGTTTTAACTTGTACTTGCAGATGTAGCGACGAACTGTAGTTACTGACAGTGGTTTTCTGAAGTGTTCCTGAGCCCATGTGGTGATGTCCTTTACACACTGATGTCGGTTTTTGATGCAGTGCCGCCTGAGGGATCGAAGGTCACGGGCATTCAATGTTGGTTGTCGGCCTTGTCGCTTAGGTGCAGTGATTTCTCCAAATTCTCTGAGCCTTTTGACGATATTACGGACCGTAGATGATGAAATCCCTAAATTTCTTGCAATAGCTCGTTGAGGAATGTTGTTTTTAAACTGTTCGACAATCAGCTCACGCATTTGTTCACTAAGTGGTGACCCTCGCCCCATCCTTGTTTGTGAATGACTGAGCATTTCAGGGAAGCTGCTTTTATACCCAATCATGGCGCCCACCTGTTCCCAATTAGCCCGTTCACCTGTGGGATGTTCCAAATAAGTGTTTGATGAGCATTCCTCAACTCTGTCTTTTTTGCCACTTGTGCCAGCTTTTTTGAAACATGTTGCAGGCATCAAATTCCAAATGAGCTAATATTCGCAAAAAATTACAAAGTTTACCTGTTCGAACATTAAGTAACTTGTCTTTGAAGTGTATTCAATTGCATATAGGTTGAAAAGGATTTGCAAATCATTGTATTCTGTTTTTATTTACGATTTACACAATGTGCCCACTTCACTGGTTTTGGGTTTTGTATTACAGAGGCAGAGCTGCATTAGAGGGAGTGGGTGCTGGACTGGCCAGCCTGTAGTACCATCTTGTCTCCAGTAGAGAATGTGTTGCCCAGTTTGAAACAAAAAATGTGAGATAAAATTAATCAAAAATTCAAAATTCTACTACAAAAGCCCTGTAGTGTTGTGCACCTTTAGATAGATAATATAGATAGATACAAACTTTATTAATCCCTGCAGGAACATTGTAATGCTATAGCAGCACATGAAACAGCCACACATAACACAATAAAACAATAAAACCACATTAAAAACAGACTAGTGCAGTAATATTCAATGAAGACCACAGAGGCTGAGGCACTATAGGCTAAAGTACAGTAAGTGAGGCAGTGACTAAATAAATAAAATAAGTCTAGTTTGCTGGAAAAATGAGGCGAAAATTGCGCCTGAAACATTTAATAACCTGGTGTGTTTACCTGCTTAGCTTTGTGGGAAGGAATGGAAACATTGCAAAATGGTAAATGCATTACTGGCCCAACTTTTTTGATATGTGTTGGAAGAGACAAAAATGAAGTGTGTTTATTTAGAAAAATCAAAAATCATGTGGTGAAACATCAGATAATGTGCTGTAGTATTGTTTTCATTGTACTACAGGTCAAAGATAATTTAGAAAATCACTGCTTTCAGTTTAAATTTAATTTGTTGCCACCCTTTGATGGTCCATCACAGATGCCTCCAAGACTGAGAAGTTGTTGGTGCTTCCGGTCACCTTTGACATCAGGCTTTCTTCTTGCACAGTAATGTTGGAACTGGCATTTATGAATATACAGAACTGCTGTGCCGAAGTAATCTTGAGCTCATGTGGTGATGACCCCGGGTGACGAGTCGGGGATACTATGGATCAGCAATTGTTACGCTGTGTGCTCCGCAGCATCAGTAGAGATTTCTAGCGCTCCATAGATCACAGTTCTTCATTGATTTATTTCAAATTTGGCATGGACTTTGTGCGTGGTAAAGTCAGGAAGACAATCGATTTTGGGAGTGATTGCTTTTGGTTGTACTGGGATACATGTCGACTTGCAGGCGACCGACCATCTGGTTGAATTGTGCACCGTAGCAGGTGAAAAATCCAAAAAGCCCTTCTGTCTGAAATTGACTGGAAAAAGACCTCACATATCGTGTCTTCATACTGTCTGTAATGAGATATTAAGGTATATTTGAAATTCACTGCTTTCAGTTTTTATGCGTATTTTCCATACTGTCCCCACTTTTTCCAAGTTGGGGTTGTAGTTCTGGATTCCAAAATAAAGAATTCAGAGTAAAAAGTAAAACTGCCAAGTATTTATTTCACTTTAAAAATGCAATGATAAAAAACACAGAAGAAAACAATATGCAATGGCTGGCCCCCTGAACCTTTTTTGGGGATAGTTTGGATGGAGTAGGAGGAATGTGGATTGGAGAAATGGTAGAGAGACCGACAGCTCTCCAATTATAGTATTAGGATTCAAACATTGCTGAATGAAAAGTAGGAACTGCCACAATTTGATAATTTGTCAACAATATTTTTGATATTTGTACTGTATGTTTATTTTTGCCCCAATATATGTTGCTCTGTAAGGTCACTTCATCATTTTTTGGATGAAGGATAATAGTATGTGTTGCTGTTTTGAATGTTGCAAACGCTGTTGAAGCTTTATAAATAAATCATGCTGTTGTGTTAGGTACATGATGGTATAAAATAAGCGTGATGAAATTTAAATGGTAATATGTTTCTCTATCTGTTAGATAAAATGTGCGACCAGATTAGCGATGCCGTGCTTGATGCCTTCCTGGCTCAGGACCCTGACTCAAAAGTAGCTTGTGGTAAGTTTTCCAGCCAAAAAACTGAGATCCTTTTTTGGAATAATATCATAAATAATATCATAAATGCAGACTTGTGGACATTGGCCATTGGGATAAGTTAAATTACCTGATACTTTACGTATGAAGGCTGCCGGCAGCTTGATTAGATCAGTATTGCTGCTATATACCTGGTTTGGACATAAAAATTCCTTGGTGATATAATGCCATGATTATAAATTGACTTTGAACCCCTCTTCGAAGTTTGTTTTGACTAACTGTATGAATGTGGAAGGGATGGGAATGATGACCTGTTATACACAATTTCTGCAGAGTGTGTGGCAAAGACGGGTATGATCTTACTGTGTGGAGAGATCACATCGAAAGCAAATGTGGATATCCAGTCTGTGGTCAGAAACACTGTGAAAAGTATTGGCTATGATGATTCCTCCAAAGGTAATATAAAAAAACAGTTTGAACTGATGAAATAATTCATGCATCATTTTGCTCCTCTTGTCTGCTCTAGTCACATATGGCACAAATCTGACCATTTTAGGGATATATTTTAGAACTGGACAGGACAGGTTACAACATCCATTAAATTCATTGCTGATCTTATTCCTTTTTTGAACTTTTGCATTTTGTACATTTACCATATTAAAGTGAATTTTCAGGCCAATGCAAATTTTGGTCCAATTTTTGTAACTGTCTCAATTTTTGGCTGTCCAGATAGCAGATGTGTATTTGAAGCTTTATGTACTGTATGTGTGTATTCTCCTGCAGGTTTTGATTATAAGACCTGCAATGTCCTTCTGGCCCTTGAGCCTCAGTGCCCGGAGATCACAGACTGTGTGTTTGAGGGTAGGAGTGAGGAGGATATTGGTGCTGGAGACCAGGTATATGATCCTTTGTGTTTATCAATGAAACTTCAGGTCAAGCCAGAGAATTACAATGTAATAAATCAGGTTCAGCCAGTACCAGGGCACACAATGGGCCTAAAAACCGGAATCATGTGATGAACAAGATAAATATGAAATTTTGTTTTGTTTTTGCATGGTATCTAATTTGTCTTCGGATGAAGAAGCAATTTTCCGTTTTCTCACAGGGTCTGATGTTTGGCTATGCCACCGATGAAACGAAGGAGTGCATTCCATTAAGCATCCTTCTTTCTCATAAGCTCAATGCTAAGATGAAAGAGCTCTCTTGCAATGGAGTTTGCCCCTGGATAAGACCAGACTCAAAAACACAGGTGAGAATTCTGTATGTAAAGGCGCACTAGTGTTCAAAAAACATTCAGAAACTTCAGACAATGCTGTAATTTTCTCAGTGTTTACAGATGAGGTGTGCACGCTACTTTCAGGGAATGAAGCAATATGGTGTAAATTCTTCAGCTGATGGTTTCATGTCCATGGTGGTTAAAAGCAGGGAGCCAAGCTACAGCATGTTGTCCTCTGTGAAACTGAATTGATCAATTTTCAGTTCTTGATGCAGACTAGATTATCAGGCTTTCACACAGCTGCAGTCGTGAGGGAGTAGAATTTTCTGACACGAGTGATTGCATAAATCAGAAATTCAAAAAATAGTTGAACGATTTTTAATGCAAGAATATTGCGGAAGTTCATATTTGCAGTTTCTGTTGGGACTGACGCTTTTTGTGCTGATTGTACTCTGTTAATGATCTGTGTGGACAGGTTACAGTGGAGTACCGTGACAATATGGGTGCCATGGAGCCACTGCGCGTCCATACAGTGGTCATATCGGTGCAGCACAGCCCTGACATTAGCCTGCAAGAGATCCGCCGGGACCTGATGGACAAAGTGGTTCGAGCAGTGATCCCAGCCAAGTACCTGGATGACAGGACCATCTATCACCTTCTGCCCAGTGGGAAGTTCCTCATGGGAGGCCCCCAGGTGGGTTCTTTCTCCTGTCTTTGTCACATGTTGTCAAAGGCCAAAAGCAAAATCCTCATTGTAGTACCTTTGAATAAATCCATTACAATAGAATATAATAGAATAGTCCTTTTCCCAAACCGATTAAAAGTAAAATTTTATCATGTAAATATTGAAACGGAAAGATGTCCGGCTGCGTTCTGTCTGCGCATGCTCTGTCTTGACGTAAATGCACAGTGACGTTTCTTCACTTGCATATGGTGTTGGCGGCTTCCAAGCACAGCACGGTGAACTGTGGTCTACGGCAGAGAGTTAGTTTTTAAAACAAACTCTCAAAGAACTGAAAATTATTGCATGCTTAAACGGAAGGAAAAGAAGAAATGGCTACTGTTTTTAAAAAAGTGCATGAAAAGCTCAATGAACCCGTGATAAACTGAAATGTTCAACAGATTAGAACCGCTGAAGAACTCTGAAGACTGGCTACTATAAGCCTGAATAGCACACAAACAAAATTAACGCTGTTGTGATTAAATGCGGTGGTGCATTTAAAGACCAGATCGGAATAGATCACGTTTCATGTGAACAGTTGACTTGAAATCTTCAGTCAGAATGATATCAATCACAATGAAAAAAAGTCTGCATGTAAACCAGGCTAGTGTCTTCCATCTGCTTGAAATGCTTGTTTTTGGTCTCTGAACAGGGTGATGCAGGACTTACAGGGCGGAAGATCATTGTGGACACATATGGTGGCTGGGGTGGCCATGGAGGCGGAGCGTTCTCTGGGAAGGACTGCTCTAAAGTGGACCGCTCGGGAGCTTACGCAGCTCGCTGGGTCGCCAAATCTCTGGTAAAGGCCAAGCTTTGCAGGAGAGTTCTAGTCCAGGTGAGGTACTGACAAGCCCCGCTGTCTGGTTTCCCAATATGCACTGAAAAACTGAATGCCTTTGTAATTTGATTATTTTTGTTTTTAATTGAGAAAATGAAATTTTATGTCAATAAATTTTAGTTTCACATAATTTAGCTGTTATTAGAATGTAGGAATCTCCCCCCTACCCCAACACAGGCATATACACTGGTGATTTTTCTTCATTTGAATACTAAATCGCAGCATGTGTCTGCTTAAGAGGTCTAATTAGTTGCGCATTGCTAGATATGTTTTTCATACTATATGCCAAATTGATGCGTCTTTTGTTAATTAGTGTTCCCCACAGTCTGGCTGTCAGTGTCTGTTTCGGTTTGTCTTCCTGATTGGAAGGACAAGCTCAGAGGCCGTTTGGAGACTGCAGCTGCATTATTAGTCCTACTTTTCTTCACAAATTGCATATATTCCAGCGCGCTAAAGAGCATTTAGGCACTCAGTGCCTAAATTGAGAACACTTTCGGCCGAAACTTGCGAGTTTCGGGTAATCAGGGAAGCGTGATCCAGCACACGCCCCCCTATTAACACACTCTTTGACTCGGTCATCCAGTGGGCATACTCACTATTCAAATCAGAGTTAATGCGAGAACAGGCGCATGCCATTATGACACTGCTTTTAACAATCATCTGGCGCTAAAGCGTCAGTCCTCGTGTGAATTCTCACTCAGGTAAAGGCGAGTCTTCCTGTGCGAATCCTCCGAGCAAGGACTCAAAGCAAGCAGTCCTACTTGTCATTTACACACTCTTGAGCCAGTCACTTGACAAACTGTGCTTTCAAACCATTCCTGTTATCCTGAGCGCACGCAGAAAGCATTGTCATACATACAGACAAAGAAACTGGGCCTGCCTCTGTACACTAACACACTCCAAACACACTGCTGCATCGTTCTTTGTTGGGTTTTGGAACTGCCAGTCTGCAGTCAAAAAAGCAAACTTCATAACTGCATTTGCAAACCATTTGTCTCTCGACCTACTGGCTCTTACTGAAACTTGGATGAAGTCTGAAAATTCTGCCACGCCAGCAGCACTTTCCGTCAACTACTCATTCTCCCACAACTCACGTCTGTCCCAACGTGGAGGGGGAGCAAGCTTGTTGATTTCCAACAACTGGAAATTCACACAATTGGCTCTGCAAAAATATGCCTCACTTGAATACCATGCAGTTCGGGTAACTGCTCCAGTGAAAGCCTTTTTGATTGTATTATGCCGACCTCCTGGTCAATTGTGCCCATTTGTGGATGAGCTAGACACGCTACTGTCTTCCATCCCTGAGCAGAAAAGTCCCCTGCTCATTCTGGGTGACATGAATATCCATCTAAATGAACCTTGCCCAGCTGACTTCGTGTCCCTAATTGACTCTTTCACAATGGTTTCCAGCCCTCCCACACACAAAGCTGGCATACAACTTGATCTGATTCTAACCCGGAACTGTGAGGCAGCTGGTATCTCAGTTACACCTCTGCACCACTCAGGGCCTCACCACTACTTCATCCAATTTAATGTGAGCTTTCAGGAGCTGCCCTCTGCTCCTCATCCTCCCCTGGTCTCATTCCGTCGCAACCTCCGAAAGCTTTCGCCCAGCTACTTCTCATCAGTGGTCAAATCCGCATTACCCAACCTTAGCTCTTTTTCCTCATTAGAGGTCTGAGTCACTCGGCTCTACACTGAGCTCATGCCTGGGTAAACTGTCTCCGTTATCCACTAAACCTGCTCGCTCTAAACAGCCTAGTCCAGGGGTGGCTAACCCTGGTCCTGGAGAGCTGCAGTGTCTGCTGGTTTTTAGTGTTACTTGATTGACAAATTCAAGCAGTTGATTACACCCTTCACTTATGTCACCTGGTATCTTTGGTTTTCTCCACCCGATTAAAACCTAACTCAGCATGCCCTCTGGCTCTACAGGGCCAGCGTTATCCACCCCTGCTCTATAAACTTTTATCTGTACTCTGTGCTTCTACTTTGCCCGCATTACAACTACACTAAATATCCAACCACATTGACAAATCTTTCACAACCTGCAAGTCTGCTTAATTGGCTCTTGGAGTCTTGTGGGTTGTTCCTGCTAATTGCTTGATTGGCTCAAGTACCAAATTAATTGCTTGATTGCCAAATTAAGCCTGAGACACCAGGTGAGATCAGTTAAGTGAGTAATCAACTAATTTAATCCATCAGTCGAGTGCAAAGTAACACCAAAAATCAGCAGACACTGCGGCTCTCCAGGACCAGGGTTGGCCACCCCTGGCCTAGTCCTTGGCTGACTGATACCCTCCGAAAGTTGCGCACCAAACTCAGAGCAGCAGAAAGAAAATGGCAAAAACACCCTGACCCTGCTAACCTCCAGGGCTACAAATCAATCCTACTCTCCTTCACAACCAGCATCAATGCTGCAAAATGGGCTTTCTACGATGACAAAATCAGCAGCACCTCTGACTCTCAAACTATTCACCGCCTTCTCTACTCTACTGAATCCACCGCCTCCGCTTGCAGCCACAAACCTCTCAGCAGTCACATTTGCTTCCTTTTTCACTGACAAAGTGGCCGGAATCAGCAGAGGTTTCACAAATCCAAAGGGCGTTCCTGTTGATCAAACATTTTGCTGTCCTATTACATGCCAGTGTCTGCTTTTCTCGAATGTGCCATCTGACACCTTTAACACATTTAGCCGTCCTAATACATGCCCATCTCTGTCTCCTAAGGGCGATCATACCTCATTCCATGAATTCACTCCTCTCACTGATGGTGAAGTGTCAAAACTCCTGTCTTGTAGCCGTTCTACTACAAGCCAACCTGACTCGGTGCCAGCTAAACCCTTGCAAGAAATATCCGCAGCAGTGACACCTACAATCACATGTGATTAATGCCTCATTGAGGTCGGGCACAGTTCCCACTACATTCAAACAGTCACTGGTAAAGCCTCTCCTCAAAAAACCTTCTCTTGACCCTACCCGGATTGAGAACTACAGGCCGATCTCGCTTCTCCCATTCTTATCAAAGGTCATGGAAAGGGCGGTTTCCAGTCAAATCATGCAGTTTCTCACTGCAAACAAAATTGTAGACCCTTACCAGTCTGGATTCGAATGTGGACACTCCACTGAAACAGCTCTGCTGTTTTTGACAGAGTCCTTAAGAACTGCCAAAGCAGCAGGTCTATCCTCAGTCCTTATTGTACTCGACCTGTCTGCGGCTTTTGACACAGTAAACCACTAAATTCTATTATCAGTCCTTGCTGATATGGGCATCTCGGGCAAAGCACTTTCTTGGTTCAAGTCATACCTCATGGGGCGTTCGTTTTCGCTGTCATGGCAAGGGCAAATATACCTGTTGCAACTCCTCTCCACAAGGGTCCCCCAAGGCTCGGTGCTGGGGCCCCTGCTCTTCGCGATGTATACAACATCATTGGGCTAAGTCATTTGTTCTCACGGATTCTCATATTACTGCTATGCAGATGATACACAGCTCTTGCTGTCATTCCAGCCAGATGACCCTACCATCTTGGCAAGAATATCTGCCTGCCTCTCGGATATTTCTGTATGGATGAAGGAGAAGCTCCTTCAGCTGAACCTATCTAAGAACGAGCTCTTGGTCATTCCTAGCCAGCCATTAATCCATCATGATCTCAATATCAATATCGCCTCAAGTGAAATCACTTAATCCAAAGTGGTGAGGAATCTGGGTGTCATGATCGATGACCAGCTCTCCTTCTCAACTCCTGTTGCCTCCGTTACCCGGTCGTGCCGATTCGTTTTATACAACATAAAGAAAAACAGGCCATACCTAACCAACTATGCTATGCAAATCTTGGTCCAAGCAATGGTCATCTCTTGGCTTGACTACTGCAATGCCCTACTGGCTGGCCTCCCGGCCTGTGTTGCGAAACCTCTACAGATGGTCCAAAGCGTGGCAGCGCGTTTGATATTCAATGAACCCAAAAGGGCCCATGCCACTCCACTACTCATCAGCCTCCACTGGCTTCCTGTTGCTGCTCGAATCCAATACAAATCACTTCTGCTGTCCTACAGAGTGATATCTGGGTCTGCTCCCTCCTACCTCAACCCCATCATACTGGCTTACACATTCATCATTCATTTTATTTTATTTAAGTCTCACCTTGTATACGATGTATTAAAACAGATATCAGTCATTTCATATACAAACCACTCTCTATAAGAGTTATGAGAGACTATAAAATCAACAAGCATAAACGTAACATGGAACCCTGATTGTACATTTATCACATTAAAAAGAAACGGTACAAGATAAATAAAAGAATACGTAGCATAGATAATACTAAGTATAATAAATAGAATAACTTATTAATCACCTCTTATTTTTAAGACACCGGTTCATGAGCATAAGTACTAATTTTACGTCTAAATAAAATTTCATGGCAGGCCTTGGCTATCCTATACGTCATTTCAGGTCTACTTAAAATAAAAACAAGTTTTTCAGTGTCCAAATAGGCACAAAAATTACCATCACATGAAGTAGCAAACCGAAACACATCATCTCTGATATCATCATACAGGGTACAGCGGATCAATACATGCTCTTCATTTTCAATCTCATTTAAATTACAGTAAGTACAAATACGTTCGTGTTCAGCTTCACCAACATATCGACCTGTTTCAAGCCTAAGTGGTGCAACGCCACATCTAAATTTAGCAAGGGCACGACGGTAATTAGGAGATATGACATTTTCCACATAATGCTCTGTTTCAAAACACCTTTTTAAAAGACAATACGTGCGTAACTTATTTCTCCCATATCCATGACTGGCCTCTTGCCGAGTTATTTTTGAATACCATAAATACTGGAAATATTCCTTCAAAACTAGGCATATGTCATCTTTTAATGATTGAAAATCTAGATTAGAGTTAATATTGGCTACATCACCCAACTGAATATCTCTGAAAAACTTTATAACATAGTACAAAGAGTTCTTTTTACCAAATTCAGCATGGCTTACAGCCCATAGAAATATTTTCTTATTACTCCTATCCTGGTCCATTCTACCTAATTTACACCATTGTCTTATAATACACATCCATTGACGTTGTTCAGGTAATACCTAGCCTAGCTCTCCCTGAAGAGCGGCCACAGGTGTATATTTCCCCACCCCAAGGAAGAACTTAGCGGCACGATTCTGAACAGCTTGCATGCATGAGTATGACTTATAACCCCAAATGCACGCACCATAATCAATTATAGGCTGCACCAAACTATCATAGAGTTTCTTAAATACTTGGTGGGGGAACCCTCCATGTACTTTACTTTTAGCAATCAACATTCCCAGAGCCCTTTGGGCTGCTTGTGCAACAGATTTTGCCGTTTCGTTATAGTCAAGATGTTCATTCAAAATCAGGCCAAGATACCGGTACTTAGGCACAATTTCCAACCTACAGTACCCAAATTTAAAATCAAAAACACTTCTCATCACACTAGGGCCCTTCTTGAAGTGAACCACCTTGGTCTTGTCCGTATTAACGGACATATCCCAAACATTACACCACTTTTCCAAAACATTCAATAAAGTCTGGAGATCTTTCTCATTACCAGCCATTAAGGCTATGTCATCAGCCTACAATAGAATATTCATGATAACCCCTTCAATATCAATACCAATCCCAGTGTGTTTAATTTCTTTAACTAAACTATTAATGAACAGGTTGAACAGGGTTGGAGATAACACACAACCTTGCTTTAAACCAGAGTTTACAGAAAACCAAACCACACCTGGCTGATCACTGCATTCCTCCCAGGAATGCCGACTAGCAGTGCCATCTCTACTCACAAGGCACTCTCAGGCTAGACAATTCTCACAGGCAGTTCCACGCTGGTGGAATGACCTGCCAGCCGCAACCAGAGCAGGGGCGTCCCTCTCTAGCTTAAAGAAGCTCCTGAAGACTCATCTCTTCCGGGTTCACCTCCTCTCCTAACCAACTAACTAACTCACTCACTCTTGTCTTTCTCTCCTTAAACAAATCCCTTTGGCACTTATTTTGTTCTGTCCTGCTGTTTTGCTACAAGTGCACTTCACCCAGTTTTTTTTTTTTTTCTTGTGCACTTGATAATGTTTTGCTTATTGTACTTTGCCACTGATGCTCAATTTACTCCTTTTTGTAAGTCGCTTTGGATAAAATTATCTGCTAAATGCAATGTAATATAAAGTGTAATTATTAAATTATTGATTTTTTGCTTCTTCCTTCCCTCTGTACTTTCTCTCACACCAAATCCTCATTGTTAATCATTGTCTGTGTGCATTTTAGTTCCTGGTTTTTGCCTTTCCCTTGCAGACTGTTCCTTGACCTTCTCTCGTGTAGTGCTTGTGGCTATTTTGTTCTGAGGATAAAGTCTGGCTTGTGCTTGCTGCAGTATTCCTGGCACAAAGGTGCATGCGTCTAAAGTTCACGTCACTCTGTTTTCCGGGTCATGTGGGATGCGTTCGCAAGTCACAGCGGCCCTTGATCGTGCTCCTCTGAATTTTTGTGACTTGGCACTCACAGCGTGAGCTGAGCTTTTCTTTTCAATGTGGAATAAGCGAAACTGTATGAACACTGGGAGAATTAACTTTGAGGAGCCCTCTGTGAGATCTCCTCCAGGCCACACTGGGCGGGGTACCTGGAGGAATTTAACAAGGGCACTGATGTGTTGTTTAGCCAGTGTGACGGAAGGCTTCAGTCTAGCTCCCAGCCAGGGCTCCAGTCTGGTTCAGGTTTGCAGCCTTTGTTTCTGTCGGATTGTATTTCTCTGTAGATCTGTTGTTCTGAATTCCAATTATTCATCTCAAAGCTGTATTTTCTCTCATATTGTGCTTTAGATATCCTATGCAATCAGTGTGAGCCACCCCCTTTCCATTTCTGTGTTCCACTATGGAACATCCACAAGGGACGAAGAAGAGCTGCTGAAAATTGTACAGAGGAATTTTGACCTGCGGCCAGGAGCCATTTTGAGGTAAGTTTATTAAATTATTGCACCACCCTTTCTGAAGTTAAAATAGATTGCATAGTGCTAATTTGTCAGAGCTGCTCTTGGAGTAACACAAAGAATGAAACTCCTAATTGCCTTCAAGAAGAAATGCAAATGGGAATAAGCATGCTTATAGACCGGCTCATGGATGTACGATGTGATTATTGCTTGAATTGACTAAGTACTATCCGCTGTCCTCACATTTTCAAGTTATATTATGTTCTGCAATATGAATTGCTCAGCAAATTCTACAGATATTTAATTGCTTGGAAAATTCACGGCAACTAACTTAATCGTCAACATATTAAAAATATTATAGCCATTTGAATTTTACCCTTCTATGGCTAACTTTATTTGTCATTAGAATTTAGATTCTACAGCAAAAGATGGTAACTGGGGTGCTATTTTCTTGCATGCACAAATCATCAGACCTGGTGCACAGACAGATTGCCATGCCTATTCTGAATTTCTGCCAGCCACAAGCACCTATTGGCAATATTCATCCAACACTACATACTGTACTCGTGGGTAGAGTTGAACCCTAAGGGTATATTTGTATTTTGGGGGTTTTCCATGTAAATTAGATGGCACCAATGGGATGTGTAATGTTGTGGAAGGTGATAACTGGTATTTTCCGGAAATGCAAGACCCTACAACTTGCGGGAACCATGTCTAAACTTAACCATAACCATTTCTGATGTCACTAGAAGGTGCCTACATGTGTGAATGAAGGAATGAATGAAAACTAGAAGGGCACTCGGTAAAGTGCATAGCTGCGCCATGCCATATGTCTGTATGATGGTGATTTCCTTTTACAGTTCTATTGATTTTATACTGTAGATGTTTTAGTTTCCCCATTTTATTCTTTGCCAATTATTATTGGCAAATTATTATTACTTTGGTTCAACTTTTGTTGTTTTAAATGTGCTTTATAAATAAACTTGACTTGACTTGTATTATTGGTTCTGGATCCACAAGAATTATCCAGATCACCAACAAATATATTCATTTCTACATTAGTGTAGATTCTATTTAGCACTGAAATTTTATGAAAATCTGTTTTGTACATAAGCGACAATCATTCTGTTCAGGCATATTTTAACTTCTTCCGGTTGTAGAATCCAGAGTATGTTCCGGATCACTTCTAAAATTGAATCAACTCATCCTTGGACTACCAGCTTGCATCCTACCAAATTTTGTGCCAATCAATTCATAACTTTTTGAGTTATCCTGTTAACCGAGAGATAAACAGTCAAACATGGGTGAAAACATGACCTCCTTGGCGGAGATATTTAACACCGTTTTATGATAATGTAACATTGATGTAAAATTTGTGTTACTTGCTGGTATACATTTGGCATTGACAATAATATGACTTAACTGTGGAGCGTTTGTGCTGTTTCTCACAGGCTGCTTTGCCCTACCACCAGTGTATGTAAGGGCATATCAAAATTCAAAACACATCAGTTTAAGACATAAGCTGATGCTCAAGTTATCCATTTACTGGATTTTATTTGATTTGACCTGCTCAAATTGGAACATTAATTTTTGGGGTACAAAATTTGTATATTTTTTTCGTTTAACAGAGTACGGATTACAAAATTTACTGGAGGTAAAGATGCATTTACCATCATAGAGCATTAGGTCAGAGATGCTCATTTCTAAAAATCACTGACAAGGAGTGCTGTCGGTCTCTTTCTCTGTTGGTCGGAAAAAATCTGTGATCCATTGCTGTCAAAATATCAGTTGCCCTGGCCTCATAAGCCATTTTTAAATTCTTTCAATCCTTAAAAATACTTTTTTTTCAATTCCAGAATTACTTTTTAGGTTTGGACCATGTTTTTTATCGCCTATCACTCACTACTTTATTTAGTGTGTGATCAAAATGAAGTTTGCCTTTTCGTTAAAGGTAAGTGAATGACATGCTGCAATGGCCAAATTTCACTGTTCGCAGACAGCTATCTTTGCGGTGTTCTGTATTGCTAGAACGTCAATTTCAATGTCCTACAGAGACCCAGGTGATCTTAATAAGTTGGTGGTCATGTGAGTTTGTGGAGAAATTTATTGTCTTGTACTCACTCATAAATTGTAGCGTGAAGTATCCTCTATACATTGGTGCCGTATGTAGTAAACAAGTGTGTGACTGCTATTGTGGCTGTTGTTTCCATTATGGACACCTGACAGGCATTTGTTCTTTTTAAAGCAATATAAATGCACCAGAAAACTGGCTTCAATATTATAAGTCATGCTATTGATAAAATGTTCAAATAATGCCTGCAGAATAAAAGCGAGCACTTTAACAAAAACGAACAAAGTCAATTATGTATTCATCTTTCTCGTGTGTATTGTTCAGAGGATAGGCAAAGGGTCGGGGTAGTGGTTTTGAGATTAATTGAGTCTCTTTGGATGGATTGCTGCTCTTTTTATCACGCTCCCTTGTGGCCATCGCGCAACACGCGCAGGTGTCTAAATTGACGTAGAACTACTCTGATTAATGGATGGCAGGATGGATTGTCATTGTCCTTGCCTGCCTGGCTTATGATGGGGGAAAGTGGGCCCTTAAAGTTTCTAGGTTTTGAAAGAGCATTGTCCTTGAGGTAATGGATCCATCTCTTGCTCTTCAGACAGTTCAGGAAATTGATTTGTGAGGTGAATTGCTAATTGAATTTCAGGTACAGGTGTGCTCTGCCCTGTCAAGCCAGACTGTAGTATCTGCAAAATAGTGAAACTGAGAAAATTGGACTTTTAGTTTTACTCTTGGTACTGGAAGGAAATTACTTGGACCACAATGCTATCAATGACATTGATTTCCTATTATACCCTGAATTTTTGGTGAATCGAAATATTTTTGAGAAGTTGTCCCAGATAAGAAATGCTGCAGATACTGCCCTCTAGCTTGACCTCCTGCCCTACTTTTGTAGATACTGCTAACTTGCACATGCAATAACTCTGTACATGTGTATTGATCAGGCTAATCTCTACTGAAATTAGATGGAGCTGGTGGTGTAGAGGGTCAATGGCAGGTTTTCCCAATTTTGAGAAATTAGCAGATACTGCCATCTGACTTGACAGGGCAGTGCTGTGGTAAATACTGTGTTTTAACTCTGTGTTCAGTGTAATGTATTTGCAGTCAAAATAAAGTTATAGTTAAAGCGCAAATTCATTGAATTTTCTCTGAATAAAAACTAATCTGGTATAGGTTTGACCAAACAGTGCATGAACAGTATCTTGTTAATTAAATGCCCCAAATTTGCTGCTTTTTCTAGAAAAAAAGATGTTGTCAAGGAATATTAGTTCCATAAACTGATGAAAACAAATATTTTTCATATCAGAGGGGGAGAAGGAACAACATGACATTGATCCGGGCTCCGTGAAATCCACTCATTTCCTTTTCACCAAGTTCACACATTCCTTCTGGATATGTGGAGTTTTTTTTTTAATTTATGGACCATGATGCCTCTGCTTGTATGAGCTTTATTGCTGCAACCATAAATAAGGCAGATATTTGGCATTTTTTAAGGGAATAATCCACAGTTACGAATCACAATTTGTTCTCTGTCCCAGGCTAAATGCCTCCCATGATGTCATACCCAAAGATAGGTGAAGATAAATTCTTTCTGAGATGATTGTGCTTTGCAGTGATTAAAATGCTAATAAATTTGTAATGGCTGATTTAAATTTGAAATGACCAGTGCAAAAAGGATGTATTTATATGAAAGATTCTTTGGTCCAAATCTTATTTCTGGATAAACAAGCACTTTAAAAAGACAGCAGGAATTAAAGGCATGAAATTTACAGCTACAGTTAAGTACCAGTCAAAAGTTTGGACATACTTCACGCTTCTTTTAAAACTCTTTTTTGGTTAAATTTAAGTAGTTGTCTCTGTAGTAACCTTAAATGGCATAAGGCAAGTTGCAAATTGTCTGAACTTTAAAAGGAACAACTCACTTCTCTGATTGTGGCCAAAATTTTTTAGAATGACCAAAAATCAATATTTGGAAAAAGATGACCTGCAAATTATTTTCATTTTCCAAAATGTGAATTAGAACCAAGCTAATTTTGGGCATATTGGACTGAAAAGTTAAGAAGATGCACACCTCAAGTGCTGAGCAGCTGTTGTTTTCTGTGCTGGTGTGAACTTTCAGAACTGCGCTTGACAAGAAAAACTTCTCTGCATTAATGCTTGAAAGTTGTGATTATTTTGATTTGAATTTAAGATTTTGATTTTTTTTTTCAAAGAAAAGGTTTTTCATTTTTTGGTTTTACTACTGTATACTGTCTTTCTCAGGGAACTCGGCTTGAAAAAGCCAATCTTCCAGAAAACAGCCTGTTATGGACACTTCGGAAGAGACCAATTTCCTTGGGAGAAGCCAAAGCCACTGAACTTCTGACACTATGGTGGTTCCTGTGAAGAGTTATCAGTTTTGCCATTGTAATATAATAATTTCATACTTCATTGACTGATTTAGAAAGGATGGAATATCATGTTTACAATGTTTGTGCTAGTGCTTATCTTAGAAAACATAATTATTTTTGTTTGATCTATTATTAAATTTCAGTGGAATTTGTATTTTTGTTCCACTTAACATTTGTGCAAAACTTACAAATGTTAATTGTGTGGACAGAGCTCCTCTACTATTTGAAATGCTGATTATATACTTTTAAAAATATATATTTGAAATAAAGCAATAGCTAATGATTCTGGATATTACAATGAAGAAATGACAGATGCATCACATTGTGACGTCAAGCTAAGTATTTACAGCTACTGGTCAAAAATGGGCCAGGACTGGGCAGAATTAAAGAAGTTGTGGAAGAAGTAGAAGATGAAGAGGAAAAATTGGATGATTACAAGAAGGAGAAGGAGATATGTAACACTGAAATTGGAAAAGTTTATGAAGAAAATTTTGTTCTAAATGTATTTGTACTTCTGCGCCGACGCATTCATCCATTGATTTTATCATAATGAATACCGTGTCAGTCAGAAGATTTACAAATGCGTCTTTACAACACTACTCAGGGCTTGAACATGCAATCATTTGTACAACAGACAAGATGTGCTACATGGGCAAATAGATTAATTGACTGCTTGCAGCTTTGTGGGTCAAAAGCTTTGTATTAGTGTGGAAATAAAATTGAGGTAAAAAAAGTCAGATTTTGTTGGGAAAAACAATCAGACACTTGGCAGAATTACTCAAGACATAAGTGTTTTTGTGTGTTTATGAGGATATAATTCTGCCTTTGAAGATCTGTCTAGCTAACAAACCCCAGCATATAAACTCAAGCTACTAACTACTTATTACATATCAAATGTAGTAAAAACAAAAGTAAAAACTGACATAAAATCTATGGAACTGAACATGAATCCTAAAAAAAGCAAAATGGCATTAATCAGTCATGTTTATTGCTATGAATCCAATATATTCTAAACCGATTCTAATTGGAATATTATGCTTCATCTAAACCCAGCTGCTGTTTTGTGAATTGTACGCTGATAACAAGGCGGATGGTCCCTCTCCTCTTTAGCCTAGAGGACACGGTGCCCATGATTCCCCCCCAAAAAAATTCTCATTTAGTGGTAGTGGTGGTGTGGCGGTGGTTCCGGCTGCAGCACTGCCCATCCCCTAAATGTTGATCCCGACTGAAGTGTATTTATCCACTGAAAACACATTTTAATTATGTGAAGTCTTAAAAAAAGTGTTGTTCCACATATTTCAGTGTAAAACCTGACACTTTTGATACCTTATTGTGATGGCATTGTTTGTGGCATTGAATCAATATGTTGTTTTAAATGGTTTTTGGGTATGAAATTACACATTGAAATTTTATCAGTTGCCTTGAGGTAGTAGGCAAGTAATTTGCTAAGGTTCAATGAATTAAGAGTTGCCTATGGAATGAGCAAGCATGCTAATTTCCATTTATATTGCCCGATATTATTGTGCTTGATGACGTTGTTGGTTGTATCTAGGCCAGAGGTAATTAGGTGTTTTGGTTTTTGACGTTTTTCTGAATGTACTCAATCATAGCAATTAATTCTGTGTCACTTAGCCTTTGAAGGAAAATTTTGTGTGCAAAATCCTGTTGCATCATCTAGAGTTGCGACTTCTGGAATATGTTCATCAAGTCATGTGCCGTTTGAGTTTCGCTTGTGATGCTGTCCAACCAGCATGAAGTGTACTTCCTCTGCTTTGGCAGCTAGCACCAGGTTAAGGCAGATTCACGCACAGCTTGCCCCACGCTCTGTTAGAAGGACTGCGAGCTGCGGCTGCAATTTACTGACGCCGGTCACTCACTCCATGCTAGCCCCATACCAGGTGAGGAGATTGTAGCTTCCCCTTTTAAGCCATGGAAGGACCCCTCTAGTTCTATGAGTATATGTGCAGCCCTCTAACAACAGGCCTAGCTGGACTCAGGTAGGTGTTACTGAGTTTCAAAGGAGAGATGAGCATTGAGCAGCAACACCACTGGAGCTTCTTAGGAGGAGGGCGCTGCTACCCTTCCTACAGGGCAGTGAGTGCAACTTTCTTTCTCAGGCACTGAGGCAGAGCCTCGGAAGAGTTAAACGAATAATGAAGCCCATTAGAGGGCTGCTCATTTACTCATAGGACTAGAGTCACATGCAATTAATGACTATTTGCACCATGAACTCACTTCGCCAGGTTTCTTGGGTCTTAAGTGGGCAGTGAGAGCAAAGACCAACACACCCTGGACCCTTCAATGCCAGGGATGGGTGCCACTGATCTTGGCAGTCCTTTTTCTCAAGACACACTGCTGATTATTCTGCAAATTTACTAAAGCACTTTGTAGGTCCTGCTAAATATCTTCAGTTGGCATGGAAAGCACAGGAAGGAATTTGATTTATCGAACAGAACTGATTAACTATCTTTTATTGGTTTTACACAGTTAACAATAATTTAAAAACATTTTCTAATTGAATCAATTGAAAAAATATGCATAGGCACTTCAAAGAACTAATGCAATTATTGTTGATTAACATTCTCGCAGCCTAGTGATACAGAAATTTGTGGGAAACGTTGGTTTCCTGGGGGGTATACTATGAAGCTGGCTTGGTGATTAAGCCTTACTTTAAGTAAAACCTGGAAAAGCACTTTTTACATTAGTCCATGTTCCAGATTTGATGAGTTTCCTGGTTTTACTAAGTGCTGAAGTCAGGCTTAATCACAAAGCCAGTTTCGTAGTATATGCCCCTAATGTTCTGTTATTGTGTCCATAAATGTTGGCCTTTATATGACAAAAAATAACCTGCGTGTTGTTTAAGTCGCCAACTGTATCCAACAGCATATGGTAAGCCCTTTTAACATTTAATCGAACCACACTCCTATCTGTAATTACATTTTAGATATCCATAATAGCATTTCTCCTTGTCAAAATGTGATTTTGGCTAGTCAGAGTGCTAATTAAAGATATCTGCAATAACAATCTTATTTGTAGAAATGTTATTTTAAGATATCTGCGACTTTGTACTGGTTAAAACTAAATTTAAGATATCTAAACACTGTAAGTGGCCGTTTTAACATTTAATAGCAAGACTGGATATGTAATGCAGATATCTGTAATTCAATTCTTCCTGGTCAAATAGAACATTTCAGATATCCACAATGACATTCTTCCTATCCACAATTGTCATTTCAGATATCCACAATGACATTCTTCCTAGGACAAATTACGTCACTTTTGCCATTCATGTATATTGGGCTTTCAAATTCAGATATCCACAATTACATTCTGAATATCGAGAATGAACATTTTGGATATCTACAATTGAATTCTTACTAGGAAAAACTCCCATTTCATATATCTTCAATCCAATTGTTACTAGTCATAATTTTCATTTCAGATATCCAAAATGAAAAACTAGTCGTAATATGAATTGTCGATATCCATAATAACATTTTTACTAGTCACAATGTATTTTGAATATTCAAAATTACATTCTGGATGTCTGGAATAGTTTTTTATTTTAGATATCTGAAATGAAAATTATGACTAATAACAATTTGATTGAAGATATCTGAAATGGGAGTTTTTCCTAGGACGAATTCTATTGCAAATATCCAGAATGTTCATTCTAGATATCCAGAATGTAATTGTGGATACCTGAAATTGAAAGCCCAATACACATGAATGGCAAACGTGACGTCATTTGTCCTAGGAAAAATAGTGGATATCTGAAATGACAATTGTGGATAGGAAGAATGTCATTATGGACATCTGAAATGTTCTTCTTGACTGGGAAGAATTGAATTACAGATATAAGTAATACATATCCAGTCTAGCGATTCAATGTTAAAACGGTTGCCATAACAGCGCGATGTCGATCTCGCCACGTCGATACTTGTATGCAAAATAAGTGGGCGTGTCGCATCCTACACAAACAGGAAGATCGCAGACGCCAATGTCTTGTTTTCTGTAGGATGTATTTCCAAAGAGAACCGGGGATTCGTTATCTGCTCGATGTGAAGATGAATGATCTTGCCGGACAGTAAAGTTTTATATAGCTACGCTTACAGAAATGACGGCTCCCAAGACGATTGTGCTTTTCGGGATTGTTTCCCTATCCCTTTTTTGTTTAGCTTCTGTGAAAAATTCCAGCATGGGTAACTATCATTAAATCGCCCCGGCGTGCGTTTCCCAAAAGCCTCGTTTCTAACTTAGATTGGTTGAGCCATTGACTGTGTGTGGTCGAACGATTTAAGTTGCTAACGCAGCTAGCTAGCTAGCTAGTTTGTAACTATGCTTCTGGAAAATGTTCTCCTGTTTGATTTTGTGCAATTAACGTTATCGTTAGCGGTTATGCTGGCCTTTGAATGCTTCCATAACGAGGAACGTTTAGCAATACTGATATATTTGAATGTTCACATTGCATATGTCTCGCAATGCTAGCAGTAACAAATTCGAACGTCAGCTCACTAACTTAAAGTAACTTCAGCTGATTAGTCCTCATTACCTGCGTTTTTGGCAGATTTGGTTATTGTGAACTCACATAGAGCTCGCTGGCTATTAACTTAATGTCCGTGGAGGTTCTGCACGAATTAGCTGTGAAAGTGATTTTAGATGAAGCTCACTTGAACGCTTGCAGGATACGCTTTGCTAGTAAACGTTATTATTGAATTGGGTTACCGATCTGGTGAACTAGATTTCAGCACAGTAAGCTTTCGACGAAGCAATGCTGGGCGAACGTGGGATTTCTATCGTGTACGTAGGATCAAGTAACGTTAGGCATTGACACAATGCCTGTACTGACATGATGTTGGCCCTTTAGTTGTAAAGTTTGAAGTTTTTTGTGTTGGCTGTATCGCAGTTTTTTGTGACCGTGATCACACTAGGAATGTAAAATAACTAGAGTGTTTTTTCTCAGGGGTCAGGGGTGCATTGCTGCTCGCTGGTCGAGGTTTGTTCCTGTTGGGTTTATCTGGCTGGCTTGTGTCTCTCTTGTGTCCGTGGCTGAGACCCTCTTCTCCCCCAGCTCCCAGTCATTTCAGGGAAGGTTGGTTGAGTCCTGCATGAATACTATAGTTGGAAGAAGAAAAAAAAAAACAGTAAAATGAATGTTTTGTGTTCAGTCAAATTCTATTGAGTACTGTATGCCACTTTTTTTAAACCCAATACTAAATTTCAGTGTCCGTGTTGAATTTTTGGTATTTCATAATGCTTTTGCCTGCTTTTTGAGCTCTCACAATCCATTTAAACCCATAGTGTAAAGAACCAGAAATGATGAGTTCTCTGATGCGCACTTCACTTGTCATAAACTATCTGCTAAATGTCTGTTGCTCTTTAGTGCCTGATGAGGAGCTCAAACAAAAACAAGAGTTGGCCCGGAATGTACAGCAGAAGAAGCACTCTGAGAAGGTAATGTGTGATGGAATGACCTTCTCACATCTTTGGCATATGAAATAATTGAAGTCCGATCAAAACGCATGAAGCTTTGTTCCCTAGGAAGTCCAGATCTGACAAACTGCAAATAATTCATTCTTGTCTCATGGAGGAGACTGACAGGTCCACCATTCAGGATTCTTTGGCAATGCCTGATAGCAAATGTATTGATGCAGTTTCTACGATGTGATTTCTATTCCTGGGGATCTATATGTTATAAGCTTATCGGCTGTAAGCTTTTGTTTTGCTTTAGGGTCATTCTATGGCAAATCACCCAATGAGCTAAACCTCACCATCTCCAGTTTTGCTCAAAATTTGTGTGTGAATTGGTCGTGACCCAAAACCCCCAAATCTCAAATTTCAGCTCAATCGGACCATCCAGTGCAAAGTTACGGCCTTTTTGTTTTTTGTTTTTTTCTCGATATTTTCGCGAAAAATGGCCGTGGCCGCCAAAATTCAAATGGCCATATCTTCAAAACTACTTGACCAATTTTGTTAGACAAGGTATTGTTGGAAGGGGAATCGCACAAGCAATCCAAATCTGCCATTTTAAACTAATTCTGGTATCTCTGGGTGTGATGAATTATTGACACACATTTTGACCTCAAAATTGACCTTGAGGGTCATGTGACCTTGAATTTTTTTTAAACACCGAATTGTACCCCGATGAGGCATCTACAACATATCAAAAACTTAGAAACGTTATTTTTAGTTATAGAGTAATTCGAAATTCAAATTCATGGGCAATTCCACGGTTACGGAATTACGATCAAGAGTAATTTTCACGTTATTTTTCCCTGCCATCTATTACTCTAATGCAGTAGCTACTTGCCTGTGCTTTTATCAGTTACGCTGGCATGCCTACTGAGCTGTATAACACAAAGTTTGGGGTAATCTATTTTGTAGAAGGCTATACGAAGGTGAAAGTGTTGATTACGGAATTACGGCAGAAAAAATGCCATTGTTTTTGCCTTAACTTTGACAGGCATTTCTCTGAAATCTGGCAAGGATGGGCAGTAGGTTTAAGCTTAAGTTGGTGGCCTAGGATGTTGAGCAGGCCATGGTAAGTTTATATTGACTGGTATATTCACAGATATTTTGTAGGATGCCATTTATGAGAAAGAGACACCGGTAACGGAATCTCAAAATGGTAACGGAATTACGTTTTCTGAGAATCTACTAAATTTATTATACTCAAAACAACAAAGCAATTGAAAATTCGTATCATAAATGATGTTTGTGTTGCTGACCTCCTGTTGAACCAAAGTTTTGATCAACAAGTCTGGTCAAAAGGAAGGCAATACATGATATTGATGAGAATAACTAATTTTTTTTACAAGAACAGTATATATATATATAATGTTTCTTAAATTGCACAAAATGCAGAATGGGATACCGCTCAATGACCTTTTTTTAATTTGCTAAACTAATAACAAAACTTAAAATATCAGTTTTATTCAGAAATAAAAAAGCAAGAAACTTACCTGCAGGTTGGAGGATTGCTGGCTTTCAATATGAAGCATGAACGAATGTCGGACATGGGATGTGTTGTAAAGGTTTGGTCCTTACAGCCCCTCCCCTTTTTAATTCTTTCACCTCCACCTTAATGGGCCACGGGTGGAACCCATTAGGGTGGAGGTGTTAGCAGAGTATTTAAATTCAGTTTCTTTACTCCAGTCTTGGCATTTGAGTTTCTCCTTTTTTTCTTGACCCATGGTGTAAGTACCCGCCGGATTGCTTTTGGCATCCGGCGGGAATAATACCATGACGTGTATTCTGAGCAAAGACTATCAACATTTTATCACACCTAGACTCAACAAGCTTCACTGAGTAACTGACCGAAAGGGCCACAAGCCATGCTCTCCCAATCTGAAACCCCTTATAACATTCACACATTATACATATTATACGAAGAGATGCTGTATTATTAAAACACAGCTCTGGGAGGAACAGGATGTTGGGAAAAGTGATGGTGTAGAAGACTCCATACTACAGCAAACATTCATTCATACCCTCTGCAGATGCTACTACTTAACCAAACAATACTATAAATTCCAGCTAATCCTTGAATGAATAGTTATGGAAACTTAAAGATTCCCTGGCATTAAATAGGCCGAAATTGAGGACTTCCCATTGTATTTTTTTGCGATGAAAATGAAGATGCAACCGCTTTTCAGTGAAACTTTGTAGTTTTTGAACAATTTCAGATTAATTAAACGGATCGGGAATGCCCCCTTCGAAATGTCCGGAACTGGCCTTATATGGCAACTGATGTCACGCAAGGCAGCCAGCTGGTTAGATCTCTAATCTCGACAACAAAATGTACATGCACTACGCATAACTCACCATAGCCAGCTGACAGACCCTTACAAAAAACCACTGTTGGAATACCATAAAATTTACCACCAAAAAACTATAGTATTACTGTAGTAATTGTATGTCTTTTTTTTTTTTTTTTTTTTTGGATCGCACGATATAGATTTTAGTGTTACTATTGAAATATTGTAGGGCTTCCATAGCTAATGAAATAATACTACAGAAAAAAACTTCAGGATTATTCGCCTGAACATTTGCCAAAATGGGTGGCTTTAAGCCGCTTTCACACCGGACGCGAAACTAATTTTTCGCACGACAGATTACATTCAAAGTCAATGCAAAGACATTTGTATTCGCGTCTTTGCATGGATTTTGAATGTAATCTGTCGTATTTGTTTCGTGTCCGGTGTGAAAGCAGCTTTAGACGCGCAAGCAAGCTAGATGGCTAGCTGACGTTAATTTCCTGCAGTAGTTAGCCAGCTGACTTAAGTTCGACATAACGTTAGATTTTCATGAATTTAGATTTTGAAATTATACGGCAAGCGTGCAATGCAGTGTTGAGAGAACAGCCAAGTTACACACTAACGATCTACTTGCCAGTTTAACTAACCACTTTAGCCATTTAGCTAGCTAACGTTGGTGACAGTTGTGTGTATTTCCTTCTATTCAAGAGCCCGGTCTTGGTTTAGGCATTTTGCAAGCTTTATGAACAGAGTGTTTCGCGTGTACTCTCGTCTTTGCACTGACTTTGAATGTAATCTGACATTCAAAAAATTTGTTTCGTGTCTGGTGTGAAAGCGGTTTAACGCCACCAATTCTGGCAAATATTCTGGTGAATAATCTTGAAGTTTAATGCCATAGATGGTTAACTTTATGATGCCTGATCGCCAGCTGTGCTGTTGGAGGTGGGCATCCATCCAGCCATCTAGCTATATTGGCCTACGTAACACGGTTTGTCGAGTGTAACAATTAGATGGATAGATGGATATCTTGATTGCAGGCTTATACACTAAACCAGGGGTCTCCAATCCTGTTCCTGGAGAGCTACCATCCTGTAGGATTCTACGTCAACCCTAATTCAACACACCTGATTCCGCTCATTAGCAGCTCGTCAAGATCTGTAACTGGGAAAGCAGGAGTGGTTTGCTTTGGTTGGAGTGATACTTTCAGGATGGTAGCTCTCCAGGAACAGGGTTGGAGGACCCCTGCACTAAAGAAACACACCAGAAAGCTTGTGAATGGACCGCAGAGATTGCTATGTCAGAGATGCTTTCCTTTGATGACGTCATAGGATCATGTGACTTACGTCTCGGAAACTTCCGACTTCTTCAGGGGGTAGGGCATAAGAGTGGAAAAAATCACTTTTATTCTTTGAAAGTGAAGGATTTTTCTGCCATTTCAGAACTTTTGAGTGCATAGAGAGATATAAATAATCATATAGAACAAAATAAACCAACAATTCCAGGTGGTGTGCCTCAACTCACAGGAAGAGACACTTAACTATAGATGTCCAAAACAATGAACCACTATGCTGCATAAAGTCCTCATGCCACCTGGTTCCATCTTCTGTTTTTCACTGGCTTTCAGAATAATTCTGTAATTCCGTTACTGGTGTAATTCCGTTACCACAAATTTTCCAGGATTACAGCTAAGTATTAGAGAGATTAATGTCTGAAATTTAGTATAGACATAAGAAGGAAAGTAGCCTGGAATCGATACTTATCAAGTGCTGGTCGCTCCCAATGGTCACTGACTGATCAGTCTGGCCTCAGTCACATAGCCAGCGTTTAGCCTTTACGTCACTAATGAAGTGAATATATGAATATTCATGTTTTCTGCTCTTGGCTGATTGGGCAACCTTTTGGCGAGAACCAGCAATCGAATATGAGTTAGCTGGCCAGCAACGGCATTCGTGAATGTTATTTGACAGGAGCTTAAAAATTAGATTGTGGCTTGCTTGCATTTACTCTTGGAGTGGTTGTTCGGTTTTGAACAGGATAATGTTTGGCCATATCTGCATTTTGTTTATTTCAGTGGGATTCCCCGGTTTAATAAAGGCTAAATTAAATAATACTCAAATTACATGGTGTATTTCACTGTAATTGGCATTAGCTATAGCTCGAAGGGCATGATTGCATCAGCTAGATTAAAGTGATACTCCACCCAAAAACTATGATTTTTACATCAATTACTCACCATTAGATGTCTTGAACGGACAAAGTTGTTCTTCACCTGGCGCAACTTTATGGCCACTGGAGAGTTTTGAAAAATTATCCTAATTCCTTTTTTGCTGGAAGTAAATGGGGTCTCCCAGTAGCAATGGGAAAACTCCACAAAACTTTCAAACCATCGTCCAGTTTAATCCAAGTCTGCTTTGTCCAATCGTTTCCTCAGAACTTTAGAAACACGGTTATTTTTCGCTAAAAATAATAAAATACCAGTTATGCTTCAAGTAAGCTTGCGTATTCAACAAAGTCCCACCACCCGGCTTGTTCATTACACAGAGACTCTGCTGCCACTCAGATGAATACTCGTATAAACACGAGCTGGGAGGCGGGACTTCTGTTGAATGCAGAACTGTGGTATTTTATTTATTTTTAAGTCTGTCTAAAGGGGCGGGGCACCTTTGCGACTGTGAGCCAATCACAGATCTCGCATGGATTTTGTGCGAATATTTGAAAGTCAAACGCTGGTCTACCGACTGAGGCCATACATACAAGTAAGTGACCGTTGGGAGTGACCAAAGCTTGATATCGATGGACTCCAGGCTACGAAGGAAGACGATTCTTAATAACAATAAAATAAATGCAGAAATAAGATTATGAAGAGAACTATACTGCAATTTTGGTAACAGAATTGTGTTGGAAAAAAAAAACAAATTTCACTATGAGCTGCTGGAATTGTGTGTTTCAATTTTCTGCAATGACTTGGTCTCAAATACTTTGGCTACCAATGTATAGAAAAACAGTAAAAACCAGGAAATGGCTAAATATCTTTTAGGCATTGTCAGCTTTGGAAAAATAACATTTGATCCTTGTCCTGGAGCTAAAAAAAATGACAAAATTCAAATCTAAATTTTTAGAAGTCTAAAAGATATTTTAAAACTGTTTTCAGTGTTATATTTGGTAATGAGTCATCTACATGAAAACCTACAGTATATATTTCTAATATAAAACACTCCTTATAAATTGCTGTTTTAGCAACTGTCATGTGGAATTGTCCTCATGTGTTCAGATATTTTCTGGGAATTCTTGTGCTAATAGCAATGCACTGAGACTCCCTGGACTAGGAAGCGATGGTCCCCTATAATTAGTCATCACAGCATGCTTAAGAAGTTAGACAAAGGAACTTCAACTCTCAATTTTAATTTTGAGTTTTTGTAAACAACTGAGAGCATTAAAAATGTAAGTACATGTGTATATTCATTTTATTCAGGATGCCTTCTTTCAATAAATCTTGTTTACAGTTTGTTTGTATTAGGAGACATATCAATCAAAACACTGGCCATCATGGAATGACATTTGTTGGCTACCTGAGGTGGATATTCTGTGTGTTATTGAAACCCCATCACTTACATCATCCTCTTCAAGGCAATAGACTCTCAGCCGCAGCGACTTGATGAAAATTTCAAAAGTCTGCCCAGTTTGGCAAATTGATTCTGAATAAACTGAACCATGTGGGACTACACTTCCAGGAGCAGCTTAAATAGTGGGATTTGAATTAGATTTTTACCAGAAAGTGTGCAAGCTATCAGGGTAAAAAAAAAAACATTACTTGACCATATGGAACAAGACTTCACTTTACAGAACTCAAATGTGGGGATAAGTATGTACGTAGTACATTTTGTGAACACAGACCTGACCCAAAGGTCTACCAGATTTAATTGGATATTGCTGAAAAACAAAAAAAAAATGTTTCGAAGTTTTTGATGTGTTGTATATACCTCATCAGGGTACAATTTTGTGTACCCTTTTCAAATTCAAGGTCACGCGACCCTCAAGGTCAATTTTGAGGTCAAACTATAGGTCAATTATTCATCACACCCAGAGTTACCAGAATGAGTTTAAAATGGTAGATTTGGAATGCTTGTGTGATTCCCCTTCCGACCATACCTTGTTTGTCAAAACCGGTCAAGTAGTTTCGGAGATCTGGCCTTTTGAATTTTGTCAGCCACAGCCATTTTTTGCGATTTATCAAAAAAAAAAAGGCCGTAACTTTGCACTGGAAGGTCCAATTGAGTTGAAATTTCAGATTTGGGCATTTGGGGCCATAGCCAATTTGCATACCAAATTTGAAGAAAATCAATACAAGTGAGGTGTAGAATCCCTCTTTTTTTTTTTTTTTTTTTTTTTTTTGGGTGATTTGACATGGAATGACCCCTCAGAATTAAGGATGGGCTCCAGCCCCATTTGGCGCACATTTGTGATGTAGTGTCTGGTCTGTTATATGATCCTCTGTCCTGGTAAACATGCTCTGCTTTGGGACTCCAATTTGTGTCATTTGCTCGGTTAAGCAAAATGATGTTGTGTCACTCAATTAGTTAACTGGAGGCATTTTGGTGCTGCAATTTAGTTTCAGGTGATTTTTTTGGAGGGAAGTGAAATACCAGTCCTGTTAAAAAGACGTCATCTGAAAAGGGCCACTTTTTATGTGTGAATAAATCTTGAGGAACTTATCTCAGTATCATCAGTTGTGGCTGTGAATATGCGCTACACTGCAGGACAAACCAGGAAGTTAAGCATTGGTTTTTCTGTAGCACTGTTGTTACCCTTATTAGCCTCTTTAATTCTGTACAACCAAAACACTTAAAGTGCAAATTATGTCTGCCCTAGGCCTGTTTACAAAATGCAGCTAGTGATTTATTTGTTTTCAGGGAAAAGGGAAATGACAAAATGGAAAAATCTGCATGTGGAATTCCAGGGGAAAATTTTAGCGATAGGATCTTTACAGTTGTGATCAGAGGACGGTATGGGGGAATACTTGCCACTTTTCTGTAGTGAAACTAAAAGTGTTACAACTACACACGCAAAAAATTGAATGCCAAAAAATCTAGTAACAAAACATGTTTTTATCACCATAGAGTCACAGAATTCAATAATCTAGTGAATAGAGGAAAGCTGATGATGTACTTTGACAGCAATTGAGCCTGTTCGAAAAAGATATTCAATGAGTTATGAACGCAACATGGTGTCCTCTAAGATTAAAAAATATCAACCATTTACATCAATCAGTTGATGTATTAATATTATTAATAATATCACTCTGTTACATTGCCTTCTGTTAGTGTGAAAACAAATCTAATGAACTAGCTGATGAAACATTTTGGTTTTCAGCTGTATTGCAGCGTGTGAAAAGAAATGTTACAACTGTGGAAACTAACCGTCACAAACTTGCACAAAGAATGCTTTAATCATGCAAAAAAATCACATGACTTGAAAGTCTTTGAAGTTGATCAACAAATGATTTTGTAAAATAGGTCTTCAGTCACGCACTATCAATTGCAGAATTCAGGATTTTCATCAGTATGGCCAGTGAGCCCATGTTACTTCAGACTGTTCCAGCCATTAACATTTCACCAGTCCATTTGGTGTGGAAACAGTAAATATTAATTGCCTTGAAAATTATTTGAATTACAATGCTGTTAAATTGCCTCTAATTCTTTTGGTATTGATTCAGGTAGCACCACTTTCAAAGTTTAAATTTCTTCAACTTGATCAAACTATTATTATTTATCAGGGCACCTTGTATCTCTCAGTATACTTGAATATGCACGGAAACAGCTTTTTTAGCCCTGTACTGAAATTACAAGTCAGATCAAAGTGATAACACTTTATTTGTTGAACAAATACAGTTTTTGCATGATTTTGCACAGTCTGCTTGTAAATTGCATTTGTATATACAGTGATCATCCACAACATCAAAACCACTGTCAGGTGAAGTGAGCATCATGGATGATCTCTCCCCAGTGGCACCTCTAAAGCAGTGGAATATTTGACAGCTAGTAAGCAGTCACTTCTAAAACTGATGCATTAGAAGCCTGAAAAATGGGCTAAATGGGCTCGCAGAGTTCATGGGCAGACTAAGCACATGGCAGGGCCGGTTACTTTCTGTCTCCTTGACTCTCCACGTGGATGTTGTTCTTTTGCTTGCCATGAGTTTCTCGTGCTTTGCCATTTTTAGCAGCTACATTTTCTGTGGTTTTTCACAAGATCAGTTGTTTGGACAACTCTGGCTCCTCGGAGTTGATGTTAAGCTTGCCTTGCTATTTTTGTACTGCTTTTAGGTGACCTCTTACCGGGAGTCTGTTCTGAGTCCTCGAAACGAGTCCAGATTAAGGCAAAGGGAGGAGCGTTTTTACCGCATGACGGGGGAGTCCTGGAAACTGACCCAGGGACAGCAATTGGGGGTGAGGATTGACTGTAAACAAAAAGTAGTGTGCGCGCACAGGAATAAGGAACGAAGAGAAATCATATGCAGACACCTTCAGACTACAGCAGCATCAGCTTGTTTTAGCATTGTCTGTGTAGTGTTGCCCTGGAATGCAATCTTAGTATTCAGCAGTAGCAACAGGTGGGCCCGTTGCGGCTGTAATTTGGCAAGCACAGGTGCGTGTAGAGCAACACCAAGCATCCTGTTGTCGCTTCTTTCTCGTCGTTGTGAAAGTTTTCTGTTTTACAACACAGGGAGCAGAGTCCCCTGAACAGCTTTCACAAGAGGAGGAGGGCGACACTCCCAATCAGCAGGCTTTGAGGAGGAGAAAGCTGCCTGAGAGCGCCACCAGAGCCCCTCCACAGCCTGACAGACCTGTTGAAAAGAGGGTGAGTCGCCCAAAACTTGGAGCGAATCGTCCCACTCACTGCGACCACATGCACTTAGCGCCAGCTCACACACAGAGACGCATGCTCAAGCCAACCTACAAGCAGCACTTTCGTTGCCCTTTGAACTGTACTGTATGACCACATCGAATGAATCCTCTGGGCGCATAGAAAGTGCACAGATTAACCTATTGAGGAGCTTGATGAACAGCCTGGCAGGACTGAGATTATATTAGAGAGACTGCGTATGAATTTGAGCTGTGCAGTTGAATGGTGTTTGTGCGCTGCTGTGGACAGGCAAACTGCCCAGGATGTGTTCGTCACAGGCTCCAGCCCCCTCATGACCCTGACCAGAAATGACTATTTCAGACAATAAATGGATGGACAGAATAATAGTTATTTCACATTTCAGTATCTATCACTTCTCTCTCCGAGAACCAAATCCATGCTTTTCATGGCACATGTTGCAAATGGAATGTTTTGGAGAACAATTTTAAGGGGGAGCATTTATGTACCAGCTGAGTACGTTGGAGGCCGCAAAGCAAATAATCCGAAAACTTATTACGTAACTGAAAATTTTATGACTTAAGTGAAACTTCATGCTATGTCGCTTGCTGATAATTTGCAAAAGCAGTTAATGAGAGTCTGTTGTTGCTTTAATACATAATTTAGGCATCAGCCAAGAATGATGTAATTGTATATTTAATCAAGGGAAGGCTATAATCAACTGTAACCACGTTTGAGTTCAAAATGAATAAAATTATTGACTCCTCGTTTGTTAATGGACAGGTTGTGGTTTTGCCAGAGGAGCCAACAGATGATGCTGAAGGGGTGAGTATTTAATCCTACACTGACTGTAGCGGAGGTGGTTATTACATTTTTATTTATTTATTTACATATTATGTATATAAACTGTGATTATATTTGAGGTATTTTTAACATGATTAATTAATCTCTGATTATGCATAATTAGACGGAATTATTGATTACCAAGCAATTGATGGTAACCAAATTGGCCGGCAGGCTTCTTTCCTGTGTTATGTTTCTATGTAACTGATTAACATTGTAACTGATTAACATACATTGCATGATGCATCTCACCCCTGCGCTGTGCCTGAATTATAATTTATATTTCAGAATTGTCTGGGGTCGTCTTGCTACTTGCCAACTTTCCATGTTCTCTTATCCCAGGACTGAGCATTTGGCTTCCTGACCCCCTTAATTTGGAGCACTCAATGCACATTTTTTTTTTATTCATGACTAAGGCTACAACAAGATTAGTCTGCTTATTACACTGTACTGCAGATCAACTTCACTGTGAAATCTGTTTTGGGTTGTGTATCTTTTCTGAAAAACTCTCCCAATTAAATGACATACATATTTATTTCAGTTAATAGTTGGCTATGGTTAGTACTCCCCTCTCTCATTTTTCTTGCATTTAATTTGGTCTCAGACTCCAGATGGGTAGATCTCAGGAGATGTAGTCAAAAAGGAAATTTATGGGAAGGGATTTCCCTGCGCCAGACCTCTGCTTTAGTATTTTTGGGAAAATCATTCTGGTAAAACTGCTGAGTCTGTGAGCATTAAAATGGAGCAGGAGGCCTTGTGTTGCAGTTAGATTTTTTTTTTTTTGCTTTTGCTGACTGACCTGAGCATAAACAATTTGCATGTGGAGGAGGAAGCCAGATTTTGCTTACAGAGATGCTGATCCCGAGCAATATGCTGGTCTTTCGCTGTTAGTGGGTGGTAGTTTGCAGCATTTTATTTGAATTGGTTACCAAAGTATTCTGAGTGCTCCAGAGTCTTATCAACCAGTGGATTTATCTGCCATATCCAGTAGCTGGGATGTGAAGACTGCAGTAGAAGTATGTCCTAGAGGAGTTGCTCAGTCCGAGCATAAATTGCACAGAACTCTTATTTGAAAGGTCATGTGGTTCTTTGAACCCCTTCTCAGGTGGTCAGGATCGCTATGAGGTGTCCGAGTGGCAGAACAGTCCAGAGGAAATTCCTGAAGTCATGTAATTCGCTGGTATGTGTCATAATCCCCCTTTAGCTTAGGACACTACAGCTGTGAGTAATCTGTATTTTATTAATTTAATCTTTCTTGAGCAGTAGAATATGTATTTATGTTGTCTTGCTTGGTGAAAGCTTAAGATTTTTGTCTTGGTGGAAGGGTTAAATCCAAGATGATGCTGTCTCATTTCTCTCTGGACCTACAGTGCTGCATCACAATCTGCTGTAATACTGTACTGACACTAGAGGTCAGTGAGTGAAAGGGCACAGATCTTTGCTCGCTCTATGGAAACTGGGAAAATCACCATACCTATTCTGATTTGGTGAAACCATTCACTGAATATAAAGATGGACGACTGAACAACTCTCCAAAACTGGGGCCATAACACCTTGATCACCCTCTAGTGTGGCTGACTGCAGTACAGGTTATAAGCCCACCCCCTCTATGTTAGTGGATGGGACGTGGGCCTCACAAAAAAATAAAAGTGTATGTCAAAGTATATATACACTGCCCGGCCAAAAAAAAAGTCACCGTTTGGAAATTGTTGAAAAAATTCTATAATTGGATAATTATTGCGGTTATTAATATGTTTCAGCTGGCAATAATCATTTTAACCCTGAATGATGAAGCACGTCGCTAGTTATTTCTTAAAAAATCATGTCGGAAGACACATCCTTTGATGGTGGAAAAGATGTTACATAATTTCAGAACGGGCAAGTTATTGGCCTGTATTTAGCAAAGAAAACCATGAAAGACAAAAATAAGTATGAGGAATCATTTTCACAAACAAATTTGCCACCACAAATTCCTGACCTTAAACGCATTAAAAGTTACTCGGATGTACACAAGAAAGACTACCGAGTGGTTCAACCACTATGTCGAGAAGACAAGATCTCAGCCAAAAATTATGGCATTTCTGATCGAAAATAAATGTTCTGGCATTGCATACAGTTGTCAAAACAATGGCAAGACGAATATGCATTGTAATCAAAGCTACAGGGGTTCCTACTAAATTTTTGAGTCGGCGACTTTTTTTTTTGGCCGGGCAGTGTATTTACACATAGAATGTATTCACCATGCATTGGAGGGTTTTCTGGATTTTTTAAAATGTTGTATGAGCTAGCTAGCTACTAATCCATGGTCAATGCATGAGCTACCTAGGTAGCAAGATGGTACCGTATGTTGGCATGGGAATGAAGCAAAGAACTGCTAAAGACAAGGAAGGTAGCAAACACATTTTAGCCTCGTACAACTGTACTTTGGATGGGTGTGGAGAAGTCTGAACGTGCTAGCTTGCCCTTTTACAAGCTTTCACAATTAAACTGGACTCAAGTTTATCCACTATAGGCGTAGTTAACCACTAGCATTGAAACCGCAAGCCTGGCTATTAAAAAAGTTCAGGGGGTGTGACGGAGACAAAATTGGGCAGAGGTATGGGTGGGACCTCAATACCCTATCTCAACCCCCAATCACAACTCTGCAGACTCTAGCTCTAAATTGGAAGATGGTTCTGTCTGTATGAAAGATATTCTGGCTCCATATTTGTACAGTGTAAAGAAGTGGAGACGCATCGTTCATCTTTATTTACAGTCACTTCTCCCTTCCATAAATCCTGCTCTCATTTTCGCCTGGTGGTGTCATGGTAGTTTTCTCAATGCATACCAGGACAGATTTTTGACACTCCATGCTGACCCCGGTCATTTATATCCACAGCATCCCCATCAATGATAACAAGGCAGCACTTGGCCTCTAATTCCTCATGATCGCAGTCCTCAGTCACCTCATACGCATCCCTTGCTCCTTTGGCTTCCTGCAGAAGCTTGCCCCTTCAATATTGTCTATACATCACAGAATTTTTGTGCCTCTATTGCGATCACATCCACATCATCAACCATTCTTGTTTATGTTTTGCTCTCTACGAGAGGAGGTATGTTTATTGGGATGTCAATGAGAGTGAGGTCTTTAAAGGGAAAATCCATGAACACCAGGGGGAGTATGGTATTTATGGAAAGGATAATTGCAGACGAACAGTAGTCAGCGGTAAAGAGAGAAATAATAGCTGCAATCAAAAGCGGAGGTTAATTTATCCTAATCGGGTTCAGCCCCCGCTGCTTGCCACCTATCCTTCACGTCATCCTTCCAGGTGGGAACAAAGAGAAGGTTTGGAGGAGAGATGAGAAAAGGAGGACAATTGGAATGCAGCCATCAAATCCAAATTCTTTTGTTGCTTGTGTGGTTCAGTGGAGGTGCTCTCTATATTGGCTGAAAAGTAGTGTTCATCCTTGTGCAATTTAGGTTCTCTTGGACTGGATGCTGAAGATTGGGTACCATCCTGCAATCTACACTGTCTGTACCTCCTACCCCCGCTGTCCTCTGGATTTGGGGAGGGAGCTGACCCTCAAGGATGCAGGGATTGAGAAAGACACTGTTCTGAATGTGGAGGAGAAGGACCCCTCCATGACCTAAGGAAGTAGTGGTCCTGCAGCTGGTCTACAGATATTTCTCAGCCACATTGTGCAGTCTGCTGAAGAATTGTGAGCTTAAAAGGACTCTAGCCATGGCAGATCAATTCCTGTTTTTATTCATCACTTCTACAAACATCACACAATCCAGTGCGCCTGGTGCCAAATGGTCAGAATGCCTGTGCGCCATTTTCTATGGAAATTGGTGGTTTTGATTCTGTGTGAAGTTGTACATCAATTAAAGAGGATGAACATTTGATTTCATGCTCACCTTGAGAAACATACCATGTCTCGAGAGCCACTAACCTGCTGTAGCTTACGATCAGAAGTTGTTTATTTGTTCAAATACACCTAAGAAGATGCAATCACTTCATGACAAATATACAGAAAAAAAGATACAGTAAACAACTGGTAAGATTAGACAAAGGCAGGGAAAGTAAGTGGTTCTTGGACATGAAAGCATACACTCCTAAAGAGGAAGAGGTTTATTCTTCCTTTCAAGCACTCATTCTCACATGGTATAGTGTTGGGTGAAGTTGAGGGGGAGGGGGGAGGTTTGTGAATGATAAAATACTGTAGTTCACATGCTGGGCATTTCCAACTCAAAATGTGAAATCTGTCCAGTGAAGTGGGGGTAGGTGCTGGCAAGTTGTCACACAGTTCTCCATCCATTTGCTTTAAGTAATGTAAAGCTTGTGAACATAAAAGGACATTACTACAAATAGTATACAGCAGGCAAATGTTGAATCGTTGAGCCCAAAGCTAAATGGGGCGAGGTGCTGTGGTACCGAGACAGTGGGCAGTATGTATGCATGTGGTAAATTCTTACAGCGTATATGGCACACTTTGGTCCATGTTATTACTTTCATTTTGTATCAGATCCCACTTTTTAACATACAGTTCGTCGAGATTTTCAAGATTTCTTTCGCTTCGTTTACATTTGTCTTGGCGTAGTCTGACACCAGGTCATTTGACGTTTATAGGAAGTAGTCTGGGGTGCGTCGAGTGACGTGGGGCTCTCCGCGGCGAGGCGCAGGGTCAAACTGAAGGCTGTGAGTAAGAGAGGACAGAGTGGAGTGAGTAGTGCTTCAGCTGGCTACAGCGTGACTGATAATCACATCGATCAGCTTTATGCTCCTATTAGATGGACATAATTATTTTGAAATTGGTTCTAAAAATTCAGATACAATAGCTGCATGGTGCATTTAGCAGGTCTTTCTGCGATAAGAGGCTGAAAAAGCAGCGACAGGAAGTATGCATTTTTCCTTACAAAGAGTATTTTAAAGTATCGTCCAGTTCCATGATGGCAGCTTGATTACCACAGCGATAGCAGTAGTTTGGCGCACTGAAAATGGTGACGACATTTCGGTCATGACACCAGTTGTAACCCTGTAGGAGGATGAAATGATCCAGTTATTCCAGTAAAATCAAAACATGATAACCCTTTTACATTCAGGAAAAACATTACCGTCCTAGTATAAAGTATTTATTCATAGTCCAAGACTGAACAAACCACTGCCTGATGTGCATTGACAGAAAGTACATTTAAATTAAGACAGCAAGGCATTGACACGAGTGAATGGGGAAAGAAAATGTTTTTCACACTGCTTTCACCCCCTTAAATTTAACAATCACCGTCTTGTTTGCCACAAACACAAGCGCATTCAGAGAAAGTGCCCTTCACGCAACTTCATGCAATGTGACTATTTTGCCTTTCATGAAGTCACGAGAATATTCTACTTAGGTTATCCTCAATCCATTTGATCACAGAACATCCCGTAGTAGTTTGCTCATAACTGACACCACCATTTGCAAATAAACATTTGAGGTCTTAATCCACAATTTAAGCTTTGATCGAAAAAAAAAAAAGTAAACCAAAAGATTGTTTTTAGATCCCCCTCTACATAGGTAAAATAACTTCTTCCTTTTCACTCTCTATACTTACGTTCTCCTGTTTGCCCCCAGTAGCTCATGCACACCTTCCATGCCCTGATGTTGAATCTCTCTAGTTCAGCACCAGAGCTCTGGGCAACAGTGGTAAGAGTAGTAGCCGCAGGAACAGGAGATTGAGCGCCTTAAACCTGATTAAATCCACCAATCCAAATCCTGGAAAGTGTCACAGTGCCCTCCCCCTAACCCTATGCACTCAACCGGACTAACAGTAGTCAAGTAGAAGGTTTGGGTGAAGTAGTGAGGGGCTGAGCTCACCTCCATGACGAGCTGGTGGGCACGGGACACGAGTGTAAGGCCGTTGGCATGGTTGAAGGTTTCAGAGATGTCCTGTCCAAACGTGTAGCCAGCCCCTCGAGGGGAGATCCCCCAGCCCCCACGGTCATCAGGGTCTGACCAAAGGAGGTCACACATGGGACCCTGAAACACAAGACACATCCCCCGTTTGACTTGGCAAAGGGAAGATTCCAATCCTCAAATGACGCCAATACCATAACTGGGGTCAAAAAAAAGTCACCTGCATTGAATCAGGAAGGCACATAGAGATTGTTTTGAAATGTGCAGTGTGCTAGTTTTAAAACTGCTGCATCAATAGCAGCTTTGACCTCAATTCTCCATTACATGCACTTGTTTTGCAAATAATTCCAATGTGAAAAACGCAGTCAAAACAAATCTCGCATGTACCCTCACAGATGCACTTTCCCTCACCCAACCTCCCAGTCCAACTATAGAGACGTTGCACATTCACAGGAGTCCCTGCCCCTTGACTAACCTCGTGTGGGACCTCCTGAAGACGATCGAGAGCTCTTATGTGGTCCAGTGTGTCTATTGAGGGAGAAAGGCCACCATGCAGGCAGAATATCTGAGAGAGAGAGCGAGAGCAATACTCATTTCCATTGCTATGGTGAAACCTTGAAAATGGCTTACGCAGGCATCCGGACACTCCGCATTTGCGTCACTCCACGCTAAATGGGAAAATTGCATGTGGCACAATTAATTCCTAAAAAACTAACAATAACAATAAAACTTTTTTTACCAGTTGCCACCTTTTCATATTCCAGACATACAAAGGATAAAACTAGCACTATCAACAGATATTTCTGAGAAAAAAAACTCAAGTCAAATAGGCCTTCGCAGAAGTGCTGAAATTGTTACACATTGAAAGGCACATTTTATTACAACCCCTTACAAAAGATGTTTCATGAAAAAGGAAATTCTACCAATGTGAACCTTTAGAGAAAGTGTCAAAAGTTTAGTAATCTGGCACCTTTAATATTTTCTCCAGACAATTTTTTCACAGCAAGCACAAGAACTTCGTGTTGTGGGCAGCACTGTTGGTATCCCATCAGGGTAGATCCAAAGAGTAGTATCCAAATACAGAAACAATCCAAAATTTTATAGTTGATATTTTCAGAAGTATTACCTTCCTATAGATAATTGGGCTGAAGGAATTTTTTTGCATCATTAGATTTTTTCTGAGAGGTTCAAATTTTCCAATTTTGTTGGTGGCTTCACTTGTATCTTATATCCGCATCCTGCCAAATCACTTGGGGAAACCCAAATCTCATTTTACAACATATTTATGCATTGTTTTATCCATAAAAAATATTCCGCACATGCTAAGACAACTTCAGCAGAGCAATGGAGGCAAGCATTTCGAGTATTGGTCGATCATATGCTTTGTGTCCAAGTTATATCGCAGGGTGACCAACAGTTACCAAGTTCTTGATTACTATTTTCTTTCTCGTGGATGTACGACTTGTGCATGATACTTCATGGCTAGTTAGAAAAATTAGGGAAATTCCTGCTTTTGATTTTGAGCCCCCATGCAACAGTTGTCCCATTTATCCTAAGTGCCCGCAGGGCTTCATAGGCTCCCTATTGTGTCGCTTGTATGGACCCAACTGACTGAAAAAAATAATACTCAGTTCAGTGTACTCGCTTAGTTCTGCCATGAGGGGTCAGCATCCATTTCATTCACTGGAGATGCTGTGCAGATAATTAAATGGCAAGATATGGTCTCCTCAAAAAGGTTTGCGATTTATTTGCATGTCTGCCATACAAAGTGGAGTTAATCTGCGGCCAAGCAGCTCACCTGTCCGTCTACCAGGGCCGTCAGGGGGAGATAGTCAAAGAGATCCGTGAAGTACTTCCACACATTGGCATTGCCATATTTCCTCAGGCACTCATCATAGAAGCCGTACACTTGCGTGATCTGTCTGCTTTCGTGGTTCCCCCTCAATATTGTGATGCGTTCCGGGAACCGGACCTGGTGGAGAGCACCATGGATTAAACACCCCTGACCCGGCCCACCAGGAAAGAATAAACAGTTAAAGCAAGTGTCAAGGCAATTCTGTTCGTCTCTCTGACTACCGGCCTTTGCTAGCATTGGGAGAAACCTGGTTTGAGATGAACCA
This sequence comes from Gymnothorax reevesii, assembly GCA_029721435.1. NCBI lineage: Eukaryota > Metazoa > Chordata > Actinopteri > Anguilliformes > Muraenidae > Gymnothorax > Gymnothorax reevesii. Next base: position 56,263,658 of record CM056583.1, on the reverse strand, counting down.
CTGAGGTCCTTTGACTAAAGATGTTTAGATACAGCCAGCTCACCTTTAATGCGACGAGAAGTGTCACTGTTTCTACAGAGTAATAGCCTCTGTCCACATAATCGCCCATGAAAAGGTAGTTGGTGTCGGGAGACTTTCCCCCGATTTTGAAAAGCTCCATGAGGTCATGGAACTGGCCATGGACATCCCCACAGACTGTGACAGGGCAGCGCACCTCCTGGACATTTGATTCCTTTGTGAGAATCTCCTTGGCCTGCAAGCGACAGAAGACCCAATATGGTTTTTACAATGACTGCAACAATAAATTAATCACAGGGTCACAATAGCTCAAAATTCACAGCTGAATAAATTCAGCAGTCTTGTGAAACCTGTTTTTCCCCCCCCCAACTGTATCAGAGACACATTTAATCTTTTCCCAGTCTGACAGAAACATAACTTCATGCTTTAAAGCTGGCAGAAATCAGTCATCTTTTGGCAAGACAAAAATTCTTTTTTTTTTTTGCAATATTGTTTGTAAAGGTGTTCCCACGCTTGGGCTGTTTCAGCCACAGAACTGCACTCATGCTGAACATACTCTGACCCCTCAGTGATGAACTATTCTCTGTGAGGACCCAACCATGAGAGATATTCATCACTGCAGATGAAACATACTGCAATGGCAAAAATTTCATTATGAACAATAGACTAAAAGGAGGGAATGCTGCTTACATTGAGTCAATGCATTAGGAAATAACATTTATACCCAAAATACAAAAAAAAAAAAAAAAAACATTGACAGTGCACTACAAGATCAGTCTGGATGCCTGCAGTCAGGGACAGGCTACAAAATTATATTCTTTTCTTTGGATCAAAGTAAGATTAAATTGGCTTTAATACATTTCAGTCAATGTACACTGGGGATTTTGCACGTTCCAGGGGAGGCTTTGCCAAGGGCACTGGTGCCTCAGTGCTGATAGTGTAAGAGAGCGTCTCCACGGAAACCTCTGCAGAGTGGCCCCACCCTCTCTTCTGAAAAGCACTCGGGAGGAGAGTGCTAGTATACAGCAGAGCAATCATACAGGCAGAGACCTGAAACAGGCCTAGCCTGCAGAAAAACACAGGCAGTTTAAAACTAAGGCTGCGGCACTTCTTATGGCTGATTTTTGAATGCATTTGTCAAAGCGTAACAATGTTTCCCATCTCGGCAATTTAAACGTGGGAGACTTGAGCACAGCGTGTTAACTCGCCACACCATGTTATTAAATACAACACGTGCAAATCGGCATACGAATGCTTTTTAAGGTTTAGCAGTGACGTGTACACGAGCCAAGATTGATGTGGTACAAGAGGAAACTAGAAAACACGGTCGTCACAGGGACTGAGTGGTGTCTCCCCCCGATCCCCAAATTTCGGACATACTGGACGTTCAAAATTGCCGAAAATCAGTCTTAAGCATTGTCAAAAAATATCTTTGCCGATGCAAAATCATAAAAAAATTCCTGTAATAATTGTTGCTTCCAGGGTCCGGAACAGAAAATCTCAGCGAGTGCGGCGGCGGCCCCAGAACCAAACCATAGTATCTCCCAACTCTCGTCGTCAGGGAGATACAAATATTGGCCATATGGACGCAAAGTCATGTGAGAGTTATTATTGTCAAAGTTGCCTTGTCCATACACAGTGAAAGATGAGCATTTAAACTGATCAACATGTAACATCAAACCATGTCAGTGCACCATGACGAAACACATTTAAAGTCAAGTGTCTTCATGCAATTTCCCCTGTTGTTTCTCCACATGCTCATTTGTTCTACAGCCCTACCATTACATCAGAAGGACCTGTGGAATGTGTCACTGGACATCAAAAGCAACCCTTAGGGGAAGTTCAGCTATTTTAGTTTGTAATTGATGCGAAAAATATTTTCAAATGAGAATTGACACAGTCATCCATTTTAGTGCTTCATCATTAAATTACTATGAGGTTTAATCACTGATTAGGTACTATGGGTTTACTGAGGCGTCATTCTCAGTGGATTCCAAAGTAGATTGCTTGGGGAAAACTTTGCAACCCAGGCGAATCCACTACAGCTGTTCGGGGTCAAATCAGGTAATCGAGCAGGTAAAGTCACATTTTGATTTCTTTGCCAGAAGGTTCGTGCAGAGTTTGAATGTATGTTTTTGAAGGTTTCTCGTATCTGTGCTCAAGTTCCTTCATTTTAATATATGGAAAATCAGTAGAATTTCCAAACTTTTGAGTGCAAAATATGCCACATTTACGTACATTACTCTTTATTTCATGGACACATTAATAAATTATTGATGAAAAGTTAAAAGGGGCCAACAGTGAATTAAGCTTTCTTCCATACTGTCCCACACGTTTAAGCGTAAACCATTTTGAGGTTGCTTCAAGATGTGTTCCACAAACTCCTGCATAAGAAACTGTCCACATTTTACTTTTTTCTTTGCTTTGTCTCTTCTGTTTACCCTGGTGCCTGATGGCTATGGTAACAGATTGCTTTTGCGGACTCATCAAGGCTGGTTCACTGCCACAGTGACATAGACATGTCTGATGAGAACTTTCCCTACCACCATCTGAATGCAAAGTACACACGCAAAGATTAATAAATGCTTTTACTCCCAAAATATTCTTTCTGCATTCCCAGCTTTGAAAGGCCAGATTCCCTGTCAGAACTTGCTCTTACCATTATATGAGCAACATAGTAACATCCAATATAATTACAGGAAAAATCAATGGCCACACAATTTTGCAAAAACATCCTCCTAGCCCCCCCTTCCCCGACCACACACACACACACACACACAGTTATTCTTTAAGTAGTTTTTCGCGTAATAATTTTCAATACACGTATCAAAGGAAGTAGTGCGAAACACTGTGTGCCGTTATAGTTCTTGACCAGTAGTCTCAGCAAGGTTTAGGTTGTGTTCATCAAAATATTTTCCTCAGAAAGCCTTGCGCTGTCGCCGACAGCATTAAGTATTTTGTGGAAAACGGCATCGGTGAAGCTGCTTTTTAGTATTTAACAAAATATGAGAAGGATCATATTTGCTTCAATCTCGCATTGAGATTATGACTGAATAATGTGAGCAACAGGAGTAAGAAAAGGGCGAAAACAAAAACAAAATGTCGTATGTATTTTTTTAGCAAGTGGGCGGTAACAATGGCCAGTGTGTTACTAGGGGGCATCGGCCAAAAAACAGTTGAGAACCTCTGCCCTGAGTAAACCCACTCTGCATCAGTCAAGGTGATGTAGTCTCTGGGGTCTAGAAACCGACGAACGTGCTGGCTATGCTCTCGCACCCACGGTTCAGGTAAAAGGTATCCACACCTCAACTGTTCACAAGTCACTATGCCCGCGTTCGTAAACGTTTGAACGTTTTACAATATTCAAAATAATGGAAAATAATGTAAGACATGTCCCAAACGGCAAAGAACTAACAACGTTAGCAGTTAAGCTTGCTAACAGTTACCCAAGTACCTACCGAACCTACTGGCTACGGTCGTTCAATGCCAATGGATAGCTAGATGAAGAGCCTAGCCAAGTACGCTAATCCTAAGTCGCTACAAAACGGCGATGCAAGTCAGAACACTGTGGTAATGTGCAAAGCTGCTAGCATGCACAAACAGGTTAATGCAGATTTTATTCTGGATTTATTTAGCCAGCTAGCTAGCTAGCTACAGTCACGTAATATGTTACCGGAGACACATGCTAATGCGCAAATGTCAGCAAGTCACGTTAATATAAGAATGATCCTCCAGTGGAGCTAGTCGGCCGGCTTTAAGCTAATGATAGCTAGACATAGGGACTCTATTGACTGCTATCAAGCGACGTTGGACTACCGAACAATTTCCTTACCTTTTCGCATAGCGTTCTCACTTGATTCTCCGTTAGCTGTTTGCATTCATTCAGTTGCTCAACCCACTGGTCCAATTCCTTTGAAAAAGCTTTATCGTCCATTTTTAAAGATTAAAGGAAATTGGTCTACGTTTTCAAATGTCTTCTCTTGCGGCAACAATAGAAAGCCAATAATTTGATTGCTATCAACGTTGGATTTTTTTTCCCCAAGTAGGATGCAGGGGTTGGGGCTTGGGCTGAACTGCGTTCTGCGAATATCCAGATTCAGATTAGAAAGCACGATTAACACATTTCCCCTGGATTAATACGTTCACAATCGCATGATTCACTGTCACACAGAGTTCAGTGTGAGTTACTTTAAGGGCACGTCGCAGGTATTCTGTACCGAAAATAGCAAGCAGGCGAGCTTTTCCCTCCCACCTTCCAGGGGAAATTTAGCCGTGTAATGGCCGCCCGGCTTCGCGTTAGCCTCGCCCGACGTCATCGGAGAGGCATTTCCCCAAGATCAACGCATTTCGAGAAGCAAGAAAACGACACTCGATAGAGCAAAAAGTTCTCACGTCAAAACTTATGTTTGGTACACAAATAATTTATCTGCGCCCTCTCGTGGTCTAGAAGACCAATCCTGTGCACTTTCCTGTCCTCTAGTGTCGGTGCTGCAGTCAGCGGACTGATAGTGACTTTCAAGTCTGAAAGCGGAGTTGCAATTTTCTATTCATTGAGTTTTTACTTCTCTGAAAAAGATTATTTCCAGCTCCATTTTGAGAAATTTCATACGTATTAGCAGGAGTAATTTGGGGACAGACAAATAATCAGTTGCCACTTTGACCCCATCTACCAAGAGAACAGCCTGAATTCTGAGTGGTATTGATTCAACAACGTAACTGGATACATTACCTTGATATTCTGGTTCATGTTGATGTGGTAGCATCATGCATTTGAAGCAAATTTGTCGGCAGCTTCCAATCTCCCACTCTGCTGCATCCTGAATGTTTTCTACTGGATTGAGATGTGGCGATTGTGGAGGCCAGTGAAGTACATTGAGCTCATTCTCGTGTCATGGAACCAGCTTTTGAGATGATGTGTGCCTTGTGTGTTTATACTGTATCCTGAGGGAAGTAGTTGTTTGAAGATGCATATTGTGGCGATCCTGCCCCAGTTCGTGCTTGCCTGTTAAAGTGAAACTTAAAAAAAACATCGGAGTATCGCCATTGGCTGCACCTGGGGAGGGAGAAAGAGCCAATCAGGTCCGGGGTGGGGGGTATAAGAAGGCTGAGTTGCCAGTATGAGAAAGTGTTGTTGTTGGTAATGTTGTGTGTTGTTAAAGAAATGAGTCTGTTTGGGAGCTATGAGGAAACGGCTCTTTTAAGGGCCAAACAGCAAATAAACCGAAGCCCGCCCCGGGCGATGCGAGAACCGCTATTCCTGCCTCAGTCTCAGTTCTTCAGTAGCGAGACCGCTACAATATGTTTTGACCATGACGGGATGGACATAGTCAGAAAAAACAATGTGAAGGTGGGCTCTGATATTTTAATACTGTACAGTTGGTATATAGGGGCCTAATGTGTGCCCAGAAAATATTCCTCTCTCCATTGCACCACAGCTACCACTGTCATGAACTGCTGAAGGCAGGATGGATCCAGGGATTCATGTTATTTACATACGCCAATTATTAGCCTTCCATCTGCAGTTTGTGTAGAAGTCAAGACTTATCAGATCAGGAAATGTTTTTCCAATGTTCTGCTTTCAGATCTTTGTGAACCTTGGCCGACTGTAGACTCACTTTCCTGTTCTTAGTTGATAGGTGTGGAAGCTCGAGTGGTCACCTGCTACTGTTGCCTATCCACCTCAAAGTTCAATGAATTGTGTGTTCAGAGATTCTCTTTTGCAAAGGAATGTTATATTTGTGGCCATTTGAGTAACTGTCTCCTTCCTTTCAGCTTGAACCAGTCTGATCATTCTCCTCCTCTGACCTCCCCTATTTTCTTTGGCAGAACTGCCTTTCATTTAATCTTTCTTTTTCCACATTCTCTTTAAACCTTAGAGCAGGGATGGGCACCTCTGGTCCAGTGAAAGCAGGTTTTTGATGTGTTTCTTCTGGAGTCAGTAATTTAAGTCATTGATTGGCTAATGAGTCCACACGCCTTGCTTTCCAGGCGTAAATTGCCTGCTGGTTGAAAAAAGGCCACTAAAGCCTGCAGACCCTTTGGTCCTCCCAAAACCAGAGTTGTCCATCCCTGCTCTAGAGACTATTGTACATCAAAATCCCAGGGGATCTGCTGCTTGTGAGGGAGTCAATCACACATTTGGCATGAAAAATCATTCCTCAAAGTCAATTAGCCTCTTAACCACTCTGCGCTCCCTCATGTTGCTTTATCAAATGTGAATGCTTAATTTAATCCTGTGGAAATTTGGTTTGTGTATTTGATTAGTGGATAACAGCTGTCAGTTTCTCCTAACGCATTTATTTATGTCACAGAAAACATGGTAAGGGATCTGAGACAATTCCTCCATGCAGAAGCCTATCATTTTCTTCAAATTCCAAGGTCCACATTTATCACATTTTTGGACTCTCCTCTTCAACTTGTCCCACTGGTCCTCTGTTGGTTTAGGTTGGGAGACTGGGATGGTCATGGTAAAACATAGATTCTGTGGTTGGTTAACCATATTTGTGTTTTGATGCATGCTTTGGATTATTGTCCTGTCAGAAGACCCAACCATGACCCAGTTTAAGCTGTCTTGCTGAGGTAGTTAGGATTTCATTTAATATCTGATGCTTGATGGAATCCACAGACCATGACACCTACTAAGTTGTCCTGGGTCATTATAAGAAATACAGCTCAAAACTACAAAGATCTACTACCATACTCCACCGTGAGGATGGGTTGCTTTACCAAATGGCTATCCTTATTTTCATTCATTTGGGTCATTCCATCCCAACTGAGCTAACGTCATGGATTTCCTTGAAAAAAATCATGTAGATATATCTACTTGAGAAATGAAACCATGCCAAATCTTATTGCTGTACTCCCAATAGTTTTTGAGTTATGCATTTTTGATATATGACAAAAATGACAAAATTTTCACTGGAAACTGTCTTTCTTTAGAGCCTCATCAGAATCAGTTTTTTGAGTGGAAAGTGCTGAAATTTTTCCTGAGCATAAAAATCACTCCCAGAATGTGTTTTGATCCATATTTTGTGATTTGAAAGCAAATGACTGTATTCTATGTGGCCTTTCATTGAAAATAGTTGCTTTTTAGTGCTCAAGTGTCTAAACCAGGGGTCACCAACTCTGTTCCTTGAGAGTTACCATCCTGTAGGCTCAGGGCCGGATTAACACAATGCTATGCCCCAGTGTGACTAATCATCAGGCGTCGTGCAGTGAACTCACTATTGTCAGCTTTTGCGATCATGCAAACCTTCCCCGTCCCCGAGTTCAGCTGTTGCCGTCACCTGCGACAGGCTCCTGTTAACATCAGCTAATATTATGCGCTGCTGCATGTGCCTAATTAGCATTATCCTCTAACGTACATTGCCAAGTTTTATAACGTAAGCACTTGCTGCTAGCGCTGGAGGAACGGAGTTAACGGGCGGAACAGTTGCTGCTCTACCGACGGCTTCTTTGCTGCGAGTAATGTTAAAAAAGTAAGATATTTCTGGTACATTCGATAGCGTGGATATCTTTTGTACTTTTTTCCTTTTACCATTTTCCGATTAGCACAACTCCTCGGTTGCTTGCCCCGCCCCACAGCGTGTTGAAGCACGTGATGTTAGATCGAAGGCAAATCCTTGTGATCAACTGATTAGAGATCAGTACCCATTCAGTTTCTAAGTGGCAGCTCAGCTTGCAACACTGATCTGGGACCAGTTTGCCTTTCTGTGACTTTGGCTGGGCAGTTTTTTATTTGTATTCTTTTTTTTAATATTCTCTTTTCATATTGTAATGTGGAAAAAAAAGCCACGAGATGGCAGTATTGACATTTTTTTTGTTAAGCCAGTCTGGAGCAAGGTTTTGGGCATGACCTGGGCATGCCTCAGAGGGGAAAGTCCCAGAGAATTGAAAAAAAGTCTGGAAGGTGGGAGGGGGCTGCAAAAGAGTATATGAGAAAATTTGAGAGGGTAAAATTGCAAAGAGAAATTGTGGAAGGATACATTTGACCAGATCTGTCACTCTTTTCAAGACCTGTGAAGCTTTTTGCGGATTATTGCCTGTGTTGGAGCATTTTCCTGTCCCAGAACATCGCAAAGCAACCCCATCTCAAGGGACTGTAAACATCTTTTTTTGTTAATATTTCAGCCTTGGTCAGTGGTTTGTTTAATTGAATCTGTTTAAGTTTTAAAATTTTGTCTGTTATCCCTTGCTGTCCGATAGTTCATAAGAAATTGGGGCCATGACAATATCAACAGTTAAGTTTGAATTTGTTCATAATACTGTATGCATACGCATCTCTTCCCATTAAAATAAAAAAATAAAAAACTGAGGATTCGTGAATCATGTGATGCTCCCAGCATGATGCCCCAGTGTACTCACACCAGTCATTTTAGGGATAATCTGGCCTTGTGTAGGTTTCTGCTCTACCTCCCATTCGGCACACCTGATTCAACTAAAAAGCTGCTTAATTGCCCAGCTATGATCTTGTTAAGTAGCTAATTAGTTGAATCAGGTGTGCTGAATAAGAGGTAAAGCAGAAACCTACAGGATGGTAGCCCTCCAGGAACAAACCCCACCCCTCCAGTTGGTGACCCCTGGTCTAAACATCAATTTTTTAAAATTAAATATCTCAGTAAGTTTTGAGAATCATCCCCCAAATTTTATAAGTATACAGCTTTAGCATCAGTTTTTCAGATTGAGAAACTATTTTGGTATGCATGCAATATTTAGGGCTAAACAGTGGTTTAAATTTGGCTACGGAAATGAAAATGCTGTTTTTTTTTTTTTGGATGATTTTAGACTTCAATTGTGCAAGGGGGACAAGTGGTAGATATTTGAATTTTTTTGCTAAGTTACTATAGATATTAATTAATAACCTATCAAATTTTCAGAGATGTGCTAGGTTGTCTTTTTTAGTTTTCCAAATTGTACGGTAATCCCATCAAAAAAATATTGCATCAATATGACATCTTAATATTCACTAATATTTACTATTGTGAACCAAAAAATGCTGAGATATCAACGTGAGTTTAAAAGCAGCAGCACAAATCTTAGCTTTAACTTAGTAACTTTCACAAAATATCAGTTGACTGAACTTATTCCTTACTACAAAGAAAAAAGGAATTTCAACAAATATTACAAGTGTTATGTACTACTATTATTACAGGTAAAGTCACATCACATATTTGTAACAGTTATTTTAATGTATGTGGAATCATGGACAATTTAGAGAGTACACGTAGTCAATTTTACATGAAAGAATCATGATCACTTGCCTTGTCCTCATTGACTATTGTCAAGGAATCACATCAATTAATATTTTTATGCAATCCAAATGGATCACAACACAATCTTTGAAGAAAGGTATATTTTGTCAAAAACACCTTTTGATGGTGAAGGCAGACAGTCGCATCGTCTGGTTCATCACCGCAATCACTTCACCTCTTGAGTGACTCCTTCTCACTTCCCAGATCACCAAATGGTTATCAAAGCAGACTTTCCATGAGTGTAAGTTGCCCTGCGTCAGTTATCTTCTTCTCTAAGTCTTATCCCAACAGAGCAAGGCTCCATGAAATCTGTAGTGATTTTTTATTACCCCTGGATGGATGGATTTTCCTACAAAGGAAGAAGTGATGTAGATAATCGATGGATGGATTTCCCCAGTGGATATCCTTAAAATATTCCCTAACATTTGAACCACCCTCCTCTCAGTATGTGCATTCAAAATAGCCACATATCCTCTCACAGGGATATTTTTAACATTGCCAGCTAGGTCTGAAACCTCTTAATTATTGTCCTGACAGCCAAAATGGACATTTTTGCATTTTTATTTATTTTCTTGCTGCAATTTCCACATTTGTGTAGCTCAACAATTTTCTGTTGCACATCATTGCTGTATTCTATTGTCATAACCACGATGATGGATTATTAAAGGAAATTAACCTGCATATCACATCATATTTATACCCCAGGACAAAAGTAAGTAATGTTATGGTGAACATGGTAAAGCCAAACACCAATGGGAATGTACTTCAATTACATCACTAAGATTTTGTAGGGGCGCCAATGATTGTGGCACAATTTTTTTGAGAGGGGAAAATATTTATTTTAGGATAAAAATGTTTTTTTTTTCCTTCAATCATCATTAAATTCATCACAATTTTAAAATATTTTCAATAAAATCTTTTAATTATACGCAACCACATTTTTTCATAACTGCTAAAGCTAATATTCACCATTAGGGTAAATATTGCAGTCAGACAGCGCACTGTATGACAGACAGATTAAGGATTCTTATGTCAGGAATAAAATTGAGATTTTTTTTAAATGCCCAGAATGCAGTAATGCCATCAACTAGTCGAAACATAGTCAGTATTTGGTAAGACAGTGGCTTTATGAAATGGCACTGAGATTGGTTGAGAAGTGGCTGAGATACCAAGATTAAACAATGCTGAATTACAGTTGCAGTCAAAATGATTCCACCCCCATTGCAAATTGGATTTAATAGCAAAATTTACAAACTTTCAGCTGTTTGTGATACATAGATTAAACAAGAACATTTTAAATAGCTAAACACTACTAATATTACAAGTGGTTTTTCCAAATTTAACATAAAATGCAATTTTTAGTGACTACTACAGTCTCAAAATTATTCAATCCCTCCGATTGCAATCCCTGATAAGAGCATATTTGTAAATCAGGTGTTGTGTCAAGCACACCTAATGCAGCTAATCAGAGCTTAATTAGTTGCATCAGTTTTGCTCGAGATAGAACACATAAAATACTTGCTTTCGCCAGGGGTTTGCTGATAGTGAAATTTGATTGTATATTAGAAATATGGCTGTGAAAAGAGTTGCCCAAAAAGTAAATGGAGGAGATCATTGCCTTGCACAAACAAGGAAAAGGATAAAATAAGGTAGCACAGGCATTGAATTTTCACACAGATACAGTTGGAAGCATAGTTCGCAAATTCAGAGTTAAAGGAAGAGTGGCTACAGTACCAGGATGTGGCAGAAAGAGGAAGCTATTAATGGCTGTCACCAGATTCTTGAGCGGACGGGTGGTCAAAAACCCTCAGGTGACTGCAGGAGACCCCCAGCAAGACTTGGAGGCAGGAGGCACTGAGGTTTCAGTTTGTACAGTAAGGCGTATACTAAACATTGAAGGTATGCAAGACATACACAACGAATCTGAAAGCACAAGCTCCAACATGCTCAAAACCATATAAAATAAGGCACAGAGGTCTGGGGATATTGTTCTGTGGAGTGATGAAACAAAACTGGAATATTTCGGGCTTATGAATCAGTGGTATGTCTGCAGGAGGAATAAAGAAGCATATGCTGAAAAGCACACCCGGTCTACAATGAAGAATTGTGGGGGCTTTTTGATGCTCTGCGGCTGCCTTGCTTCCTCTGACACTGGAAATCTGCAGAGCGTGGAGGGCAAGATGGATTCAGTCAAGTACCAGGATATCCAAGGAGAAAATGTCATTCTGTGGGGAAGCTGACAATTGGGCATCATGGGACCTTCCAAAAGGACAATGATCCTAAGCATACGTCAACATTCACCAAGCCCTGGTTTCAGAAGAAGTCTGGAAGATTCTAGAGTGCCCATCACAGTCACCTCACTTGAACCCCATAAAAAAATCCCTGGTGGGGTTTGAAGAACACAGTTGCAGCACGCAAACCCTTGAATATTAGTGAACTGGAGGCCATTGTCCATGAGGACTGGGCGAAGATTCCTTGGGAATGCTGCCGGAAGCCGTTGTCTGCCTATGCATCACATCTCCAGCAGGTCATAGCAGCAAAAGGGTGCTCTACTAAGTATTAAAGATGCTTATCATGAAGGAGTTGAATACTTTTGAGCCAGCAGTAGTCATTAAAAGTGGCATGTGTTGAATTTGGAGAAGACACTTGTAGTATTTGTTGAGTTGAGCCATTGAAATTGTTCTTGTTTGATTTGTTCATTGCAAACAGCTGAAAGTTTGTACATTTTTCCAGTAAACCTAATTTGCAACGGGGGCTGAATAATTTTGATTGTAAATGTTCATAGAAGAGCTGACAAATGCAGCTAAATGTAATAAAAACACCCTTCAAATATTTGATTAATCATGGATAAATTTTATTGAACAATAAAATAGTGATGGCAAATACTAATGTAACATATCCACATTTTCCATTTTTTAACAACCAATACGACACCTGTTGCCATTACTATCAGCTGTTTTTTTTAATACCACCCCCCTCCCCACTTCCCATTCCCCATAACCAAACCCTGCTACATGTAAAAGCTGCTTATATAAGAATCAAATGATTTAATCATAACCATACAAAACATTTTTGTTCATAAGATTGTCTATGGATCTTTTGGGAAATACACACAGAACCAGGGTAACTGTAAATATGCATTGCTGATCTGGCTGGCTGAGAACAATTTCTTGAGCAGGACATGTATACACTGGTTTTGTTGACTCTAAAACCTGGCTGCAGCATCTGATACCTGCACTGTGGCTGCTGCTCAGCGCATCAGCTCAGAAAGCCACAGAAAAGCAAGTCTGGCAGAAGAGGCCCTTTTGCGAGCTTCATAGCAAGTGCAATGATTTCTGTTCGGCAAGCACTACAAAAGGCAGCACTCTGAAGCCATGTTGGACAACAAATTGTTGAGATATTATTGTCAAGCCCCCAGATATGCATTTATGATATCTGCACTGTCAACCACTGCCTGTGTGGACTGACTGGAGGCATAGAACTGCGGGAAAGCAGTAGTCTCGATCAACAGTATGAATGGAATTTACAGTTACACTGAACTTTGTGCGTTAGGGAAAGGACATTTTCTCACTCATTTTTTAGTTCTGCACTAGAGCATAATGTCCATTTTCAAGTCTTTTTTCTCTTTTTTTACAATATATTTCCTGTTAGCATGCATGCAGTTGGAGTCCACATCAGCACCTTTATGTTTCAGAATATAGCACCATTTTTAATGTTTTTTTTTCTCTTTAGTTTGGACCCAACTGTTGGCATGCAAAAATTCATAAACGTGGAATTTTTCACATAAGTATCCTACATTTTGCAACCTCTTACAAACACTACAAGGCAATTAATGAATAATCATACAGTACCATACGTGTAGAACATGAACTAATACAGTACACACGTTAAAGAAAGTGCTAGAATATAGAACAATTGCTTTCTTGTTTTAAGTCTTATATTATTCTATAGGACTACAAGAGGACAAGCTAATGTTGTACACAATCATTTATCCCAAGATTACACAAAAACATTTTTTCAACCATTAAAGAAAAACAATCAAATGCTTAGGATTCTAATTTCCAAATGCTGCAAACAGAGTGCCATGATGAACTCACTGCAAAATAATGAAGCAAAAAAACAAACCTAAAACCTTAAAAAACAAAATAAACTTTCTCCAAAATTCATACTTGCACAACAGCTCAGTAACAGGGGCCCTCATCATTAAGTGAAGCCAGAGTATTAGCTTTCATTTTACTGCTCTTCTGGTTTTTATAGACTCCCTCTGGATTTTATAGTCACAATTTCACAAAACAAGTTTCTTTCAGCTTAACCTTTTGTTTACATTTTGTACAAACAAGGTTTGTTCTTTTCAGTTTGAACCAATTTACTCTCCTTAATCTTTCGGATTTCTTTTTTAGTTCCTCAGTAGTAAAACATAAATTCTTGCCTTCATCCTAAAAGGAAACATACAATCAAATTGAAACATGTTGTTAAGGCTTATGGTTGGAACCTTAAAATTCATTTCAGTTTAACAGTCCCAAAATTGAAAGCATTCAAAATATGAATATGGTACATAGTTTCTACTGATATATATACATATATTTTTAGCATGACCTTAGTATATGGGAAAGAGACAAAATTTGGCTGAGCAAAAAACCCAGAAGTAAAAACCAGGGGTAAAAACTTTCTTATTAATCCAAGACAGAACTCAATGGTCTTCAGATGTCAGGCCAAGGTATAATAGTGCTTCATAGTACTGCTGGCTGATCAGCAATGTAATTAAAACAAAATTCCTCAAGAACAATTTCAAACACTCAATAAAATTTTTGAAATATTTAACAATTCATCAAGAAGCCAAATATTAGTACTTTGATTGGTTCCTGCAGTGAAAATTTTTTGAAACCTTTTCTTGGGTCCCACTAGAATTCAAACTAGCTAACATCATGTAAAAATGCATGAAAAAAATAAGATATGTATATAAATCTATCCTACACAAACATGGATAGAAATGTAAATCGGAAGATAAACTCCAGGGATGCAATTCACCGAATATGCAAATGTGATACCACAAATTGTATGAATTTCAGACAATATTTTAAACAAATGCAAATCGTTCATGATTTTACAACTTATCGTTCAATGAGGAAAAAAAAGAACACAAAAATTAATTAACCCATGGGTATACAGAATTTAAGTGATTGTTCTTAGTTTAATGTACTGGCAAAATTGTGAACCATGAAAAAGTATTTCAAATGCCAATATTCAACAGTCCACTCTAAAAAGAAAAAAAAAAAGAGAGCTGTTCAGTTTACTGTCCAACAGAAACAGCAAACCTGAACATTAGCAAGGATTAAATGGTACAGGAGTATTCATCTCATCATTCTGATTATTAACATTGTACACATTGAATTGAATCCTAATAAAAAGGGACAAAATCTAGAATATAAAAATAAATTTGGGAAAAAAAAAAAAAATCATATTTATTTGGAAAATCCACAGCCTTGTATTTTTTAAAATGACACAGACAGTGGTATCCTTCTTCAATTATACTTCTGTCGAAAACACTGGCGGCCAATGGACAGAAATCAGGGAGGGCGTAAAACATGCCTTGATGATAATTAGTCTTGAATGGCTTTCAATCATTTTCCTTGATTAAAGATACTTCAACGCACCTCTTTCAGTTGTAACCAACTCTCTTTGTAAAGATGAGAAATAAAACACGTCATTTGAACACAAAAATGTGCGCATTTCAATCTTTGTTTTCATTTAAACAATCGAGCGTAGGTTTGATGGCCTGCTTTGCAGGATGTGACTAAAGTTAACACAAAAATCCAGAGCAGGTTTTTTTTGTGAAGGGTAGCCTATTAAGGCAAGTGAATAAAACATTTTTGTTGAATTTATGATTTGCTTGCCTTAATATTGCAATTAAAAGAAAGCTGTGTGTACAACAGCCAACGGATTATTCATATTCTTAAAAAACGTGTTTTTCAAGAACAATAATTGAAAACAGGTGAATTATCATCCAATTCAAGGCATGTCTTCCACTCTCCCAGTTTTCTGTTCAGCAGCTGCCACTACTTGAAAAACAAACAATGGGGGGAAAAAAAAAAATAAAAAAAACCCAAGCAAGCAGAAGCAGAGACCGATGTCACAAAAGAGGGGTCCCAATTTGGCTCCTGCGGAGTTTAATGCCTGTAGTCTGCAGGATTTTGAGCTATGCAGATCGGCTCAGTTTCACAATGATACTGTAAGCCAAAGGCAGAGTGCTCAGACTGTAAAGCCTCCCATTACCCGGACACAGAGTGTCCTCGTCCTGCTAGCAACGACTGTGCCGACAGGCACATGATGCCCTGTCACGCTATTGAGAGCAAGATTGTCTCCTTGATCTCACAAGGGTGTGAAACCAGCACATTTGGTCTCAGTGCCCTCCCTAGTGAGTTTTGTAAAAGAAGCAGCCGAGGAAAGTGCTGTTTGTATTAAAGTGCTACTTCACGGAATGTGCCATTGCCCCTGTTGCACTGTTGGCATTTTGTAGGATGCCCTTCACCAGTTGCAACAATTAAGGTGGAGCAAATAAGCTAGTCACCACCCACATTTTCACCCCCCCCCCCCCCCCCCCCCCAAAGGAAATAAACTGTCATACTTGAAGACAAACTGATAATGATGAGCCAGAAAAAAAACATCATTTTCTTTGATAAGTCAGAAAAAATACACATTGTTGTTTGAAAAGTAGTTCATACCACTGTATGAAAGCACGTTCCAAACCCATATCAAAGCGCAGAACATTTCTCGTACTTCTGCGTTTCTGCATTTTTTTTTAGCCACTGCATTCGCCGATTTAGTTCCCTATTTCAAACACAATGTCTGACATCAATTTACATTATACAAAATAAATAACCATATATGATACAGTGCTCATTTCAAAGGCAAATAAAAATTGATGAACACTACTGTGCTTTGCATTACGCTTTAGCACTACATAGTCACCTGAACATGCAAACCGCCTCAGTGGGAGGGAGAGGCTGGTCTGCTCTAGCACTACATACAAGGAAAATTGAACTAAGAAACGAATATACACGCACAAACGGGCAAACACATCTCCAGTGACACACGTAAAACAATAAAACTATGATCAATCCTACTACCAAAAAATGCAAGTTTCATACAAGCTTTCTCTGCCTCACTTAGACTGTTCTCCAATGACAAGCAAGCCAGTCATTTGGGACAATAGAGAAAAACAAATATTAACACAAGGAATGTGGCTTTTTACAGGTGGCCAAAAAGAAGGATAAAATGTACACGTTGCTAAAACAAAAAGACAAGCAGGAGAGTGAAATGTCCAAAATAAATAAAATAATTATATATTACATAGCTTTGCAGTAATGTAAGGGAAACATTGCACTCCAAAAAAAAAAAAAAAAAAAAAAAAACTTTTTTTTTTAAATCCAGGAATTTTCAAGTCATTATCTTTTGAGAGCAATTAATAAATGAACTTCTACAAATGAATTCATCAAAAAATGCACAAAAAAAGCCCTTTAAAGCACTGCAGAATAATCATTAGGGTTCACTTTGCACTTTACGCTTGAACTTCTTTGCATTAGCTGCACTGATATCACTGTGGCTACACAAGAGCTTGTTACACCAGTTCAGACTCCTACCAAACTGACCACAGTAGCGATAGCTTTAGGCTGCTGGAGACCATAATTAGAACCTTCATTTAAAAGATGCTAGTTTACTTCTATAGGATTCTTGGCCATAATGAACTAACTCTTTAGAAAGAATATGTTTATTTTTCAGACTTAAGCATTTAAATGTGCCATGTCCCCATCAAGGAAACAATATAACCTAAGAATAGAGCGCAAAAGTTCAATTTTGACTTCATTCAAGATCAAAACAGGAAATTCCCAAGAGTAAACAGATGACATTGTTAATTTAACTTTCCAGTGAGCTTTATAATTTTGCTGAAGCTTAAACCTTCGCGTCCCAAGGCTATCCTGATGTTGTCCCACCCAAATATCATGGGATTTCCCCCAAAATTAACAGAAAGCGTGAAGAACTTTTTTGATAAAAGAGTACTGGCAACTCAGAAGACTCACTAAAAAAAAGGCAGCATATTAATATTTTCAATAATCATATGATGGGCATTGAAACGTAGTGCCTTAGAAGACACTGCAAAGTAGTCCTCGCGACAAAAGCTGAGTGACCACTTAAAAATATTTTTTGATGTAAAAATTTGACTGTAGATAGAATGCATTATGGGACTGAAGTATTCATAAGCTTCCCTAGTTGTGGCATATTTTGTCTGTGAAACTGAAGAAGTGAATGAGAATCACCAAAATAGTTGGCATATTAGCAAGCTTTGTGTTCTAGTCGACCTTAATAAAATACTGGCTCGTTTATAAAGCACCTTTTTCAAGGACAGTGTGCTGTGTAGGCATTTCTCAGTTATAATGCCATTTAGAGACTTAACACACTACAATCATTTACCCTTAGAAGACCAATGACTCCCAAAAAACACCGGAGCAGTGCTCTGCACGAAAAGCTCGGATTGTTCCTTTATATTATGCACACGTCCTTTCGTGCCTCAGAATAGTTTTGGGAATTCCAAGCCAGCAACTATTCAGAGTACCTATATTAGTCCTTCATAGCAAATGCTAGAATTAGACTGGATCCTTTCAGAACTTCGGAGAATGCAATGATTTGTTGCACTTTGACGCCTGATAAAATT
Source organism: Gymnothorax reevesii (assembly GCA_029721435.1). NCBI lineage: Eukaryota > Metazoa > Chordata > Actinopteri > Anguilliformes > Muraenidae > Gymnothorax > Gymnothorax reevesii. The sequence goes on along the minus strand of CM056583.1, from coordinate 56,245,679 downwards.
CTGAATGCTGACGTAGCTGATGCATGGCATGCTGTACAGCTGTAGGCACTTCCACATGTACCCCTTTCCATAGCCTGCCGTAGACTGTTGCTTTGCTAAATTAGCTGTATGCAAGCATGCAGTCTTGAATCACAGCAAATTTGGCATGTTTGATATTGTAAGTATTTAGGAAGAATATTTTAGTCAGATGCACTTGGGGAATTAAAGAGGCAATTTAAAAAAAAATTAATAAAAGAAGATTCCCACATTTAGTGCTATGGTTCAAGTTGACTTTGGTAGCACCAACTGATACATAGGATGTGCAGAAACCACAGTGCTCTTAAACATGTATGAACACCTACAAATACACAATTTCTATATAGCAAGTATAATTATCAGTAGGGTGCATGTGAAAGCAACCTATGCTGGCAGCACTAGAAAGTGCAAGCAGAGGCCCTTTGCACTAGCTTCAAATTACAAAAATATCTCCTTGGGCAGAATGTATATACATTGTTCAATACTGGCAACAATGAAAGCTTACTAGACTGTTTAGGCACCAGAGCCTGCATAGAGCAGTTATATCTTTAAGATAAGAGAATTACTCTTTATTTACACTGGGTGTTGCGATAGACACACTCTGATTTCAGAGCCTACAAAACAGTGCGGGAAGAATTAAATGGAGAAATCCTATTCAGTTACATGTTCAGTCATATTTCAATCTTTTTAGTGATGTCTTACAGTTAGTCCCAATAACAGATTTCCCTTCATTTACCATTCATCTTGTGTCTGCAGGCCAGAGACCTGGCATTGCCAAAGAGAGTTGTACTAACTGACGCTGGGTCTTACTTCTATTATGTAATCCTACATAGATTAAAGAGGGGTTTCCAGTAGATGGAGTTCTCAATGAAAGCTCCTCACTGAAGAAATGAACAAAAAAAATGTTACTTTCTCAGAAGAAAGCTGCATTGCGCTGTGCCACAACATACTGTATGTACTAATTATGGCCTTTTTTTACATTACCCAACTGATGGGATCCTAAAGAAGTTTGAGTATTGCATTCCAAGAAACATTTTTTAAAAAATAGGCCGATTGGTTTTATGTCAGCATACAACTGTTAGTGCCAAATTATATTCATTCAGCACAGAACGCTAAAAGAGCCACCAAATTTCAAGTGACAATATAAAGAAGGCAGGTGCTTATGTATTACAGGTGACAAAGGTGTTCAACAATTCTCCAGCAAACAAAACTGTCAGTACAAACACTAGTTGCCTCCATGTGCAGTCAGCTGTGCACGGACAACCTGGAGATGAGATTGAATTAATTTTAGTCATAGACACCCAAGCCACACTTTAAAACAAGAACATGAAATCTTTTGATGACCACAGGACTTGGTTTCGATACTTCAAGTGCATTTGGCGTGTTTTCAAAAGTCTAGATTTTGAATTCAAGTAGCACTCAGACCATCAGGAATAGCTTTAAGGCAAAATAAAACAATTTATGGTGTAGTGCGTCAGTGGTCTGAAGCTGAGGGCTGGTCTCCCTGAAGTGTGCCACATGTAAGAAGCTGTAACATAGTGACACATTCATTGGTGTAATTTTAATTCTTTAGAAAACATAGATTGAAAAAGCCCAGAATTGACACCTCTGAGTGACTTTTTAACCCTTTGATTGACATCTGCTTGGCTTTTTTTTTTTGCTTTCTCTTGGCATTAGATGACCTTTTGAACACAGCGTGCACACAGTATGACACATCAACAAGGAAATAATGACCACTGTGTGACTGGAAACCATCTTGATAGGATGCAAAACAGCCCTAAAAGAGCACATTAGTCCTCACAAGTTTTAAATAGATTAAAATTGGGCTACTTCAACAAAGGAATACTCCATAAAGTGCACAATTTTGTAACTCATTACAACCACTTCAACACTGCCCGAAGCTTTATGGGGGTGGCTAGAATAAACCTCTTTCCACATTTGTAAAATACATCACCTACGCTATCAATCAATACCTAAAGTATAAATATCCACATATATCATATATATATATATATGTCTCTATATAATAATGAAATATATTAATATTTATCTGATATATACACACATCTGCATTTCTTTGATCGTGCTGATCTCTGGCTATATCCAAAAGCAACCACTCACAAAATGTAGCTCTTCCAGCTTCAGAACATCTAAGACTTCATGAATATTCCAATTTTAATGCAATGGTTACGCCAAAATGACATACACAATAAAATCACCACATCTCAAATATAATTTTCATTGTGCAAAGATGAACTACTTATAATCCCATTATCGTCATTCAGCACGAATATTCGATATATGGCATTAAAAACCGATGAATGAAATAGGATAGGTATTAATTTGAAAGTGCTAGTTGACTAGAGTCATACAGTACATTATTTTAGAGGTACATTATTAGAAAACAAAAACATTTTAAAACAAACTATGCTATTGTCACATTTATATTTTCGTTAGGACCTCACAATCACTCAAGCAAACCCACAGACCACAATGTAAACCGTTGTCAATCCTCTTGATCTTCACTGTCCGCGCGTGTCGGCGTCCTCTTCTCCTTGTGACAGGTGAAAATGCGCCGCATCTCCTCTTCGTACCTGATGAAATTATCCCCAAATCTAGCCCAGGCCTTGAGGGGCACAGTGATTGTGTTTCTGTATGGCTGCCGTACCTCGCTTATCTTTAAGAAAACACCGTACCGGTTGGAACCTGCGTCGAAATAAAACCTCTTGTTGTCCACGCGGAAAGATACAGCCTCAGGGAGCTCCGGTGATTCGTCGTGGCTCCGGTTGCCCCTGGTTCTCTCGTCAGTTTCCTCGTCTCCGTAGTCTTCGATCAGTTGTGATAGCGCATCTCTGAACTCAATTAACCCCTGCGCAGGCAAAACGATGGTCTGTTCAATGCCCTGACCGTAATATCCCATGGTACCGTGTCCTCGGCTGACCGTCTGCCTAATGCGGAGGAACCTGCCGCGCTGGTTTTCTTTCAAATCTAAATAGTACTTTCTGTTATCTCTCTCTATGAATTCGCTCTTGAGAACCCGATGGGTCTGCTCTTCCGACGCGGCAGAGCCAGTGGGAGAGTTTGGTGCCGCTTGATGGTGATGATCTTGCGGTCTTCTACGGGAATCGTGTGGCCGGCTTTGGCCGTTACTTTGCTCCTCTGCCCGCGGCACCTGAGCTCCCCGCAGCCCGATGTGAGCATAATAATCGATGAAGTCTCCCAGGCAGTACCTGAGATCAGGAGCCATCGACATGGACAGCGTCAGTTTGCTCTTTCTGATATTATCATGTCTGCCTCTTCCAATCCACACCTCAGCAATTTTGAGAAATCGGCCTCTTGCGCTCTGTTTCACATCCAAGTAAAACCTCTTTTTCTGTATGTCGACACGCTTGGATGCGAGCTCCTGAATCTCTATGCACTGGGTGGCCGGATGAACATACTGCTGAGGATAAACACCTCTCAGAGCGGAGTCTGATGTAATCCTTCCTCTGCCCTTTTCCATCACTCTGATACTTGCATCGGCCATGGCTATTCAAATTTTCCTACAATTAAGCAGCAGCACAAGCATTTGCCTCTCCATTACTAGCTATCTAGCGGTTTAGCTAGCCAACGTAACGTTATTATTTTAAAGGAACGACCAATCAGCAAATTAAAATCACCTATAAATGCCTTGCTATTCGACTTGGAAAAAAACAACCATCAACGAAGAGTGCAGCTTCATGGGTTTGCAATTATCCTGATAAAGGTCAAACGACGTTCTCTGAAGTACGACCGCCAACCTTTAGCTAACATTACCTGTCTGTTCCTTTCACTGACACTTCTCCCCGTCAGCGCGTTAGCAAGCTAGCCTCGGAGCTGGCCCAGCGAAATACGATGAAAAAATCATCCAATCCAGAGTGTCCTTAGAGGGCGCTACTTCATTGATGCAACTTGTACAAAAAGGGAAATCGATTCCCTCAAGTGATTTGGTATAAACAGCAGAGAGGAAACACTATAACAATGCACAAATAATGCAGACGGTTTGAAAAACTGTATTTAGCTACAAGTATCTCCTCTGGTGCTGTAACACAAAATGCGAAGGAGATATGTGACGCACTTTGCCAGCGACAAATCTCTATTCCACTTTATTTTTAGTAAGAAAAAACAGCTATAAGAAGTTCCGGTTACACCCGAAGGTGGCTTAAATTTAGTACCGGAAGTTATTATGAAATAAACGTACGCATCTCTTCGCTATGAAGAATCATATGCACTGGATAGACGCCTAAGTTTATGGATTTGCTAGTGATGGCGGGAGTTCATGCATGGGTCGGGTATTGCTGCCTAACGTTATCCACTTGGCTAATATGTTAAACTAACGTTATTTTTTGTTGGTTTGTTTAACACGAATGACGTTATTCGTGAAATGATGGCAAATGTTACATAGCTAGACTACTTGTGCGTTCAGCTGGAATTACTCTAGGCTGCAATTCTTGTATTAAGAAAATAACTGTAATTTCACGCTATACGTTAAGTTGGCTGATGGATGGATATAAGGTTGCGGGCGAACATTAACTGATATGAGTGGGCCTAGGTTGTTAACTTGTCTTAGCATTGCTTTCCTAAGTTAAATTGCCAGTGAGCATTCGTGCACCTCTGAGTTGCACGCAAGCGATAACGATAAAGCGATTTCTCCACTGTTAAGTTTATATGACGTAAGCTAAATTGGACGATGATAGGTTGCTTTTTGGTGTAAAGGTACTTTGAGGCAACATAACACATTTTAGCTTTGATAATGCGTATGCACCTTCTGGGTAGTATGACATAGGAACAGGACCTTCAGCTTTGTCAGAGCTGGTCGTTAATTTGACTCGTCTTGAAGTATCTTCATGCCATTGGTCAGCGGGTCAGTTCGCTATGCTGTAATCACCATTTGTTGCTAAAATGCTTCATCTAACGTTTGACCAGCTGTAATGAGTCATGACGTACTTACAAGCTTACCTGCAAAATATGTGACTAACAATACGCACTTTTAGTTTATCCCAGGTTTGTCCTCATTAACGGCATGAAAATCAGTAATGTGCAACTAACAGCTACACTTTTAAGGGCAGAAATTCATTGGTGTTTTTACATAGCTAGCTACTTTACTCCTTTGCATGATAATCATCATGCATCATCTCTGTCATTTACAGATATTTTGCCAGGTTTAAACCATGATGGACAGGACGCTACCGGTATGGATGTCAACTGAGAGAAACCGCGCTACCACGGAGAAGGTAAGGTCTGAGCCACGGCTTTATCAAAGAATCGTGAAAACATTTGACGTAAGGCCAGGATCCTCCTAGTGGCACTGGCAGGTACTGGCACTTGAGCTGCATCCAGTGCCACCTCGTGTCATTGATGCAGTGAATGAGGTGATATCAGGACATGAAAAATTAGATGCTCAGAATCCCTGTCGATGCAGGGATTAATTCGGCTTTCAGTCTGTGCACCACTTGTGGTTCGGGTAGATTTGATTCTTCATGCTGTCAAATGTACTTGTGATTTGGATTTTTGCACTATTTGGATCTCAATCTCTCATTATAGTAACATTAAAAATAAATAAAACCTCCTGCCTGACCCTGAAAATTGAAATTTGTTGGATGCTAACTGACTATTTTTTTACATGGCCTAATGGTGATGGATGGGATGCAGGAGCAAATTGCACTAGGCTGTGAAAGAGCAGGAGATACGTACTCTGCAGTACTCACAGGGACATGATAGACAAAATAACGTAAGCAAGATTCACTTTGCTCTATAATTATAACCATTCAACAATTTTTTTTGCCTCTCTTTGACTTCAACAGGATAAACAAGGATTCTTGAAAAAAAACATTTTGGAAGATGACCTACCTTTTCTGGAGTTTTCTGGTGCTGTTATATACAGCCGTGAGAAAAATGATTGTTCATTTCTCTCTGAGGATTTGAGGTAATAATTTAATCATTAACCAGAGTGTGCACCCAGCATTCCCTCATATGAAAAAGTCTTTGTTGAGACCTGTGACTTTATGCTTGTCCCGCTTCGATTAATTTGTAATTGATTAATTGTAATTACAAAAATTTACCTTTGTACTAGGATCAAATTTTGGATTTGACCCCGCCTATTTTTTTAATTGCTTACACATGACAATTTTTCCAAAATTATTGACTTTCTGTAGTTTTTATGGCAGGGCAGTTAGAGATCGCACATTTGTTTCTTAACACGGTATGCTAACTGGATGCGATGCGAGCGAGCGCTCGCTACAAAGTCAGCTGTTTTCTATTGGAATGTCCTAACTGGCCGCGTCCATCGCAGCGCTACGTGGCGCGCTGTTTAGAGCCGGACGCCCGGTTTCTATTTTTACTCTTGCTCGCGTCGCGTTTACAGCGGCATGTATGAGGAGCAGCTAATTCATTTGGTTGAAATAAGGAGCTATCTGGATGATACCTCCTCATTTCACTACAAAAACATCAGTAAGGTGGCAGCTGGCTGAAGTCTCTTGTAAGTTAAGTTTGTGTGTTTTCTGCCTGGATGCTCAGCAGAGTTTACTAGCTAGCTAATTGGATGGTGATAAGATACAGTATCAATACCCTTGCTGTTGGCTATATTATATGCCAAGAAACATGTAGATATCACAATATTAAACTTGTTTTCTGTTTAAGAAGTACAAATGTAAGAAGCAAGTCCTCGCCCATTTTTATCCCACCGGTATGTAATACCGTGGGATATAGTCATCGCCCTGTCCGTCTGTCTGTCCTTCCGTCCGTAATCATTCTCATTTCCGGAGCAGAACTAATAAACTTTGCCACTTACAAACTTCAAATTTGCTATGGAACTTACTCTTATGGTGTAGTTGTGCCTTTTCGGGGTTTAACTTCCATGCTGCCCATAACTTTGGAAATTTCCACCAAAAACAGCCCTAAAATTGCACTTCGTCTCGTTTCCGGGACAGAACTCAAAAACTATGCCACTTACAAAATTCACATTTGCTATGGAACTTACTCTTATGGTGTAGTTGTGCCTTCTGGGGGTTTCAGTTCCATGCTGCCCATAATTTTGGAAATTTTCACCAAAAACAACCCTTAAATTGGACTTTTTCTCGTTTTCGGGACAGAACTCAAAAACTGTGCCACTTAGAAAATTCAAATTTCGTATGGAACTTACTCTTATGGTGTAGTTGTGCCTTTTTGGGGGTTTCAGTTCCATTCTGCCCAAAATTTTTGATTTCAACACCAAAAACAGCCCTTAAATTGGACTTTGTCCCTTTTCTACAGTAGAATTCACAAACTCTGCCACTTACAAACTTCATATTTTGTACGCATGTTATTCTAGTGATCCCATTGTGCCTTTTGGGCATTTTGAAATCCCAAAATTTATCCGTTCGTCCATCCATAATCATTTTCATTTCCGGAGCAGAACTCAAAAAATATACCCCTTACAAACTTCAAATTTGCTATGGAACTTACTCTTATGGTGTAGTTGTGCCTTTTGGGGGTTTCAGTTCCATGCTGCCCATAATTTTGGAAATTTTCACCAAAAACAGCCCTAAAATTGGACTTTTTCTCGTTTCCGGGACAGAACTCAAAAACTATGGCACTTAGGAACTTCAAATTCGGTATGGAACTTACCCTTATGCTGTAGTTTCAGTTCCATTCTGCCCAAAATTTTTCATTTCTATTCCAAAAACAGCCCAAAAATTGGACTTTGTCCCTTTTCTACAGCAGAATTCAAAAACTCTGCCACAAATCACAAATTATGTGGAACCGATGGGATATGTCACCTTCTGATTACTCATGTTTAACTGAGTGGTTACGTCTCCAGTCTGATGTCGAGCGCACAGCTGATGAGTTTCCATGACAACAGACGCACATATTCAACGGTTTAAGTGTGGACAGAGAGCGTCAGATGTGACGCGGTTGTCGGACCCTTGCTCGCTTCACATTCAGTTAGGAAACGGTGTTGCTCTTGGATTTGGAAAAAAAAATGTTATTGGTTACCCAGATTGTAAAAAAATATCTGTGGTTATATATATATATATATATATATATATATATATATATATATATATATATATATATATATATATATATATATATATATATATATATAGTAGTATGAAGTACAAACCCCAGTTCCAATGAAGTTAAAAAGTTGTGTGAAACGTGAATTAAAACAGAATACAATGATTTGGAAATCGTTTTTGACTTGTATTCAATTGAGTATACTACAAAGACAAGATATTTAATGTTCAAATGAATAAACTTTATTTATTTTTTTAAATATTGAATCATTTTGAATTTGATGCCTGCAGCATGTTCCAAAAAAGCTGGGGCAGGGGCAACATAAGACTGGGAAAGTTGAGGAATGCTCAAAAACAGCTTAATTGGCAACAGGTGAGTGTCATGACTTTGTATAAAAGGAGCATCCCCAAAAGGCTCAGTCGAGCAAGGATGGGGCGAGGTTCACCACTTTGTAAACAACTGCGTGAGCAAATAGTCCAGCAGTTTAAGAACAACATTCTCAATGTGCAATTGCGTGGAATTTAGGGATTTTATCATCTGCAGTCCATAATATCATCAAAAGATTCAGATAATCCAGAAAAATCTCCACATGTAAGCGGCAAGGCCAAAAACCAATGGTCCCTCAGGCGTCTCTGCATTAAAAACTGACTTTATTCTGTAAAGGATTTTACCAAGTCCGCTCAGGAACACTTCGGGAAACCATTGTCAGTTAGCAAAGTTCGTTGCTACATCTACAAGTGCAAGTTAAAACTACCATGCAAAGCGAAAGCCATATGTCAACAACATTACGAAACGCCGCCAGCTTCTCTGGGTCCGAGCTCATCTGAGATGGACTGACGCAAAGTCAGGCCTACCAAAGAAAACGTAGCCTCAGCACACAAAAACTTTGAAATGCCTACATTAATCGCGGAAATAGCAACTGAAAAATAATACCCCGCTACCGAAACTGCAAAAACCGCAACATAAACTGTTGACTCGTAGCATAAGACTATGAAACTGCAACATCTTCTATAGCATCCGTCTTTGCCATTTACTGCGCTTGCGCGTACCGTTCCAGGCTGCTTTCAGAGATAGCGGAATCAGGCGTGTCTCCTTCGGTTGGTAAGTAAAACTTCCAAATATGACGTTATTGTTAATGCAGATGTTTAACAATGAATTGCAAGACGTAGCTGTTACATCCACATTCTCGTAAATTCGCTTATTTTAGCATGTCACCCTGCCGAAAATGAACGATGCACTGTCGATTACGCTATAGTCTTAGAGTTGCCAACTTGACGACTTTTTCAAGACGTATACATACGTCTTGAGAGGACAAACAATCCCGATTTGAAAAGTCGCCAGATTAAGCGAGAAAGTCAAAGTTCTTTGATTCCATATCTCATTTGGCACTGGGTGTGACTTGGTAGCTCTATAGCGCCCCCGAATACATTATTGCATTTTTGAGGGCCTCAGCATGCTCGAAAACTCACGAAACTTTGCAAACCTATTAAGCTGGTCATACTTTTTACTAAGATATAGAGTTTAAAGATGGATGTGGCAAAATTTAATTACAGCGCCACCTAGAAAAATTCAATGAAGCAGCCCTCGCAGCGTGTTTAACCTACATGTTCAAAATTCGGTGGACATGTGTACTATGCCAAGACGTAAAAAAAAGTCTCTTGGTGCCATGACCTAAACTCAACAGGAAGTCCACCATTTTTAATAGAATTTGCAAATTTTTTTAATTTTTTGCCATTCACAGGCGTCGTACTTTAACGAACTCCTCCTAGAGATTTTATCTGATCAACTTAAAATTTGGCATATGACATCAAAAGGCCTTGTCAATGTTAAACTGCGAAGCTTTTTTGGATTCATCGAACTTTGTATCCGTGGCGTCGCGGCGAATTTCGATGTTCCGCCATGAAACAGGAAGTTGGTTTTATGCGCATATGCTTTGTGGGATTTGCCCGCAACTTTACAGGCTTAATAAGAGTCAACTTCCAAATATACCTATATGTTGATATTGGATTGGGTGTGGTCAGGTGGCTTCACAGCGCCCTCTTGACACGAGCATGTTGAGTTAAAAGTGCTTGAATGTTCATGAAATTTGGTCAGATCATTACATTTGTTTTTTTGGGCTATGCTTATTTTTTTGAAATTTTTCGGCCAAACAGGAAGTGAGCTATGAGCCATTTCCTGCGTTATTCCAAATTTTACGAACACACGTTTGAAGGCTTAACCATACTTGAAAACTTGCAAAACTTTGCAAAAATTATAATTGCCTGATTGTCTACAATTTGAGACAGAAATTGGCAGTAAATGTGGCATAATGGCTCTATAGCGCCCCCAATCAGATTTTTAAAAGAATTCCTCTTTTGAGGCTCTCAGCATGCTCAAAAACTCACAAAATTTTGTACCATTCTAAAAACCATCATTCCTATTACACTGATAAAAAAATACATATAGAGTTGGCAAAAATGGCATTATAGCGCCCCCTGGAAAATTTCAAATAAGCAGCCCTCGCATCGTGGTTGACCTGCATGTATGAAATTCGGTGGACATGTGGAATGTCCTGAGACCTCAAAAAAAGTCCTTTGGTGCCATGACCTAGACTCACAAGGAAGTTCGCCATTTTTAATTGAAATTTCAACTTTTATAGATTTTTCGCCATTCGCAGGTGTCGTACTTTAACAAACTCCTCCTAGAGATTTTATCCGATCAACTTAAAATTTGGTGAAGAATATCTCAAGATGTTGCCGATGTTAAATTGCGAAGCTTTTTTGGATTTATCTAACGATGTATCCGTGGCATTGCGGCGAATTTCGATGTCCTGCCATGAAGCAGGAAGTTGATTTTACTCCCACATACTTTGTTGGATTTGCCTGAAACTTTCCAAGCTTGATTAAATTGTCCTCCTAAGTATAGGTGTATGCTAATATTAGATCGGGAGTAGCCAGGTGGCTCCACAGCGCCCTCTAGATACGGCCATTTTCAGATATAAGTGCTTGAAAGTTCATGAAATTTGGTGAGATCATTGCATTAGTCATTCTGGGCAATGTTGAATTTTTGGAATTTTTTTGGCCAAACAGGAAGTGAGCTATGAGCTATTTCCCGCGTTTTTCCAAATTTTACGAACGCACGTTTGAAAGCCTTAGAATACTCCAAAGCTTGCAAAACCTTGCACAATTAATAATTGTCTCATTCTCTTCAATGTCATCCATCAATTGGCACTAAATGTGGCATAATGGCTCCATAGCGCCCACAATCAGATTTTTAAAAGAAATCCCTTTTGAGGGTCTAAACTTGCTGTAAAATTGACAAAAAATCAACAACCTCAAGAGGCCTGGTATTACCATTACTATGCTGGAGATTTTGAGCACGGGCATGTAAAAATGGTATCACAGCGCCCTCCAGAAAATGTTTGCACTCTCCGCAGGAAACCACATTGTTCACAGTCTAGCAGTGTCCAATGGCTGTGAATGCACACCTGCACCCATCAACATTTTGCTGCCTCCCCAACGTGCAAGAGGGGTGCGAGGGCCCTTTCAACGCTGCTTGCAGCTTTAATTCAAATTGTTTTTGGAAATCATGGATGTCGTGTCCTTTGAGCTTAAGAGGAAAAGGACCATCCAGATTGTTATCAGCGCAAAGTTCAAATGCCAGAGTCTGTGATGGTATGGGGATGTGTTGGTGCCCATGGCATGGGTAACTTGCACATCTGTGAAGGCACCATTAATGCTGAAAGGTACATACAGGTGTTGGAGCAACATATGCTGCCATCCAAGCAACTTCTTTTTCAGGGACATCCCTGCATATTACAGCAAGACAGTGCCAAGCCACGTTCTGCTTGTGTTACTACAGTGTGGCTTTATAGTAAAAGAGTGCGGGTAATAGACTGGCAAGCCTGCAGTCCAGACCTGTCTCCCATTGAAAATGTGTGGCACATTGTGAAGCGCAAAATACGGCAACGGAGACTGTAGAGCAACTGAAGTTGTACATCAAGCAAGAATGGGAAAGAATTCCACTTGCAAAGCCTCTACAATTAGTGTTCTTAAAAGGAAAGGTGATGTAACACAGTGGTAAACATGCCCCTGTCCCACCTTTTTTGGAACGTGTTGTAGGCATCATATTCAAAATGAGTGAATATTTCCACTAAACAATAAAGTGTATCAGTTTGAAAATGAAATATCTTGTCTTTGTAGTACACTCAATTGAATATAAGTCAAAAAGAATTTGCAAATCATAGTATTTTTTTTTCTCCACGTTTCACTTGGTGTCCTAACTTCATTGGAATTGGGGTTTGTAAGTATTTTGCGAAAATTGGGCATCACTCTTTATTTCCTGTCAAATAATTTTTTGGCATCTCCAATCCCACCCGAATCTGGAATGTCCAATCAGCGAACTATGAGCAAGCATTGTGGCGTTCCTCTGTAACCCACCTTTTAGCTGCATCTTTTCAGTTGCAGCTTGAAACCTTGCAGGCTCAGAACAAAGGCAGAGGAAACCCGAATATGTGCTTGCTTAGAATTTTACAGATGAGCGCCTGGCCACTTGAGTGATGAACAATGCTGACCCCTACCCACCATATTACTGACACATCCCTCGGGAGTGCAAAGCCAATAATGCGTTGATTTGAAGGGTACCTAAGGCGCACCTTAATGTGGAATAATAATTGATATTTAGTCATAGAATAAACTTTTAGTTTGTTTTTTGTTTTTTTGTTTTTTTTGGATGCACCAGAAATTTTGAATTTCTTGTAGAAAGCCATGCAGCTGAAGGCTCAGGCTGAACCCAGGAGGCAGCCATATTCGACTGTGCACAGACGTCGAGTCGTTGATTAGGTCAGCCTGCTAGTCACACTGCATTTGTTTGGTTGTGTGGCTTGGCTCTTGAAATGACAGGTTTTTCAGAAGCTATGGAATTTCCAGGGCAATAAGGGTACATTTCTGAACCAGAAATGGATTGTTCTGGGAACAGTGCCAGTGATGAATCGGATTCTTCAAATAGTTTGGTCACTGGAACTGAAAATGCCAAAGCAAATTGGGGAGAAGGTCTTAACAAAATGCCCAGGGTGGTGCTGGTGTGGAAACAGTGTGGCTCACTAGTCCAACAAAGAGCGCCGTCTCTGCCAAGTACACAAACTTGTGATAAATGATGGATGCAGAGGAAATTGAATGTCTAGCACTGAAAGAGAGACTTAAAATTTACATTGCTGTCAGGTCTTCATTGGAAATGCGCTTTATTGATTCAATGATCTCGTGGTTTGTGATGGGCCCAGAATTGGCTAAGGTCATTACATTCTGAGAAAAGCCGGCTGCATTTCATGGCAATGTGATCACTAAGTGACATTAGCCATCCAAAACCATATGACTATGGTTGTAAAAGTGCATTTAGGTTGTTGTTGTGCTAAAGTTGGACTAATGTTGAGCTTACGCTGTTCATACCGATTGTTAATTGTACTGTGGACAATGCCATTAAAGTTGTCAGTATGGACATGCAAATTTCTGAAAGATGTGATATTGCGTAAAGTTATGGCAGTTTTGCATATTTCTTTTCACGTATGCATTTACAGCATTCTTTTCTTGGCACTGGTGCAGTTTTAATTCTGCCAGTTATCTATTTGTCTGGCACATTTTTGATTAGGCTGTTGTGGACTCACTGATGAGTTATGTTGCTTCAAGGGCAACAAATGTGTGTTTCCTTATGCTGACTGTTGGCCACATAGGGCTACTTTGTTGCGCAGCTGAATGTAATGCGTGTGTAGAATGCATTCTCCAACACCAGCTGGATTAGGACCTTATTTGTGCCAGCTGTGGCAGGGAACCTGTGCTTGTGCTGTATATAGCTGGGAGTGCTGACTGATGAACTGTTGGTAGCAGGTGTGTTTAATCAGTGTACATTCCCAATGGCCACTCTTGACGCACTTAAGTATCACCCCTAGATCCTGCCTGGAACCTGGAGCTGCAGTGGGCTTTGATATCGAGTGGCCCCCTTCTTTTATGAAAGGGAAGACGAAGAAAGTGGCCATGGTCCAGTTGTGTGCATTTGAGGGGAAATGCTACCTCTTTCACCTCTCTTCCATGTCAGGTTTGTTCAAATCCTCCTAAAAAGGAACACAAGTCAGCGGTCAGTAAAATTAAGTTCAGTGCTGTGCCCTGACTATTGCATGACTCTGATGGTAGCATCATACTAGCAATGTTTCTAAATACATTTTGATAATTGTATACCTGGACAATGTGGGGGATACGATTTCTGTTCACTGCTGCCTGTCCAGGAAAGATTTTTTCGTGATCGAACTACAGGTATTTATAGTGGTGAGGCCTGGATGCCAATTGATTTTGTTTGAAATCAGGTCATGATTTACAGAATAATTATGGATTGAAATGGCCCATATCTGATTTGTTGTCTAATGCAGGAATATCTCTGTTACATTTAAGGCTTAAGATCACTTTTAGACAGGGGCCTGCTGTCACATGTTCCCAGGGGCTTCATTAACCTCACCCTTTGCTGCTCGATTGTCCTCAAGCTGTTCTTGTTCAAGTTTGCCTTATTAACAATCAATCAATTCGTTGGCTGAATGGCAATCCTTGATCTGTAATAAGAAGTGATAATGGAAAAAAATGAATTCCCATTGCCAACATTTATACAATTGTTACAACATTGTTAGGATGGAAATATAAATGCAAAAAAACTCACTGACTTCGCAGCATTTATTTTTGCCATCACTCAGCTGTGCATCGTACCCAACAAGGTCCTTAGAATACAGAAAAGATTCTTGGGGCTTATTGGTTAATAAGCCTCGCAAACTAATTTACAAAAATGTTTGCTGTTTCACCAGCTACTCAAGCACAGAAATTATAAAGACATTGATGTTTTACATAGTCATTTATGTGCAGAAGAAAATGCCTTATAATATTGTGGTGTAATGTAAAATAATGCTATCAAAAATAAATCAGAATGTCTTTGTCCTACTAATTAGTCTGAGCAACTGTTGCTAATCGGGAGAAGTAAACTGCGAGAGGTTTAGATTGTTAAGCAGCGAAAGGTGTGGTTACCGCTGGCCTTTGTTCCTGCCGACAGACCGCCACTGCTATTAGAGACTGATGAAAAGTCAGCCCTTGTGGGTTAGGTTTTTATCTTGTATTTTACCTTTGACCATGGGCGCAAGAGCAAAATGCCTTGTATCTCACTTACTGCATTTGGAAGTTTGGTTTGTATTAGCAACTCATTGGAAGTCATGTTGGACAACAGTTTGTGACCTTGGATTTTACCTTTGACCTTGGGACAGTTTTATGACTTAAGGTTTGACTTTTGGCCTTGGTTTCAAGGTCAAAGATCAAAATGGCCTATATCTTGTTTATTATTGCATTTAGACCTTCAGTCTGAATTATCGACTGATTGGAAGACATGTAGTGCTGTGAAAAAGTATTTTCCCCCTTCCTGATTTCTTTTTTTTTCATAGAAGTGGCTTTGTAACCCTTTCTAGACTGATAAATGTCAATGACTTTGTTTCTCATCTGTTCTTGAATTTCTTTTGATTGCGGCATTTTGTATTGCTTTTTGAGATCCATTAGCCTACTTCACTTAGTCAGAGAGGTTCTATACTCAGCAACAAAAGTTTCTGTGACACCAATATTGTTAATTATTTTTCATAACGCAATTATGAAATTGTCATACATGGTGATATCAGACTGAAACAGTACACGTAAACACAACATTGAAATGGAAATCATGAAAATGCGAGAAAATGACTTTGCACGTGAAAATGTGCGTAAATCATGCTTGTGGATGGCAATAAAAGAGGAGAATTTTTGGAATGTTCACATTGTGCCTGATGAACGACGGAAGCATCACTTATCGAAAACACAGCCATTTCGGATCAGGAACTCTACCCTCTAAATGCCAAGACTGTCTGAAAATGATCGGTGGAGGGCCATTGGGATGATTGAATCCGGAACCTCGCAGAGGGAAGTTGCTCATCGCCTGAATGTCCACCGAAACACCATTTGGAACTTATGGCAGCGTCATCAGCAGACAAGACATGTCAGAGACCGTCCTCGCAGCGGCCGTCCACGAGTAACCACTCCCAGACAGGACAACTGGATTCGAACAACCCATCTCCGAAATCGATTCCAACCTGCAACCATAACTGCAAGAACGATACCTGGTTTGAGGCGACTGTCTGCACAGACAATCCGTCGCCGTCTCCTTCATTTTGGCATTGTCCCACGTCGGCCAGCAAGACGTCCAATACTCACAGTACAACACCGACGACTGCGTCTACAGTGGGCACAACAACATCGACGGTGGATCCAACGTCAGTGGGATCTTGTACTCTTCAATGATGAATCAAGATTCATGCTTAACCGATGTGATGGTCGTTTACGTGTATACCGTCGACGTGGAGAACGTTATGCCAACAACTGTGTTCAGGAATTTGATCGTTTTGGAGGTGGTAGTGTCATGATTTGGGGAGGGATCACGGCTAGAAACAGAACAGATTTGCTTGTTATTGATGGAAATCTGACAGGTCAAAGATATCGCGATGAAGTGCTACGGCCATTGGTGGTACCGTTTTTGATGCAACATGGTCCCGGAATAACGCTGCAACATGATAACGCCAGACCACACGTTGCAAGGATTGTACAGTAGTATCTGATGCAACAACATGTCAATGTCCTGCCATGGCCAGCCAGATCCCCAGACATGTCCCCAATCGAGCATCTTTGGGACGAGATGGATCGACGTTTGCGGCGGTTGGATAACCCGCCAGCTACACTCCAGGAATTGCGACAACGTCTACGTCAGATTTGGAATGACATCCCACAGCAATTTCTGGCACATCTGATTCGGTCCATGCGCCGGAGATGCATTGCTTGCATCATGGCACGAGGAAGTCACACCCGGTATTGAAGTGTGAAGGTCACAATTGGTTAGACGTCAGACAAGTGCTTCATGACGCATGAAAATGACATTTTTCGTTTTGAGTGACGTTGGCACTGAAAAGTCAGTGTTTCTCCTGTTAAATAAACATATTGATTGCATTGAGATCTTTGCGTGTCATTTATAACATACACATAAATGGTGTCACAGAAACTTTTGTTGCTGAGTATATTTAGGTGATTTCTTGATTCAACAGGTGTGGCAGTAATCAGGCCTGAGTGCGGTTAGTGAAATTGAATTAAAAAATGTGGTAAATCTCAGTTTATTCATGATTTAACAGAGGGGGGGGGGCAATTACTTTTTCACATGGGCCCGAGTAGGTTTGGATAGCTTTTTTCCCCTCAATAAATGAAATCATAATTTAAGAACTGAAATGTGTATTTACTCAGGTTATCTTTGTCTAATATTAAGATTTGTTTGATGATCTGAAACATTTCAGCGTGAAAAATATGCAAAAAAAAAAAAGAAATTAGGAAGGGGGCAAATACTTTTTCACGGCACTGTATACTGCTCATCAGTTTGTGACCTTGGATTTGGCTTTTAACCTTGGGTTCAGGGTCAAACGGCAAATTCCCAGTATCTCACTGTCTCCCACTAGATACCTAACTAAAGTCCTCAAAATAGACTTTATTTTATATTATTTACTTTATATTATATTATTTATTACTATTATGAATGCATGGATTACATTGCACTTAATGACCAGCTTAACCCTGAACGTAACTGCCCACTCATGGTCTTGTAGTCTATTTTGAACAAGTTTAGTTGTGAAGCTTATGGGGACATTGTGAAGTCCCTGCCCATGATAAAACAGGCACTGATTTTTATAAATGGAGTTGTGTGTTTATAAACTGAAAGGATGCGCGTGTAGCTTCAAGGCAGATGACGTTCCATGCACCGCTGTTGCTACAGCAAGTTTTTGTTCACATTCAGCAGTTAAACGTCACTTTCCTCAAAAATAAGTTTATGGAACAGTAAAGCCCCATCGTGAGCAAATATCTTGTGTCTCCTGCGTTGTTTTTTGTTGAAAATAGTTTGTTGCTTTTGCATTGAAAAGTTCTGGGGAAACTAAAATTAAATATGCGCAAGAGTGTATTCATGTACAAGTCACTGAATGCAGAAAATAATGTCCTATTGGCCACATGAATAAGATCAAATTCTACGTTGATCATTTCAGAAACAGTCTTTTTTGCCTTCAAGCCGTTCAGGCACCTCAATTGTCATGTGGTCGGTGATCTCATTAATGGGGCCATCCTTTTATTTGAGCCACTGGCAACATTGTGCCATGCCTGAATGAGCCGGGGCAAACCTTTTTAATGGAGGTTCAGGGGCAAAGGCCCATTGCTATGACGTCATTTGCGAAACATACTTTTTGCTCTTGCCACGGCATCTTCCCCTTGAAGCGATGGAAACAGGTTGCTTTGTGATGGGCTAAACAGATTGGCTGTGTTCAGGGTGAGGAAAGAAGGGGGAAAGTTCAAAAACAAAACGAAAAAAATGGCTTTGAAAACCACATGGTACACCGCAAGAATAAAAGAATGGGTCGTCAGGCCCTAGAATTAACTTTCAGCTTCGATTGCTTCAAATATTGGCCAATTAGAGATTTATGTTAATCAAAGTAAAAAATCTGATCTTTAAAATGAGCTGCGTCTTTGGTTTGTGCATGCTGTCATACCTTGGTGTGATTGCGAACTTGTGGAAAGTTGCATTTTTTCCAGATTTTGCCTTCCTGTTTCTTGGAAACTATGAGAAACTCCTATATGCTCTTCTTGTTGTTTATTCTTACGAATAAAGTTCATATAGTAGAATATGTATGAAAAATTTTGACCCTTTGTATTGATTATTATCCCCCGCCAACACGAAGTGGGAGGGGGATATAGGTTTGACCTCCGTCCGTCCGTCCGTGCGTGCGTGCGTGCGTCCGTCCGTCCGTCCGAGATAAAGGGGACAGCTTTACTCAGAAACTACTACAGATACAGTAACCAAATTTGGTGTGTAGCTTCAGACCATAAAGGCCTTGATCGAGTTCGAAAATGAGAAGCGCACGATTGGCGGGGGATGTTGTAGACCATGTCGACTTGTTATTTATGTTATAGTCCATCAAAAATAAACTCACTTCATGAAACAGTGTGAAATGGAAAAGCAAGTTCAAACAGCCATAATATTCTGGGTATTCATTCTAGAACTCTCTCTTATTG
The DNA here is from genome assembly GCA_029721435.1 of Gymnothorax reevesii. NCBI lineage: Eukaryota > Metazoa > Chordata > Actinopteri > Anguilliformes > Muraenidae > Gymnothorax > Gymnothorax reevesii. The sequence goes on along the minus strand of CM056583.1, from coordinate 56,226,528 downwards.
CATATACCAATAAATATTTGTACCAAATATTATTCCTTATGATTCATCTGAATTGTCCATTTAGTATAATTCTCTATAGGAGTTATTTATGTCCTGTTACTGCTGGTGGTCAGAAATATCTCTAACTTTCACAGGGTTTCCTTCTGGCTTGAAGATGTTATTGCAGGATGAGGCTATCAAAAAGGTTGGGGTGGGCATTGAAGGAGACATGTGGAAGATGCTCAGTGACTTTGACATCAAACTCAAGAACTATGTGGAACTATCAAATCTTGCCAATGAAACTGTAAGTTTTGGTCTAAAATTTGCACCATACTCACAATATTCAAGAATGTTAATACAATGAGTGTAAATGATATTTTGTTTCGGTGTATTTACTGATTTGAATTTGCAGTCCACATATGCCCTTTATTCAGGAAGCCTGTGGTCACTCAAGAACATCTGTAATCTTTATGGTAGATTCTCCATCGAAAGCAAAGGTTGTCAGTACAGTGACATGCTCAGTGCTCTAATGTAAAATCCTAAACTTGCTTCTCCTGGAAGCATGGGGTTTCGAACAGCAGCACAGTTTACAGATGCATTCCAGATAGTGGGGCAAAGCCTAATTACTGGCACAGATTTGCAGGCTCCTCTGTGGGTTTTGGCTCATTTTCTGTGCTGCACCGAGACCTCGGTTTCATGTGCTCTTCAGCTCAGGTGCTCAGAGAAATGGAGCCTGGATGGACTGGTGAAGCACCTGCTCAGGAGGCAGCTGATGAAAGACAAGGACGTGCGCTGCAGCCAATGGGATGACTTTGAGCTCTCAGAGGACCAAAAGAGATATGCTGCAACAGATGCTTACGTAAGGTCCTCCAGTTAGAGCTTGTATAGTGGGGCTCAATGGCTTACGATGGGTAAAAAGGTTATGTTTCGCCGTAGGAAACGCCCACTTTGATTTGGTTCTGCACTATTAATTGGGAATGTATGCATATGCAATTAGGTGTTTCCTTGCATGTGTTTATCCTGAGAGCAGTCCTATCTCATGCTAAAAATTGCTAAATTATTTGAATGATGATTCGCGCATATGAATGTATTGGGTGTCGTTTGCATGTTAGACTGAACACATACCATACAGCTCACATCAAAACGGAAAAAATCGCTAACTAAAGAAATCACAAACTCGTTGTTTCGTGAGATTAATGCTGTAAGCCTTTTAACTGCCGACAGTGACTGAGAGGCGGATCCGGATGAGAAAATATAGTTCCTCTCCATGTGTGGTTTCCTTAACTGACTAACTCCACATGACCACACATCTTCACCGGTGGGAGGTGTTCTTTGATCTAATTGCTAGTGACAACTTTAGGCATTCAGCCTTTCCTCTTGCACTTGAGCAGTGATACACTTACACTACCCACTGTTCAGTAAGAATCACTTGATGCAGGATATTTTAACATAATGGATTAATCAAGAGAAGTTAACAGAAAATTGTAGTATATTTTCTGTTGCACCAATGTGGGGGAGTGACATGAGCTGAGAACAGACATCGCTGAAAGTCCAGCGGAGACAGCGGCTGATTTGTGTTGCTTGTGTTACATAGTGTCTGTACCGACACCATGCACCTAAAACTGAAAGGTTACTGGCTAACGTCAACAGAATATGCAAGGTCTTACATCGTTGCCTTTGTAACTTCGAGTGTGTCTGTATGAAACATGAATTGAGGAAATTAAACAGATGTAAAATAAATAAAGATTTGTTTTTATCTCGCAAAAACTTAAGTTGCAACATTCCTTGTAAATTCAGGCGCACTTACCAAAAGGAAAGTGAAAATGGGTGTGGACATCACAGCACTGTACATAATAAAATATTGTTATTCTGTCCAACACAGAAAATCTTTGTCAGAGTATTTCCTTTCATAATGTTTGTTTATCTGCCAAGCTGAAGCAAGTCTGGATAACGAGAACTGGAACCCCAATAACCTATGTCAAACCTTCGAGGGGGGGGTGGGGTTCCCCTTTTTTGCATCTAGTGCAGACCTGCAAAAAATATGACTTAAACTTTAAGTTTAAAATGAAATAAGATACACGCTGGACCACCTGTGATATGTATCCTGGAGGGGTTTCGTGCCTGGGTACTATATTTATAAATGCTTTGTATCCCTGCACAGCGCTTTCTCAGACAACCTACCACTTTTCTACCCTCATGTTGCTCTGAAGTCACCGTTACCTTCTCCCGACCGTACCGCGATAGAATTCCGTTTTGATGTGATCTGTACTGTACATTAACTATGCTCTCTCTGTTTGATCAGGCTGGACTAATGATTTACAACAAACTGCAGGAAATTGCTTCAGGTTGGTACCTATGCACCTTACAACTTGTCGCTCCTGTCAGCAGTCTATTGCAACTGAGCAATTGCGTATATAATTAAGAATATTGTTTTAATCTCTATGTTTTTATAGCAGGGTCCGCTTTGCATCTGACCATGAAAGAGAAACTTCTCCAAATGGCAAATGAGCTGAAGCAGTTGGCTGAGCACATTCCTGATGGAGACCAGGACATTAACAGGTCTGAGCAGTGTACTGATATGTGCTGTGTACGCTAGGCCTGACCCCGTTTAGTCGGCTGGTCAATTGTTTGGTGGATGGCCTGTTCATCAACCAAGATTTGTTTTAATTAGGGACAGCCCTATTGTACGCTGCGTGAGCTGAGGTGGAAGTTTGTCACGTGAAGTGAAGTGCTCTGGAGTTAATTGAGCGCTAACTTGCATCTCTTGCTGTCAGTGCTGCAGATGTAGTGAATGACATGACGGTTAACCTGGAGACCTTAAGATGCCTGCTGTTGGGGAACAGCATCGACATGCACACGAGAGTGGCGGCAGACCTGCCCAATCAGGGAGCATCAGAGGAGAAAGAGGACTTGGAACGCTCAAGTGAAGATCTTCTGAATCTCCCTGAAAACGGTCGTGACCCAACGGACCAGGTCAGGCCTCCTGAACGCTGCGGCTCTGCCCATCAAGACGGTGCCTGGATGTCCCTGGATATCTCAGAGTACGAGCTTCAGATGCTGGAGGTGCAAGCCAGGCGAGAAGAACTAGAGGAGCAATCGACCCTCGAATTCCAGGTAATAATATCTCTTCACTTGCAGTGCAGCTTTTCTGATTTAGATGAATGAAAGAATGCAGTCAGTGTTTTTGTGCGTATTATCTCGTTATTTGGAGCAGTCGTGGAACATTACAGTGTACTCTTGAACCTGCTTTTTGATGCTTCTAGCCTAAAGATAATATCATCTACAGACTGCTAGAAAGTTAATTCCCTTATCACTGACAGGCCTTCAAAAACAAATTTAAGCCGCATTAAAGTGGCATATTTAATATTAGTATTTTAATCCTAGAGTGTCATTTTAGAGAGAAATATCTCACTCTATTTTTGAAAGCTGAAACTGTCGAGCATTCCACAGGAACGACTTGCAAATTGTATAAAACCGACACAGGCTCTATCATTTTTTTTGATTCTGTGTTTTGTGGTGGCTGTTCTGCTGCTCTGGCATTGGTCACATGCTGCTCTGTTTTTCCCCCATCTGCCTTCCACAGCTGTTTCCATTTGTGGTATGAACACTGAAATCTACAAGCTCCTCAAAATGGGCAAGCGACCATGGCTTGTAGTTTGATTTAACACTCTTCATTAAATGTGATATGTGATCTGTTGATTTGTCTGTATAAACCGTTTAACTTGCTTTTGTCCAAATGAGATCATCAGGCCGAAGACAAGACGATAAAGACAGTAAAACAGATGACTAAGCTGCCTTGTTTTTGCTCCTGCTTAAGGAAAGGAAGCCCTTGGATGACTCCTCTGACCTCTCCTATGTAGTTGAAAGTGATGAAGAGCTGGAGAATGAAATGCTTCAGGTGACCCTGGGATTTTGAGGTCGTTTTGAGGGCTTTCGCTGCTAAGTTTTGCTACCATCACCCAATTTATGGCTGTGTATGACATGAACCTGGAGGAGGTGCTGTGAGTCAGATTCAAGATGTTGGCTCCTACGATATGTGACTGGGAATTAGACAATGTCATTCGTACCTAGCAGGGCAGGCTCACAGTTTAAACATCACTCAGTTTTACAGTGAATATATTTTCTTGGTTTCCACTAGTCAAGTTTTGTCTAGTTGCTCTTATTTTTTTATCTTAAATCCTGTGATTTGATGACATCTTGAGACTCTGAGCAGTACCCTCACTCCCACTCGGTACTGGCTTATAATAGTGCAGTGATGGCCTCGACCTGCATGTTTTCATTTGTCATCCCTCTCTCTCTCTCTGAAAGTGTGTGGAGGAGGTGGAGAAGATGACTCAGGGAGGAAAAGGCCCTCGTACAGGCAGACAGGAGGACCCGCGATCATGCCCTGCCATTATAGATGATGATGATGATGAAGATGAGGGAATTGAGGAAGAAGCAGAGGAAGTCTTCGGTAATGGCTCCCCTGCCGATCCACATCGACTTTCCAGAATTCTATCATTTTTTGGCTTACCGGCCCTATAGTGACCTTGACATTGATTTTCATTGATTCAAATGCCAAACTTCACATGAAATTTTCATACCTTGTATCATCGCTGTAAGACTGCTTGCCAGTAAGCTACAGGATCCTTGGTCGTATTTTTACTCTTTTTTTTTCAATTCCTGCAAACTGAAGGCGCTGTAATTAAATGGCAGCATTCTGCAGCAGCCCTGACGCTGTAAGCAGTCCCTAGCCATGTTCCCATCGCTGTGTTCACAGACTTCTCGGTGAAGAAGTGCTGATCCAGGATCAGCTTTCTCTGCTCCTGAACCTAATCTTGTTCATTCTGAGCTAAAAAGACAAAGTGATCCCGAATTAGTGCTCTTATTCAAAAATGTTTTATGAATACGGACCCTGGTGAGCGCTGAGTTGGTACAGCTCATATACCCTGGTATCTTCTCCACAGGTACAATGTAACTTATATGCCCTGGTACCTTCTCTTAAAACTCTCATTCAAGAAACTGCCCTTAAAGCCCATTTCTCTATGACTAGGGACATAAGTGGATCTGGTGCAGAAAAAAATGCCTGTCATACTCTATTGATCTAAACAGAAGGCTGTATTTTTTATGTTCCCTGAAGTCCGTTGAGAAAGCAGTGAAGAATATTAATTTAGACCCTTCATCTCTATTGAAAGAAAGCTCAAGAGGGGATAGATATTCTGTTTCAGATTAGATTTTATACTGGGGTCATTTTTGGGGCTCTTTAGATGATTAACTGGATAAGGGGTGTGATGTCTAGTCTCATATTACCAGCATATTGACGCACAGTTTTTTGTTTTTTTTTTTACACTGTTGGGTATTTCATTCTGCGGCATGGGCGTAGGCCAGGGCTACTTTATCTTCCTGTAATAAAACACCTCCTGCTGTGTCTGGTTTGGGCTGTGTCACTGCAGCAGTGTTATTGCAGATTTTCAGAGCATAGCGTGCTACTCTGTATCGCATGGATTCCAGTGCTGCAATTGCAGTTTCCAGACATCTATTTAGGTCGCTCTCTAAAACTTAATTCCTTTGCAGAGCTGGGCTGTTTGTGAATGTGAGTTTAATAACAGCAGTATGGGATTAAGTTCCACACTCAATTTATCCAGACAGCTGTGAAAGTATTTTGTCACAAGCAATTGAATCTCTCCCTCCCTCTCTCCCCTTCCCTATCCCTTCCTCCTTGCCTTCTTCTTTTTCATCTCTTCTTTTCATTTTCTCAACATCCAGATCCTTCTCTCCCAGAGCCAACCCCTGAACAGATTAATTGCCTTAAGACGTACTTTGGCCACTTCCGTTTCAAGCCGTGAGTAGACGCATATTTTAATCTCATTAACACGTTTTCATTTAATAAAATCTAATCTTTTCCATTCTCCCCACCGTGGCGTGCATCTCTGCTCTAATATATCAGGGTGATTTTGGACCAAATTATATTATATCCATTTTGCTTTTTATTATATTTTATTGTATATATTTTTGCACAAATCATTAATTTCTTTGTCATGACAGTTACTGCATAACACATGCCTTTATCATTTTGTTCAGAAATGTTTTGCTTTAGGAGGCTTTCTTTTGCAGCCCACTGGAGCATTTGCAGAGTCAAATGTGCTACATCGTCAGATAATTTCATAACTGTTCACATTCTGAGCCATCTCAAAGGCTGTTCTTCGTATTACTCCAAATCTGAGAGCACTGGGACTGTAGGCTAACTTTAAAACTGAAAGCAGTGATTTGTTAATTCTTCAACACTTCAGGCACCATCTAAAAAACATTCAAGGCGATGTTTTAAATGAACCCCCTTAAAGATGAGGGCTTCCTAGAAAACTTAAAAGTTGTCAACGTTCACCAAAACCTTCATTTTCCGCTTTTGTTCTTGATAGAAACGTGAAATAAAAACAGTTTTTTGCGCATAGACCTTTTGGCTTTCATGGGGAATTTTTGCCTTTTTCCTAATGTTCACCTTCGTTATGTAAAAAATCAATAAACCAAGCAAATTTTGACTTGTCATAATTTATTCCTATTATTATTATTATTATTATTATTATCCATAATAAACATAATCATTTCTTATTACCATCATCATTATTTATAATTATCATTATCATGATCATTTAGCACCATTATTTTAATCATAATAAGAAATTATTATTATTGCTTCCAGATCATTGCAAATTGATATTCGCTGTTACAGTATGGGTGATGGTTCCCCATTTTCAACTCGATTGAAATTCCACAAACTCAGGAAAATCCTCCTCCTCAAGCTTGTCCACTGTGCCTTGCCAAGCAGGTCAGCAGGTGCATCATAATCTGGTTCTGAGATTGTTTTTGTCAAACTACCAGCTGAACTCGACATCAGTGTTGCTCCCCTTGCTCACTTGGTCAGCCATTGTCTTGAATCAAAGCTTTGGAAACTTTTTATTATCCCCCGTCAACATAAAGTGGGAGGGGGATATAGGTTTGACCGTCCGTCCGTCCGTCCGAGATAAAGGGGACAGCTTTACTCAGAAACTACTACAGATACAGTAACCAAATTTGGTGTGTAGCTTCTGACCATCAAGGCCTTGATCGAGTTCGAAAATAAGAAGCGCACGATTGGCGGGGGATGTTGTTGACCATGTCGACTTGTTTTTAAATTTATTAAAATACAAATCCCATGGTGAATTTTCCTTCCCCACTTGTATTTCAGTAACCATGATGTATTTCATCAATCACGTTCCTTGGAGGCAGTGATATCATCTAAAATGCGCAAACATCGCATCAGGCCTTAATGCAGGGGTCCCCAATCTTTCCTAGAAAGGGCCGGTGCGGGTGCAGGCTTTCATTGCAACCAACCAACCAACCAGCTATGCACCTGATGCTACTAATCAAGCTTATTAGTAAGGAGTCCAGGGGTTGATTAGTAGCATCAGGTGTGTAAATGCTTGGTTACAATGAAGGCCTGCACCCACACCGGCCCTTTCTGGGAAAGATTGAGGACCCCTGCCTTAAAGGGAGAAGCACGCAGATGTCGCTGCTGATCTGTAAGGATGTCCCTCCTTCTTCCAGAGTTCTCAAACTTACATTGTCAGGAACCATTGCAATGGAATATGACCCTATATGAGTGATTTTTTTTTTTTTTTTTGAAGCGCTACAAAAATCTTTAGCTACTTTCAATGTGACAGACTCCACTAAAATGTGTGCCTTTCGGAAAATGGAGTAATAACAGTTGCGTTATGTTGGTTAATGTGGCAAGAATTGGTTGCAGGTCACTTTAGTTTGCTAGGTAGTTATAACTAATGTTAACACTAGCTAATGTGTGAAATTTCTTGAGTTGTCGCAACCATTACTGACCGCTACGCTTACCTGCTCTGGTGCTCACTTTTTGGACATGCAGACAAGTTTGGGAAAATTACCTGTTCACAATCTTTCCAATTAAGTACCTTTACTGTAACCACTATTGGTGTACAACTCTGCTATTCTAAATTGTAAAATAGTTGTCAAGTACTTGCTGTCACCATCTGTTTTCAAGAACCATTTATTTTTTATTTCCAATTTCACTGAAGGGCTGTTCATGTATTGTATCATCAGTAAGGTAATTTAGATGAATTGCCGTATCTCTATTTTGAGCACAGCCCTAAATCTCATATGTATTGTATTGTTATAGTAAGTTGGCAAATTTTGCTGACCGATTTAGAACCTTGCTGAATTTCTGTAAAATGTTGTGCATTCCAAGTATTTGCTTGACCACTGTTGCTTCCATATTGAAAGAGTGTTTATATTTTGGAACACAGGGAAGTTACACTCCAGCTGAACTGTGTGAGGTAATGCAAACTTGGAACAAAGTGTGAACATATTATTCCATTTCACATCATTAGGATGATGACTATGCTTCATTGGCATCATGGGCTGTTTAAAAAAATAATGGCAAGGCACTTTGACGTCAGGCACGGACTTCGCTTGGGGTTGGTGAAAATTCCTTTGGCGCACAGAGGTGCAGTTTTGGGATTTTGCCATTTTATTTTACAATTTGGAGCCAGAATATACGCTGTACGGCCACTGAGCCTGATTCATCCGCTTGTGAGAGATTTAGTCATGTTACCTGCTTCAGGTTTTTAAACATTTCTCTTTTGTCCCAATAACAACTCCGCACACAGGGAGACCATTAGATGAAGAAAAACACATTGAGGAAGCAAATTTTCTTCTGGGGAAAAAGTATTTACGTTGTGATTTTGCTTTGGGTTACGATAATCTTTTTGAGGCTATTCTTGCAGTTGACTTGAATGAAGAATGTGGTGCCACAGGCTTATGCTGTTTTCTGGGTCCCAAGTGGTGGTCTGTTGTGCGTCAGTGCGTAAACTTTTGGGCTTGTCTGCGCTCTAGCGCCTTCACTTTTTGAGCTAGCCTCTTGATATTGCATTTGTATGTTTATGACCATAAGGTCTCGGACGAGTTCGATTTTCGGCACAATTGGCCCACTACTTCGGCCCATAGGGGGCGCTATCCTTGCACATTCGGGCCAAGCGGGCACAGTGGCATTGCCACTGTTTTTGACCTATAGTTGAACTAGCTGCATTGGTGCTTGAGAACAACACTTCTCAAAGACAGCCAGAAAGAAGTCTCTGTCTCCTTGTAAATCTCCTTGGTTGACATAGCCAGTCTTTGAGGCACAGTTTTAGGTAGAAATAGAAATATTGGGAGTGCAAAAAAAATTTTTGGGTGTGCTGTTAATTTTGTGTTATTTCAAAACGACGCGCGAAGAGCGCTGGGCCGGTTTACCCCCCCCCCCCCCCCACAGGGGGGAAAATGTTTTAAAAACAAGGCCTAAATGGTGCATTCTAGTGCATTCTGAAGACAAAATATTACATTTCAGCACAAAACATCGGCTTAGTTTTTTCTTCATTACATTGATATATTGTTATATTTTCTATTGTTGTCAATGCATTTTACACCTTTTCTAGCTTTGGCGAGAAAAAGATGGATTTAGCAACTGACAAGGTGAGAGACAAATGATTAAATAAAGGAATAAGTCCCGAGAAGCAGTGGGTTACAGCCATTTTATAACGGCAGAGGGGCGTTCTAAGTCACGACGCATAGCGGAGTGCCTTAGTGCCCCTCCGCCGTTATAAAATCACTGTAACCCTCTGCTTCAAGGGGCTTATTCCTTTTATAAAACTGTTACCCTACATATAACTAGTCCATTAAATAAACACGCAAGAGAAAAAAAATTGTCAATTTATTGGTAATAATGCAACAATAAAATTGAGAACTTCTTTCACCAAGCAAGATAGAGTGGACAGAATGGTTGGCCAGCAACACAGACGCTAAGATTGCTTTTTCATCTAGCGCCATTGTCATGTCACATCAGGCTATTTGGGCTCGCTAATGTAGATATACTATGAAAGCAGGCTATTTTGAATGTCACCTTCGGTCTCCCGAAGACCCCGTTAAATTTTACGTTCATTTCGGTTTTCGAGTTTCCTTGTTCTCAATTTGCGCTGATCGGCCAAATCATTACAACCAGCAGCGAGAGTAGGAAACGATTGACTTTTGTTCTCCACGCTTGCCGATGTCCAGGAAAATATGTTGAATTGTGCACTGCTAGCCAGCTTGTCAATTAGCTAGTGTTCACGACAGTGGAAGTGGTTACCCTGCACATAAGGCAAAAAATAAACACACCAGAAAAAGTCAACAATTTATCGCTAATAGGCTACTGAAATCGTGAACGAGTTCGCAACATAGCTTGCAGCGCAAAAGTGATATCGCTCTCTGTAATGCAATAGTTAGCTAGGTAGATAGCCAACTGGTTATCGGGTTAAAAGGCTATACATCGCACTGAAATGGCGAGCTAAAAGTCTAGAAGCAAACGTGACTTAACGAGACAGTTGAGTGCGGAGATGTTCGTTGCGCGTAGGGATATTTTGAGCTTCGGCCTGCCACAGTGGGTTACGGTAAATTTATACTGCCATGGAACACGGCTCAGCCAATCACATTTAAGGATGGGAAGCACCTGTTTTATAATACATATTAGGACTGCTTTGGTCAAGCCGTGCACCATTTTTTTGGCAGTGTTTTTCGAAAATTAGCCGTGCAAATCACGGCTGCACGGCTCGCTAGCTAAAACTAAGCTTTGAGGTAGTTTCCATATTGTGAATAGGCTTTCTAACCTCTCTGTATCTGTTTCATAGGAAGTTCTCTACTAGGCACATCAGGGTTCTCGACCACTGTATTTTCACAGGTTTCATTTGTGTTTATGAAAGTTGTTGTAGTTATGGCCTAATCACATTCCTGCCTGTGCAGGAGAATAGTTTCTGGATCTTCTAATTTGAGCTTACCTTCGCTGAATTTTGGTTTTAGGCAATTCTGGAATGGTGAGGAATTTTGCTAAGTCAGCACAGCAGTGGTGTCCCCCTGCTTGCTTTGTAACGGGTTGGTGGGGGAAATCGTCTGTGTGCTGTAAAGGCTCAGAGGAGTGATGTGTCCTTGATTGCCCTGGAACGTGTTGTGTGCTTGTATCTGGCCAGAAATGCTTTTAAAGGGCCCCACTTTGACTGCTAATGTGAAAGAGTATCTGTTAAGGCCTGGACAAGTGAAATGTTCTTTGTTACGATACATCTTGGAGAATACACAACACTGCGAGAATACATTGTATATATTCTCCTCTTGTCAGGCATCACTGAATAATTTGTGAAAACAGTGTTGTAGCACTGCTGCGGAGTCATGGAAATATGGTGATTTCTCACTCCACAAACGCTGCTGCTTCTTCTCTCAGCACAGCTTGCACTGATCCAGTCTGGGCCAGAGTGAGGTTTACTCACCGAGAATTTCAATGTGGCTGAAACCCCGGCCGAGGTCAGAGGCCGGTTGATTCCCACTTGACAGGGATGATTGTTGTCTCTGCACTAGCGTTTCGTCTGTGACATGGCGCCTTCTCTCACTGCCCTTGAAAAACTCATCACGTCTGCTACGGAAGGAAGAAAATTGGGGGCTCTCTTTTCCGCCTCTCCGCCCCTCCTCATCTGCCTTTCAGTTCTGTAGGGAGGGGGAAATTGGATTTGAACTGAAAATGATGTCCTGTCCGTCAGGCATGTGAACAACACAAACATCACTTATTTTCTCCTCTTTTTTTTAATTTTTTTTTAGAGTGCAGTGGAAGGTGATTTACTCCGTTCTAAAGGAGCGGAGAGATAACCTTGTCGTCATGGCTACGGGTGAGCTCCTCTCCACATTGATGATGATTGACAAAAATGTTTATGATGGTCGCTGCAAAGTTCTGAGGCAGTGAAGAGAGAGGATGTTTGTATTGTGATTGGGACATTGGAAGTGTTATGTCTGTCAGAATGCATTTCTGTAAAGGCCTTGTACTGGTTTATTGTCTCTCCACACTCATGTTAAGGCAGTGTACTGTGTGTCATGTGCCAGGTGGTCTGCTGGTTTGATTGATCTCTCAATCCCCCACCCCTCCAATGCCTGCTTTATTATGATTCCTTGCACACGCTCATGGTATAATAATTCAGTTTTCCATTTCTTGTGCTCGTTATGACTTGTATTGTATTGCTACTTGATTTGATTCGGAACCATACTTCTGCTATTCTGAGTGTTCATTGTGATGCCAAATTAATTTGAAAGTAGGAATGTAATGCAGAACATTTTTTTTTCCTGGATTGAATCAGCATTTGTCTGTGGTTTAGGTTGTCTGTATTCAATTTGCCTGCGAAAGTGCACTTCTGCAAGTTTGTAAATTTCTTCTTTATGAACTTGCCAAACTTAATTCCTGAAGGAAACAAGAAAGTGATCCTGTGAATTCATATTCCACTCAAGTCTGAGCAAATTTTGGCCGAATCCTAGTGAGGCTTTTTAAACTGCCGAATACAAAACCACATTGTCCTCTCTCCACCTTTCAACAGTGATTGCCCCCTGGTGGAAGCTTATCACAAGTACTAAAATGTTTTTGTTTTCATTAGAGTACAGTACACAATGTTTTAGATATTGCAGGAGTGACAATTAGTTTTAAAAAGATTTATTTCACAGGTATTTATTTGTTATTGCAGGTGAGTCTGTGCATAAAAATTTTTTTCTTTCATTATATGCTGCCAGCCATGAAGTTAAAACATTATAGATAACCAGTCTTAACCACATTCACAGGCTCTAGGCTCTGAAAGTTGTTCTGGTGGCATAACTGCCATGGCATGCACATGAAAAGGATTTTTCAAGCATTTCAGTGAGATGAGTTAGGAGTGGGTGGTTTGTAACAAATCTGATGGTGATACTGGGTGAGGTGTTTGTAATTCATGGAGAAGTCTGAGAGTGGCGCAGGGTGAGGTGTATGTAATGTATGCAGAAATCTGAAAATGTTGTTGGGTGAGTTGCACATAAATAATGGTCGTGGTTATTTTTCTCTAGGCTATGGTAAGAGTCTGTGCTTCCAGTTCCCCCCAGTGTACTGTGGGGGTGTCAGTGTGGTGGTCTCCCCTCTCATCTCCCTCATGGAGGACCAGGTGCTGCAGCTGAGGTGGGTTAACCCTTCCACTAGTGTTTTCATGTGTAAATGATAGAACATTTTCCCATCTACTGATATTTCATTTGTGTGATGTCTTTACATTAACTACTCCCTTGTGAATCAAAGTTTAACATGTTGGAATTAAACAATTATTACAAGCAAGGCATGGCCAATACTGAAATGACTCCGATAATTGCACTGAATGACAGATAAATGGATATTGTATAATGGAAATTAACTCTGGTAATAAAAATCTTTGTCACAAATTTGGAATGCACCTCCAATGGTGTTGTCATTTTGTTACAAACTAATATTTTCACCTGCAGTAGATGAGTAAAACCAGTGATGGAACGCACTTAAGACTTAACATTTGGTGAGCAGGGCTGAGGACTGAAGATGTGGAATTATTGGTTTATATCAGGAGCGGCTGATGCAACTCTGATGTTGCACCCCTGTTGGTTAGTGAGGGACTTAATCAAGTTCTTAGCTGAATTGCCCCCCCCCCCCCAGAATACAGAGTGATGCTGCCAGTTAGTCAGCTCTGACGCAGGATTCTTCATTTGGAAAGGGCAATATTTGCAAATGTGTTTTTGGCATATTGCCCTCTAATGTTTTTTTTTTTTTGAGATTCCCTGAAATGGCGTAATGGTACCTTGACTTACACTAACTCCCTTCTCTTTCTCTTGCAGAATGTCAAACATTCCTGCATGTTTTCTTGGGTCTGCTCAGACAAGCAACATTATACCTGACCTGAAGAAGTATGTTGACAAAGGTTTCAGGGTACTTGCACATTTCAGGACTGTTGTATGACTCTTGGGTTTTCCTCATTGTCCCTTTTACTGCTCATTAACTGCCTTAAATCTGTCCTAAAACGGCCCTCTGCTAATTTACTTAGAGGATTAAATTGGGTTCAAGCAAGGTAATGCTTTTTCTGGAAAAAACCATTTCCAGTAATGGGCCTGTAAGGATGCAACCCAGCATTTATTTCCCTCTTTGCTGTAGTCATCAAGTGTTAGTATCTGTGTTTCAGTAAGATGTAAATTGACTCTTATTTGATGGCATTTATATGACCTGTCACCCTGTATTTCTTGACCCTAATTGTCTGTCATTTACTTAATTACCTTTATCTGTTGTTTGGAGTTACTGACTGTTTGTATCATGTGCAGAGGACATTTTCGTGTGGCGTACATGACTCCAGAATTCTGCTCGGGACGGATATCCCTTCTTGAAGAGATCAACGAAGGTATAGGTGAGTGGTGACTTGATGACTCCTTCACATGCGAAACTTTGAAATGCCTGAATGAGAGCCATTCATTAGAAAGTCCGCATTAACCCCTTTGCGCAGATGTAGATGATGGCGTCCATAAATTCCTAAATGTAATTCCTTAATAATTCTGTAATAGAACTTCCAAATGTCTTGCTTCGCTGAAATAATTTTCCACAGTCTCTGTTACAAAAAAAAACTGAGTTATAAAGCCTAAATGGGTTCGTGCATAACAGAAAAAATTGCCATCATTTGTATTTTGTGCAAAGTGGTTAAGGGAAAGTGGTTGGGGGGGGTGGTTGTTTTCTTTCTTAAATTCATGGAAACACTGTCCTCTAGATGTTTTACCTGATGTTTTTCTATTTTGTCACAAGCAATGATTTTGTAGATTCAGTATGTTCTCATTTTTCTTGTTCTCTTTCTGTTGAATGGTTCAGTTAACTTGCACTCAATGGTCTTTTTGAGGGAGGGTTGTAATTTTGATAACTGTAGTGTCGGCATGTCCTTTTAGGCCTCACACTAATAGCCATAGATGAGGCCCACTGCATCTCGGAGTGGGGACATGATTTCCGGGGTGCTTACAGAAACCTGGGGCTTCTGAAGAAAAAACTTCCTCAGGTGAGTGAGGAATCTGTTTGCACTGTACCTCAGGTGTGTTGAGAAGATGGGACGTGTTCTGCTTGGCCCTTCACTCCTGGCTCATTTCTCCTGAGCGATATCGCTTACAGTGTCTCTGTGCAGGTTCCCATCGTGGCCCTGACTGCCACTGCCAGCCCCTCCATTCGAGTCGACATAGTGCAGAGTTTGAGGCTTGTTCAGCCTATTGTCACTTGCACCACCTTCGACCGACCCAATCTCTACCTGGATGTGCACCGCAAGTCTGGTGACATCATACAGGACCTCAAGCAATTCTTGGTCAAGAAGAAGAAGTAGGTATTCATGTTAAGTGACTCACTCATGCTGACTTTGACCTGTACAGTGCTGTGAATACATGAAGAGTTTTATCACAGAATGTGATATATTCATTTGAAGCATTTTCAGAAAAATGTGAATTTGTTTCATGGGAAACGTAAAAATAGAAAACCGTTATCATTTGTCACTATGTCTTGCTAAACATGTTAAAGCACTATACAATAATGCAATTAAATCTAAGAAACATTAATTTTTTGAAAAAAAGTGAACTCTTATGATTATTTGGCAAAATGCAGTATATCCACAGAAGTTCGTGCTGAAGTCAAATGCTTGTTATTCATTATCATATACATAAACATTTCCATATTTCTGTCGTAATTTGTAATACTTCTTTGCATGTGGTGCGCTGTCTTTTTTGCTAATGTGCTGCTCACTGCGCCCCCGAACTCGCTCAGCGGGGAGAAAACTATGAAATGCATTCTCAATGGATAAATTCAGGAATCTTTTTTCCTGCAGAACTTGCAGCATAGAAATGACTCTAATGTTTGCTTTGCCTAGAACAAGAGTCACTAAACACTTTGTGCTTGTTGGCAGTGGGGGATTCTCCTTTGCTGATTGGCTGTGTAGATATCACAGTCAGCAGAAAAACTAGCTTAGCGTTTATTGCGTTTTGAAATGAAAGCTGATTTTCGAGCATGCTAAACACTAGGATATGTATCGTTTTTCAAAGGTCTGAGCTGGACATGACACCAATGATGATCTTGCGGGGGTGCATGAATACTGCCACCCTTCTGTATCTGAGCATCACTTCAATGGAACTTGTTTGACAATATGAAGTGGAATGGAAAAAAGCAGCTTATGAAGCTATGATCGAAAGAAATTCAAGAACACATGGCAACGTTGACCTTTATCAATCTGAAAAGGGATACAAAGCCACTTCTAAGGCTTCTGGACTCTAGTGAAGCATGATAAGAGCCACTGTCGATCAATTCAGAAAACTTGAAACAGTAGTGAACCCTCCCGGGAGGGACTGGTTAACCAGAATTCCCCTGAGAGCCCACTGATAAGTCATCCAGGAGGTCGAACAAGAACCCAGGCAAAAAGCTGAAGAACTGCAGGCCTCGCCTGTCTCAGTTAAGGTCAGTGTTCACTATTACACAGTGAGAAAGAGACTGCGCAAAAATTACATCCATGGGAGAGCTTCATGGCACTAAACACTGCTGACAAAGAAGAACACAAGGCTGATCTCACTTTTGCAAAAAAATTCCCGGGGAATTTTGAAGTAATATTTCGTGGACTGATGAGTTAAAATATAAGTTTTGGAAGATATGGGTCCTGTAACATCTGGTGTAACCTAACAAAAAGAACATCATATCAACTGTCAAACACGGTGTTGTTATTTCAATGGTCTGGGACTGCTTTGCTACTTTAAGACTTTGGCGACTCGCCATAATTCCTTGAACCAACCATTATTTCATGACCTAAAGCTCAGACACAGTTGGGTTGTGCAGGAGGACAATGATCTGAAGCCATCAAGCAAGGAAGTCTACCTCTGAGTGGCTCAAAAGCAACAAAATGAAGGTTTTGGACTGGCTTGGTCAAAGTCCTGCCTTGAATCCAATTGAAATGCTGTGGCATGACCTTAAACAGGCAGTTCATCCTCAAAAACCCTTCGATGTGGCTGGAAAAAAAACAATTCTGCAAAGAAGAGTTTGCCAAAATTCCTCCACAACAATGTAAAAGACTAACTGTTGTCACAATTGATTGATTGCAGTTCTTGTCATTAAGGGCAGCACGACCGGTTATTATCCCCCTCCAACACGAAGTGTGAGAGGGATATAGATCTGATGTCCGTGCGTGTGTGCGTCTGTCCATCCGTCCGTCCGAGAGAAAGGGGACGACTTTTCTCAGAAACTATTACAGATGGGACAACCAAATTTGGTGTGTAGCTTCAGACCATAAAGGCCTTGATGGAGTTCGAAAATAAGAAGCACACGATTGGCGGGGGATGTTGTAGACAATGTTGACTTGTTAGGTTTGGGGAGGGGGCAGTTATTTTTCCACACGGGTAACGCAGGTTTCGAATTTCTCTTGACCTTAATGAAAAAAATGACCATTTAAAATCTGCATTTGGTATTTACTCGCGTTGTCTTTGTCTTATTGAAATTAGTTGCATGAGTTGAAAAGTTTAAATATGCTGAATTAGCAAAAATTGAAGCAATTAGAAAGTGGGCTAATACTTAACACAACACTGTATGTGCTCTGATAAACTCAAACATGCTTTTGCACATTTGTGTGCCCTCTTATAGACCGTTAATTGTGCTTAGATACATTGTCTACGTCTTTGTACTTAGAAGGCTTACTTGTTTATGCTTGTACTTGTGCACACTTATACTGTTATCTGATTATCATGGGACGCAGCTGTGTCACCTCAGGAGTGCTTTCCTCAGCCTGCCTAGCTTAACGACTCGCAGTTGTTGGGAGCTGTCCAGCTGGATGCGAGTCTAGGGAGTGCTGAACGGCCTTTGGCTCTCCCGCCGCTGTCCAGGGTGCTGAAGTTATGCTCCGAGGCTGGGGTGGGGGGGAGGAGAATCTGCTGTTACGGGCGTGCAGATGGGGTCAAAGGGCGTTGCCACGCCCCGGTTTTCCAAAATGCATTAAACACGCTTGTGGAAGCTCATACACACCATCAATGCTCTTGCCTGCTTATGCAGTGGCGGGTATGCCCATATACCCTCATGCGCATGTGCACATGCTGTTATACTCTCACTTACTCCTGCATGCTTATGCTCTCTGATATGTCTGTAAGCACTGCTTGGGAGTATTCTCTACAAAACCCCTCTGCTGTGCTTCAGATTACAGCGCCAAATAAGCGCTCCTCAGTGAAAATCTTCTGTGTTTTTGGTCACTGTAGTGGGGACTACGAGTTCGAAGGCCCGGCCATCGTTTATTGCCCCTCGAGGAAAGAAGCAGAACGAGTGTCGGCAGCGCTGTGCAAGTTGAATATCCTGTGTGGCTTGTACCATGCGGGTTTGGGCGTCAAGCAGAGGCGAGAGACTCAGCATCGCTTCATGAGGGATGAGATCCAGGTGACCTTCTGTTTCCTCATATCTTCTTTCCACTCTGCTGGGGTTTCACTCTCCTCTTGATCTTTCATTGTATGCAACTTTCATGCTTGTGAAGAACTCATGGCCTTTTATAATGGGAGAAAAATGGAAACCGAACTGGACAAATGAAAGTGTTGTTGCTCTCTTTTCACTCAACTATGGCTCCTTTTCCTTATTATGGATGTGTGTCCACTTGGGGAGAGAATAAGAGGCTTAAGTATTGAGACCGTAAGGTCCTGAGTTCAAGCCCTGGCCACGATCTTCGCGGTGTGTTCTTGGGCAAAACACTTCACTCCCACACTCCACGCCTCACTCCACCCAGGTGTATAAATGAGTACCAGCAAATAGTCAGGGAAACCTGACTAAGAGCTGGAGGGAGTACCTGCGATGGACTGGCATCCCATCCAGGGGGAGTAGTAATACTCCTCCTAATCGCTTCATGCCACAGAAACAGGGGTTCAGCACTGATGGGCCGCGAGGCTCGAAACAGACTTACTACTACTTACTTACTTTGTCTGTTTGAACTTGCCTTGTTCTCACGATGTTATTGCGGGTTTCCTGTGTGTACGCCAGTCTGCTCCAGCGGTCCAAAGACATGCAGGGTTTGTTTTTCTCCTGAAAAGTCTGAATCGTCTGGGCCTGGTGATGGATTGGATCACCACTGAGCAGGAATAACAGGGGTTGATTATGACTGATGTTGTCCACAGTGCATTGCTGCCACAATTGCCTTTGGCATGGGAATCAACAAGGCGGACATTCGCAAAGTCATCCACTATGGTGCCCCAAAGGAGATGGAGTCATATTACCAGGAGATTGGGCGCGCCGGGAGGGACGGGCTCCCCAGCGCTTGTCACGTTCTGTGGACTGCTGGGGACATGTCTTTAAACAAGTATGAATCTTTGTCATATGGGAGTCACTTTAAGGGATTTACATCAGTTATGCATTCAGTTCTCACTTGCTGTGTTAAGTCTGACCCTTAACATGACTGCCATCTGCCAACCATTTTAGCACTTATGTCACGTCTTTGGAGCCCACAGGTGCACATGAAGGTCAGGCCGTTGTGCTGTTATGGCTTATGTTCCTTTTTTTTTCTTGGCTTAAGTTGACTATCATCTGAAGTATTATTTCTTTAAGTAAGTACAGTTCAGAAGTTTGCGATCACATGGAAATTTTTATATTTTTGAATGGAAATGATTGTTTTATTTACCAAAGGGACATTGAATCGATTTAAAATGCTACAAACACATTGATTGTTTCAAGTTATTTGTATTATTTGGAAAAAAGGAAAAAAAAAAAAGTCTTAAATTTGATCTGTGTTTGCAATCTCAAAGCCCCGATTTTAGCAGTCATTGTTCCGGTGCTCTAAAAACACTGTACTTGGCGTGTTTATGAATAAGCGTGTCAATCTGCTTGAGATTGATGAGGTGTTTGAAAGTTGAACTTCTTTAAAATCTGAAATTCGTTGTAGGTTCCTCCTTAAGCAAGGGAAGAACGACAGATTCAGAGGTTACAAGATGAAAATGCTGGCCAAAATGGAGCAATACCTCAAGTCTAACAAGTGCAGGCGGAGGTGAGTTTACATTCTCTGTTTGGAACTGGCAAAATTTTCTATTCTTAGTCTAAGATGGTGTTTCAAATAGACAAAATATTGACAAAATTTATTCTGTAATCACTTCAGATTGTCCATACTAAACTCATTTAAGCTCAGGTGGGAACTTAATCAGTGTTTGTGAAAAAGCAAGTTTAAATACTATGAACAATATCTCCTGATTTAAGTTAAATTGTTGTTGGCTGTTCTTGCACACAGGCTAATCCTGTCCCACTTTGAAGATAAACAACTGCGCAAAGTGACAATGGGCATTATGGGGACCGATGAGTGCTGCGACAACTGCAAAAACGGGTTGGTTCCCATGGAACAGGCTAATGCTAATGTGTGTTTTTGTCTGTATGAGTTATTTTGCAGTCTTAGTGTAATGGGTGTCTCTTTGATGTCAGCGGGAAAAAGGACTTAAATGTGGAGGAGCCTGAGCCCCGGTTGCAGAATTTCGGTAACGAGGCTCACCAGCTGATGAGTGCCATCTCCGCGCTGGATGAAAAGTTTGGGATGCTCGTTCCCATCCTCTTCCTGCGCGGCTCAGTGAGTCTTGCTCTCTTTATCAGGTGTTTAACCTCCCAAATGTGCCTGTTTAATGAACGAATGAATTTTATTTGACCGTTTCCTCATTAAAATGATGCCTGGTAAGTGTTTGCTGAGGTAATTTGGATGACTGCATTTTTGCAGTAACTAGTGCTGCCAATGAATGTGATGCAATGTTGGGAATTTGCTATTTTTAATGGCTCCTCTTCTTGGACTGGATATGACTACTGTGGAGCCTGATTCACAGTGCTACTG
Organism: Gymnothorax reevesii; assembly: GCA_029721435.1. Taxonomy (NCBI): domain Eukaryota; kingdom Metazoa; phylum Chordata; class Actinopteri; order Anguilliformes; family Muraenidae; genus Gymnothorax; species Gymnothorax reevesii. The sequence goes on along the minus strand of CM056583.1, from coordinate 56,205,883 downwards.
TAAGGCTTTAAATGAAAGTAACATCACAGTGACATGCGGGTAACTGGCTACCGCTGCTGCTCTGGACTGTCTTTCTGTTGACCCCTTTAGGAATCTGATAGTTTTTAATGTGCACCTTGTTTGTCTCTCCCTCCAACTGTACTCTTCGGCCCCGTTTTCACTGGATTTGCCACCCTGCATTACATTTTTTATTCCCCTGGCTTTTAATGCAGGAGGATATAGTCGTCATTGTGGTCGCCTGTCAGTTAGTCTGTCTGTCTGTCTGACCGTCCTTGGACATTTCGTTACTGGAGCAGAACTCGAAAATCCTTCAATATTTATTAATGAAACTTGCAGTGAGTGTAAACCAGGTCCTATATTTTGGGACTGCTGAGATATGACTGCAGGGGCCGGGGGGATAAGTTATCTTCTGATTACTCCTTTTCTCCCTTCTCTCCATTGCTCTTTCTATCCCTCTACTGTGTCCCATCTATCCTCCCCTTCTCTCTCCCTGCCTCTCTCACTCTCTCACTCTCTCTCTCTCTCTCTCTCTCTCTCTCTCTCTCTCTCTCTCTGACTCAGGGCTCTCAGAGAGTGCCGGATAAGTACCGCCGGCACCGACTGTTTGGGGCCGGGAGGAAGGTGTCAGAGGCCTGGTGGAAGGCCCTGGCCCAGGTTCTGCTGTTGGAGGAGTATCTGAAGGAGAGCACCGGCCACAGCAGGTTCTCCACACTGTGCCAGCTCACCCCTAAGGTACCCACTCCTGGCGAGATATCAGCTATCCTTACGCAGAGGGTTTTTACAGTGCTGGAAATCCTTTGACACTTGAACTTCAGTGTGGTGTTTTTAAGGTTTAAAATGCGCTTTTATTTTGAGGGAAAGGCTTCAACTTGTAATGTTAATTGCATGACTTTCATAATACATCAATGTCTGGCTGAGTGGTTTCATTAATATGTAATTCACTCACCTCAGCTGTATGGTGCTGAAAAAGCTTGAAAATGCTTGAAAAGTGGTTGAATTAGACTTTGGAAAAGGAGTAGGAACCGTGCACTTGGTTTGTAGCATGGAAAATTGCATGAAAAGGGCATGGATTTTGTTGAGTTGTCAACGTGGGTGACATTATGGCCGTAGAACATTATTCATTTAGAAGGCAAGAAGAATTCGCTTCTGCATTTTTTTCTTTTAGTCAAAAAATTCTGACAGTTAAGTGGTTGGTGTATTAGCTGTCTTGATCACTTTTTTGATACAATTATTTTTTAATACAATTTGTTCCTTGCTCATGCAATCAATATTTATTAACTTTAATTCCATGAAAAGTGAATTATTCATTGGAAACTGTGGAGGTACCATCTCTTGGGTTGTTGTGCTGTGTCTGGATGACCTTGAGCGAGTCAGTGGCAGGATGTTGATGATGGGCTTTTGGGGGAAGGGCTCCATGCTTTTAACAGGCTCTTGTGTTTTTATTATGCCCTTGTGCAGAATGTTAGGAAAGTGTTTGCTAGCAATGCGGCACATTCATATATTTCTCGCACGGCTAATGGTGTGTTTTGCTCCTGTTTTGCGAAGGGAAAGAAGTGGCTCCGCTCTGCGGAAGGCGAGGCCCAGCGCTCCCTCCTCCTGCAGCCCTCCCCTGACCTGTGTGCCAGGGTATCGGTGCCAGTGTAAGCGCTCCTCAGTTTCTTACTGTGCCCCTCGCCATTCTACTGCCCGCTCGCTCAGTACACCTTCATCTTCTGCCCCCTTCTCACACCTCGAACGGGATACATTTGATTAGGCTTTATTTTGGATGTCTGGCTCTGGCTGACCCAGGTGTTCCAGGGCCTAGACCACTAATCGGATCACATCTAAACTGCCCAGCTATATTGTGATAATAAAAATGACTTTGAGCCAAGGCAGGGAGTTCCACTGCTGAGAACTTAATCATGTGATCGCAAAGATCACGTGACCCAGGAGTTTCCTCCACGTTCAGATCTGTTTGTGTCCTCCCTAACGGACATTTTGACTCTGTCCCAAAACAGAACATTTCACTTGCTTTCTAAAATGCAAAATACAGTAATTTTGGCTGCTAACCTGTGAAATTTTTAATTGAAAAAGTTATCATTTTTCCATATTCATAATTGAAGATGCACTATGGTACACTCTCTAATGCTCAGGTGTTAATAAACAGTGTTTTGATTGTAGGAGAGTCCACATTCCCTCGTCACCTGCATGTGTGACCCCATTGCAGGTCAGTGATCCAACTCAGATGCTTATTGTGAGATATCAGGTGCAGAGAATCACTTCTGTGACATTCTGAGTGTTAATTTCTGTCTGTTGAACCTGACTACAAATATGGCTCTTTTGTTTGAATCATTTTGTCTGGTTATTCACTGTGTGCCCCATAGCGGAGTTTGTTTGGTTTTATGGTTTGAAGTGGTCAGTCAGCCTTGTCCTCGTCGATAAACCTGTAATTGTAGCCTCCGGACGAAGTCAGGCAGCTACTATGGATTCACTTGTGTCATCTCCGCTGTGTCCGCGTCCGTAGACACTTTCTTGTGGACGCTACACGTTGAAATTTTTGAACGATTTCTTTCGTATTTGATATGGACATGTGGTATACTTCACTTATGACATTTTTCTATTTTGGTTGCCATGGCGACTGTATTGGCCGAATTGTATGCAAATTAGCGGCAAAACATTGAGATTTCCTTGTGGACGCAGTACAGGCTGTACTTTTTGACCGATTACGGTCATATATAGTATGGACATGTGTTATACTTCACTGATAACAACTATCTATTTTGGTTGCCATGGCGACAGTATTGGCTGAATAATGCGCAAAAAAGGGGAGAAGCAGGCTTTTGGGGGCTTCACCCATGCGTTCGCGTCCAACCAAACTGTCTGATAGATATTATCACTGAAGCCACATTACCCTTCCTAAGATGATCTTGTTTCTTATCTTGTACGCTCTGTAATTCTGTCCTTTCTTTTCTTCAGAAGCCACAGCTGGATAAATACTCCAGATCAGAGACCAGTAAATATGTCAGATCAGCTGATGTGCCGTCTCCAAGGTGACTAATTTGTGCACTTAGGTGTTTACCTTAAGAGTTTGAGTGCTCCCACTCCTCCTCCCTCTGAGGCCTTTGATCATTGTCTGTATGGTGGTTAAAGGATCCATAATATGGAAATTACTTTTTCCCATTTCAGTCCTCCTGTACAGTGGTCTCCACTGTTTCTTTCAGCCCAGAGAAGGCTGGCTTTGGAGACCCTCCAGTTTAGCTGTTTGACCGTCATCTCCACTTTAGTGTTTTAAACATGCAGTTTGAAATCCCTGATGTTTTCTGTGTCACAGACAGACTTGCTTTGCATAGTTCACTCCATCCAGTCCTTTCTGTGCTGTACTCCCTCTGACAGCCATATGCTTTGCTTGCCTCCCTCTTTCTTTGGCACTAGTGTTTCCTATTTTTTTTTTTTGTCGTGCTCTGTTCTATGGGCCATCGGAGCAGAGCTCATTATCATAGGGGGAAAGCCGCTCAAAAGGGCCTGTTCTTCACTGGGAGGAGAAGTCAATGAGCTTGAAATAATGGATTTATATGGGTCTTTTTTGGGTGGGAGGGTGAGAGGAGAAACTGCATGATATCAGACCTTTTAGTTGATTGATCCCTCCAGCACGCAGCCCATGCTTGTCATGAAGTAAGCTCTGTGGTGGTTTGCTTGTAATAACAATCCTGTAGTATATTGAAGAAACGTGTACGTCATTCACGAGCTTGTACAAAACTGGCTTCCATCTGTAATGTATGATTGATTTTGAAGGTTGAAGGAAAAATTTACTAATGTTAATATCATGCCATTAATCATTCAGCTTTAGGCCTTATGAATAACCCCTTTAATACGATTAATTATATTGCATTGACCAAAATGGATGGCGATACAGAATTTCACATTCTGTATCACTTATTGTTTCATAGGTGGTTACATAATATTCAACTGCTTGAGCACATAATCAATGATGGGCCAATGAAGCCTGACGTCAGGAAACCTCCGTTATCTCTCAGCTTTGAGACAGTTCAAATATTTGCCAATACATTACTTGAAGGTATCGTCATAAGAGTGACATGACACAGTCATGAATGTGTCATAAACATTTTGTCAGTGTCATAAACGTTGTCATTAAGTGTCATTCGGTTTTTGAGATGACAAGTTGACATTGTTTGGGTTGTCTTGATTATGACAACTTCGTCATGAGTGACATGACACTGTCATAACTGTTACATTACACATGTAACAGTTAAGACAGTGTCATGCGACTCTTATGACGGTACCTTCAAGTAAAGTGTAACTAAATATTTATTATGCCAATTCAAATGACTAGTGCACCAAGCATTAATGAGTGAAGCTGTGTCCTATTGATTTTATTTCTTGGATTACAATGTCATTATCTACAGATAAAACTTGATGTTCTAGTCATTTTACTTGTTTGGCATCCATAAAATGTCCTTGTGGAGAAATGCCGGACACTGAAAATGGTGCAGATGAAAAATGGCCAAAATTGAAAAAATTTTGGACGGAGCAGTTTGCAGCATGTTTGTAAGGCAGGAAGGACAATTTTTGGCCATTTTCCTGCTAGAACTTGCAGGGCTCTGATTCTGGCTTGGCCGTGTTTCATCTTTAGGCGTCGGGCTGGGCCCTCCCTGCCGCTCCCTGCAGCCAAACCTGCTCCCCCGACCGTCTCCCCCCGAGAGCTGGAACTGCAGGTAGAGCAGTGCCTCCCTCTGGCCCTCCTGTGGAATAGCACTGTGCTTAACCTGAGATCAGGGCACTGTTTCAAAGCGCAGGATTACTGGGGGAACTGTCACTGCACTGAGTGAAGCTGAGCTCCATTAAATCTGGCACATGGACTGAAGTAGGCTTTACTCAATGCTGGTGTCCAGCTAACTCGGCAATCCCACTCTATAAAATACCCCTCACTCCCATGACTGTGCCCCAGCTGTGCAGTATCTGTAACAGACAACTTGATGAAGGGAAGTGCACCCATTAGTATGTTCTCCTCACATCACTAATGCATTATTGAGCTGTTTGTGTTGCCCTGGGAAATATTTCTTTACAGTAACTGGTGTTATTTATTTGAAGGCTGCTGTTTTAGTGCTTTCAGGGAGGTACCCCTATGGGTTGAGCTCAGATTTGGTTCTTTCATTTGCAAAAGTTGTGTCCTAGTACTAGTCGTGGCTAAGAGGTAGTGAAGTGATACCATGAACTTGACTTCTCTCAAGGTTTTTCAACCATTTTTCTAACTGCTGATGCACTGCCTGTTGTCTGTTGTTGTGACTATGGGCTTCTCCTAAATGGCTATAATGCTGGGCAATGTATGTCATGCATCAATGGAGATGGAACATTGTGCCTGCAATGGACTCCCGATGGCAATCCCAGGCTGGTACAAAACAAAATTGTCATATGGGCTTGCTTTGACTGGTCATTTAACAAAATTACAAAACTAACCTCACTGTTGAGGAGCTTTTATTCTGCATGTAACACTGCACCAAAATTAATTAGGTTAATTAAATTCTCACCACATTGACGACATCAATACACATTTTATTACGACCGAAACTGTGGTTAGATGTTTGACTTATTAATCAGTCTGTGAGGAAATACCACCACATCTGTGTAACTATTAAAAACACTACAGCTGTCAGTGTGCTGATGGGCTTTGAATTTTATGGCCATTTCTGGATCCAACTGGTAAAGAAAAAATTTGACTGCCTTTAATTTCTTCTTGCATGGCTAGAAAGGTGAAACAACTTTGATTAATGACATTTTTACATGTAGATGTTCAGCAAGGTCTTTTGTACACTTCAGCACACAGTATCGCCAGATATGAAATGGACACTAAGACATTTTTTAATTCTTCAATAGACAGTGCTGTTGGTGGAAGACAGTTGGGTACATCCCTGAAACTATAGAATGCCCCCTAGAGGCAGAAGTCATATTGAAGTCACCCATGTGATGGCACTGTAGGAACAGGTATAGGGCCCAGAAAATCAATCGGGGAAGTACTGTGGGCTTCTGGAATGTTAATAGCAAATTGTACTCAATTCTGATAAGAACTGTTTGACTTTCTGCATTTTTGAAAAAGTTTAGTGTGGCCTGAATGTGGTGCTACAGGAACAGTCACATTGTCACTAGAGCTATTTTGCTCTCATATGCATCAAGATGTTCACAGCAAAGTTGATCTCCTTCCCATTAGAGCAGTTAGACTTATTGCATTTGTGGAAGGAGGTTCACCTAATGGTGGCATTACCATAAAAGTCATCAAGCAATAAAAGTAAATATGATTTCTCCGATATGTGTCAGGAATGTTGACAGCAGATATGACAGGACTCCATTAAAACGGCTTGAGTTGGTGTATTTTTAAAAAGGAAAAGTTTGTTCGACTTGGGTGGTGTTGCGACCGGGAAGGTCACCAAATTCACCTCTATACGATATCACAGAAGATTTGAAATGACTCCCATCAAAGTGTCCGAGCAATTTCATTAAGAATTATTACATTTTTACTGTTGCACTGAAGACCTTCAGTGTAAAATGCGACATGTGAGAATATTCTACAAGGAATGAAAACATGTTTTCTTAAAAACTGGTAAAATAGGTATGACCTCCCATGTATTTTGTTATTCAATGCTCTGTGTTCTAGTTTTCCTGTTCTGTGTGCACTGTACATCTTGGAAAGGAATAAAGCCATGAATGCATTGTATAAGAAATACCCTTGGTTCTTCATCTTGAAAAATAAAAAAAAAAACTCTTCTCTCTTTCAAGGTGGAGCTTTATGGAAAGCTTGTTGCCGGGCGACAGAAACTGGCAAGTGAGAAAGATATTCCTCCAGCCATACTGGCCACAAATAAGATCCTCCTGGACATGGCTAAGATTAGGTTCGCTCACTTTTGTTTCATTCTGTAGTCTGTAAATTTAAGACCGTAACCAACCCAAAGTAATAAGTTTTCTCTGTAAAAGATTTGAAATGATGACATGGTAACTGCTAATGCATGGTGAGTACCTTCCATGATTGTTTGCCAATGTTTATAGTTATTCAGATAGGAACTGAGTCATTAGTGGTTCGGCGATAATAGTGCACACATAACATGTATGGTTTTTGCTTCCTGCAGACCGCGTACGCAGGCCAGTCTGAAGCTGGTGGATGGGGTGTCTGAAGCAAAGTCCAAAATGCTGGAACCCCTGCTCAGACTCATTTCTGAGTTCTGTCAAAGTCGCGGGCTCCAGGTATGGCAGTACTTTCCAGAAATACTCCCACTCTTGAAAAATTCTACCAACCTGGACTCTGCCACGGTACTTTATCAGGATACCAACCTTCAGAAGTTATCTCATGGACCCATAAATCTGCTGTGGATTCATGAAAATCCACCCTTTACCTTCCGTTATTGTGGTTTGTGCTGGTTTTTCGCGGTTTGTTTGGTTCTTGCCACTGGATATAAATGGGATATTACAGACCATTTCAGCTTAGATCCAGTTGAATTGGTGAATTCACTAAAGGCCCAACTCCACACATGTTCAGCATGGAGCTGGGCCCTTATTGTATTCACTGATTCAGTTAGAACTCCAATAAAACTTTATGAAGCCGTAATGCCACAAGTGATGTGGAGGAAATACTGTTATATTTCAAATAGAGGGCCATCAGCATTAATGAAGTGTTAGCAGGCTTTGGGGAGCTTCCCCTTTATTTATTTCCCTATAGTAAGAACAGAAGCACGTGCTTTTGCATAATCCTCTGTTGGACAGTTTGGCCACATGAACATCTATCGTAAGATGGATAATCCTAGAGGTGTGGAGACTTGTGCACCTGTTCTGAAATGGACAGTGGCTGTTCTTGTGGTTTGCACTTCCTCTACATAAGTTTCTCCCCTCCCTTATCTTAAGGCTGACGTGTCTCCGAAAACTGCGGACCCCCGCGCGTCTGGGTCAGGATCGACAGAGGCTGCGTTCCCTCCATCGCTCGGCAGCGGAGCCATCACCTACAGACTTTTCCAGGAGGAGGGTAAAAGCCTGGTAATAGTCTGCTGAACTCGAATCTTCCCTTCTTTTTAGCTGCACGCTTTCTGCCATGGACTTTGGCGGTTTGCCTTGGGTGTGTTCCTGAATCTTGCCCTGAGGAGGCCTTGTTGGTATATGCTCCCCTTGCCACTCTTACCAGGACTGTTTGGGTTAGAGAATGGATGCAATGCTGGAGTCTGTGTCTCTGTTGTCCTTGTCTGTGGGTAGAGCGTTATATAAAACTTTGTAACGGTGCTTCTGATTCAGTTGTGCTCTTTGCAGTGAGGGGCTTTTAGTTTGAGGGCTTTTGGACTCTCTGAACTTGTCAGTACTTGCAGCTCTTTGGTGATGTGAGTATATTTATTGCTGGCTGCCCAGAAGTTAACAATAAAAAATGGGCTTAGTGTTCATATGAAGGAAAAAATGAAGCATATTTTAAACCTATGATTTCAGGGCAAGCGGTGTATTGGGAATGGTATCTGTAGTAGTGCATTGTGTCTGATCGGCCTTAAAAACATCACTTAGTAAGTGCAGCCTGTCATTAGCTTCCAGTCCGGATTGCTGAATTGAAAATGATGCAGGAGTAAATCCTGGCTGACCAACTTAATTGCAATGAGCAGAGAGAAGGAAAGTGGTGAGATTGCGTTTCCATGGGCTCTGACTGATGGGCCTGTTGACATGCGTGATTGCTGACAGGTTTATGCACATTATCTTCTTGGTGTCTTATGTTTCTGCATTTTCTGTATGTGTGTGTGTGTGCTTGTTTTCAGAGAATGGTGTCTGATAGCCGTAGTCTCCCCCTTACTGTGGTGGAGTCCCACCTGCTCCAGGCTCGGAGGGCCGGCCTTCCCCTGGACACGGAGCGAGCTGGCCTGACCCCATCTATCCGCTGCACCATCGCCAACACCATTAAAGGACATCCCATCAGCCCTGGTACAGTCAGGGTTTTGTTGGTCAGGGAAGAAGAGTTTCAGTCAGTAGTGCGGCAGGGTTTCATTGGCCAAGCAGGTTGCATTTCAGTCATCTGGGTATTTCCTGCCTCCTCTGGGGTCAGATATATTCCTGTGGAGTTATGAACTTCCATGGCGCCTGTTGTGGCTGTGTGTGTAGGAGGCATCTGTGCTGGTCTCTTCTTACTGCACACCTTTCACACTGAGCACCTGTGCTGGTCTCTTCTGACTGCACACCTTTCACACTGAGCACCTGTGCTGGTCTCTTCTGACTGCACACCTTTCACACTGAGCACCTGTGCTGGTCTCTTCTGACTGCACACCTTTCACACTGAGCACCTGTGCTGGTCTCTTCTGACTGCACACCTTTCACACTGAGCACCTGTGCTGGTCTTTTCTGACTGCACACCTTTCACACTGAGCACCTGTGCTGGTCTCTTCTGACTGCACACCTTTCACACTGAGCACCTGTGCTGGTCTTTTCTGACTGCACACCTTTCACACTGAGCACCTGTGCTGGTCTCTTCTGACTGCACACCTTTCACACTGAGCACCTGTGCTGGTCTTTTCTGACTGCACACCTTTCACACTGAGCACCTGTGCTGGTCTCTTCCGACTGCACATCTTTCACACTGAGCACCTGTGCTGGTCTCTTCTGACTGCACACCTTTCACACTGAGCACCTGTGCTGGTCTTTTCTGACTGCACACCTTTCACACTGAGCACCTGTGCTGGTCTCTTCTGACTGCACACCTTTCACACTGAGCACCTGTGCTGGTCTTTTCTGACTGCACACCTTTCACACAGAGCACCTGTGCTGGTCTTTTCTGACTGCACACCTTTCACACTGAGCACCTGTGCTGATCTTTTCTGACTGCACACCTTTCACACTGAGCACCTGTGCTGGTCTCTTCTGACTGCACACCTTTCACACTGAGCACCTGTGCTGGTCTCTTCTTACTGCACATATTTCACACTGAGCACCTGTGCTGGTCTCTTCTGACTGCACACCTTTCACACTGAGCACCTGTGCTGATCTTTTCTGACTGCACACCTTTCACACTGAGCACCTGTGCTGGTCTCTTCTGACTGCACACCTTTCACACTGAGCACCTGTGCTGGTCTCTTCTGACTGCACACCTTTCACACTGAGCACCTGTGCTGGTCTCTTCCGACTGCACACCTTTCACACTGAGCACCTGTGCTGGTCTTTTCTGACTGCACACCTTTCACACTGAGCACCTGTGCTGGTCTTTTCTGACTGCACACCTTTCACACTGAGCACCTGTGCTGGTCTTTTCTGACTGCACACCTTTCACACTGAGCACCTGTGCTGGTCTCTTCTGACTGCACACCTTTCACACTGAGCACCTGTGCTGGTCTTTTCTGACTGCACACCTTTCACACTGAGCACCTGTGCTGGTCTCTTCTGACTGCACACCTTTCACACTGAGCACCTGTGCTGGTCTTTTCTGACTGCACACCTTTCACACTGAGCACCTGTGCTGGTCTCTTCCGACTGCACATCTTTCACACTGAGCACCTGTGCTGGTCTCTTCTGACTGCACACCTTTCACACTGAGCACCTGTGCTGGTCTTTTCTGACTGCACACCTTTCACACTGAGCACCTGTGCTGGTCTCTTCTGACTGCACACCTTTCACACTGAGCACCTGTGCTGGTCTTTTCTGACTGCACACCTTTCACACAGAGCACCTGTGCTGGTCTTTTCTGACTGCACACCTTTCACACTGAGCACCTGTGCTGATCTTTTCTGACTGCACACCTTTCACACTGAGCACCTGTGCTGGTCTCTTCTGACTGCACACCTTTCACACTGAGCACCTGTGCTGGTCTCTTCTTACTGCACATATTTCACACTGAGCACCTGTGCTGGTCTCTTCTGACTGCACACCTTTCACACTGAGCACCTGTGCTGATCTTTTCTGACTGCACACCTTTCACACTGAGCACCTGTGCTGGTCTCTTCTGACTGCACACCTTTCACACTGAGCACCTGTGCTGGTCTCTTCTGACTGCACACCTTTCACACTGAGCACCTGTGCTGGTCTCTTCCGACTGCACACCTTTCACACTGAGCACCTGTGCTGGTCTTTTCTGACTGCACACCTTTCACACAGAGCACCTGTGCTGGTCTTTTCTGACTGCACACCTTTCACACTGAGCACCTGTGCTGATCTTTTCTGACTGCACACCTTTCACACTGAGCACCTGTGCTGGTCTCTTCTGACTGCACACCTTTCACACTGAGCACCTGTGCTGGTCTCTTCTTACTGCACATATTTCACACTGAGCACCTGTGCTGGTCTTTTCTGACTGCACACCTTTCACACTGAGCACCTGTGCTGATCTTTTCTGACTGCACACCTTTCACACTGAGCACCTGTGCTGGTCTCTTCTGACTGCACACCTTTCACACTGAGCACCTGTGCTGGTCTCTTCTTACTGCACACCTTTCACACTGAGCACCTGTGCTGGTCTCTTCTTACTGCACATATTTCACACTGAGCACCTGTGCTGGTCTTTTCTGACTGCACACCTTTCACACTGAGCACCTGTGCTGGTCTTTTCTGACTGCACACCTTTCACACTGAGCACCTGTGCTGGTCTCTTCTGACTGCACACCTTTCACACTGAGCACCTGTGCTGGTCTTTTCTGACTGCACACCTTTCACACTGAGCACCTGTGCTGGTCTCTTCTGACTGCACACCTTTCACACTGAGCACCTGTGCTGGTCTTTTCTGACTGCACACCTTTCACACTGAGCACCTGTGCTGGTCTCTTCCGACTGCACACCTTTCACACTGAGCACCTGTGCTGGTCTCTTCTGACTGCACACCTTTCACACTGAGCACCTGTGCTGGTCTTTTCTGACTGCACACCTTTCACACTGAGCACCTGTGCTTGTCTCTTCTGACTGCACACCTTTCACACTGAGCACCTGTGCTGGTCTTTTCTGACTGCACACCTTTCACACTGAGCACCTGTGCTGGTCTTTTCTGACTGCACACCTTTCACACTGAGCACCTGTGCTGATCTTTTCTGACTGCACACCTTTCACACTGAGCACCTGTGCTGGTCTCTTCTGACTGCACACCTTTCACACTGAGCACCTGTGCTGGTCTCTTCTTACTGCACATATTTCACACTGAGCACCTGTGCTGGTCTCTTCTGACTGCACACCTTTCACACTGAGCACCTGTGCTGATCTTTTCTGACTGCACACCTTTCACACTGAGCACCTGTGCTGGTCTCTTCTGACTGCACACCTTTCACACTGAGCACCTGTGCTGGTCTCTTCTGACTGCACACCTTTCACACTGAGCACCTGTGCTGGTCTCTTCTTACTGCACACCTTTCACACTGAGCACCTGTGCTGGTCTCTTCTTACTGCACATATTTCACACTGAGCACCTGTGCTGGTCTTTTCTGACTGCACACCTTTCACACTGCCATACCAAAGCTATCTACGTATGATATGGGCAATTTTTCCGGTGACTGACAGAGGGATTCAGAGAGGGAACAGGCCCTTTGGTTTGGCCTGGTAGTAAAACTTGCACTCCCCGGATGTTCATATTTTGTGGAAACCATACTAGGGACTAGGTCTACTTGGAGCCAGAAGAAAACACTGCTAGTGAAATGTATAAGTTTCTAGGATCTGGAATTTTAGCATGACTGACATTACAAAAAATGGCCATTAAGAAAATTCATCAATTTTATTTCAAAATTGTCTTCCAGTCGTACTGGGCTGTCGGCTTTTTTCATTCCAAGACATGAGGTGACATACAACTTAAATTCGAGAAATTATTGCCAAGTTCCAAATCAAAAGCATTTTCAGAATAATTACATCGTTATGCGTGACTGACATTACGTGACTGATGTTACAGTTTGTCGCTTAGAGATCAAAGTTACAGGGAATAGATTTCTGTCGATAAAACAGGATAATTTGACAAGCAATTGTCATATTTTACGTAGTCATTTACTTTAGCAGCTTTCTAAGTAGTAATAATGATACTTGAATGTTTTCTAGACCATGCCAGGTTCAGTGCTGACAATTATAACTTCTTGGTTTACGTGAGATATGAATACTCTGTCACTTTATTAATACAGATTTAATGAAAGGCATTCACTAGCCCAGGCCTATTCAACATTATCCTGCAAGGCCCTTTGTGATGCAGGCTTTCATTCCAACCCAGCACTTGCACACCTGACAAACGCTAATCTACCGCAAGAGTCTAGGCTAAAGAGCTGGATTAGTAGAATCAGGTGCGTAAGTGCTGGGTTGGAATGGAAGCTTGCGCCCTTTCTGGATAAGGTCGAATAGCCCTACTCTAGCCTGACTGGCCTGATATAAAGCTTGAAACAGTTTTAAAAAAAAAAATGGAAAGCTTCTCAACTGACATTGCAAAATTAAAAAAAAAAAAAACACAAAATAATAGTGGGGAAAAATGGGTTGAAAAAGAGAGTTGGGTGAGTTTGAAAAGCCCAGTATTCCAATTCCGTATGAAGCGATTCTGCTGAACTCCTAATGAACATTATGGATGTGGTGTATACAGCTCACTCCTGTACATTTTAGATGGCCTGGTATTTTTATTTAACCAAAATAATCTTTTATTGGCTGCTTTGCAGCACAGATGTTGCCTTATTATGCCTGATAAACTTTCCCAGGTGGCGTAATCAACAGTATACATGTAATTTGCGTATATGATGAGATCATCTTCTTTGATTGTATAAACCTACATCAACTGGTAAGCTGACAAACTATAGCCAGATAATGAAAGATCCTTATACAGATATCTGTGATAAATTAAGGAGTACTTTACAAACCTGCATACCAATGGAGGTAGATTTAAGAGATTTTTCTCTTTTGTTTCTTTTGAAAAAGCCCAGAAGAGGAAATTCATCATTGTAAAATCATGAATATTCATGTTGATGCTGGTGCCATCTAATAATGATAAGCAACATTAATCATTTGTTTTAAAGAAAGCTTGTCAGAGAACGTATTTTCCTGCACAACTTTGTTGTAGCTTGTTGTGTTGAATCGCGGCTGATGTTACAGATCTGGGTTTACTTGTGACTGACATTAGATTTGACTGACGTTACCAACTTCATTGCATTCTCAGACAAGATTGATATATGATAAGCAACAAATGAATTGGGTTTTAGGTTAGTTATGGCTAACTCTAACAAATGTGTGAATAATAGTTAGGAATATTGAAAGATTTTTTGACAGCACTATGTACATTTATTTTTTTTGTGACTGACTTTACAGCCCTGAAACTAGTTTATTTGAAAGGAATTTTAATCCTAATGCTTTGAACAAGCCATTATCTGCTGTTGTCACCTTTCCAGTGTGGACACTGGTGTTACGAAACTAAAGCATTGGATAAGAAACAAGTTTACACACTAGATACATAAAATGAGGCTAATTCATAAATATTTGGATGGTGGAAAAACATGAAAAAGCATGTCCTCTTCGATGCACCATAACTGCCTTCACATCATCCCAACCAAAACAACTTTTGTTCTTCAAAACTGAACATCTGTTCTGTTCATTTCGACCACTTTTTTCTCCAATTCCTGAAAAAAAATGTTGGCCTTTTAGCCTCTACGAAATGGAAATGCCCATTTTTATTATGCATCCTTTTCAGAAAGGCTCCTTGTATTTGATGTATTATTAGTAGCCGGTGACTGAAAGAGGAATCCTAAGATGCTGTGTTAGATTTGCTCATCATTACCAAGCCTGCCGTGGGATATTGTGCTCTACGAGCACTCTGGTTGAACTCGGTGTCAGAAAATGCTCTTTTGTGAACAGTGGACGACAAAACTGGTATAACAAGCCAAAATGTTTGCCTGATCTGATCAGATAAATTAGAGAGTTATTGCAGAAGACCTATCAGCCTCTTTCTCACTCTCAGTCTAGGCCAGGGGTTAGCTTGGGACAATTTTGCTCTGAGGCTGCTAAAATCGTCTCTAAAAGAGACAGTCAGCAGTTGCACTTAATTTTCTGAATGAGCCAACCAGTACAGATTAAATTGCTTCATCAGATTTCGCTGAATTATTGCCTGTAATTACGCTGATGCGATTAATTTATTGCTGTCGTTGTAACGGTGCTTTACCAGCTGGCTGTACCATCTCATGTGACTAGTGAACTGCATGGTGCTGATTAGGACATAACTGACAGGTTTCATTTGGGAATTTCTCTTATGGTTATGGGCATACATAATGTTGTTCTGACTCTACCGTAATTGCAGCATTTGAATTTCAGTTTGGAGTCATTATTATCTATTTAGCTACATAAATAATTACAATGCAGTTTAAAAAAAGTAACAGGAAAAAGTCATTCTGAATCCTTGGGTAGTCAGAGAGAATCCATTTATACCAAAGCGAATGCGCTTGATGCAACGTCCCGTTAGTGCTGCTGATTAATTTGACATCTGTTTAACTTTAATGCAACTTCTTATTAATTTTACCAGAGTAGGTGCAGTTCACAGGGGATTTGCTGCTTGATTGAAATTAAATCAGAAGTTTGAAGTGTAAAATTTGAGATGACATTGTTCCGACTGAAAATATTGTAACTGAGTTTGATGTGTAATAGTTTTTACACTGTAAAAATATGGTTAACCTGAGTGTGCTGTATCTCCAGCTATGGTAAGTGTCCAGGAGCTCTCCATAGATGATCATCCCCCACCACAAAGTTCTCTGAAACTATTATACTTTGATGTGAGAAATCTGTATGTTTAGTGAGCCACTCATGATCTACGTTGAGTTCAAAAATGGATGTCGAAGCGCATATATATATATATATATATATATATATATATATATATGTATATATATATAATCTTGTTTAAAGATGATTCTTGTCCGGTCAGAACTGTTGTTTGAGCAGTTTTGATGTTCAGTCAGCAGACAGGGGTAGAGGACTGCTGTGGATTGGCTGTCTGCGGTCCCCCCTTTGCTGCTTTCACCGTCTCTGCTTTTCAAGGACGGCCTTCCACTCGATATCAGAGCATTACTGCAGGGATGGGCTGCCTCTCCTGCCTGAGGAACATTAGTGAGGTCAGGCAATTATAGGTGATTAGGCCTGTCCTGAGGTCGGCTTTCCAGCTGATCCCAGCAGTGCTTGATGGGATTGAAGCACAATCTCAGTAGCCCAAGTGTTGATATGCTGTTGAGCATGATAGTGCCCAACATCAGTTCCCAAAGAACTGGGACAATGTGTAAAATGTGAATGAAAACAGCTTGCCGTGATTTGCAAGTCCATCCCACCGTCCATCAGAAATTTCTTGTCTGCGCTTAATCTGCTGAAGGAGAGGAGGGATTTTCACCAAATCAGGTGTGGTAACTCCCCACAGAGGGCAGCTGAACTGATCAGGTTTTTGAGGTCTTTGGGTCAAAGGTCAAGGTGATATGAATTCGGTTGTATGTGGGGGCAAAAGATTGCCTTTTAAGGCGTATGAAGCTATTCCAGGCGGAAACATTGCGAGCAATGTTATGTGTTCAGTTTTGGCGTGTTAATATGGATTTGGTTTCCTTTTTCCTTTTCCATAATTGACGATCTGTCATTACCCTCAGTTTATTATTGTAGCAGGCTGCTCCTCTTGCCGGAGGTGAAAGTCACACCCTGAGCAAACTCTGACACTGTTGTTTCGCTCCAGACCTGAACAGTATTAAGGCCATCCGCACCCTGGTCCCAGAGCACATCAGCACTTTCCTCATCCAGCTGGCAGTGATGGAGTTAGAGAGGCAGGATGTGCCCAGTACCACCCCTGTCACCCAGTCCAGCTCTCTCTGGTCTCCGCCTGCAGTCCACCAGCCGGCAGAGATTACCTGGATTGAGCCGAAGGTCAGTCTCATCTTTGAGTCACACTTCTCAGGGTATCCCTTTCAAATTCCTCCATTCAATTTAACTATTGTCTGTCAGTCCACTTTAAACCTCTCGCCAAATAACATGCTCTGTCTGTTGTTTTTGTCATGCGGTAGCAATTACTACTGTGTTCTAAACCCAAGTCTCTACTAGTTGCGACAAGTGATTTCTGTTTGTACAGAACTGCAAGCAGCTAAGCATTACTGCAGGCATTTGATTTCACAATCTCGACATTGAGCTTGTATTCTCCTACTGTATGCACTTGGCATTGTTAATAAGTAACTGGGATAAACTCATTCTGGTGGAATTTTAGGATTATTGTTCAAATTATTGATTATTGCTTAAAATAAATCTGAAGTATCATTCCTTGTCCACACTCAAGTCAGTGTCCGTCAGTGCCCAACAGAGGGCAGCATAACTTCAGAAGTTTAAATTTAGTGCGAATAGTATTCGATAATGGATTTCCATAAATACACCTTGTTGTGAAAAGTGCTGTTGTTCCCAATCGAATGTCTGGCTGTTTATCAGACCTGACGGCAAAGGCCTTTGAGGCCACATGAATCATTGATGTCTTATCAATCATTTTTCCCATCTCCAACTGGAGCATTGTGGCTCTGACCCTGCTCTGAGCACTTGCGCAAGATTGCGGGTCTTTCGCTTAATTTTGCCCATATTGTATTTTGGAATCAGGTTCAGTAAATGTCAGCCAGCATGAAAGATATTTACAGCCCTTGTCCTGTTGGGCTGTGTGTTCACCTCAATATCGTGTAGAGAGAGCAGAACTCCTCCAGGGTTCTCCGTCCCCTTCATCCTAATTTGGTTTTACTTGCCCCATAACTACAATCCTATGGACATTTCTGCTTTTTAGGTGAAATGTAGCGTGGTTTATGACAATTTTAGTTTATTCCTCTTGTGCTAGTACATTGTTTTTAATACATCTTACAGCGCCCTCCATAATTATTGGCACCCCTGGTTAAGATGTGTTCTTTAGCTTCTAATAAATTCAGTTTTTTTTTTCTAAAAAGAGGACCACAATGGAAAAAAAGAGGAAAATCCAACCTTTAATTCAAGCGCTTTTATTCAGTGGGGAAAAAAAATCCCACATCAAGAAATAATTATTTTACATCAAATCATGTGTGCCACAATTATTAGCACCCCTGATGTTAATACTTTGTACAACCCCCTTTTGCCAACAAAACGGCACCTAATCCTCTCCTGTAATGGTTCATAAGATAGGAGAATGCAGAAAGAAAAATCTTCAATCATTCCGCTTTGCACAACCTCTCTAAATCATCCAGCGACCTGGGTCCTCTCCTCTGCACTCTCCTCTTCAGCTCACTCCACAGGTTTTCAATGGGGTTGAGGTCTGGGGACTGAGATGGCCATGGGAGGAGCTTGATGTCTGGTGAACCATTTCTGTGTAGATTTGGCCACATGTTTTCGGTCATTATCTTGCTGAAAGACCCAGTGACGACCCATCTTCAGCTTTCGGGCAGAGGCCACCAGATTTTGATTTAAAATGTCCTGGTATTTTAAAGCGTTCATGATGCCATGCACCCTAACAAGGTTCCCAGGGCCTCTGGAAGAGAAACAGGCCCACAGCATCACCGATCCTCCCCCGTACTTCACAGTGGGCATGAGGTGCTTTTCTGCATACTCATCTTTTGTGTTCCGCCAGACCCACTTAGAGTGTTTGTCGCCAAAAAGCTCTATCTTGGTCTCATCTGACCAAAGCACACGGTCCCAGTTGAAGTCCCAGTACCGCTTGGCGAACTCGGACTTTAGATGTTTGCGTTTATGATTGTGAGTGAGAAAAGGTTTTTTCCGTGCATGCCTCCCAAACAGCTTGTTGGCATGTAGATAGCGCCTGATGGTTGTTTTGGAGACTTTGTGACCCCAAGATGCTACCATTTTTTGCAGTTCTTTAACAGTGAGCTTTGGAGAACTTTTTATTTCTCTTACCATCCTCCTCACTGTGCGTGGTGGCAAAATAACCTTGCGTCCTCGTCCAGGCTTGTTAAGCACTGTTCCAGTTGTTTTAAACTTCTTAATGATTCCTCTGATGGGCAGGTGCAGGCGAGTGGCTATTTTCTTGTAGCCATTGCCTGACTTGTGAAGGTCGACACACATCTGCCTTACTTGAAATGGTGTGGTCCTTTGTCTTTCCCATGTTGAAGAGTGGATAAGAGAAATGGCCTCTGTGTCACGTCATATTTATACCCCAGGGAAACAGGAAGTGATGATTTACTATTAAATATCCCCAGCTACTGTGATCAACTTTGTAAACTACTGTAGAAATGACAGAAATACTTTAATTACATTGATTTCCTAGGAATTGTTAGGGGTATCAATAATTTTGGAACAGGTAATTTTATGTAAAATAATTATTTCCTAGTCAGGGATTTTTTTCCCCTTAAAATTCACTTGAGTTGAAGGTTACATTTTTCTACAATTTTCAGTGTGAGAGTATGCTTCTGCAATAAAAATTTAATTTATTTTAAGGCTTTTAACACATCTTAACCAGGGGTGCCAATAATTATTCATGGCGTTGTATGTTCCATTGTGTAACTTTTGATCGGCTCATGATAGGACTTTGATACTTGGTATATGCTTTGCTTGTGAGAAGGCATTTCAGATGGGGTCGTGACTTTTGACCTTCTGACCTTGACCTTGGAGCATGACGTTTGGTGACAAAAACTTTAACATGGGCCATAACTTTTCATTAGCTAGTAATAGGCATTTGATACCTGGCATATGTATTCCTTAGGATAAGGCCTTTCTGATGAGGTAATGACTGTTGACCTTGTGACCTTGACCTTTAACCTTTGATTGACTCATGATAGGCTTTCAATGGTTAGCATGTGCATGTTATGTACGGGGGCAACAGTGTTTGACAAACACATCTTGTTTTAAATAAGTTTTCAGAGGAGGACAGTCTGAAGCAGTTTAAGATGTGCATGGTTTCCTTATTTGTCTTTGCTGGTTATCTCTATCACCCTTTATACACGGTGGACGGACTTTACCAGCTGCCATCAAGAGTCTTGCTTTAAAGGTCACTATAGACCCGTTTTCCTCAGGACTGTGGCACAAGATGCAGTCCAGATGTGCTGCAGCTTGTCTGAAGCGCATCGTTTGTATTCATCTTTCCTTAGAGGTGTCTTTAACCCTGCTCTTCTCTAAAACACATTTTGGAAAGTGTCATTTACCTGTAGCTGCTCACTGTCCAGCTGGGTTTGTGCACTTGACATCCTTAGTGACTCTGTAAAGTAACACACTTTTGTTCAAGTGCTTAATAAGGCTGCTGTAAAGACTCTTTCAGTGCCTCACCAGCCACAGCCTGACACTCTTCCCAGCTCAGGTTTTGTGCAAATGTTTCTCCCGTCAGGACAAGCCAGCACAGAGGAGCGAGCGACCTGCCGTTTTCCCCAAGGAGCAGGCGAGTCCAGATGCAGATAGGATTGAAATGATGGAGGATGAGCTTTTCTCTTTAGTTCCCATGCCAAAGGTAATCCTCAATCCCTCAATCCTCTGCAGTTACGCAGGCCTGTCCATTTGAGGCTTTGGAGGAGCTGTGCATTATGGGGAATTTAAAGATCTTCTGCTTTCCTAACAATGACATTAATTAATTTTGTTTGCTGTATGGATGGAAGTTACAAATTTGTCAACAAAGCAATTGATTAACTTCATTGGCAGGAAGTTAATCTGCACAAATTTATTGTACAAAGATTCTGAGGATAACCTGTGTGAGTATAAATCATAGACTGTATAAAAAGATGGACGCAGTGCCCGGGTCTGAAAAGTGAAGCCAATGCGGGAAGAGCCTTAAAATTGCATTCTATTTAATGGCCAGCAGATGGCAACGTCAGTAGTTGCAGAAAAAAGTTCAATGCTATAGAAATGTATGAGAAAATGACCCTTCTTTCCCTCCTGATTTATAATTTCAGTAATGATTTTCCACATTATTTTATGGTATCTATTGCAAGTTTCAAGTCTCCTTTGATATACCATGATATTCATTCTTGTGAATTATGGTCCCGTATAGACAAGAATAATTTATAAAGCCAGTAATGCTTTGGGAGTGTGGCTCTCCTCTAGTCCTCGTCTGATATGGGCAGATCCACCCATAGATCCACCCCTATCTCCTCCCTGGGTCTCCAATTCACTCTCTCGTCCAATAGGAATCACATCTGGTTTCATAATGACTAAATGGTGCTTTTCAAATTGCCAAATTCGAGGCTTCCTAAATGCTGAAACCAATGGGTGACGTCAGGGCTGCTTCGTACATCTTTTTATACAGTCTATTGTACAAATGTGTAATTCAGTGCTCTTGACCTTTTCTTTTTCCCTCTTATCCTTCATCATAGGGGTTTGACGTCGACGGCAGTGCTGCCCCCTGCAGTTCACGGGTTGTCGCTGCTGCAAAACCTGCATCTAGTGAGAGTGGTGTGGAACTGGACTCAAAGAACCAGGACGTGGCTGTAAATGCTCCCAGCCAGTTGAGCAGAACCACTTCACAGGTACTGACCACATTGAAAGTTTTACTGTGGGTGTGGGGCACTTACAACACAGCTCTGATTGATATGTGATTGGTATTTATGAAAATCTTTGGCCTTTTTGCACTGGCATCCAGCAAGTATTGTAATTTTTTTAATATTATGATTTTATCTGACTTTAATTTAACCCTAACCCTGCCTTCTCTGTCAGGAGATGAATATTAAAGCCAAAGAGGCCCCTCGCAGTTCAGTGGAGATCCCCACTCCTCAATCCAGTGCCATGGAGTTGGCCTCATGGAACAAAGAAGAGTTTGATCGTGACACACAAGATCTCTTCAGTGATTCGCCTGCACAGGTATTTTGACAGCGATTTACCCCCTTAGATATTTATTTTCAACTCCTACTCAGCCTGTGTTTAACTTGCTAACATCACTCCCCAAGTCAACCTCTGCCAGCCTTCTGTGACTTAAAGGTCCCCCATTGTGCCCTTTCCTCTAAGTTATTGTATTTCCGGATGTCGGAAGGGGACGATTATAATTTGTTTGGAACCAAAAACGCCATTAAAAATGCATAATTTTCTGTCCATTTACTGCCAATCATTCTCTCTCCTCAGAAAAACAGGCTGTTTTGAGTGGGCGTGCCCTCTTTTAATGAGCTCCGCTCTGATATGCCAGTGAACAAAGTCACTGGTTCTTTACTTGGTGCAACAATGTTTGGCAAATATTGCCTAAAAATCACAGTATGTAAACTTCTATTGAATCCCTTTTTATTGGCCCTTTTTTTTTCCATTGAGCAATCCAAAGAAAAATGACAAGCGTATGTGGCATTCAGCCAATCTTGTTGTTTGCAAAACAGTAACATTACATTGAACGACAGATCGTTTTTTGACTGGTTGTCCACGAACAAGCTCTTCAGTGAAAAGCAGTTGCCCACCTGGAATGGTGATTGTCTGTATAAGCGCCCCCCCCCTTTGAGATCAAAAAGGCGCTTTTCAGACACATTCTGAGGTGAGATATTAGGCAGAATCATAACTGCATTAAAATAATAAAGCACTTTAAACCCTGAACAAACAGACGGTACAACCTTAAAGAAACCATACAGTCATGAATGCTTTCATGGAAACCAAAAGTATAGAATCTCAATCATATTAAGTTATAGGAGACATCAGGTTTAGTTTGATACCCAATTCAACACAATCAGCCAACTGATTTCAGGGATGTAACCCCTGAATAGTGTGGCATATCTGTGGACATAAGAAATCTTTCCCTCTGGTCAACCCATTGTGTTCAAACAGGACTGGAAAAGGTCAGGGAAAGATTTTTCATTCTGTTCTTGATCCAGAAAATGTTTGGCGGCAATTGGAGAAGTTCAATCCATTTTACAAAATAATATCAATGTAGTGAGCACTTCTTGCCAAGCGACTTTGGATACCATACCCAATTATGCAGCAATTTAGACTAAGTGTGGATGTAAAACACTTGAGATATTAGTGCCCAGTTATTTTCAAATTTGTGCAGCATTGTCGGAACTAATATTTAAAAAAAAAACAATTGCAGCAACAATATCAACCTGGTTTAGACCAACGTCGGATTCATCAAGACTCATCAAGTACCACCCGAGGTTAAGAGTTCAGCTGCATAATTCTCACCGCTAATGACAGACCTGCACGAGCACTTCTGCCATTGTGACGCTATCTTCAATTGATGTATATGGTCTGAACATACCAAAAAATGGATCTGTTTTTCGTAGCTCATTTTTTATCGTTATGTGAATATTTTTATTTTATTTCTTTATTTTATTTTATTTTATTTACGTCTGCCCTAAATGCTTGGGACTAACCAAGGCTTGACGGGCCAATGCACTCACACTGCTCACTCCAGGTAGAGTTGAAAACATTTTCATTTCTTGCTTTTTTCTTGTGCATTTCTCTGCCACTATGCAGGAAATTCGATTAAAATGGTTTTAAAAAATCCAAAAGAACCTAACTTCCCACCTTCTCCCTCTTCCAAAAACAAACTCCATATAAAGTTCACCAATGTAATATCACTGTCTCTCCCTGCTAGTGTTTACAACGTATCCCAATGCGGTCTGACACGGCGAGCATCGAAATGCGTGCTCTGCCAAAAGTTCGCAGTTAGCACAGCCAAGAGCGGAATGTACATGACATCTTTGCACAGGCGCGCTGTATGTATCCTATACGAACGTCCGGGTTGGTGATTTTAGTCATTATTCTATGAAACAAATTTTTCAAAAGTAAAAAATAAACTCCATATTAAAAAAATGTGAAAAATAAAGTGTGCACATGTACAAATTATTAATTCATTGAAATGAATTAAAAACGGTATATTTCAGTGGAGGACGATTTCAAAATCGGTAGGTAAATAAAATTCCCCAAAAATGGTTGTCAAGTTGGCATGTATGGGAATGTGTGGTGCTGCGCATGTGTGATCGCATATGTTGAACGATGATTCTCCATAGTTAACATCAGCAAGCTAGCTAGATGGCTACAGAATCTACAGAGTAACATAGTTTAATAAGTGGTCGCACATTCGCAGCATAGCCACAGATTCTACGGTATCTTCGAAGCGGGTCTGTGTGAACATCGCCGCCCCCACGGTACACTATCTATAATATATTTGAGGTCGATGTTTGTCTGTCTGTGTATATGTACACGTTTTTCTCCTAAATTTCTCAACCGATTATCACCAAATTTGGTGTGAGTAGCCACTTGGACACCAGGAAGGACTTGACGTCGAAAAAAGGTCATGCACGCAAAAAAAAATGGCAATTTCACTCCGGGTAGCAGGTAGCAGCTAGTATGAAGTTAAACGAATGGGCCTGCAGCGAGGCAGCAATATTCTCATTGGTCAACACGGAACCTGGCATTCTATCGGTTGGCGATTTTTGATAGGAATGTATCGCAGAAAAAATCCGAGCGCGAGCAGCATGTAGAGTGGTTGTCCGAAGGCGACTGATTTTTCGTTTTTACTTGTCCGCGTGGAAAAAGTGATTGGTCCGGGCAATGGATTTGTTGTTCCCTGACATTAGTACTGCAAGGAATAAAGGTGAGGAGGTTGAGAAAAGGCAGTGGGAGAGAGCAGGCAGCACAGTGAGCTGGTGGGCGTGAACTATGCAAAGCATTACTGTTTATGATTTGAAAAATAGCTGGAATTCCGAACCATATGTTTTTGTGCAGTGAGAGGGGAACTCTTCCTTTTGGGTTGGTAGACCCAGTGAAGATTACTTGACAGGTGTACTGAACTGGGAAAAAGTCTGACTCATAAATGCAATACAAATTTTATGATAAAATTCACTGTTAAGAATGGGCGCATCAGCAGTACGTAAGTCCAATGCGAACAAAATTCACATAAATATGCTCGTAGTTTAAAGTTTGACCTTGGATTCTTCTTTAGCTGAAATGGATCTTCCCCATCAATTAATATCTGAACCAAGGTTCTTTACAATAAGAGCATAACGCTCCACAAATCTCCAGAATAGATCAGTCACTGAAAATTCCACAAAGTAAAGAAGTACTGACTAAGCCTTTTTGAGCGCGTGGGAAAACTGCAAAGTGCCTTGTGGGTAATTAACACCTCTCCTCCTCACAAAGTGTCTTACAGCATCCTTCAGCGCTTTTATCCTGCTGCTGATGTGTGTTTTAGGAGCCTTTGGGCTGGGCTCTTGATCTCATTGATGTCTCAGATCTGTTGGGTTAGGAGAGGTTATATAATCATGCAGAACCCAGTAGTGGACCATTTTTAAAGGACTAATGAAAAACTACAGCAGAGGTGCTGCTCTGATCAGGGTTTTTGGGGCTGATCACCAATAAATGAAATCAGTGTAGTATATACAGAGTTCAGACTTCAATTTCTGTCCGATCCTTCTCAAGCAGCAACCCTGGCGGATTTACCTTCAGAAATATGACCATCTGCATTTTTTGCTGTTAGCTTGTTCCTTGTCATCTGCAATATTACCTGCTGCACTAAAAAGTCACTCATTGTCTACACTTGTGCAGGGTGCAGAGATGTGGGCTCATGCTGCTTGTGCGAGGGATGGAAAGCAACTTTTACTGTCCTGCCAAAAAGGATGTTCTCAAGCCACATTCCGTTTTAACCAGTTATCATCGCCATGCTTCCGAAAAAGGGTGAAGATCTTGTAATGCAGTTCGGCGTCTACCCGTCCAAAACAGAAACTCCTCCTAGGCGGCTAGACCAGTCAACCTGAAACTTTGGTGTGTGTAAGTGCTGTGAGATATGCCAGAAAGGTAAAAATTGCGTTAAGTAGTAAACGAGATTACATCATCAATTAGGCTACTGGTTAAATTGTTACTATCCAAAATGGCAAGCCCGTGAAGAAAGAATAGACTAACTCCACATGATAGTAGCGAAATAAAGTTATTAAGTAAAATATGTAAATCAAAAATTTTTTTACGAAACATGGGCGCGTTGCTTGCAACGGACTGCACCTGCGGCAACGAGCCAACGAACCCCGGAGCAGGTGATGAACCTTCTCCGCTGGAGAAGAGGAAAGTGTAAATAACGGATGCGCTTGTGATTGCAATAAACATGCAGCCAGTGAATACTGTGCTGGGTGAAGGTTTTATACAATTTATGAACGAGCAAGAGCTGGTGTACTCAATTCCAAATCGCGAAAAAAAATAATTGAAGGGCTAATAAAGAATACACAACAGTCAGAGAAATTTTCTGTGATATTATTAAAAACTCTGTTACAGGTTTTACTGCAGACATTTGGACAACCCAACAAATCGAAGCTTATAGGTCTGCACCAGCCCGTCTGATTACAGAAGACTGAGGGCATAGCAATAACGTGCGTGAAACAGCTAAAATGACAATGTCACACTGTGGGAAATTTAGCACATTAACTAGGAGTTCGCTGATGCTTTCCAGATACTGGAGTCGCTGAAAAAGTCGCTGAAGTTCATGAAAGTACAGCCAACATGTTTGTCGGCTTCTATTTCCTAGTTGCCATTCTTTTCATGGTAGAATTGCCCATAAGCCTCCGGGGAGAGAGCATTTTTAAGGGCATTTGCTGCATCTCAGATCCGTGTGCGTGTTTTGGGGGGCGGGGACGATTATTCAATGCTTCATTCAAATATCTGTCAAAAAAATACAGCCCGATCATTAATTGTCTTGCGCGTCTTGCATCATACGATCGCCTCTTTTTATCAACCTAAATGACGACTCCGCCGATCGATCGGAGCACCCTAACACCATGGAATATGATATTTTGTTGAGCTCTTTCCACCATACAGTTTATAGCCCGCTTGCTGTTGTTGCCTGATTTGAGTTTTCTAGATTTTTCTGCCAGCCTTATGGTGAGCTCCTCCTCTGCCCTCCCACGTCACCCACACTTATATAAAAACCTCAGCACCCAGTTTATTGTAGCTCCCAGACGAAGTTGGAGCTACTATGGATTTAGCCTCGTCACTCGTCTGCGTCCGCTGCCCAGGCCTCAAAAGCTAAAGCTATTTAGAGCTATGTCTTTTATATTTGGCATGTACATAGCATCTATCAATTTTGCTTGACATGGTAACACATTTCACTAAATAATAGACAATTTTTCGTCAAAAATAAGTCAAAATGAAACACGCGAGCGATCAGGGGCTACCGACCTCGCTAGTTAACCTGGGACTCCCTTGAACTCCTTAAAAATCCCTCAGACTATCTATAGCCTGGTCAGACAAGTCCATTGCAGTCCCTTCTCTTAACCTCTGAATTTGGCTGAGCAGGGGAAAATACGTTTTAAAAAAACTCCTGTTTTATTCTGGGTGAACCATTCTGGTCTGATTTAATGACCATTAAAGTAATAAAGGAAAGAATGGCACTGTGTGTTTCAGTGTGGCCTACTTCAGTGTTTTGAAACATCACCAGAATTGTTGGAGATTTAGTTTTGTATAAATTACCCAATCATTGCGCAAAGCCACCTTGAATGATGTCACAGCCATGTCTTGTACTTCAGTAGATCTATTATCTGCATGTTATACACAGTCAGCTTCTTGGATTTTGCATTGTGGCTGTATGCAGTCTGTGGATTTCTGGGCCCTCGTCCTCAGTCTGATTGACTCAATTAGAGTCATTGATTAAATGCTACCGTGAGTGTAAATTTCAGTTAATCAGCTGATGGTGCATTTGTCGTTAAAACTCCCTGGAGCATGGCTGTCCAATGTCAAGTATGAGCTGCAGTGGTGTTTAGTGTAAGCTAGTATTTAATCTACATGCATGAATTTTAGTACAATGAGGAAAGTAGCTCTTTATATTTTGTAGTGTTCTATTGAATAAGTGTCACTTTTTTCCGATGCCTCTCTCGACTTTCAGACAAGTGTTTTGTCTCTTTTCTAGTAATCACTGAATTTCCACATTGGCTGTATACATGCTAACCCAGGATACGCTAGATTGACTTGGCCAGGCTTATGGGGGAGCATTACCTTAATTGCACCTTCTCTTAGATCCTTCTAGCTGGTCTCAGTGAGAGCTGAACAGCCTCAAATCAGGCTGAAGGATCAACCTTAAAAATGGAGTTAAACTGTGTCCATCGCAGGTGTGATGCTTCAGTGCTTTTAGAGAAAGAAATCCATTGTAATATTAACAGACAACTTTGCCATGTTACAGTCACTTGTTATAGGGATAACAAACGAATCTCATAATAAAGCGCAATAATTATGAATATAACCTAAGCCAAAAAGGTTTTAACAAAAAAGTTGTAATAACTAGTTCAAAAGTAAACAAAAATGTCAGATAGAGTAACTCAAAGGAATGTGTTGGATGAAAATTACTGGACTAATTTCCACTATAACAGAATGCAGCAATGTAGTGTTACAGGAGACTAGAAGGGCTGTCTCAGAAATTCAGAAGTACATCATCTGTTTCATCATCTGGTTGAAAGTTGCATCTATCATAAAAGATGAGCTGGACTTATTTCTTGAAAGTAACTTGAGGGATAGCCAACATGGTTTTCGGAAGGGAAGGTCATGCCTAACAAACCCTATGGAATTTTTTGAAGAGGCCACCAGGACTTAGGACCAGAGCAGGGCTTATGACATCATATACTTGGATTTTCAGAAAGCATTCGATACAGTTCCGCATAACGGACTAATTTTTATAATGAGCTCCATTGGAGTTACAGGAGGTCTTTTGAAGTGGATTCAAAACTGGTTACAGGACAGAACACAAAGAGTAGTGGTCAGTGATCTCTCATGTGAGCTAGGTATGATGGGGAGTGGCGCCCCCCAGGGATCGGTGTTGGGACCCCTGCTGTGACCCCTGCTGTTCCTCATTTACATTAATGACCTTGATAGGAATATTGAG
Organism: Gymnothorax reevesii; assembly: GCA_029721435.1. Classification (NCBI taxonomy): domain Eukaryota; kingdom Metazoa; phylum Chordata; class Actinopteri; order Anguilliformes; family Muraenidae; genus Gymnothorax; species Gymnothorax reevesii. Next base: position 56,177,226 of record CM056583.1, on the reverse strand, counting down.
AGCAAATTGGTTACATTTGCAGATGATACTAAATTGGGGGGTTTGGCAATTAGTTAAGGGTCCACTAAAGTGATTCAGGACGATTTGGATAGAATTCAGAATTGGGCAGAAATGTGGCAAATGAAATTTAATTTAGCAAAATGTAAAGTTGTACATGTAGGTAATAAAAACATTATACGGGATTACTTCATGGGAGGTTTAAAACTGGAATGTGCTGCACAAGAGAAAGATCTGGGAGGGATTGTTGACCAAACCCTCACAGGTTCTAGCCATTGTGCCGTAGCAGTTAAAAAAGCTAATCAGATGTAGGGATACATTGCCAAAAGTATTGAGTACAAATCTAAGGAGGTGATGCTTCTTTTATACAACACGTTCCTTAAACCACACCTGGAGTATTGTGTACAGTTCTGGGGACCATACTTTAAGAAAGATATAGAGGCTCTAGAGAAAGTTCAGAGAAGAGCCACCAAGCTTATTCCAGGTATGAAAGAGGAAAGCTACGAGAAGAGGCTGAAGATCTTAAATCTCTTTAGTCTAGACTCTGGGGTGATTTGATTGAGGTCTTTAAATATGTTGAAGGAATTAACAAAGTGAATCATGTAGTATTCCTTCGACCAAGTGTTGTGAGTTGAACTCGGGGTCACAAATGGAAGTTGACCAAAGGTAAATTTAGCTCTGATATTCCGAAATATTTCTTCTTCAATGTGGAATGGCTTACCTGACCATATTGTTGAGGCAGAGACCTTGGGGGTTTTCAAGAGCAGGCTTGACCTAAAGCTAGATACCATTGAGTCATTTGGTATCTGAAGGGATATATTCACAATAGTATAAAGAAACTGGCGAGCTTAGTTGGGCTGAAAGGCCTGTTCTTGCCATTCATGTTGTGTTGTGTTGTGTTGTGTTGTGTTGTGTTGTGGAGAAATTAGCCGCATCTAAGTTGATCATATAGGCGAAAATGTATATACTCATCATTACTTGGTGTTTAACTAACTAAACCCGGAATAATATTTTTTTGAACCATTTAAAGGCATCTGAAGCAGAAAGAAGAGACGCAAAAGAACTCTGAAGTGCAGGGACAGATTTGGGAGCTGCCCCTTCCTAATTCAAACAATTGAGAGTGAAAGCAAAGTTAAGTCGTCAGTGCGGTCATCTGTCCGTCCGTCTGTCCGCGGACATTTAGTTTCTGATACAAAACTTGAAAACCATTTAATAATTTTTAACGAAACTTGCTGTGTGTATTAATCAGGTCCTAGACTGGTGCTTTTTGGTATTTTGGGATCTCTGAGATTACTATATGGGGGCTGGAGGGATATGTCATCTTCTGATGACTCGTATTTTGTTTACCAGATCGGGCTAGTGTAATATACTCTACCCCTGACTTGCTGGAATGGCAACATGACTTGCCCGGGGAAATTGGGCAACCGCTAATGTTGAGCCCTGAGATGAGATGCTTATATTTCTTAACATAACTAAACTGTGTTAGATGTGCTGCCTTGTTGAGCACAGTTTGAGCTATAATATAAACATAAATATAATATAAACATAATTATGTCACTGATACATCCTGGCATGTATGTGGGACTGTCTGCTTACAATCTCCTAAAACATTGGTGGCCTTGATAATTAAGTTATTTTCTGCCACTAAGACTTTATTATCCCCTGCCACAAAGTGGATTGGGGGATATTGGAATGGCGCTCGTCCGTCCATCCGAGTTCAATGGGGACAAATTTTCTCCGAAACTATTCCACCTACGTGAATTAAATTTTGTATGTGGCTAGTACTTATGACCCTACTGAATGAGTTCGACAATTGATTCGGAGAAACTCATTTTAACAGAGTTATGGCCCTTGACTTTGTTCGTGGACTTAAGTGTATGGGTGTTGCAATGGGGACAAGTTCTCTCGGCAACTGTTGCACATACATGGATGAAATTCTGTGGGTGACCAGTACTAATGATCCTATTGAATGAGTTCGACAGTTGATTCCAAGAAATTTATTTTTACGGAGTTACGGTCCTTGTTTCTGTTCCTTGACTTGGTGATTTGGATTTGCAATGGGGACAAGTTTTCTTGGCAATTAGTGCACCTTCGTGGGTGAAATTTTGTATGTGACCAGTACTAATGACCCTACTGAATGAGTTTAACAATTGATTCCGAGAAAAATTTTTTTACGGAGTTATGGCCCTTGACTCTGAACTTGCTGTATGGGTGTTTCATGGGGACAAGTTTTTCCCATTCCCCTGTGACCATTCTTACCGTGGCGGGGAATATTGGTGACAATATTGCCTTGTTTAAGCTCATTCTTAATTTCAATTATAAATCAAATGCAAAACACTCTGTTAAGCCGAAGGTGTTTTGATTGAATCCTGAAGTTATGCAATTGTGAGTTATGTTGGTACTTGTCTCACACTGCTGTGGCTCAGTGAGCTGATGATTTGCTGGTGTGAGGTTAGGAGCCCTGTCGGGGGGGGGGGGGCTGGGAGAAGTCATGCGTGGCAGACGGGGTGGGGGTCAGTGAGATGTCAGCAGCCTTGTCTAAGCCTGTTCACTCATCTCGTTACCTTTAGGATCGACCCTCAGAAAGGATTAGGAGGAGTCAGAGGTCGCAGCACACAAAGAGCACCACCCTCGAACGCGGCTCTTTGTGACACTTTAACGATTAATCCCGACTCGGTCGGCCCCTTCTCCTCCCTCCACTGGGGGTTGGGTACTTCTCTAGATTGACGCGGATTTCCGGCTATTGTAAGAGAACGTGGCTCCACAAAGGCCTGCCATCCCGTCTCAAAACAAAGCAGAGCCGTTGTTGGTTTTTATTGGGTTACAGAATGGTTGCAGGTGCTTGTTGCTAGTTTACTCTGTTCAAAGCTTCGGCTTCCTTTCTCAGAGTTAGAATGCATAGACTCCAATACCTGCAAACCACTGTAGGAGCCAGTGAATTGCAACCCCATCACCAAAAAAGTTGGGACGCTGTGTGAAATATAAGTAAAGAAACGAATGCAGCAATTTGCAATTCATTTAAACTCTATTTCATAGGAAATAACACAACGACAACATATCAGCTGTTGAAACTGTGAAATTTTATTGTCCTTTGAAAAGTACTGTATATGCTCATTTTGAATTTGATGCCAGCAACACATTCCAAAATGTTTGGGCTGGGGAAACAAAAGACTGGAAAAGATGTATGATGCTAAAAAAATACACCTGATAGAATATCTCACTGCTGAGTTGGGTAATTGGCAACCGGTCAGTTACGTGACTGGGTATGAAAATCCTTTCAGAAGTAAGGACTTCGAGGGCATCACCACTGTGTAAAAGACTATAAGGCAAATAGTTCAACAACATTTCTGAACGTAAACTTGCAGAGAATTTTGGGATTTCATCCTCCTCGGTACGTAATGTCATTGAAAGGTTTACAGAGTCCGGAAAAATCTCCACGCAAGGGACAAGACCAAAAAGCAATATTGAATAGTGATCTTCAGGCCCTCCAACAGCCTTGCATTAGAAAAACATGTTTCTGCAGTGGAAATCACTGCATGGGCTCAGGAACACTTCTGTTACCATTGTATTGGGGTTGTATATTTTCTTGCTATGTTACATTATTATGGACTTTCCTGTTCATTACATGGGGGGGTGGGGGTTTGGCCAAAAGTGAGCCAGTTTTTAAAGAGAGGTGCTCTCTTGTGTTCTCGTGTGGTAGGAACTGTCTTATTATTATGTACCAGTGACCAGGCCTGCCTTTTTCAAGGGGACTACATAAAACTCTCTGAATTGATTGCTGTTGAACTCTGTTCCCAATATTTTTACCGGAATTAAAAATAAAGTAATAAATCAAAATAATGGATTAAAAAAAGTGTATTTTTGTCAACTGCTGTTTGAACATCAGATATGATGAAAAACTCAACACATTCCTAAAATATCTACATTTTTATTAAGATCCATATTGTCTCATAATGAAGCCTTTCTGCTTTGTTTTTGGTCATTTCTGTTGTGAGTGAATTAGTCCTATGATCATCCTGTGATATTTACTGTTTGTTTAAAAGACTGTACCGACTACTGATATTAGACCTGTCTAATTATTTTATGTATTTTTAGTTCTCTGCCTCCCTGTTCACCGAGCGACGTGTCAATCGATGTGTTTGCATTAGTGCCCTCACTAAATGGATAAAAATAGAGATCCGTTTCCACTCCCTTGGGTGCAACTAGGAAGGTCACGAAAGCTTTAGCGGTGTATAGATTTACGGGAGAGAAAGGGATAGCGGTAGAGAGCGAGCGAGGAGGAAAAAAATGCTTGTCCTGAGGAAATGAAATTTGGAAGAGCAGATAAATTACTTATGCAGAATGGCAGTGGATGGTAATCCGATGGTGCCGGCCCTGGCTCCCTGTGCCGATGTTGCAGCCCGTACGTTTGCGCTGCAGCCATAGATGGGAACTGGACACCATGACCCGGAGGCGAGACTGTTCCCACTGGCTGTAGCCACTCGGAAGGGCTGCTCTGGGCAGTGCTGTGGTATCTGATGATCTTCCTTCAATCCTACTCCTTCACCTAGAGCTACTCTGAGAAACATCTGCTGTTTACACGGGCAGCTTTAAATCCGGCACAATATGTTGGCAGATAATTCTGAACAGCATTCGCTGCGTAACAGCATTACAGAACATTTTCTTGTTTGCCCAGGATTCCGTAACATTCAACATCAGCCTTTAAACATGAAGGTGCTGTTGAAGTGTAACACGTTTATTTCAGTGCCTCCTATTTAGAGTGTTTATAGTGCAATCACCATGAATTGAGCAAAGAACAAAACGTAATCACTTAAAAAGCAATTGCCATAGCTTATATGACCCTACATGGGCAGTTGGTGTGTCATGTTGAATTGGTTCTTTTTTTGAGCCAAGAGTCTTTCCTTGACATCCTCGGGAACAGAAGGGGTCATCTGACAGAAGGTTGCATGCGTCGGAGAGTGCTCCACTGTTGATGTCATTGATGAGCTCTAAGCTTTTCAGTAATAATGCTGCCACTGTTTACATGGCAATGCTCTGTCAATAGGTCAGACAGGTCAGACTGCTTATCTAATGGAGAGCCTCTCTCTGTAATCCCCGCCAAATCTTGCCATCCTTTTTTTATAGCTGGAGAGTTTACACGTCAGCTTACTGCTGCAACTTTCTGACTCTCCAAATTTTTGGTGATGACTAAGTATGAGTTTAATTTATTGTGTGTGTTCAAAATGCATCTTGCAATCCCTTCACAGTTTTATAAATAGGGCCAAAACAGCAGTCTTTGTGCCAAGACCGACCCTGAGCGCTATGTGTTAATGAAACCATAAAAGTATCTCGTGCTAAATTGATTTATGTGGAAGACCTATCTTTTAAGGTGGCTGGGGAGCGGGTGGACAGCAAATTTTTCAATTAAGAGAAACTGGGTGCATCTGAAATGAGTCGTGTCACGAATACTGCACATGCTCACAAATTTGAGTGAAGTGAATCTGCTCGACTGCCGATGAAAATCTACTTCCATCCTTGCTAATCTGTCATCGTTTTGCATTGTATTTATATATTTTAGTCACTTGGGCATTATAATTTTTTATATTGAGGTCATTCCAAGACAAATCATCCAGGGGGTCCCAGGTCACCTCCTCAAAATTCTTTGAAAAAGTAAAATATCAGTAAGTATTCACACAAAATTGAAAAATGCCAAATATTAGGCCAAGTATCTCAAATAGTTTTCAAGTTATAGCCCTTTGAAATTTGAATAATATTCAAGTTTTTTGGCGATCCCATTTTCAGCTAACTTTGGCAACTTATTGCTCCAAGTAGGTGGCTTATACATGGCTGAAATTGGGTGTACTAACCATATTCATCCCCTAGAATCTGAAAATGGCCTTTAGATTCTGGTATCTTGATCCACTGTATGGTAAGGCCTCAAAATCAGCCGAAAACACAAAATGCCCAAAACAAGACCACATTTTATGACCTGTAACTCAGGAACCAAGTAAGATAAAAGGCAAAAATTCATTTTTTATGATTTTATGCTATATCTCTGTGCAAAAATGCAGTAATCCAAGTAATATCATTTGTAGAAGTTTTTTTAATGAAATAATTTCTGAGTAAATTTTTCCGGTTTTCAAAAAATGACCATGTCACTAGTTATTCATCTCTTTGAAATTTTTACTGTTCAATCTCATAAATGTGAACAATTTCTGACAAAAATATTAGAATGATGTTCAGCTTACTTTTTTGTTATGAATTTTTAAATTGTTTCAAAATTTTCGTTACTTAAAACGTGTATAGGCCTGCTGCATTTTTGTGGTGAATGTTTCTGGGATCTGCACACTACCTTTTGATTCTTCTCGTAGGAAGTTAAAAAAAATTTTCTCATGATGACAACACCCAGAATCAATCTGCGGAACACCAGACTGCCTCTGCATTAAGGCAGTATCCTCACTTGAGAAAGTATCTAGTCCCAATAGTCCAGTTTTTCCTGTAAATTTCCTCGAATGACATGCATCATCTAAGTGGATTCCAGTACTGCACCAAGGTAAATTACTCCCCTCCATTTTAGTGCTCATGATGATCTAATAATCCCCACGTGGGACTGCCTCCTTTCATAGAGTACTATTATTGGGCAATTTTGTAATTCAAGTTTGGGCTCATTTAGGATTACTTCACAGGCCCGTGATCAGTCAAGTCATGGCATGTTTGAGGCACTGATGTCATCCTCAAACAGTCATCCCCAACAAAAACAATGAAACCAAAGAAATTGAGCAACAAATGTCATGTATTGTACTTTTAGATAGCATATTCAAAAAATATTTTCAATCAATGTTTTGTTTTTTATTTAGTAGATAATAGCACTTGCCACAGGCCTGTACCCGTTAAGGTTAATTCCTCAGTAACTGACATAACATTTAGAACAACTTTAATTTCAGTTACTCTGTAATTACATAATGGATCATTACAAAATATCACAGGGATTCAAACATTTGTTGGTGCTTGGGCACCCATGTAATAGATTTTATTTTGCGTATTGCACTATCCCACCATTTGTCATTTTACAGGGTAACTGACGTCACATGAAAAAATACCTCAATTTTTACATGCTTTTTTAAAATGATGATTTCTCTTAATTCTTTCCTTCAATCGTCTTAGTCTCTCGGTCAAAAGAAGGTTGACAGTCATGTCTCCAGCAATCAGAATGAAGAAAGTATTGATGTTGGCTGAATTATATTTTCTGAGTCAAAAACTAGAGTAACTGACGCAACATCCCTCGGTAACTGACTTAATGTGTCTGGGACTAAAGAAAACTGAGCTTTGTTGACTTTTCTGTGGCATATAATTCTGAGGAAGAAGTGTAAGCATGTTTCGCTGACAAAAAACACATTTTCACTGCAGAAAGAAGTTCAGTGCTATAGAAGTCTATAAGAAAATGGCCCTACTTTCCCACCTGATTTATTATTTAAATAATGTTTTTCTACATTTCTTCATTTGGTCGATCGCAGGTTTCTAGTCTCCTTCGATATATCATGATGTTCATTTTTGTAAATTATGGTCCCAAATAGACTAGAATAAAGGATTAATAAAAGGATAATACATCTGGAGTATTGTGTACAGTTCTGGGGACCATACTTTAAGAAAGATATAGAGGCTCTAGAGAAAGTTCAAAGAAGAGCCACTAAGCTTATTCCAGGTATAAAAGATGAAAGCTATGAGAAGAGGCTGAAGATCCTTAATCTCCTTTGTCTTAGGAACAGGGGGCTTAGGGGTGATTTGATTGAGGTCTTTAAATATGTTAAAGGGATTAACAAAGTGAATTATGAAGGATTCCTTCGACCAAGTGTTGTGAGTAGATCTCGGGGTCACAAATGGAAGTTGACCAAAGGTAAATTTAGCACTGATATTCAGAAATATTTCTTCACCCAAAGAGTAATTTCAATGTGGAATAGCTTGCCTGACCATATTGTTGAGGCAGAGACCTTAGGGGATTTCAAGAGCAGGCTTGACTTAAAGCTTGATACCATTGAGTCACTGAGTATCTGAAGGGATATATTCACAATAGTATAAAGAAACTGGCAAGTGTAGTTGGGCTGAAAGGCCTGTTCTTGCCTGTTATGTTATAGGTTATGTTATGTTATGTTATATGTTATGTTATATGTTATGTTGTATGTTATGTTGTATGTTATGTTGTATGTTATATTATATGTTATGTTATATGTTATGTTATGTTATATGTTGTTATATGTTATGTTTTATGTTATGTTATGTTATATGTTGTTATATGTTATGTTTTATGTTATGTTATATTTTATGTTATATGTTATGTTATATGTTGTGTTATGTTATGTGAATATTTACTAGTGAATTTTTTTTCAAAAATGTGAGGAGGTGACCTGGAAGATTTCTCAAAATCTGGATGATTTGACATGGAATGACCCATTACGGAGTTTTCTATGGAAATTGAAGGATTAAAAGTGCTATTTTAGCAATGAAGTCAAAGGATATGAAGACTGTAAACTGGTTTCTAACCGCCAATAATCATAGAAGATTTCCTTGTTCTTCTATGAAGGTTATTGGTGGTTCGCAAACCAGCTTACACTTTTCATATCCTTCGGCAAAAGTGTTAAAATGGTGCTTTGAATCCTCAAGTTTCCTTAGAAACTCCTTAATATAATTATAAAAAGAGTAATGCCAGAGTGACTAAAATATAAATAAAATTAAAAACAAAGATAGACTGACGAGGATGGAATCAAATTTTGACTTGTAGTCTAACTGACTCCCTTCATTAGGCTAACAATTTTCGAAGCTCTCAGCATGTGCAATAATTGTAACACAGCTCCTTTAATTCTGATTAATTGCATCCATGTTTTCCTTGCTTGTCTTTTTCTTGCGTCTTTGTCCATCCCACTGGGGGTGCATATAGAGAGGTTAGGGAACCATGCGAGGAGAAAAGAGATGAGGAACTGTGTTTTTACAGAAATTAGATGTTTCGTCTGAGGCATCATGCGAAGCGATGTTGGTTTCTGATGATGCGCAAGGATCCAAGGTCTGTCCAGTGTAATATCATTTTTTCCTTAGTCTTGCTCTAGCTGTGCAGCACAGATTTTTAATAAAGGAAGGAAAGCTGTGCAGAAAATAAGGATAAGCCAAAGCGCTATGTTGAGTTTGCATTAGCTAGCTGTCATTTATACAATCTTGTGTACAATATTAAGGTAAACCATCCTTTGTTGTCAGCAACTTTGTCGACCTTTCTTTAAGTTTTTAGAGCTCTGTACAATAAATAAAATAAAGGAAATACTGATCCAGCCCTACTCCTCATTGTTCAGCATTTGGATTTTTTTTTTGTTTTCCAACAGCACCAAATGGACGAAGTAATTGAAATAAAACAGCGAACGTGTCGTCACAGCAGTTGGCGGTGGGGATACATTTTTCCTCTGCTTCTGACAAAGCCTTAATTTTTCTCGACGAACGCGATTCTCACTTTGAGTAATTGGCTGCGATTAATCAACTTCCATGGATTGCAACTATCATTGTCAAGCGTTTGTCGACAGAAAAGTTGGCATCCAGAAACTAGTAACTTTTAAAACTCTTAATATTTGACAATATGAATTACACTGTTTATTTTTCTTTACAATTGACACCCTGAATAGGCATCAACAGTGTGCAAAACCTGATGTAATTCAATTGTCATACAATGATGCTTGGAAAAAAGTTGCCTTAGACGGTGAAACTGATCTAGCAAGATGATATTATTTCAGTTTAGGGTGGTTCATCTTCCAAGATAGATTCTGGAAAGGTCTGGGGTTTGGATTGACTTCTGGTCCAAAAAAAACCTGCTCCAACCTAAAACACAGGATTTTTCTTTTTTTGTTTGTATTTGATATATCACTGCCATGGTCATTTGTGCGGGTATTTCTGTACTCTAGCTAGCCATACTTGTTATGCATTCAGTTATCAACTAACGTTGGCTAACTATGATACTGAATAGAATTTTAAACTTGAATTTTTTAGCGCCTCCCCGGGGGGAGATTTTTGAGGCTGATGAGCTCTTTTACATTGAACAAAAATATAAACGCCCCATGTCAAATATTGATGCCACATGGACTTAACAACTCTAAGTGAGCATATGCTGACTTTTACTTGTACAATAGGGATATTTCTCTTGATTTGTGTACCATTTTTAATCCATCTCTCTGTCAGTGAGTATTTGCTCAGTGATGCAGTGATTTCACTAAGTACATGAGTGTGGCATTTCCAGACGGTGATCAGACAGAATGACCAGTACCCATACACTCCTTATACCCCAAAATGTCAAATTTTGTCAAAAGTCATCATGCGTCAGATGTCTAAGGTCATGTGGGAACGTGCCATTGGCATGCAGGATGCAGGGCTGTCCACCAGAGCGGTCGCTGTGCAGCTGAATGTTAACTATCGGACAATAGGCCGTTTGGGAGTTTGTTTCCGACAGACAGGCAGTACTGCAAATTGACCTCATCCACGGCGGCCACGTGACCACACCAGCACAAGATCGCTACATCCGGCTCGTCAACCTGCGGGATCGACTCAGATCAGCCACACGCACAGCGGATGAGACCGCTGGTCTGCACAACATACGCATCACACCACAGACAGTCCGTAACTGCCTCCGAGAAGCCGACTTGCAAACTCGGCATCCTCACCATGGTCTGGATCTCACCACTGTCCGGCGTCGGAACCGCCTCGCATGGGCAAACAGACATGTTCGATGGCCCTTGGCACGCATGATAAGAGTGTTATTCACCGACTAATCTCTGTTCAAGTTTTTTGTTAATAAAAACTCAAAAAATTTGACATGGGGCGTTTATATTTTTGTTCAGTGTAGATTGCAATAGGCACTAACATAATTCTGACCCCTCTTTCAATATCATTAGTTGACACAAACCTTTCCAGGCCTGTGTGTGCACTATAGTTTCATAACTTCTAGGGATTGTTTCAGGACCATAGAAGAGCTCACTGTATTTCCACAGGTAGCTCGGCTATCTTGCAGGTTATTGCATTTGATAGAGAGAGCATTTCTCAATATTTACGAGCCTGAGAATGTTCAGATTTTTTTTTTTTTTCACACTGGCATTGTGCTAAAAGCTGTCATTCAGAGTAGACTTTTGTGCCGATTTCATACACCATTGCTTGATTCTAGATGGGAAGTGTGTCACATTTGATTGAAGTCATATCTCTTCTAGCTACAATCACACACAGCTGAATCTGTTGCTATCATCTGTTGATACCAGTTGATATCAGATTTCTGTTAAGCCTGTTAAGATTTCTTTTAAGATTTCTGGGTTGGCTGATCTCATGTATCTTCACTCACTCACTGTATCCTCAGATCTCCCTCTTCGCTCCTTGCAGCAGAAATTAGAGCTTAAAGCCAGCCAGCAAGATGGCAGATCCTGAATACCTTCCAGTTCAAGCAAGAACCGAGTAGCCAGGAAATGTCAAATAAGAGAACTGATATGCACCCACATTTTCATTGTTTGTCTCCATATAGAATGTGAACCAACCAGTGAAGAGGAAATTACCTGAATGGGCAGTGCTACCAAGAGGCTCCACCTCCACCTCTACTGGCACCAAACTAGCAAAGAAGAAAAAGGGCCTGTTCCTTTGAACCACCCCTCCCCCCCCACACCTTATATTTGTGAGTTTACAATGTAAATGAATGTAAAGATTTTGAATTTAGCTCTTCGTAATACAACACGATAATTGTTACATACCCCAAAACATTACTAATAATGCTGCTCTTTTTATACGTGTACTAAAGTCTTTTTTGCAATTGTCGGGGCTTTTCAGATTCTTTGTCATTTGTAATTTTGTTTAAAAAAAAATGTTGAAAATATAAACAAGATGTACAAACCTGTATTGAAGCATGGCATCTGACTCGTGCCTTATTACATTTTCATTTTTACTTTTGATTTAGTACATCATAGCATACAAACACCACTAGCAGTATGTGTTTTCCTAAATTCAAATTGAAAATGTTTTCATGGTATCTATGCTCATAGCATACACAGATAATTGTGGAAATTTGTCAATAAAATAAATGAAAACAAACGGGTCTTGCATTTCTGCAGCCGTTTGGTGAATTACACTCTGTCCTGCGTGTGTACCAGTGCTTTATCGCTGCAGCGATCTTCATATCAGTATCTGAGCTGCTGCCCTTTAAATCACGTAAGCTCCGGTATTGCTGGGGATGACATTTTAATTGAACAGATCAGGAAATTATGGCTTGTTCCCGGCGTCCTGTAGATTTAATCCCAGCATAAATACTGTAATCCCTCTCTACAGACACTCATTTCCTAAAAGATTAAGTCTTGGTCTTTAGATTATTTGTCACAGATAGTGTTTCATCTGGGTGGGAACTGAGCTCCTGAAAGTACAGCCAAGGATTTGCACAGGACTACACCTTTACAGTTACCATTGTGATTGTTAAAACCAATTAGGTAAATTCCATGTAAATAGTTGTTACTCTATTGATGACAAATGTCTTTCCTCGGTTGTGTTAAATAAATGGTTGCTGTCCTTTTCTGAGTTTAATTCCAAAATTTTTCATTTCTAAATTATTAACCCATTAATGACCACAGTCCCATTTTTGGGACGTGGCACATTTTAACCTCTATATCCCAAATGAATGCATTACTGTGACCAAACTGCTGTAGGTTAATCAAGGAAAGACCTCCCCGCTCATCCAGGAAAGTGCTGATGAGAATAGTCTCTCTTTACAGCAGCCGCCATTTGCATGAATTTCTTGAGTCTCTAACGCCACGATACAACGCTCTACCTCGTGAACATGCAATTTTTTTCTGAAACATTGTTATACAGCATTAAGAACAAAAATTGGAGATTATATGTTTTTCTCAGAATTATGTTTTTTTTTTTAATGCTTTCAACAATCTACGTACATTTGTAATGGGATATACATATTTTGGGTCCTCAATGACAAAATAATTATTTTTCACCAGAATTTAAGCATTACACGTTCATTGTACACCATATACGATAACTTTTATTTTGAAAAGAAATTTGAGCATTAATGGGTTAAAAGTTGAGCGCCTGTCATGCATTCTGGACAGTATTTTGGATTTTCTGTCAAAAAAATCATGCAATATTTTGATTGCTTGATGTCAAGTGAAAAGGGGTGGATGGTGGGGAATCTGAGGACCACTGCCTGTCTCAGCAGAAGCGCAATAGACTGGGAGGGATTGTTCTGCGAGGACTGCCAGAAGTGGCTTTCTTAGTGAGGCTGTCTCTGTTACCTCCTATTTATATCCCCGAACGCCGAATGGCGTTCCGGGGATATTATGTTTTTGGTCGGACCGCCGCCGCCGCCACACTACGTGTTAACGCGATAACTTCAGTTATATTTCAATTAAAAATTTCAAATTTTGCACATAAGTAAGTATCATAAAGAGGAAGAACTGATTCGATTTTGGACAATTTACGACGTATAGATTGGCCACCAGGGGCCAAAAACGGAAAAAATCACTGTTTTTATCATATCTCTGGAAATATTTGTCCGATTGACCTCAAATCAAGTGCAAATGAAAGGTCATGACCTGAAGATGTATCCCAAGATGACATTATACCTGTTTGGTTCAAAATTTTGACACAAGGTGGAGCTTTGCCACACAAAATTCACCATTTTTGCTATAACTTTGGAACTATTTCTCTAATTGACATGAAACTATGTGCAACTGCAAGGTTATGACCTCACAACGTGTCACATGATGACATCATACCTGTATGGTTCAATATTTTGCCACCAGGTGGCCCTTTGTGATGGAAAATGACCATTTTGGCCATATCTTTAGAACCATTTGTCCGATTGACCTGAAATTAAGTTCAAATGCAAGTCTATTCAAGGATTGGGGAATTGAAGAATTGGGGGCGTTCGGGGATATTCCCCCAGCCGTCGCCTCCGATGGCATAAGCCCAGTTTCTACTAAGTTGCGGGATAGAAATAGACTGGTTGGACTGGTTTATATTATTAATTTTGACCTCTCAGATTTGGGAATCCTGTTATCCCATATGACTGGATTGATTTGAATGCCTTTAGACTTCTGTCCCCCTCTTTTAAGGACTTCTTTGCCACAATGTGACCAAACATTTAGCATAAGATTAGGCTACATAGCTGGTCACCTTGATGTGACTTCTTGGCTGATCCATACTCTGCAAAATTCCCTCTTATTAAATCAAAATGTAATTTAGCACTTATGGGTCCCATTCCAGGCTTCATTTACTACAGTAAATAAAACTTAAATGAACACAAGCTCATTCAGGCTGTGTATATGGTCAGGTGCAGAATTAGGGGCACCAACAATAAAAGTTAAGCAATAAAAGGCTTTACTAGTGCTTATCTATCTAATGATATCTATCTATCATTTATGTTCAAACCATTTCACTTTATTTCAGTGAATTCCGTGAATTTTGAAGTCACAGTCTTCAAAATTACTGGCTTTCATGTTTTAATGAAGTGCTTGCCCCCTGCATGAGGATGACTGCCATGTGACTATTTTTCAGTTATTTGCATTAAGATTATTGAAAGCATTTGGAGTGATTTCCATCTCTCTGGAAAATTTTTTTAGATCATTGATGTGCATGGGACAACCATATCCAGCTGGCCTTTGATGTGATTTTGAAGTTGCCAAGATTGAGATGGCTACTGCAGAACATGAATGTTGTTTTCATTCCTTGGGTGGATTTTGATTGAATTTGGTGGTCATTAACCCACTAGTAAATCCATCTGTGAGCAATTCTCGTCCTCTAGGTGGGACAACAAGTTCTTCGTAGCATTTGGCATAATGTGGCCTTATTCAATATGCCATTGAACTTCTCAAAAGCTGCAGAACTCCTGGCAGCAAAACATCCCCAGGACACCAAGAACCCGCCTCTACATTTGACTGTAAATTTCAAATTCCTCTTTTGCTTCCACATATACTGATGCTATTACCAAACATTTTAATTCTGCTCTTGACTATCTGTAGTGCCCTTCCAGCCATAGTTTCAGTGTCTAGCAGTCCCCTGACACATGGTGTTGCTCTCTGTGCTCAGTAAATGCTTGCTTTGTGTGAAATATTTGCTACATGAAGACTACATTTTTGATTTCTGTATCACTGCTGTTTCTCAGCACAGCCAGATCCTCTTGGCTGCCCTCTGTTCCTCATCGCCTCAGCTGGAGAGAGCCCAGGACTGGGGTGTGTCTGCAGGAGTGATGGGTTAGAGCTTTCAGAAACCATGTTATGGGCGGAGCTGCCTTGCGCTGACAGTCACTGACCACAACCAATCAAATGATTTTACTCTGAATGGCAATAACAATGTGATTGCTTCTTAATTATAAAGTAAATGGTTCTGCGTGATGATTCCATGCGTTTTTCATTGTTGACCTCAGTCATCACGTGGGGTCAGAAAAATCTGATTGACCTCAACCTCTAGAACTGTTCTTGTGACTACCTCATGAGTGACATCCTCCAAGAATGGGTTTTCAATGTACTTCACTATGTCCTGCAACCACAACGACAAAGCCCATCTAAACTGCGTATTGTGGAGTTCTTTTTGCGCTCACTGAGTGGAACTCTAACAGTCCTGTGCTAGCTCTGTTTATCTGGTTTTCCTCTGACCTGAGTTAATGTGCTCTTGCTGTGACATTAAGAGAATGCAACACATGATTCCTACCTGTTTTTTTTGTCCCTTTGTGCTCTCTCACAAACGCCCTGTTTCCCTCTTCAAGAAACCAAGGCAATTTGTTAGGGAGCCTCCAACCTCTTATTCTCGGCCATCTCCATGGCATTGAAATGGAAGCTCAGCCTCCTTTTCCTCTTCTGAAGCAACCTGTCCAGGGGGTGCCTTAATGAACGGGTTTCCTATGGGCGCTGGACATCCTTGAAAACCCTTGCATTTTTAATATTTTCAAAGTTTTTAAAGTGTGTTGATGAAGAATAAAGTGCTTGAAACTACTTAAAATGGGAACGTTGGTTGCATTACTTTGATAAATTGCTTTCTGTTTGAGTAGTTTTATAAATATGTGATTTACCACAGCTATAAGGCGCTGGAAAAGCATGAAAATAAACCTGGAAATTTCCTGGAAAGTGCTTGGATTTGATGTTGGAAAGGACGTGGTAGCCTTGAATGAAAAATATTTGTCAAACCTTTCTCATTTCCAAAAACGTACAGTTTCCTCTCTTAAGAACTGTCAAATAAATACCTAATTCAACAACCTTTTTTTTTTTGCATTGTTAAGCTCCAGCAAAATGCTCATCAGGACTTTTTACATGATCTGTTATGCATTTAACCCTCTGTTGACCAAGTACCTTTCTAACTGTAAAAATCATTTCCCTAGGCAAATATGTTGATTATGGGCCAATATTTGGAAAAATAGTTTAAAAAATAAAAAAATTTGACCCTTTGGCCCACCTCTCCAAACTGTAGCAGATCTGCTACATTGGGTAATAATGCGAATGGAAAAATTAAAGTGACGGACCATTCAAGTTATTCTCAAATGTTTATTTGGCAAATTGAAACAAAACCAGCAGGGTGTCCAGGCTGTTAACCCTTTCACTTTATGTAGCAGATATGCTACGGTGGTTAATCGAGGGTTAATTAAAACTAATGATTATACTTTGGATTATTATTGTTGCCAGATTGTTGGCTATGGTAAACAACATTGCGTCATATTGTGCCTGTGAAATCACTCACTTTTGTACGAAAGCTCTGCTATAAATGTAGTCATCGGATAGGAACAGGAAATCTGCCGTCAGTTTAGATGGCTGTGTAGGTCTAATGTAAACAGAAAAAAAAATTGAAAATTTTGTTTTCATTTAGTATCAGGCTTGAATCTGAGGTTGAAGATCGCAGTTGCTAGAGGAAACTATAAAGTCTATCCGTGGACCACAGACTGTGCAGTCAGCGGATTGTCCACTAGGGTAACCTACATCTCCTCTGGCGGCGGAAAAGTGCAACAGTGATTTCAGGGTCTCCACTGGCAGTCAGTGAATCCACAAGATAAAATGGGTCTCGCCAATAAACCCTGAAGAGTAAAGCTTAGTCAATAAAAAAAATGTGCTGTATAGAGGAGGCTGGTTTATGGCTCAATCAAAGGGCAGCTCGCTTTGGGAAGCTTCAGAAACAAGGCCTTTAAATTACACCTGCGTCTCTCTCTCGGGCCTTTACGGGCTGCCTTGGACCTCACAAGAAATCTGAATAAATCCTTCGGCTGGATTGACGAAGCTCGGCTTTTAGCGTTTCCTCGTTCACAGGCCCTTTTCTGTGCAGCCTTCGTAGCCTCTCGCCATCTCTTGTCGGGATGAGGGTATGATTTGGAAAAACAATCATATATTCTCTGTCGCTTATTCCTCTTCTATTAATTGAGTGCAGTAGCCTTCCTCTTCCCCTCAGGATATGCTGCTGTCACCTCATGACTTTGTCTTAGAACAAAGTCTCTTTTTTTTTTTTTAGAAAGAACCCATAGGTTTCTTTTTTTAAGAAACCTGGCCCAGAGAAGTGTTCATTTCTGTCATAATTATTAGTCCCTGCTTGATAATGATTTCCTACTAGCCTGGCTGAACAAGAGTATTTTACTCTGGCGAGGACATTGTTGTCACGGGTGAACTGTGTCTGCTACACGTCTCAGGCTATACAGAAGAAGAAGAAGTGGAGACCCTACAGACCACTGCAAATGGTCTTACACATCTTATCCTCATCTTTGCTCAAGACCCTCTGCCAGAACTAAAATCCATAATCTTGCCATCCAGTTTTTACTGCTTGCTGGCATTTTGCATCCTGATGTGTAGCCAATACAATCAAAATATATTTTAGTTCCTTGATTCAAAACTAGACACCTGGAATCTAAACTTTGATTCTCTTACACTTTTACTTGGGAAAAGCATTGAAGTCAACCAACTAATCAGAAATATTTGCTTGTCGATTTGTCCCAAAATAATGATGCCGTGAAAAGGGGAGAACTAAGTATAATGACTTCAATTCTACAACTTTGAACCAAAATTAGTAAAAATAGTCTCGAATGAAAATAGAATTTGCACTTGTGCATTTCTTGTCTAAATTTTGGAATATGCGGCCAAATAGGGAGAATATATTCTCCCCAACATAATAGCTAATATTTTGAACACTGCTTGTGTATCCAGTATCAACTGGTAAATGACTATATTTATATTCCACACATCTGACAGTAGGTTTTTTTTTTTTTTTTTTACCCAAAACCAGTTATTTGGTTAACAGTGACTGAATTACAGCTGAACTTATCACTACTGCTCTAGTACTAGAACATACTGTCGACCAGAAGGTGAATTATGCATAGACTATATCTATAGTCTCTTGATGGAAAATATTTTAAAATATTGGGATGCAGAAAATCGAGAGCCTGCTGAGACACACTAAACTGAAAGGTTTACCTTTGAAATGAGACATCTGTCTTATCACCTGTTTAGCAGTTCTGGTCAACCTCATTCTCACTGTAATTTTCTGGCAGTTTGTCACAGGAGCTCCTGCTCCATCAGTTGTTATTAGAGTGACTAAATCTGTCCATGCCATGACTCCTCATGTCACTTTACTCATGATAAAGCCAGTCGGGCGTCATACGTCCTCGAGGAGGGGCTTCTTTGGATATAGGGCAGACAGCAGGCTCTGTAGGCCGTCCTGGTCCTGTGTGTTGGGATGCAGCGTTTTGTGCTTGCCCATAATGAAGCGCTCAGCTGTGGCTATGAGCCCAGAGCCGGCTGGCTGCTCAGTGACCCGGGACGGATCACGCAGGGCCAGATGATCCGCTCAGCTGTAAATGAGTCAAACGCGCCGCCCTAAGCAGATTCCTGTTAATGCTCAGCACAATTATCCATAAGGCCTCGCGGGGCTTCATGATAGCATGGAGAGATGTGGCAAGACAAGGCTGCCAGAATTATGTTTCCGCTTTCTATTACAAAAGGCCGTGTTCAGAATTTGACCAGATACATTTCTTGTTAAAAGGGCTTTTTAATGGTTTGATAAGATATTTTGTAGCAAAGTTGTTTTAAATTCACTCCTCCTTGTTATTGTTGAGACGGACCAAAATTACTGATAATGTGAGCACTAGTCTTGATTCATCCTGTTTTTTGAGATCAGCTATCTTGTAAGCTTTCTGTCCAAAAAAGAACATCTCATTGCGAAAAATCATTCAGGACATTAAATTTTTGGTAAGGATGGATTGACTAAAGATTGACCTTTATTTATTACATTTTGTACTGCTCACCATTGGCAATGAGATGTTTATTGCTTTTCAGAAAATACTTCTGCGTCAATGGAATGATGACTGCAGCTGTGCGTATAAAATTCAGATGTGTATATTTGGCATATCACTTCGCCTGTTATGAATCTCGATTCTTTGCTGGCGGTTACGGGATGTTCTGACTGGCTTGTTGCGAGTGGTTTATGTAGCATGGTACCTCTGAATGTGTAATTCACTGTGGAGTTTTCTGACCAGTTGACAGTGCTGTGGTATGGCTGGAAAGACCCGGTCATCCTTGAAGACTGGCAACTGCTGCACCAACTGTACTCAAGCATACAAACTTCCCACACAGGCACATACGCGGTGCACAGGCACAAAGGACATGCAGATCAAATGAGCACAAAGCTCCCTAGAATACAGGAGGGAAAGGCATCCAATAGAATGCTATTTTTTTTTTTTTTTTTTAAATGTACTTCAGCTCTGTGAAGAGCAGCTGCTATTAGCACTGAGCAGTGCGGGTGTTCTGCAGTTATAGGATGCATGGAGACTCATTTTCAGTTGGCCTTTTACATTTTTATAGCTTCCCTACATAATTTATACCAAAGAAACTTTATTGTTATTGGTGGTTACTGTGCTTCTCCCATATGGAATTGGCAACCTGAGTATTTTCCAGCCTGAGTCCACCAAACCACACATAACACTCTGTGGACTTGTCGGGTGAATAGTACGTGTTCCCTCAGCCCTAAGGAATGACTCAGTCATTGTCCCATGCCGTCGTGGTAGCGAGCGTAGCGGGGAACACAGTATTCGGCTCTGTCCGTCCGTCCGTCACGTCTCGTTTGTTGTGAACGCGACATCTCAAGAGCGGTTTGACAGAATTCACTTATCTTTGGCTGCAATGTGTATTAGTGCGATACACCGACCCCAATCGATTTACATGACCCTCGCGGCGAACATGGTCACGTTTAGTGGCAACACTTGTTTTTTTTTCTCAAAACCCCACTTCGCTCTTTAGGAGATCCTGAGAATGCACTTCTCGTAGGCAGTTGTGTGTAAGCTTCCATTTACAGGGTGCAGGGAGCTGGAGGGTCTGCCAACGATTTCTGCTGCTGCAGATGTTTGGGTACAGATGCTTGTCTGAACTGAAGCACTTAGCTATGTTTTACTTAATATTAGCCACTCCAGCCCTTTGTCTTTCATTTGTGTTTATAATGCAGCCTACACTACATGGCCATGCACGTGGGCATCTGGTCATCTAACATCTTATTCAAAAATTATGGACCTTAATCGTGTGTGTTCCCAACCATTGCAGCTGTAACGGACTCCTTTCTTGTGATGAGGTGAGTTCTTCTCCCCCACTCTTGATGAACCACATATGGGTGTTCCTCAGATCGTTGGAGTACTGTCATACTGAACCAGGAAAAGGCATTTCCCAAACTGCTGAAAGCACAGAGTCATATTCAATGTCATTGTATGCTCTAGCATTAAGATTTTCATTTTGTGGGAAAATAGTTCCAAACCAAGTTAGACCCTCACACTTTTGGCACTGCAAGTACTTTTGTATGTATTTCTGTTAATTCACAGCCATTTAACCCTCTTAACCAAACCCATTTCCAATTGTGTTGAAACCATTTCCCTATGCAAAAATGTTTATTTTGGGCCATTATTTGAAAAGCAGTAGACAAAAAAATTTCGACACATTTGGCCCACCTTTCCAAATTGTAGCAAATCTGCAACATTGGGTAATAATGCTAATGAAAAAATTAAAGTGACGTACCATTCAAGTTATTCTCAAATGTTTATTTGGCATTAAAAAACAAATCCAACAGGGTGTCCAGGCTGTTAATCCTTTTACTTCATGTAGCAGATATGCTTCGTTGGTTAATAGAGGGTTAAACAATTGTTTCAATCCTGCAGTGCTGCTGTAGTTGTAAGGTAGTCATATTGGAGTCTGTGCTTGACCTTGTCTCACCCCGTATACCTTTGTGCTGAGGGGTTCATCAGTGATCATGCTTAGCTCAGGGACGTTTCCATTTTTATCTGCGCCCTGTGCCACATCCTGCTGCCTGCACCGCTGGGACAGCCGCTGCTACAACAAACGGTGAATCTGTCATTAAGCCACAGGCCTGCAGCTCTCCATCTACAGCAAAAACCTTGACTGCAATAAATAAACACGTTCCAACTTTGTATTCTGTCCAATGGCAATATATGGGGTGAAGTTATGAAAGGCTCCCCTGTAACTTAAACCACTAAAAGTGGTTTATCTCAAACTACAGTTCTGGAAGGCAGTGGCACATTAAGGTTGTTGGTCTGAGCTGCATCAAATGCAAGCACCATGGCTACCCAGATGCGGAGACTAGAAATTCAAACTGAATTAGTTTAAAGGTCTTCCTTACATCACTGTAAGTGTTAAATTACAGTACTGGAGGAGGAAGATGAACAGATTTTCTGTGCCTGAAACAAGCAGGAAAACACCAATTCATATTGAATTTCATAAGTTGTTATCATTGCTTAGGGGTAACGTCAGAAGTCCAATTCAAACTGTATTTTAGTGGACAACTTCATTCTGAAGCATAGCTTTCATCACGATGGATTACGGTGGACAAGAAATGGATACAAATGAATCTATCACTGCATGATAAATCATGTTATCATTCTAAAATATGAAATCAATAACACAAATTATATATCAGTAACGTCTTACCTTCCGGGAGGATGGCTTATTGCTGAACGATGATCAAGAATAAGGATGGATTTGGACAATTTTTATCATAATTCCCATTTCGCATAACAGTTTGCGGCGTACAAAATAGTGGACATGAAAGTTCTCATATGACCATTTGTATTTATGTTATTTTAACTGATTTTAGACAATTTGGTCAAATCTTCCTATGTAATCCTGTTTGACCTAGTTTCCGGACTTATAAATTTCTCATGAAAAAGTCTCAGACTGCCTTTTTTCAAAACATGTTCATATAGAAGTAGGTTGATAATCAAAGTTTTTATGTTAGTAAATGAACATTTTAATGTGTATATGTGTCATGTATGAATGCCATTACCATCATCCAGTGCCCACAGGGTCATCTGGGGGTCTGAATGGGCTATTTTGGCCCGAAGTGGTTTTCAGACCCCCCAGAAGTCCCCCACCAATGGTACTACTATCTTAAAGCTCAGGTTGGTGGTGGGAAAGTTCCCAAATATGAGGAAGAACCACATTTCCAACAGTAACATCCACTGAATAAAATCCTAGGACCCTCAAAATGTGAAAAATAACTTGCCGCCTCAATAAAATGTGGATTTTGGGGGTCCTCCTCTTACCCCTCTGAGGTCTCATGGTGATTCTGGCTGCAAAATCCTTATATACGGTCCAGAATACATCAGCACATCAACTTTTAGCCACATGTCTCTATTATTTGTGAAGTTATGGTCCCTCCAAAATGCTACAAAACAACCTGATCGATTCACATAAAAAGGGAAGTGGCACCCAAATTTCAAGAGGGAGCCACAAGAAATCCGTTTGAGATATTGACATTAAACTTGGGATTCTTTTGTTTGGTACCATAAAGTATTTTTAGATGAATTTTGAGCAAAATCCAAGAGGTGTCATGAATGAGGCACTTCAATATTGGCTGTTTTGACATGGAATGTCCCTTCCTGATGATTGTCAGCTTGTCGAATCCCTTTTAAGCATGCTGCTCATAAAAATTAGTGTTATTCTTGCATTGCTCAGACGCTATTTTTTAATAATAGTTGGAAGTCGACACTTACAGGACATTTTGATTGTCTCTTGAGAAGGTTTACTAAGCTAATATGATAAAAATTGTGTCTCTGCCCAAATATTTATGGAACTATATCTTTAGAGGTCTAGTATTTAAATGTTAAATAGGAAAAGTCTGCGGAGAATTACATACAAAGAATGGAATTGCATGCTCTGCCGAAATCCATGAACAAAAGATAATTTCCTAATGGTAACTGCAATAATATGATAAATCATCACCTTTCTCATTTTAAAAACAGAACAACATTAAAGTTTGTAATTTTGGAAATGACTGAATCAAGGTACAAAGGCTGACCTTATAGCAAAACTTAATATACCATGATACAAAGAGCTTTATCTCTTTTGTAACATTAAATCTGTCAGTGTTTATGCATTCTCACATGGTCATATTGAATAATTGCATAGAATGTCATACTTCATTCCATAAACCCATTTATTATGCAATTATTTTCTTTTTCCTGTGCAAAATGACATCATTTCCATGTATTCATTTGTTTACGCACTGTTAACTGCTACCTGATTTCATTCTACTTTTTCAGTCTGAGCATTTCAGGTACAAAATCCTCTACCTCCTGGACCAACCTCAGAGGCTATGCAATGTGAGAAATGCTTTCATCTGCATTGAGTCCTGCACATATCCAGTGTATGAAATGTGTCCACTCTGGCATCAGGGATGAATACATCTGATCGGAGGCATGCGACTGCTTTGTAATCATTTCTCATGATGATTACACTACCAGCACCAGCAGCAGTCAAAATTTTCAGGACAGTCAAAAAGTTTTAGGACACCCCAATTTTTCCAATTTTTTTTATTGAAAATTATGCAGTTCCAGTCAAACAAATAGCTTGAAATGGTACAAAGGTAAGTGGTGAACTGTCTGAAGTTTTAAACAAAAGGTAAGGTTACCCAAGTTTTTTGTACGTCGTCGAGTAGGTGAAAGGATGGTTCATCAGTGTGTGACATCAACTGTCAAACATGGAGGAGTAGGCGTGATGGTCTGGGGCTGTTTTGCTGGATCCAGGGTCAGTGACTTACAGAGTGAAAGGCACCCTGAACCAAAACGGTTTCTGCAGCACCATGCAGTACCCTCTGGTATGCTCCTAGTTGGTCAGGGGTTCATCCTACCGCAAAATAATGATCCAAAACATAAGTCCAAGCTCTGCCAGAACTACCTCAGGAAAAAAGGACAAGATGTAAAGCTTGAAAACATGGAGAGGCCAGAACAGTGTCTAGACCAGGGCTGCCCAACCCTGTTCCTTGAGAGCTACACATCCTGTAGGTTTCTGCTCCAACCCTAATTCAACACACCTGATTGCTCATTAGCAGCTCATCAAGTTCTGTAACTGGGAAAGCAGGAGTGGTTTGCCTTGGATGGAGTGGTGACCTTCAGGATGGTAGCTCTTCAGGAACAGGATTGGGCAGCCCTGCTGTAGGCTTAAACCCCATCAAGATGGTTTGGGATGAACTGGACAGCAGAGTGAAAGCAAAGCTACCTACGAGTGCCACACATTTATGGGAACGTCTGCAACAGAGTTGGGAAGAACTTTCTGAGGAATATGTGATTTCCATTGTAGAAAGAATGCCAGGACTGTGTTCAGCCATTATATCTGCCAAAGGTGGGTACTTTGAGTCAAAAGTTTAAAATACATTTTGGTTTATCAATTAATTCCATTACTTTTTTTTTTTTAATCTTCGATCGTTAATTTGTCCTATCATATCTATGCTTTCATTCAAGAATACAATGAGGCATTAAACTGCATAATTTTCTATAAAAAAAAACAGAAAAAATTGGGGTGTCCTAAAACTTTTGATCAGCAGTGTATATGCATCATTGCAAGATCCATTTAAGAGAATCTTAATCAGTGATATTTCAGGGATAACCAGGCATGTTCAAAACAGTAAATTTGCCTGTAAAAAAATCATTATACCAGTTAGAACTCCATATGATTAAATATTTATTTTAATATGGTAGACAATAATCTTTATCATTAAGTGCTTTGCTTGTCTACATATTCTGTATTGAATCATCATTTGATTCAATGCTATTTCTTGTAAAGAATCTGATAGCATTAGGTATCATCCACTCTTTAATGGGACAGTGTTCTCATCAAAACCACCACCTCATAATTACATCAGCAGCACCCTGATCTCAGATCACCACTTGTTCACTGAAACCAAATTCATGAACATTCACTAAAACACACACACATACAAACACGCCCAATACTATTGAGCTGATCACATGACTTTTACACATAACCTAGCAATTATAATGCTGCTATGGCTGTTTACCTTCTCAATGAACACTAATGGATTATTAACCATGCATTTGATTATTCATTATCTGCAACATATGTTTATAGCTCTTGATGCCAGTAAAAAGGTCTTGAACGCATAATGAGGACCATTACGAGCACTTAAGATGAGCTCACTGGAACCTAAATGACCTCCACATTCCCAACGAAGAAAGTATCATGTTGCAATTCGACAGTGTCCCCAATTTCCTGTGAGCATGCAGAGCTGGAGGAGATGTGACTGTCTGCCCTATGTCTTAGCGGGCGTGCTGTTGAACTGTTCGTGTTACTCTGACAGTAGAACCTTTCCCCCCCAAAGTCCTGTCGTGCCATTGGCACTCACCCTCAGTGATTACAGTCATTTGACGGGGATTAATCCATGCCCACTGCATTAAGCATAGCTGTTCAGGCCTGTGTCCTTACTCTTTGACACTATTTTTACTGGCCCTGTTTTGTGAAGGAGAATCAAGGGGGTGGGGTGAAAACCGGAGTGGATGAAAGGAACATGACGATTCTCATGGAAAGGTTGACTTTGGCATTTGGCAGATTTCACTGACCTTGCTAAAAATGGAAAGTCCTTATCTAAGTTAAACACTGTCTTCAGGGATAGGAGGATAATTTTACATTGTACAATACCCGAGCCCCCTCACTATGGAGGCCACTGTACAAATCTAACCTGGTATACTGTAAGCTGTTTTCATTTTAGATGTGATTACAAGACTGCGGATGGTTTTGAGAAGCACCAGCTTTTCCACCGTGAAAATCTGAAAAACAACCCTTTAGTTTTGGCGTCATACATTCCCTGCCAAGCCCAGTGTACATCAACATAAATTGAATGCATAAATATAAGTCACAGCAGTTATGGGTCTTGCAAAAAATACAGTAGCTTAGGAAGCCATGAATGGGTCATGAACAAGGAGGAGAAATTAAATTCAATGGTAATCAACAATATAATCGGTGGAAGCAGTAGAGAGCTACCTTACAAAAAATGTACAGCAGCGAGCTGCAGTGCTGTGAAAAGGTATTCGTCTCCTTCCCGATTTCCTCTATTTTTGCAAATGTGTCACAATTAAATGTTTCAGATCAGCAAACTATTTTTTATATCAGAAGGAGATAACCTAAATAAACGCAAAATGCTGTTTTAAATTATTTCATTTATTGAGGGGAAAAAAGCTTTCGAACCCCACCTGGCCCTGTGTGAAAAAGTAATTGCCCCCTTAGGTATTTCAAGTGGTTAATAGATAATTGGGTTCAGACTCACTAGATACACCCAGGAATGAATACTGCTTGCCCTGCTGAATCTAAATATGAATTAAATGGATCCTGTCTGGCAATGTGACATATGCAAAAAGCAGCAAATGATGCTGCAATCTAAAGAAATTCAAAAATAGATGAGAAACAAATTTGTCAACATTTACCAGTCTGGAAGGGGTTACAAAGCCATTTCTAAGACCCTGGGACTCCAAGGAACCACGCTGAGAGCCATTTTCAACTGATAGAGAAAACTTGGAACAGTGCTGAACCTTCCCCAAAGTGGTCAGCTGACCAAAATTTCTCCAGGGCCACATCAACCACACATCCCTGAGGTCACAAAAAACCCAGACTAACCTCCTAGGAACTGCAGACCTCGCTTGTCTCAGTCAAGGTCAGTGTTTCAAATTCCACAATAAGAAAAAGACTGGGCAAAAATGACATCCATGAGAGAGCTGTTAGGCAATAACTACTGCTGACCAAAAAGAACTCAATTTGTCACACTTTTGCCAAACAATGGCTTGATGGCCCCAAGACTTTGCAGATAATACTCTGTGGAACAATAAGGCAAAAACTGAACTTTTTCGATGATGTGTCCCATTACATCTGGCATAAGTCTGATATAGCATTCCACAATAAAAGCATCATGCCAACAGTCAAACATGGTGGGGGTAGCGTGATGGTCTGGAGCTACTTTGCAACTTCAGGATCTGGGCGATTTGCCATAATTAATGAAACCATGAATTTTTCCCTCTACTAGAAAGTACTGTCTGAGAATATTTGGCCATCAGTTCATAACCCAAAGCTAACGAGCAGTTGAGTTATGTATGAAGACAATGATCTGAAGCACACAAGCAAGTCCACCTCTGAATGGCTCAGAAGAATCAAAATGAAGATTTCGGAGTGAACTAGTTTATGTCCTGAGTTAAATCCAATTGATATGCTGTGGCATGATCTGTAACTGGCAGTTCATGCTTGGGTACCCTTCATTGTGGCTGAATTAAAACAAACAGCAATGTAAAAGACTCATTACCAGAGATATAAAATGTTTTATCGCCACTTGTTGCCGCAGGGGTGACACAATGGGTTATTAGGTTTAAGGAGGCAATAATTTTTTTCATGAGAGATATAAGTTTTGAATAACTCTTTGCCTTCAATGAATGTAATAATCAATTTAAAATCTGCATTTTGTCTTTACTCTCGTTTAGTTGGATAATTTGAAACATTTAAATATGACAAGCAAAAACTGAATAAATGTGGAAGGGGGCAAATTCTTTTTCACAGCACTAAGCTTTACAGTGTGTGTTCATTTGTCAAAAGTATAGCTTTCATATGCATGATACAAATAATTCGGCTTTAATCTCCCAGCAGGTACATTAATCACCCATTATTTCAATTTTTGTGGCCCATAGAAAAGCTAATTATTCTTTGGACTAAAAGACATGCACACATAACATCAGTTGTCTCTTGTGTTCACCTCTCTGTAAATAAAACAGCAACAAAAAAACAAACAAAAAAAAAAGAAAAAAAGAAAGGTACTTCACATCTCGGGCCTTATGAGAATATTTATAATTTGAATACTTATTTGTAATGTTAATAATAAAATATTCCAATTTATAAAACTTTGGGACAGCTAAACTGTATGAAATTATTATGATGCCCATCTACCAGTTTAATACTTTCATTTTTCTGGTCTAGTTAAAAATATTGGCATGTTTTTATGATCAAAAAGCACCCAGTTACTGCAGTACAGGCAGTGTGTACAGCACCTCAAGCTCACGTCTTTTTAAGGCCCCTCCCTTGATGCCTCTGATGTGATTGTACATCGATATGTTACAGAAGATAAGGCAAGACTACAAACAAGGAAGTTCAGGAGCTGTGTTTTCTGTCAGAGAGAATGACTCTTTTTGGCATGGACTTTGGGGTTCGTAACTTTGCAGAGGTTTTTCATGCAGAGAAATCTATAAACTGTAGTACTTTTCCCGTTGCCCAATTCATGACGTTTTTTAATATTACCCTTGTTGCATATCACTTTTGCAAAAATTTCATTGGCTGAGGGCGTGGGGAAAAAATTGTTTGCATTACATCACACTGTTAATATTTAGCCAAACCAAAAACCACGTGTAACGTAGGTTAAATTTGAATGGCTCAGAGCTGCAGCAAGCTAGCTAAGTGCCCCTCACATTACAAAGTTCACGTAACTTGGCTAAATAACGCGAACAAAGTACGTTTTATAACCATTGTCTAACATTAGTTTGTTGGCTAGCGAGCTAACGTGAGCTGGTTACTCCCGTAAAGGTAACCAATCTGTTCTTTTTTATGTATAATCTAATTGATATAACCAAAATAAAACAAGAATAAATAAATGTTTTCTTTGAGAACGCTAGCAATCCCCCAAATATTGAATGTGAAAATAGTTTTTGCGACCCGCAAAAACTCCCCGCGCCATTTGAAATACTTCATTAGTATTCGCAAGTAAGCAAAAATGATGCCACGCGAAAGCGGATGTGCGCGGTGGAGGCAGACATGAGGAGAAGTTGGCCGACCTCAAAATGCTGCCGCCAAAGTTATATCTGATTCGGCCTGTAAAGAGGCCAGAAAAGGCCAGGAAGAAGATCGATTGAAGAACATGATAAATATAAAAGGCCAGAGTGATATCTGGCAAACTTTTAAAGCCAGGTTTGGTAATATTACCGATGAAGATGTGGCCAAACTTTAGCTGAATACGTAAGTAAACTTGATGCAAAATGCCTGATTTTCCTGTTTCCTAGCACTTTCAGATCATCAATGTACTTGAAATCGCCCCATATTTGTAACTAGACATATTTATTGTAATTAATTTCTAATGCAGAAACATAATTTTTTTACTTGCAGTCGAATCTGATGACTGATCTGATGTGACTTTTCATGCAAATCGCTCATGCATATTAAGTAGTAGGCACTCGAAATCGCTGCGGTCCAGCAGCCACAATGGTTGATCCTAACGGTCAAGTGATTGCTTTCCTTTGCAATTTATCCTTGTTAGAGGTTGAGGACAACATTAAGACTTACACTCAAATCTTTTTATTGGAAAAGTCTGGCATATTATGCAAAAAAAAAGTTGAGGATCAGGAACAGATTGGTTACCTTTAACTGAACTTACAAAGCCTTGCTAGATCAGCTGCGAATGTCTGACTCAGTGAGTGGCTATGTTAGCTGAGTTTCTCTGTCCTAACATACAATGGGTGCAAACAGAAATTACTTTCGTTTTCTATTAAATTACGCAATTCAGTTATGTGATAAACAGAATTTTATACATTTGGTCATGTCATAAGAAAGTTCTAAAACTTGTTGAGTAAATTTTGCATTTGTTTCGAATTGACGCAAAATTTACTCAGCTCAATTCATAACTTCCATATGACATGCCCACCTGTGTAAGATCCTCCATATAAGGCACTAAAGGAAAAGGAAACACTGAAAAAAGCATAATATAACTCATTTTAATTAGTTTGGTTAACTTAGAATTTTGCACATGGGGTGTTTCAAGAAAACTTGCCATTTTGCTAAAAATGCCTGTAACAGGGGTCAATCTCCTACATGATGAAGTATAATGACTTAATATTCCATTGCCCTTTTATCCAAGGGTTTGCCTAGGATGTGTATCCATGAGAAACTCAAATTGGTTGGCTCAGTTTTTCAAAATCACTCATTTTGTGTCCCATACATAACTATTTTTGACCATTTTTTCATCAACCTGACTAACCTTCACTGTAGCTTATTCATCAAACATTGGGTTGTGAAATGCCTAATTTTGTATTCTGTGGCTAAAGGGCTATGTGTTGCACCATTCATTGACTCTTACGTGGGTTTATATAATCACAGCAGGGTTTTTTTAAAAGGGGCATCTTCATAACACCTAAACCATGATTACAGTGTTCTTTGATCTGGACTGTGTAGCTAAGTAAATATGGAGGTCTTCAGGGGTCT
This sequence comes from Gymnothorax reevesii, assembly GCA_029721435.1. Classification (NCBI taxonomy): domain Eukaryota; kingdom Metazoa; phylum Chordata; class Actinopteri; order Anguilliformes; family Muraenidae; genus Gymnothorax; species Gymnothorax reevesii. Next base: position 56,146,711 of record CM056583.1, on the reverse strand, counting down.
CTCTCGCCTAAAATACATTAATACCCATTCACAATTGAAAGAAATGTGTCCAGTTCTGATCTGGGGTCTGATGCCTGAATACCAACTATTTTGGGGGAGGCTTCTGCACTGTCCCGTACATAACCAATAATTTCCCCTGGCATTTGGTAAGCAAAACAGATGAGTAAGGTGATAATACACATCATTAAACACTCTAGATGATCTTGGAAACTGGGCTGCCAAAGGAAACATGCATAGGTGTCGAAATGTAGCACCAAGAAAGCAACAGCCGCATCAAGGTGTGAATGTCCCGTACATAACCCATTTTTTAGAGGCCACACATTCTTTGTAGCTCTGGTGCCAACTGCCTGACCGAGTACTTTAGAAATGTGCTCTCATGTTAGTACAGTTTATATCAAGATCTGCTCCAGTGGTTTGGGTGGAGCACTGATTGTGAGTCTTTGGTGTGCCTTTGAAATCCTACTACTGCAAATTTAACACCATATTGGGATGTCCCGCGCATAACTGGTGCACTGATTTACGCATAATATCTTCAGTACACAGCTAAAATCTTGCCTGTGCCAAGCTATTGTGTTGGTCATGGAATACTACCAGGAAAGTTCAGTGAAAACTCCATCATTTAGAAAAACTGGGCAATGACAATGAATTAGTCTCCTGTACATAACTCTCATCAGCTACGGGTTATGTACGGGACAATGCCATTTTTATGTACATAATTGCATTCCTTTTAGTATTGCAAGACCACTAGTCCTAGTGACAAAATATTGACCATCTTCTTTTGGCATTTCTAAGCCAACTTTGAATTATCCACAGCCAGGTTATAGATTAAAGCCAGGGATTTTGAAGTCTATTTGTGAAGCCATAGGTCTTTACAGTCTATGCCAGTCGTCCCCAATCTTTCCCAGAAAGCGCCGGTGTAGGTGCTGGCTTTCATTGCAACCAAGCAGCTACAAACCTGATGCTACAAATCAAACTTATGAGCAAAGAGTCCAGGGGTGTTGATTAGTAGCATCAGGTGTGTAATTGCTTGGTTGCAATGAAAGCCTGCACCCACACCGGCCCTTTCTGGGAAAGATTGTGGACCCCTGGTCTATGCAGATGACTGGAAATGTATTTAATCACTATAATTCAAACATTCAGCATTTGCATAAATGTGCAGATTGCTAAAACTTTGTCTATTTCCCCAAACATTATGAAAACTGTACATCTGATCCATCTTTTATTACACCTTTCTGCCCATGTCCCAAACATAACTCCATGAGCCAAGTTGACAATCAGTACATTTACATGCACAGTTAGGTCGAGCTACGGTAATAGCTAGATTCAGCTATGCAGTCAGACTACTACCCTTGTCCTTGTATACATGCGCAGGACAAAATTCGATTTATTGACCCAAGCATGCCCATCTCCGATACGATAGGTGGCAATATGCCTTTCAGCTTGACCCATTATGTCACAGACCAAACATCTGACAAACAAGTTTGCTGGTGGCTAGCTAGTAGCTTGTCGATTGCATTGACTGTAAAAAATCGAGTGACGAGAACATGGACGACTTCAAAGCTCTGTACGTTTAATATGGGTTCTTTGCTATTCTTTTCGTACAACTGAGATGCAGGCTATCCCTGGTGGTTACGGCGTTAGCTGAAGCTTGGCTGAAACACCGCTATGCTCTACTTTGTGCCCTTAGTTCCTACTACCCCGGAGTGCGTTTCCCAGAAGTGTAGTTCCTAGCAGCTAACATAGGTCATCCATTCACAGTGTATGATTACAACTAAGTAAGTTAGCATCTGTACTTTCAGGAAAGACTCTCCGAGCCTTCCTGAGCATGTTGGATGTGGGTCAGGAGTAATGACTGGTAGGAGAGTGTTGTTTTTCAGATGGCGAGTGGAAGAAAAAGTTTTGGATGATACACAAGTCATTCCATAAATCATGCAAAATAAGGGTAGAAGTTATAGGAGCTGTGTCACGGTTAATGCGCATGCTCAGGAGGTGATGTATGAAAATCAGATAAACAGACAGGCTTTCCCACGGGCGGAGACTCGTAGGATACAGAGTTCGCAGGACGTGAATCTCTCGCAGGGGCTAAGCTAGAACCGGGAATTGGGGTGCCACAGACACGTCCCTTCATGACAATTAGGATAAATCAAAGTCAAATAGAGCCGCATATTTTTATAGCCTATTTCACCATCAAGTGCCACTTTTTCCCACTCAATACCGACAGTAATTTTGAATAACGTTGATTTAAATTAAGCAAACGTTTCCAGACGAATGATTGTCGTCTTACCTAATCGGGGAGAACAAGCAGCACCTGTTAAGTGCGGAGCGCTCTCGGAGTGAACATTTTGTTAATCATGAAAATGACTGCGAACAGGTCAGGACTAATAATTCTTTAAAACAGATGTTTCGTCCACCCCAATTCTCAGTTCTACGGTATTTACCTCATGACTTCATCGCTGTTAGATCGCATGAGAAACCGTGTCTTCAGTTGCCTATTACGATAATTGGAAAACGCGTTTGTTGGCCGGGGAAATAAATTTGAGCGCCTTCATGTAGCACTGCCGTCTGCTTTCTATACAGCAAGAAAAAAAACAGAAGAACTCGATCAGCCGAACGAGGATTTTTGCCGATGTAAGAGCACATGCTCTACAAAATCTGGACGAAAGAGGACTGGTTGCCCTTGCAAGACTGTAGATCGCTTCTGTGGTGCTCTATGCCAATGCAGTAGGCGAAAACCATGCAAGAATCGAGAGGTGAGAAACCGAACTGGAGAAAGCGACTAGACTTATACCAGACAAAAAATACCCAAAACAAAAGCCTTATGTTCAAGGAACGAAAAAAAATATATATACAAGAAACTGAAGAATGTAGAGCGCCGATGGAAACGGATTTTTGGAAGATAAGTCACGATCGCCTTGATTTTGATTTCTTGTTAGGATGAACAGTTTTCAAAGTTCTGAGCATGCGCAGTTCACGTGACTCAACTCCTTTAAGAGACCCCAAGGCATTACTGTTCAAGCGCTAATAAATGCCCTTGCAGACGAGGATTGCTGCTGAGTTCTCGCTCTGCAGTTTGATGTTTACATCTCCACAAGAATTCCGGGTCAAAGCGTATTCAATTCAATTTGATTCAAGCGTATGCATGCAAGAATAATGCTACTATTAATCGCATTATCTGGGTGTGTTAGTCAGACTATGAGAAATTTGATTTAGTGCGATTCCAGTTGGACTAACGTTTACATGCATTTTAAAAGTCCTGTTTATAGTCGGACTAACAGAATAATGAGATTTTCTTTGAAGTCATGTAAACGCACTGATTGAAAGCCGCATCACCAGTGACTAGGCCACTGGGTGCACTGCAGGCTATTTTTAGCAACATTTATAGAAAAGGCTATTTATAGAAAAGGTTTACTGGAAGCTGACAGATAGCTTACTGGGTTAAAATGCCGCATTGAGGAGCAGAAGCGACTATCGCAGTGCGGGTTCGAGCGCTGGTTGTACCGACCAGCAGTAGTCGGCAGCTTTTTCAGAGTAGCGCACAATTGGCCATTGCGCAACAGGGATGCAAATTTGGAAGGGTCTGCCAGGAAGGGTAAAAAAAGAAATAGTTGCTTTATTCGTTGCTCAAGCGCCTCCTGTTGGCCAGCCTGGCGCTCGTCAGGAAGATTCTCAGCTTGTTCATGTTAGGGTATCCTCCACCCTCGTTCTGAACTTATGAGGATTCAACCAATGAGTGTAAAAGAAGCAGTAGTTGACGGGAACGTGCTTCAGAGGAGAGCCGTGAACCGTCCCTCTCCTGAACTGGCAACAAGGGGTCGCATACGAGCAAGGCTTGTACATAGTACCCCAATTGGGCATTCCAGATTCGGGTGGGATTGGGAGGTGCCAAATTTATTTAAAAAAAAAAACAAAAAGGTTTACTGGGGGCAGAGGTGACAGGGTGTGGTTTCTCGCAAGGCCTAGCATCCAAACCATTCAGTTGTGTTCATTCGTGCAGATTTGGCCTAATAATAATCCAATCCTGTTTCTGGTAACCCGATCGTCCTTCTTTTTTCACATGGCAATTCACAATGAATAATGATCAGTTACCCTACAAATGAAACTGCAAATAAAAGTGTGATATCCGGCTCATTTCAATGACCAGTCAGGCTTTGAGATGTGTTACTGTTAATTGTTCATGTTTTACCATGTGAACAGTTGTTCATTGATGTTCCTTGTTCCAGGATGTCATGGGAGTGTCTCTTGAATATAATTAAGTTGCTTGGGGAGCAAGGGGAAGGGGAAGCAATACAAAACTGCCTTGGTTCCTTAATGCTGTCCCATATATAACCCATAAATATTTTATACTTTCACACTTAGATTGCCAGACACTGTGCCTTTATACATGTAGTTTACATGACCCCCACATAATACTGACAAAACATGACACATCAGGAATTAGGAGAACGATTTTGTCCCATACGTAACTAGCTGTCATGTACATAACCTCATGGGTAATGGTCTAATACATCAAAAAGTGCTTTCTGCAACTGGCAGTAAACGGGCAAAGCTCTTTCTACTTTGAATAGACACACATGTCTGAACAAATCAATGTATTATTCAAATCTATTTATTGGCTCTTTCAAAAATTTGGATGAATGATTATTGCCTGATCTCGAAGATTGATGTACTCAAAAGTTAGCACGCCACTGCAGTTGAACAGATTCTGAAAATTGTTAGTTAATACTCAATAGACAGAGTCTGGCAGATCTGATGTACAGATTGCAGTTGGTTATGAGGACAGGTTCCACTCCTTTCATCACCATCACAGGGCTACCTTCAGGGCTTGTCCCGTACATAGCTGCGGCAAATGTAATTTTTTTAACTTCCACCATTTTTATACGCCCGCCTTAAGATGGGACGTATTAAGTCATCACCCCCGTCCGTCCGTCCGTCTGTCTGTTGTCTGTTAGCAATTTCTTGTCCGGGGCATAACTTCTGAGCTGCTTGAGCTACATTCGTGATACTTCACATACACGTGCACCATCACTAGGCGCTGTGTCGCGCACCATGATTTCGTTCACCCGGTCAAGGTCACTGGCAAAGGTCAAAGGTCACATGGGGCCCAGATGGGGCTTGTCCGGAGCATAACTTCTCAACCGCTTCAGATACATCCATGATATTTCACACACACGTGTACCATCACTGAGCGGAGTATCGCGTACCATGTCTACGGCCCTCCCTCCAAGGTTAAGGTCACAGACAAAGGTCAAAGCTCACATGGGGCTGTTGTCTGTTGGATATTGGTATCATGTTGTCTGTCCACTTCCTGATCCATGTTCATAACGGGCGTATTATGCACTGTGGGCGGTGCTGTTCTTGTTAAGAAAAGTATCTGAAAACCATCGTTTGTTTGTTAATTACTTGGTACCAAATTTAAAAATTTGAACAATTATGAGCATTTTCATGATGGTTGAAATTTCTTTCTTCTGGTTGACACTGATGGCAAGTTTTCTTGAAACACCCCAAATGTCCCCAATCCTATTGTTTTTGTGTATTTTTTGGTGTCACATTTATTTTGATAAATCTAGAACCCACAAAGAAAGTGCCTCTCTTTTGGTGCCTGTGTACGATGTACATCAGGCCCTGGCTGACAGTATCCATCAGTATTAAGAATTTAAGGTTACTTTTTTGAGAATGGCTGGCAAGTCCAAACTCGATACACAAGAATCTTGGCAAAAAAAAAAGTTAATTCGCTGTCACATTCTGATATGCCACAAGCCTTAATATAGGTATGCAGGCCTACAGCGCCCTCCATAATTATTGGCATCCCTGGTTAAGATGTGTTCTTTAGCTTCAAATAAATTCTGTTTTTTTCTAAACTATATAGGACCACAATGAAAAAAGAGGAAAATCCAACCTTTAATTCAAACGCATTTATTCAGTGGGAAAAAAAATCCCATATTAAGAAATAATTCTTCTACATCAAATCGTATGTGCTACAGTTATTAGCACCCCTGATGTTTTACTTTGTACAACCCCCTTTTGCCAACAAAACAGCACCTAATCTTCTCCTATAATGTTTCACAAGATGGGAGAATACAGAAAGAGGGATCTTCGACCATTCCTCCTTGCACAATCTTTCTAAATCATCCAGCGACATGGGTACTCTCCTCTGCACTCACCTCTTCAGCTCACTCCACAGGTTTTCAATGGGGTTGAGGTCTGGGGACTGAGATGGCCATGGGAGGAGCTTGATTCTGTGTCTGGTGAACCATTTCTGTGTAGATTTGGCCACATGTTTAGGGTCATTATCTTGCCTGAAAGACCCAGTGACGACCCATCTTCGGGCAGAGGCCACCAGATTTTGATTTAAAATGTCTTGGTATTTCAAAGCGTTCATGACGCAATGCACCCTAACTAGGTTCCCAGGGCCTCTGGAAGAGAAACAGGCCCACAGCATCACCGATCCTCCCCCATACTTCACAGTGAGCATGAGGTGCTTTTCTGCATACTCATCTTTTGTGTTCCGCCAGACCCACTTAGAGTGTTTGTTGCCAAAAAGCTCTATCTTGGTCTCATCTGACCAAAGCACATGGTCCCAGTTGAAGTCCCAGTACCGCTTGGCAAACTCCAGATGTTTGCGTTTATGATTGTGAGTGAGAAAAGGTTTTGTCCGTGCATGCCTCCCAAACAGCTTGTTGGCATGTAGATAGCGCCTGATGGTTGTTTTGGAGACATTGTGACCCCAAGACGCTACCATTTGTTGCAATTCTTTAGGTTTGGAGAACTTTTTATTTCTCTTACCATCTTCCTCACTGTGCGTGGTGGCAAAATAACCTTGCGTCCTCGTCCAGGCTTGTTTACCACTGTTCCAGTTGTTTTAAACTTCTTAATGATTCCTCTGAGAGTAGATATGGGCAGGTGAAGGCGAGTGGCTATTTTCTTGTAGCCATTGCCTGACTTGTGAAGGTCGACACACATCTGCCTTACTTGAATGGTGTGTTCCTTTGTCTTTCCTATGTTGAAGAGTGGATAAGAGAAATGGCCTCTGTGTCACATCATATTTATACCCCAGGGAAACAGGAAGTGATGATATTCTAAGTAAATGTTCCTAGATACTCTGATCAACTTTGTAACCTACTACAGAAATTACAGAAATACTTCAATTACATTTAATTCCTATGAATGGTTTGGAATAATAATTGTGGAACAGGTGATTTTATGAAAAATAATTATTTCATAGTCAGGGATTTTTTTTCCACCTTAAAATTCACTTGAGTCGAAGGTTACATTTTGCTAAAAATTTAATTTATTTTAAGGCTTTTAACACATCTTAACCAGGGTTGCCAATAATTATGGAGGGCGCTGTAAATTTTTGCTTTCATCGCAGTCAGTACAGCTTAATAATGACCACACCGATTATACGGGATAATTTGAGCACCTTCTACTAATCTCACCAGATATCTTGATAATCATAACCTCTAATTTGTAGTTTTAAATTCTTTAAATGTATTTTCAAAGCACTATTTGCAGCATCCAATACTCTAGAATGCATCATACCGTGCCACCAAGTCCAAATGTAATTGAGTTCATGCACTATTTTGGTACTTGTGCAACTGATATTCACACATTTAAAGCATACCTGAAGCTAAAAATGGCGAAATCTTTTGCAAAAACAGATAAAAGCCATTCTTAAAATGAATTAAACACCACAATAAAAAAAACATGAAATGGGATAGAATTTGAGATATCTCACTGAAATAATGTCACACTAATTTTACTGATAATCCTTGAAAAGCACAATTTAACAAAAAAAAAAACAAAAAACATGATTTAGGAGAATAAGTCAAAATGCAACTGAACAACTGAGCCCTGAACAACCACCCCCCCGCCCCCCACTAATAGCCAGGACGTCCCACCCCAATATCATGTTATAATGATTGGGGCACTTCAAGCCCCGAATGTTCAACCCAAAGCATTGCTCTTAATTAAGTCCCTTGAAGCAAAATGAAATAGGCCCGAAAGTGGTAGGCTTAGAGGGTTTTCTGATTAAACCCATCAATAAGTGTAGCAGCACACAACACACTAGTCATCTAAATCACTGACAAAATCTAAATGACACAGTTACTCTGTACTTGCTCCAAGGTCTTCCTCCAAAAACTGATAAGAAAAAAAGGAAAACCAACACAGTCTGGGTGCTGCGCTAGAATCGAACAGAATTCGTCTTGATTTACAGTAATGCCAATAGCTTTATTTCTAACTAAAATGACAATAAGAACACCTGTTTCTCATCTCCTAAATATTGACGGAATTTGGGAATGTAGCGTCTTTACACCCCATGGAGCCTGAAGCAACTCATGTCCCTTACGTATAAGCTTCATCAACTGGAACGACTGCACATATGTGTTTTAGCGCTGCGAGTCTGTCATTTGTTGTATGCGATTATACCGGAGGTTATCACTTAAATAGTTTTATCATGTTTAGAAATACGCGACATGGGCATGTCAGATATCTTTAGATCAACCACTCCAGGAACACGTAAATCTCTCGGAGGGGGAAATCCTTCCTCACACATGGCTCTGAGAGTCTTTTCCATTCAGCAACTCCGCCCCCCGGTCCACACTCGCAGCAACTGCGGATCCGGAGATCTCTCACACTTGTTTGTGACCGTTACGGCTTCGGCATTTCGGAGTATCAGCGCTTTTCATTCCGCCTGTTTTCACCCCGCATACTTAATCTACTTTCACTTTGTGCAGGATGTGGAGCCACCTATCCACACCACGTACTTCATTCACAGTTCCCATTTTCTGCGGGATTTTTGTCACCGTTTCCATCTCTTTACACGGGGCTCCTGCCAATGATCTCACTTGTAACCACACACATCCCGTGCAGGAGTTGGTGCACCGGGCGGTTGTTGTGGTTGAGGGGAAACTGCAGCAGGAGGGACAGGCTAAAGACATGAATCAGGAGGAGAAAGAAATTCTCTTCCAGGAACGAGCTCGTGGAAACCTGAACGACAGCGAGCCACAGAAAATGGATGAGCCTGCTCAAGCCTCCGGGGAGTCAATGTCTAATGGGACCTCCAGCTCGGAAATCCAGCCGTTCAGAGTGAAGGTGCACCAAGTGTGGGAAGTTAAAGCAGGGGGTCTGGAAAAGGATACCGTCGTTTCACTGATTTGGAACCTTGAAGAAAACTGTTCCGCACTTAAGACCGATAGGAAGTATATGTTCTTTTTGGAGCCTACTAACGACACCTCTGTTTTCATTGCCGTTTATCCACCTGTCGAGACCAGACGCAGCGTGAGAAAAGATGTCAGTGAAGTACTATGCAAAGGTTGCGGTGAGTGTTTTTTCCCTCCTTTTAAAAGCAGTTTCTCAATTGTGCAGTTGCTGCGTGCGAGTCGTTTTATACAGTTCCGATTCAAAACACATCCATCCCCAACACTTGGCAGTTGTATCAATACTCCGGTTTCAGACTTCCTGAAAAGTTTCACGAATATCATTAGCCTGGTGTACTTATTTTGCAAGAGCAACAGTTTAGTGTTGGCCTCACCATATATACGCAATATCATTTCAGCAGCACGGTTGTGGAAGTTCCCACACATATTCTGCACTTGTGGTTTTCTTAATTTTGACGTTTGTCCGAAATACGTCCTAGCTTGATCATGATTAACTTTTTGGGAAACGAAAATAAGGCTAAACATGTCTTTTTACAAAGACCAACATTTTGGGCACTATCCTGTAATTTATACTTCTTCAACGTCTTCTAAGTTCATACCTTGAGCCATTGAGAATGTGTGCATGATTGAACCATCTAACTAAAAATTGTCCAAACCTGTGACGACATATTTGTTTAGGTACGTCTTCACTCTAAAAACACTATACGTGTTTCATTTATAAAGCTCGTGTTCTGGTGAGAAGCTAGCCTATACAAAACTTTCAGTGACCGAGCAGGCCTGTCGCCTATGGTAGGCTATTAATTACAGACGGGCATAATGGTTTCTACATAAAACTGGGATTGTAGGTTTTTAGAAGGGGATTATACCAGTTTTTATGTTTGTCCTCTAATTCTAGTTTCTAGGCTGTGGTAGCCTATTGATTCACTGTTGTAGGCCTACTACGTTCGATGCATTGTCCTTTCAAGACAAGATAGGATAAATTCGCCCTAAACTCCGACTGGAGCATTATCCATGGTTTCTGAATACAAAAGGGTAATGTTGTCAGAACATGAACAACTGGATTAACTTGCGAAAGTGTTCGGTATTAAGCATCTCTGAGTAATGTTTCTGTCCCGCTGGGTTGGGGATGCGGGTTCTGTGTCCATTGCACAAAAGCCTGGCGGGGTGAATGAATAGGAAAACAATGTGAGTATGGAAAAGTGACTCAGTGTGAATCCTACTTTGTGTCGCGGCGGCTGCGGGAGCTATCCACAATGTGTAGTGCTGAATTTTGTTGACAGGAAATTTCCGTTGTGGGGATTTAGTTCTTTCGAGGACACGAGTGCAACGGCAGTGTTTTCCAATGAATTTTCCTAATAATTGAATGTGCTACCACTGCCCATGGTATTTTAATATTTATTGCGCAATTACATTTGGATCCAAATCAAATTAAATCTGAGCGGAGATTATTTTTCTCGTAAAATAAATCAGTTTTAAACTTTTATTCAAATCTATAAAAGACGTTTGCGAAACCGGAAGCAAGATGCCAGTGACATCCCGACACGCTGATCTGAATTCATTATTACCAGTGTGAGAAGCATAAAACAGCGAATGCACTCAAGTTGGGCTTTTTACCGCGCACACATCACTGCTGGTCCCTCGGAAACTTCGAATGCGCTTTAGAATGTTTGATGTCGTTAGTGTAATCTATACACCCAAAGATCGCTCATACGTCAGTTTGTGAGGATGAGGACATATTGATAGCCTTTATTTAGAGAGTAGCCTTGAGATTTGGTGAAGTTGACTTCGATATTTTACCACTTTTATATTACAACCCCAATTCCGAAATAGTTGGGACAAAGTGTAAATTGTGAATAAAATCAAAATGCAATGACATTCAAGTCACACCAGCCAGTATTTAATTCACAATAGAACAGAGATAACATAGCAAATGTTGAAACTGAGAAATTTTACAATATGTCCACAAAATGAGCTCAGTTCAAATTTGATGACTGCTATAGATCTCAAAAAAGTTGGGACAGGGGCCTGTTTACCATGGTGTAGCATCCCCTCTTCTTTTTAACACAGAGTGGAGGTGTCTGGGCATTGAGGAGACAAGTTTCTTGAGTTTAGCCATTGGAATTTGATCCCACTCTTATTTAATACAGGCTTCCAGCTGCTGGAGTGTTTTGGGTCTCCTTTGATGGACTTTTTGTTTAATTATGCGTCAAATGTTCTCAATTGGTGAAAGATCAGGACTGCAGGCAGGCCAGTTCAGCACACAGGCCCTTCTACTACAAAGCCACGCTGTTGTAATAGCTGCAGTACGTGGTTTTGCTTTGTCCTGCTGAAATACACTAGGCCTTCCCTGTAATAGATGTTGTCTGGAGTGGAACATATGTTGCCCTAAAACCTTTATATACCTATCAACATTCATGGAGTTTTTTAAAACATGCAAGTATCCCACACCATATGCACTAATGCATCCCCATACCATCAGAGATGCTGGCTTTTGAACTTAATGCTGATAACAGGAGGGGTGGTCTTTCTCCTCTTTAGCCCGGAGGCCACGACGCCCATGATTTCCAACAAGAATGTCAAATTTAGACTCGTCTGACCACAGAACTCTTTGCCACTTTGCTATAGACCATTTTAAATGAGTCTTGGCCCATAGAACACCACAACGCTTCTGGATCTTGCTCAACAATGGCTTCCTTTTTGCATGATTGAGTTTCAGGTGGTATCTGTGGATGGCATGGCGGACTGTGTTTACAGGCATGGTTTCTTGAAGTATTCCTAGGCCCATTTAGTAATGTCAATGACAGAATCATGCTGGTGAGTGATGCAGTAGCGTCTGAGGGCCCGAAGATCACGGGCATCCAGTAAAGGTCTTCAGCCTGGTCCGTTATGCACAGAGATTCTTCCAGTTTTTCTGAATCTTTTGATGATGTTATGCACTGTCGATGATGAGACCTTCAAAGCCTTTGCAATTTGACGTTGAGGAACATTGTTTTGAAAGTATTCCACAATTTTTTTACGCAGACCTTCACAAGCTGGAGAGCCTCTGGCCATCTTTACCTCTGAGAGACTCAGCCTCTCTAAGACTCCCTTTTATAGCCAATCATGTTACAAACCTAATGCCAGTAAGTGTAATTACTTGCTAAATGTTATTTCAGCTGATTGTCTCATATATACCTGTAAATAGCTTTTTTAGCCCTTTTTTGCCTGTGTCCCAACTTTTTTGAGACCTGTTGCAGCCAGAAAATTTGAAAAAAGCTCATTTTGTGGATCAAAATGTAAAATGTCTCAGTTTCAACATTTGGCGTTTTATCTATGTTTTATTGTAAATAACATATTGGCTCGTGATCTGAAAGTCATTGCATTTTGATTTTATTCACAATTTACACTTCGTCCCAACTATTTTGTAATTGGTGTGGATTTATATGTTAACTGATGGCATAAGTATTCATTTTATGTCAGTGCTGGAGGAAAAACATGTACTTGCATTCAGGTTGATCCTGATATTAATGTATTTTCCACCTTGTGGTGGAAGGAAACTGCCAATCCCATTATTATTCTCTCATTCAGTTCGAGCATCAGGGTGTCAGTTTTCCAAATGCTTTCAGGTGTGTTCAAAACATTTGGAATCAAGAAAAATTAAGTGATCAGAAACGTCATTTTGAAAAAAGTCATATTTTCTATGAAAGTGATATGATTGCAACTCAGAGGTCAATCAGTAACTGCATATCCACTTTAATGGAGATATGTGGAGAAGGCTATTAGAAACCTTGGGTGAAAACCCTTATTTAATCATGACAGGCACGAAGCTGTATTTTAACAGCAAAACATCATGATTGGCACTAACTTGAATCAACAAAAAGTTTGGAAAGATGATTGCTAATTTACACAGGTCCCTTGATTAAAATCTATTTTGACTCAGTCTTGTTTTTGGGCCAATTCAAAGCACATAACATGCATGAAATTGCAGGTGACATTGACCAGGGGTTTTCTCCCCGAGAATAAAATCTACATTTTCAACACAGAACATAAAGTACTTAACCATAATTCATTATTAATCTGCAAAAGCAATGCTCATACATGTAGGTACAGCCAGGTTTTGTGAATCAAATGAGATGCTGCATGGTGTTATTGTCAGAGGTCAAGTTAGCTTTTCATATTGTTATGTGGATTCTTGTGTGGACAAACTGCACTAATTTGCAGGCAAACTGTATTGCAGTGTACCCTTGTAAAAAAAAGAGAATAATATGGAGAATTTCCTTCAAAACTTTTCCTTCTGCAAATCTACTTCATTTTTTTATTTTGTTAATCTTGCCAGTGCATATTTAGGTAATTTACATTGCCTCAAAGAAGCCATTTGAGGCTAAATACAAATGCTGCTGAATTTTCACAAAGTTTCGTGTGGAAAATCTGTTTTCGCCAAGTCATCTTACTTCACAAAACCATGAAAAATTTAGTTTTAAATGTTGCCAATAGTTAAAAAGATTTTTTTTAGTAACTTGAGACATATTTGTGATGAACCAAAACTCATGTTGCAAAAGGTCAGCACAACTACTGTATATAATTCCAGGATTAGCAATGGGTTAATGCCTTGATAAAATACCATAGTGGATGTATTTATCTCCCAGTAACGATAAGGATGTGCAGTTTGTTTCCTGCTTTTTTAATCATAAGACCACAAATTATGCTGGACACCTTTTGATTAAAAGCCTTTACAATGATATTGGGAAAACATGAACAATGAATCGTAAAACTTCATTACAATGTAATTGTTACACTGTGCAACAGAGCAGGCATCCCTCAGAGAAACAATCGGTGGAAAAGCATTAATTCCAAATGAGACAGAAACTGGAGAATTGATTTCCTTACTAACTGAATATATTCTTTAATAAATCGATTAGCTACATGTTACAGCAACTGTAAAGTATGGAAGGAAGTATGGAGGCATGAAGAAAGGGTTCATTGCGCATCTTACCACAGAATTCAGCTGAATCATGTGCTAAACAGCTTGTGGACAGCAAACTTAAAAGGACAAACGGAGGCCGGAGCACAATGATAAATTCACAGCACTGTAACATATCATCAGAGTCAGAGAGAGCAAAGACATGATGCAAACAACATATAGTAAACCTAAAACAATTGAACACTTGCCATTGGAGAGACGGGATTTCAAATGTATTGGGTAATGGATCCAGACATGGGAGTTGCCAAAGTCATTGTCCAAGTATGGAGGCATGCCTTGATATTGCAGCCTGAGTGCAATTGAAAGGGCATAGCTGTCCAATACTGACTGAGCATAACATGCTATAATAAGTGCTGCATCAAAACGTGCAAGTGTGTCGCCATAACAAAGTACTTGCGGTGGAAAAGTCCTTCACATTCCAACCAGCAGCCTGTACTTCTGCAATTCTTAAGCTGAAGCAGTTGTCTCATACTGGACAAATAGATATAATCTCTACTCCGCGCAAGAATGTTAACAACAAAATGAACATCATATTTCATTTTTATGTCTTATGATTTAAAGCTGTTCTTTGCTGGAGATGCTCAAATTGCTGAAGATAATCTGTAAATGTCTTTTAACATTTTTTAAAAAAAAATTACACGACAAGGCATGTTGCCCAGGAAGACCTGACCCAAAACAGACTAATGAAACGTATCACTACTTCCCACTCCATGTCGTTTTATCTCATGCCACCTATCGCATTGTAAAATAAACATAGATCTTTAGAATTTTTTTCCTAAATAGAATATTGTAACAACCCCCCTGTGACTGCCTTCTGTGTCTCCTCCGGTTCAGCAACATGCATGTCTATTAGAAATAGTGTCTCCTTTGATTGGTTTACATATTGTATGCTGCCTTATCTCTGGTTGTGTCTCAGTTCATAGTTCTCAGCCTTTGTATCTGTGATGTGTATTTATACCCCCTCCTTTGAGTTGCAAGTTGCTCAATTTTAATTCACCATGTGGGCTTAAACCCAGACAGTATTTACTAGCTAAACTCTTTGTCTTTTGAAAGCAAAACTTAGCTTCCGTAAATTACATTTATTAAAGGTTATCTTCCTTATTGAGTTAATAAGAACAATCTCTCAAGGGTCCTGAGCTCAGGACTTCACTTTTGTAATTCCTGCCCGAGTCTGTTCCTCTGTCCAGTTTAATAGAAATAAACTCCCGTGCCATCTACGGTCATGAGACTTGGAGCCATGTTCCTCCTAAGCTACTCTTTCATGCCCTGAGACAGTTCAGCTCTGAAGAAATGTTCACTTCATCTGGCTGTGGTACTGGAGAGCCACTGGCTGGCGATTGGCAACTCCTTCACACTTTGCCCACAAAATCTGAACTATGATATTCTCATCTTGGATCCATCCCATTGCTACCATATTCCTATCAATAAACCCTACTACTGGATACTCTTGATTTGTGGTCTGGATGATAGCAGAATTTATAAACAAATAATTTAAAAAAATGAAATGAAATTAATCTACAAGAGGAATATAGTGATAGATGCTGTAAAAATTGTAATGACCATAGATTTCTGATCTAAAATTTTTAGGCGTGATTGACCACAAATTCCAAATCCTTAATTTTTCATGCTGTAAGCAGGTTTTCGGCCGTCTTAAGCAAAAAATTACACCCACATATTTCACCAATGGCCAGTACAAAAGCTCTTATTTGAATAGCATGTGTCGATTATGCACCCAGACTTCGGGCTTTCATTTCGTCAGTGCTCTAGTTTAGCTGGAGAAACTATTACAGTTAACGTGCCAAATTTAGGTCTATCAGCAATAGGCTGTTCTAGATTTCTGCCACTTTCTCAAATTAATGTTGAACAATTAGTTCCTGTGCCCATATAGGGGGTGTGAGGTGTTGGGGAATCCTGACATTTTTACCCTACTTTAATCCATATTCTCAAAAGGTGCATCCTCTGTATGGAATGATAAAAATAAAAAAAAATTTGTGCTCTATATCTCTGCTGGCCAGGCATCCTCACACTCATGTTAGAGTGTGAGGATGGAGAATATTTATTGGTCTACTTTGAGGGGAATTATTTTCATATTTGCGTGTTCCCCCGAGCATAGCACCAGTTGAGCTGTGATTTATTGTGTGCAATCAGTGTGGAGTACGGGCTGATTTGTCTCTCACCTCAGTGTGAGCTCACTGGCGGCCGTCTGCCAGAGGAACTTCTGAGCAGGCTTGAGTGAGATGGCCTGATGGGATTGAGCAATGAAAAGGGACAAAGTGAGAGACGTGTTCTTGTGCAGCTACTGAGTCCTCTCCACCGACAGCCTGGAGCAACATTTAGTGAGATGACTGTCATGTATCTGTATGGCCCATAACAGCACAAGATCATGAAAAATTGTGATGACTGCAGTGCGTCATTAAAATGCATTGATGATGCACGTGGAGGAAAAGGCAGGACACATTATGCTGAGCAGACTGTTCCAGCTGTCTGTGGTTTAAGCAATAAAACTGCTGACCTTTTTATGATGCAGTCATGTGCTTTGTATGTAACTTGAGTTATATGTGAAATGAAGCCATCTAGAAAATTAACAACATTGGAGGCTGGCCATAGAGGTATGAATGAATGAGACTTGGGTATAAACTTGTTTATCAGCAGTGATCTAGGAGATAAGCCTGTGTTCTGAACTATTAACGAGACTTGTGGTCTTACATCAATCTGTAGCATTGGGCACATTCCAGCTATTGTTAATACAGCTACCAACTGTATTGTCAGGGTTCCCACGCGTCCTGGAAAACCTGGAAAACCTGGAAAATGATTGACCAATTTTCCAGTCATGGAAAACACATGGAAAATGAGAAAAAAAGTAAAATGTCCTGGAAAAGCTTGAGTTGTCCTGGAAAATTATTTCTCCTCCCTCTGCTTCTCTCTCCCTTGGGGGTGAATGCAAACGGGTTAAACATTTTACGCATGTGTGTCTGTTTTCAGCTGCCTTTAATGGGCAACGCTGAGCTGTAGCGCTTCTCTGCTTCATTTCTGCTTCAAGCCGGCACAGCGCCCCACGTGACCCAAATCAAATTGCATATTCCCTTAGCAGTTCTGCTGCCCAGTGTTTGACTTTGTTGCTAGATTTACCGACTTTTCAGACTCAAGTAAGGATTTATTTTCTCCAAGAAGCACCAAAACTAGCGACTTTCAGTTCAAGAGTGATGCCATCGCTGTATATCGAGTGTGAGGTGTTTCTCCCTCTCTCTGTCTCTTCTGTTGAGTGACAGAGGAGCAGTCGAGAGCTATAGTGGGCGTGCCGTCACTTTTGGCTGTGCGCTCTGAGATGAAGTACATCTCTTGTTTCAGTAGAGCCACAGCAAACATGACTACAGCTTCGAGAAAGTGACGGGTAACAGGTAGTCTTACTGGGCCACGTTTCACTCAGTATTTCATACTTGCTCCATTGTCCCATTAGGAATTCTATTAAAATACTTTGTTTGTGCACAGAGAGCAGAGCTCCGACTTTCATGCAGTTATTAGCTAGCTACTTTGCAATGAAAGTAATTTCGATGTCAACATCCAAGTGAGATCTTATATATCCATGAGTGAGATGCACACCCCATAGCCTAAATGAGGAACGAAGGCAGTGAAAACTGAAGACTTGCATGTTCATTTGAACAATGTTGTTAGCGTAGTAAGCGTTTAGGGACGTCTGTCAGTCACACACACACACACACATACACGCACACGTCTGTGAAGGTGAAGACGTATGAACACCCGCCAATCAGAGGCGGAGCAGGAAGAAGCGGCCGGCACTTCACACTGGTCTGTTAATGTAAATAATGCGAGAAAAGAGGGGAAGGAGAAAAAACATCGGAGGAGAAATTTCTTTGCGAAGTGGAGGTTTGGAGACGGAGGTGTGCCCAGTATCTGAGATGTGACGCCGAGGCGCAGGTCAGTGGAGGTTTGGAGACGGAGGTGTGCCCAGTATCTGAGATGTGACGCCGAGGCGCAGGTCAGTGGAGGTTTGGAGACGGAGGTGTGCCCAGTATCTGAGATATGACGCCGAGGCGCAGGTCAGTGCTGTACAGGATGTAGCCGGTATGCTAACGAAAACGGCAGAAACAACTCGTTTGTTGTTGGTAACAGAACTATGAAGCCTGAGAACATCGCGACCACGAGCGTAACAAGTGCCACAACACTTACATGTGTGTGTCCCGGGCCCAGTCGGAGCCTCTCCTTAAAGCTGCTCAAGGCTGGAAGTGAAGGATGATTGACGTTTATTCCTCTCTGCAGTGCGTCCCTGCATCAGGTGTCTTTGTGCATCAAAAACACAGACTCATTGTTCCCAGTGAAGTTGAGGTGAACAAAAGATTTGTCTGCTTAAGGCCCCCAAACATTGTAGAAAATTCCGTTAGTTAAAAATGGTGATCCGACTTTGAAATCCATGATGAAATCTGCTGAATAACAGCTTATTAGCGAACTAAACGAGGTGCCAAGTTTACATTATGATGTGTTCAAGGTCGGCTCAGAAAAATGCCAATTAGGCGATGGTGAACAAAAAAGTCATGGTGTGTTCAAATGCAATTTCCAGAAAAAGAAAATGTAGACACGCAACAATAATATAGCTGTGAAGTGCACATTAATGATAAAATTAAAGCAAATGTTTAAAGTAAAGTATAAGTTAATATTATCTAGTAATAGATACTATAATTATTTTATCAATTACTGCATGTAAAGGTGATTACACTTTTACATGCAGTAACTGATAAACTAATTAAGTTTTTAGTCAAGTAAAAAGAATTTGCATGAATAAGGGTATTTTAAAAATGCAATTAATCATGATTAATCACAGCCTAAAAATGTGATTAATCAAAGTAAATTATTTTATTAGTGCTGTCAATTGATTGACAGCACTAATAAAAGATAAAAAAAATTTATTTGTTTTTTTATTATTATTATATTTAATAATTGATAAGCTCAGACATTATCAGTTATTTTATCAGTATTTCGTTTTGGTGTAATTTGTTATCACATTGCTGCTTCTCCTCTCCTGAGTTCCTCCAAATACACACACACACACACACACACACACACACACACACACACACGCACACACGCACCTGCAGTTAGAAATGCTGAATTAAATACATTTTTTATTTGTACGAATTTGTGTCATTATCAGATAAAAGCCTGTCCCCACTCCAACCAAACCCCTCCCAAAATCTCACTCTGAACTCAGTTCAAAACTTGAGAGCCCTGACAATAAGTATAAAGTGATAACCATAAATTTATAATAGTAAGAAAATACATAAAAGCCAGGCTAAAAAGATAGCTAGCAAACCATATTTATGTCTGAGAGTTAGCAATAAGTAGGTTCAATGTGATACTGTGGTGCTATTAGTGTTTAGGTGATTTATTGAACATATAACAATGTTTTGTGGAGAAAGTACGAGAGAGAAAGAGGGAGAGGAATAAACATTGAAGCAATCTGGTTAAATGTACAAAATATAAGGTACAAATGTAGAAAATGACACTTCTCCAAAGCTTGGGGGTGGAATTTACTAGTGTATGTTGGGATAACTTGACTCGGACTGTGGCAGCTGAAAAAGTCCTGGAAAAAAATTTCAAGAAAAGAGTGGGAACCCTGATTGTACTCTGCCTTTTACATGATTCCTGGTCTGGAACATGATAATAATGATGCGACAGGTTGTTACAATCAGATGATGTGAATCAGATGATATTAACCTCTTAAACTCCAGACCCTGAGACTCACCGCAGCAAAATACCTACAACGCCGCGCTAATTAAGTAGCAATATAGTCATATTACCCATCAAATGAAACAGGAGAGCCTCTGCTACAAGCACATATAAGTCATTTTTACATACACCAAGCACAACCCAAATGCCAAGCATATTAATGTTCAAATATCAAAATCCGAGTAGCGTCAGAAAATCAACCCTCTCTCCACATTTCCATGTCTCCCTCTCTGATACTTCATGCTACACAAACAGAGATATACTCTATTCATTTTGGGTATGTCATTTTCAAACAGAAACAGGGAACGGGGCATTCAGATGGATTACATCTGGAAAGAAGAGGCACACAAGACACCTACCCAAATAAGGAATGAATACTTCTAAAGCACATGCTGGAGTGGGGGAGGAGACTGTTAGGAAACACAAAGGTTGTGACAGTAAGCATGATCTGCGATCCAACAAGTTAACATTTCAAGTGCCAAAAACAGCCACTAAAGACAAGGATAACCCAAGGTGTTATCACTATCAGATCCAAAAGCTGCAAAGGATCTGCTAAGGTATAGGAAGGTCAGTGCACATGCCTTTGATAACTTCCACAATAACGAGGACATCATTAATATAGAAAGATAGTCACAAATTTCAGAGGAACAAATGCTGCCATCTTGGAGTCATCAGTTTCAGAGACACCCAGCATATACCAGCAAGACAACACCAAACCACATTTTTCATGGATTACAAGTACATGACTCAAACAGAGACTGCAGGAGCTAGATTGGCCTGCCTGCAGTCTTGATCTGACTCCGTTTCAGAATGTATGGCGTGCTATGAAGAAAAATATACAGCGATGAAGGCATACAATTGCGTTGCTGGAGACCTGCATACTGGAAGAATGGAAAATTTTGCTTGCTAGACTTGACCTACTGGTGTTTTCAGTGTCTAAACCAGGGGTCACCTACTCCGTTCCTGGAGGGCCACTATCCTGTAGGTTTCTGCTCTACCTGCTGTTCAGCACACCTTATTCAACAAATTAGCCACTCAATTGCCCAGCTCGTGATCTTATTAAGTAAATAATTAGTTGAATCAGGTGTGCTGCACAGCAGGTAGAGCAGAAACCTACAGGATAGTGGCCCTCCAGGAACGGAGTTGGTGACCCCTGGCCTAAACTCTTAATGCTCTTAATAACTGTGATTGAAAGGCACACTGATATTCCACAATCGACAGTGGCAACTTTTCTTTACTCTGTGGCAGTCATCACATCATACCTCTTCAATAAGCGATGTGACTTGTTAGAGCATCGAATAATGTGTTGTAGCATTTTCCATGATGCGCCAGCTTATTCAGAATTGGAATTGCAGAACTCAACCAAATAAATGCTTGCAAAGATACCAGAAAGAACTTTCTATTATATTTTTACGATTCAACCCTGAGACCACAAAACCCTGTATCATTAACAACTTGGCCTAACATAGAAATATATTCTGTTCTAAAAGTAGAGAAAAGTCATCAAAAAAGCCAGCTGCTCTGATGTGTGTCAGCATACTCAAAATATTCCAGATCTGAATATTTTGAATCGACTCTGGTAGGTGAAGAAATTAACTGAACAAATAAGACCCTGATTAATCCACAATATAACAGTATCAGGATTTCTGGTAACATCAATCCTAGGGTCACACTTACTTCAATAGCCATTGTAAAACCCACCAAGGAGTTTGAGTGTTCAGTGGCTATAAAGTATCATAAATGCTCAAAGTCATGCTCGTAAACTGAAGGATTTCTTCTGAAGTAAGGCTTTGGGTCATTAGTTTATTACCTCATTAGTGTCTCAGTGACCTTTTCTTTAAAATCTCTAACTGCAGGGCCCAGGAAATGACTGAATTGTCTGGTGCCATAGAAAAGAAGGCTGCAGTTCGAGAATGTGTAATGCACAACGATGAATACAGGCATGCTCGGTGGTGCATAAAGGCCAAGGTCATGAAATCATTTTGGAATTTAAAGTAAATGACCCACCGCAGACTACAGGAAGAGCATTGGATGATACAATGTACAGGCGCAATATCCCAATGATGTTTGAGCTTGAGAGGTAATTGTTTAAACTAGGCACATTTGAAACATTATTACAGTATTGGTAATTTTCTCGACCAGAAAACAGGATCTCCCTGAAAATTTAATTATGAAATTAAATATTATTAAGAAATTAATTACAATAATTATTCAAGCCAAACCTCGTTCCATTTTGGAGATCTAAAATGCTGGCAGTATGAAGGATGTCATTTTAAAAAAAAATACTCATTCCAGTTTCTGCAATAGATAGTTCTTTGTCTGTAACTGCAATCAGCATAAAACTAAATGTTTTGTTAAAAAAAAAAATGACACTGATTGATTCCAGTGCCCTGAATTTTCTTGGGAGACCATGTCAGCTAACTGCTTCTTGCCATTTGACTAAGTGGGGAGTATTGATTTTTGTTTCAACCTGGGCTGTCACTGTATACTGGAACAGTTTGCTGAGAGTATTATTAAATTAATTGATGGGGTATCTGTTGACTAACTTTTTACATATTACATTTTTTTTAATGACTAAGTTGAGGAAGGAGAAAAAATCATATCCAGTATGGGATGTGTAGAATTCAATACCCATGAAAAAGAAGGTTAAATGAACATTGCTCTTTATATCATGAACTAAATTAGTGTAATGTATTACGATATGGCACTATTAATAAGAATATGTAATACTTCAATGGCACTTTCAATTTTGACTCAAATTGCAGCAATTTTGACCTGTAATAATAAAGATGACTGGTCCCTGCTTGCAACATTTCCATTTTTATTTCCAGTAAGATACATAGATATTTTAAATCCTTCCTCATTCATGCCTTGCTGACTGTTGCCTCAAGGTAATTAAGAGATATTGTTGACATGGTGGAAGGTTACTTAATATCTTGTTTAGTAGTAGTATATCCACATTTAGATCAGCACAGCTTGCGAGAAAACATGCCCCATATTCATCACCCTCAAATCACCCCCCTTGTCAGTGGGAAAAACTATTAGAACAGGTATCTCAGACAATGCTGATGATGCTGTATTTCCAAGTCAGAAGTAATAAGCCAACTTCTGATTTCAGCCTTGTGGTTGATTGACAAACACCATGAAATGAGTTCTTAATGATATGAATTATGGAAGGTTTATTCACATAAGAGCGAAAGAGAGTGTGAGAGAGGTCGTACTTAAGGGCTGAATATGAGTCCGCCTGCAGTGCTTATTAGGCAGACAGTGAGCGCACACAAAATGAATCGAGGTCAATGGAGCTTTTCCATTACAGTTCACTAGGCTTCACTAAAAAGACAAAACAAAAATAATCATTTTTATCCCAGAAAACCCATGCTTAAAGGCCTCCTCCAGTGCATTTTGGCATTTTTTATGATCTGTTATATTCTTCTGAGTCATTTGCTGACAAAGTTGTGTAGCCACTCTGTTCACCAAATATTTTTGACAAATTGCTTAATTTTGTGCACAAAGTTTAAAGCATGATGACATGACTGATGTGGGAACTATAAGTCATATGTCATCCTCCTAGGTAGCGCTAGCGTGCTGTTATGCCTGTGCGTCTGAGCAACAAACCAAAAAACACCTTTGTCAGCTGGCTAGCAAGTCAGTTTACCTTGTTTATATTGGCTAGTTGTTGCTATCTCCCTGAGTAGATGTGTCACTTTGTCTCTTTTGTTACTTAGCTAGCTAACTTAGGTGAGTATACTTAGCTTGCCTCACTTGCATTAACTAGGGTCTTCATTTTATTTTTTAGTTTCCTTTACCTTAGCTAGTTTAGTGTTTTCTATATGCACAATGGCATTTGTCTGTGCTATGAACGCAGTAGACAAAATTCCACTGGAAAACAGACTGAACGCAGCCTGTGTAATACTGAACTGTCAATGTAACGCTGTTGAAATATCAAACCGTTTGGGTCGATATCAATATTAAGCCCCGTTTATTCATTGTCCAATTTTTGTTTCAGTGGAGGAAATGGATTAAGTTGAAGGTACACAGATTATTTCACGTTTATCTGTTACTGTCATGAAGAACCTGAATATTTGATTTAGCTCAAAACATGGGTCAAAAATCCTATTGTTGGAACACATGCTCATTACACTGGTAAAATCTGAATGTTTGGGTGATCTGACACAATCCAGAGCGAGCAGTTAACTTTTACAATCTTACAGCCTGCCGGTGAGAGTGGCATCCTTTGTTCCCCAGGGCGGGGGGTGAGAGCCATCAAGTCTAGCAGGCCCAGCATCTCTGGAACTCAAATTCACTGGTTTCATTGAAGTTAAAGCGCAGCTACTTCAATTGGCTTAAAACAACTTAAACCTCTATCAAATTCATATTTTGTTTATGTTCAATATACTAAAAGGAACCTCTCATATATTTATCACACTATTGGGCTATAATATTCCATTTTAAGGCTTTTCCATGACAACTGCATCATTTTAGCACACATTCCTATCATGTTTGGTCTCTTTATTCTCGGGGGAGTCAAAGGAGTTGAATGGAACATGTTTCATTTCCCTTGGAATTATGGTTCGTTTGTAAGATTCATTCAAGCAACTACCCTAGTCTCCCTGTGCAAATTACCTTATCACCTAGGCCAGTAAAACTCTGATTCGGCCAACCTTCCCTCTACCTTGTTCGGAGGTGTGGTTTGGAGCCTTTAAAGGTACGAGATCCTGAGGGGGCGGGGCTCTTCTTTCTCTGTCTCTTCTTGGGGGTAAGTCATCTGTTGCCTTGCTCTGCGGAGCGGGGGAATATTTGAGTTCTCCCCGACCACGTGGTCATGCATCTTTTCCAGGTATGAAAATACTCTAAATCCTTCTAAATTATATGTAACGGTAATTGGCTTATCATTGGTTTGTTTGATTCAAGTTGTGCCTACCTGGTGAATTAAATTATTGTTATTCCTTTTCTAGCTTGCATGGTCTCTGTGCCTTTTAATCTTTTTATTCTTCTTAGCCCCGTCTCGGCGAATACCTAGGGGAATAGTTTAACCCCACTGAGGAACGACTGGCCAGCGGCCCGGTGTGGGAATCGGTTGGTTAAGTTGGTTTAGGCGACCATGAACTACCTATTGTAAGGATTTATTTATGTTGGTTCTGAGTTTTAACCTATAGAACCCTTGGGCTAATATATAATCCTAGGTTCATTGTAATATACCAGCAGAGGCTATTGCAATGATGGTTAACTTCCAACCGCTAACCTAACCAACGAACCTAGGATTCGAACATGGTGTTAATGCCCAGGAACATTAATGTAGCGGCGGTGGTTGTCTGTTTGGAATTCAAGGTATAGTCACGTCATGTTTGTCCTTAGAGTTTAAGTTACTGTTATCACTGTTTCGAGATTCACGCAGGTGTTCCCTAAATTATCAATTCTAATTCTAATTTGGAGTCAGATTTTTAACGAGATTATAGCTAAATTTTGTATTCTAACTGTTATATGGAGTCAGATAAATCGTAACCATTGCGCTTTCGTGCCCCGTCCTCGGACGGTGAAAAATATCCATTATATTGTGATTCACACCAGCCAGAAGAATGCTCTAATTAAAGTTAGACTAAAAGAACACGTAAGGCCTTCACCCCGGCAATATCCGTCTTTTGGTTATTGCTTCGTTGGGGTTTTACACTTATGACACCAATCAATTTTTCTTGCCATGGTGACAGCATTGGCCGAGTAATAAGCAAATTTATGCTGAAAAATACACCCTTCATTTTGGATGCTGTACAGGCTGTAATTTTTGACTGATTACTTTTATATTTAGTATGTACATATCTTCTACTTCACTTATGACAGCAATCGATTTTGGTTGCCATGACTACAGTATTGGCAGCATGATATGCACCTTAGTGGCAAAACATAGAGATTTCCTTATGGATGCAGTACAGGCTGCAATTTTGGACAGATTACTTTCATATTTAGTATGGACGTGATATACCTCACTTTTAATACCTATCAATTTCCTTTGCCGTGGTGACAGTGTATTGGCCGAATAATATGCAAAAAGAAGGGAAGAAGTGGGCTTTCGGGGGGTACGCCCATGCGGCCACTGCCGACCGGACTGTCTAGTTGTATTTTGAGGCCAATGATATGGATGTTTTAAGTTCCACCTCTGTTTCCCAGGAATTGTGTGAATTAAGCTCCTCAATCAAGCCTGATCTGCAAACAGCCTAACATATTTGCTGATAGCATCCATCCAGCAGTCATTAAAAATTATCTTTCACAACAGAAAAAATTGGTTGCCAACGTAGCGGCAAGCTAAAGCCACAATATCCCAAAGGTATGGCAAAGTTCTAATGAAAAAATCAGCTTTCTGAAGCAAATATTCAACATGATATTGATATCATGTCATTCTGCTGTCTGTTATAGTCATCACATATTAAAAACACATGGAATCCCACTATTGATTTATGCATAGATAGGTCCTTCAGAGGATTCAGTGTTCAGTTATTGCCACAAACAGTCTCTCATGGAAACACAGTCAAACTAGGCTTATGCCGTCGGAGGCGACGGCTTGGGGTATATCCTCGAATGCCCCCAATCCTCCAATTCCCCAATCCTTAAATAGACCTATTACAATATAAAGCCCCTCAGGTTATGACCTTTCATTTGAACTTAATTTCAGGTCAATCGGACAAATGGTTCTGAAGATATGGCCAAAATGGTAATTTTCCATCACAAAGCGCCACCTGGTGGCAAAATATTGAACCATACAGGTATGATGCCATTATGTGACACGTTGTGAGGTCCTGACCTTGCAGTTGCACATAGTTTCATGTCAATTGGACAAATAGATCCAAAGATATGGCAAAAATGGTGAATTTAATGTGACAAAGCTCCACCTTGTGTCAAAATTTTGAACCAAACAGGTATAATGTCGTGGGACACATCCTCGGGTCATGACCTTTCATTTGCACTTGATTTGAGGTCAATCGGACAAATATTTCCAGAGATATGATAAAAACAGTGAGTTTTTCAGTTTTTGGCCCCTGGTGGCCAATCTGGAAATTATAAATTGTCGTAAATCGAATCAGTTCTTCCTCTTTATGATTCTTACTTATATGCAAAACTTGGAATTTCTAATTGAAATATTGCTGAAGTTATCGCGTTAACACGTAAATCAGTTTTGGCCCCTGGAGGCCAATGTAGAAATCGTAAATTGTCCAAAATCGAATCAGTTCTTCCTCTCTATGATACTTACTTATATGCAAAACTTGAAATTTCTAATTGAAATATTACTTAAGTTATTGGGCTCTAATTTCGTAGACCAGGCGCAGGCGCGGCGCAGGCGCAGCGCATGGGGGGTGCGCCGCGCCAACGGGGTGTGTCCAGGCGTATGTGGCAATTTCGTGCCCGGCGTAGCCTGGCGCAAGTACTCCTCTGTCCCGCCTCTGCCCCTCCTTCCAGCGCAAGTTGGCAAAGAAGGCGTGTTTGGGTATAACACAGCCGAGTCAAATCTTCACCAGTCAAATGAGCTCCTCACCTCACCTTTAATGTGTTAGAATATAGAAGGCGACCCAGCCGAGTCAAATATTGCTCACTGGCAAGAGAAACGATGGATAGCGTGTTTCTATTATTACAAACTGTAGCTGCTTAAAATTTTGGGATTAACATGCATATACAACAAAGCAAGATACGTTACACATTTATTTCCAATATGTGATCCTAACTCAGTACGAGATCATCGCAATCAGGCTGCATTCCTTTCCCCCACTAAAGACGATAAAGCATAAGTGACAATAATAGTAGCCTAGTATTAAGCCGCTTGCACACTGGACGCGAAACGCGAAACGAATTTTTTGCTCGACAGATTGCGTCTTGTGTCCAAAGGTCTGACAGGGTTTTAATAAATCGTCGTGTCCGACAGTCTATCATTGTTTTTAATTTCTTCAAATCTACTGACTCTTTCAGACATTAAACGTGAATGTTTGATAAGAGGGTTCAGTTCTTCAAGATGAGTACCGAGAATTTCAATCAATGTTTCTGTTTAAGCTGCTCAATAAAGTGAGTCGACACTGGCGCGAGACAATATACAATGCCTCCGCGTCTGACAGCCAAAAAAAGAGGACGATTAGAACAGAATGATAATGAAATAAAGAATAAAAAGAAACATTTTAACAACAGAGCATCCAATGAACACTGCGATTTATTTATTGGCGGGTCATCTTTGTTTGATATCCCGTTATAAATCTGTTCTCATTTCAATACTTTTACTTTTTGCTGGCTGGTGGACATGGAGTATTTTGCATTTCGTGTCGGACAGTCTTAATCGTGCATGCGATAATTTCTTCACACTGTCAATGGTCATGGAATTGATTTGCTCACGCACTGTTTTATCTCAGCTGTGGAAATAAAGCGTGAATCTGTTCGGTCCATCTGACTAATTTTCAAAAGAAAGACCGATTAAAGACTGCTGGCTATCTTCAACGGAAGAAAACAGAAGAATAGGCTAAAAAGACCAAGAAAAGTCGATAGCTATCAATTTGCATTCTGTGAAGGTCGAACACAAAAATGGCCAAGTTTCCACGTCTAATAATTCCTGGAATACTCGGAAAAATTAGAACTTTTATGACTTTCGGACACGGAGCTATATTAAAACCCTGTCCAACTATCGCGTCTTTGCATTGACTTTGTCTGTAATCAGTCGGGCGAAAAATTCGTTTCGCGTCCAGTGTGGAAGCGGCTTTAATGAGCATAGAACGCAAGCATTCGATAAATATATATATATATATATATATATATATATATACAGTTTGTGGTTGGCTGAGAAAGATGTGAAGTCGTTAGTTTGCATCACAGATTCAGCTGCGTTGATTAAGCCCGGTCAAGTTTCCATTACGCGTGGCAACCGCCTTTAATCTGACATCAGGACAATCGATATAGATACAATAATTTATGTCCTTATTCAGATAGTTACATGAAATCGTGCTTCCTGTAATTATTTCTTGCATTGAAACGTGCCTGACATTCTGTAAAACTGCCTGTGAGATTTCGGTGACGTGTGCGCTCTCTGCGCCGGCCAGCCAAATTACCACTGCACGGAAATTAAACCAGGTTGGAGTTGGCGAGTTTTTTGCGCAACTCCAGCGGAGACTTTTTCTACGAAATTGTCACTGCGTCTTCATGAATATGTGACACCTCCCCCTACTACGCCGCCACACCCATCTCGGCGCACCTTGGTCTACCGAAGGCTGCGCGCCTCACGAAATTACCACTACGCGGGCTGCGCCCTACGAAATTACCACTGCGCGGCCTGCGCTTCGCTACGCCACCTGCGCTGCGCCAGGAAATTAGAGCCCATTGTGTTAACACGCAGGGCGGCGCGGCGGCGGCGGTTGGACCAAAAACATAATATCCCTGGACTGCTTTACTGCTTTATGACTTTTATCCGCGTAAAGCACAGCTATAGTTCACACCCATAAAGAGTCTTTCCCGATAAATATCTGTTGATTGATGACAAGTGTTTGATCTGTTATTGGACAGTATGAACTTTCCATGGTAATTGAAAAAAATTGATTGGGCTCCTAGAAGAAGTGTATAAACGCTTGCATAACAGCAAATTAGATCACATCTACTCAACTTTGCGCATTTGAATTATGCAACTGCATTGAAAAAAAAAACGCTACCATATATGACACGGGGGTGTTCACGTCACTTTTACAAGATGAAAAAGCAGTATGGATGTGGACACCTGAGTGAGGCCAAATGGGACAGGACTGAAGAGTTCACTGAGAATAAGGAGCATTCATTCTCTGGATTAGGCAGTCTATCATTAGGGAATCCCTTTTCTCTGTGTGTAAGTAGACCTTTTGTTGTTTAGAATATGTCCGTTACTTAGCTATCTATCTTTAGCTTTTTCGTTTGCCACTTTTTTAATTATCATACTGTTGCAGCTAGTTGGTCACATTATTTTCACTAACCGTTAACCTTTGCTAACAACACTGTCTGTCTTTTGTCTGTTAGCAATTTCTTGTCCGGGGCATAACTCCTGGGCCGCTTGAGCTACATTCGTGATACTTCACATACACGTGCACCATCACTAGGCGCTGTGTTGCGCACCATGATTTCGTTCACCCGGTCAAGGTCAAGGTCACTGGCAAAGGTCAAAGGTCACATGGGGCCCAGATGGG
This sequence comes from Gymnothorax reevesii, assembly GCA_029721435.1. Classification (NCBI taxonomy): domain Eukaryota; kingdom Metazoa; phylum Chordata; class Actinopteri; order Anguilliformes; family Muraenidae; genus Gymnothorax; species Gymnothorax reevesii. The sequence continues at coordinate 56,116,682 of CM056583.1, read as the reverse complement.
GCTTGTCCGGACCATAACTTCTCAACCGCTTCAGATGCATCCATGATATTTCACAGACACGTGTACCATCACTGAGCGGAGTGTCGCGTACCATGTTTACGGCCCTCCCTCCAAGGTGAAGGTCACGGACAAAGGTCAAAGCTCACATGGGGCTGTTGTCTGTTGGATATTGGTATCATGTTGTCTGTCCACTTCCTGATCCATGTTCATGACGGGCGTATTATGCACCGTTGGCGGTGCTCTTCTTGTTACATTTGCTGCCCTCATTCTTTGCTAAAATTATCAAAATAAACTAAATAAGATGGTCTTCTAAATGTTACCAAAAAGTATTTTGTTTCATAAAAGTTGTTTTTACACTCTCTGTGATTTTCAAATCTTGACTTTTGAAGTTGTTAATTGGGGATTGCACGAATTGCCAAAATTCGCTTCTGCACAAAGGTGTGGAACTCCGACTTGAATCCGATCAAGATTCAGTGACATGACCATAAACAGGCAGTTCATGTTCTGAAACCTGACAAATGTGGCTAAATTTTAGCAATCTGCGAGGAAGAGTATGCTTCCTTCAGAGCATTGTAAAGGACTCATTGCCGGTTATTGCACATGTTTGACTGCAGTGGTCACCGCAAAGTGTTGCATGACCAGTTATTATATTTAGGGAGGAAATTATTTTTTACACAAGGGTTAATAGGTTCTGAGGGACTCTTTGCCTTCTATGAATGAAATGATCATTTAAAGGCTACATTTTGTGTTTCCTCATGTTGTGTCTGTCTTATTTTAAAATTCGTTATATGATCTGAAACATTCAAATGTCACAAATAAGCAAAAATTTACAAAAACAGGAAGGGGGGGGAATGCTTTTTCACAGCACTGTTCACGTAAAATTATACCAAGAGTCTGTTGAATGCTCCGTTGTAATTGCTCGAAGGATGCTCTAAGGCTGTACATTATTTTCCGATAAATGCATACCTATGAAATAATTCCATGTTAGCCTTTTAACACCTAGTATTAATTTACCACGTTTTAATTCTTGGCTCAATTTAACTGACAATTTGTGTAACGAAGTTCTAAGCATCAGGGGTGAAGACTAAAATAGACAGAGACAATGTTTTTATATTTTCTTAGAATGTTTGGTATGGTGATACACCATGCAAATGAAACATCACGGCCCAGCGTGTGGAACTATCATGCTGTGGAATCAGTAATCTCTGGTCTTTCATCGCAACAAAATGAAATAGAACTAACAACTACACAGATATAAATGGAGATTTCAGCTGTCATGAAGCAACACTAGTTCATTGGCAAAAGCACATAATCCGCATATTAACACAATTTTTGGATGTAGACGTTTGGTAACTGTGATGTTAATGCAAGAAGCAATTCCATGCCAGTAGTTGTTTAAAAATAATTTCATGCCTAAGTAGTTAATGTATTGCATTTTCATAAAATAACTGGCATGCTGTTGCTTACTTAAAACATATGATAGCTAGTAGTTATTGTTTTCATGTACTTCAGAGTCAGCGAACAATTGAAATTCATTGACTATCGTCACCAACCGCTCCAAAATACCATCATGTATTCCTGCTCACTTGGAATCAAGTGGACATAAAATCAGTGGAGACGATGGCCAATTCACTATTTTTCCCATTAAGAATCGGTGATTGACATCTGGTACCTCAATCCCCCATCATAATTTTAATGTTGCATCAGAAGCAGAAATCTAATACCAGTAATGTACTCCCTCATTTAAACATAAATACAAAAGGTGCAGGATAAGAAATATTTGCATATTCAAATGTACACCAATTATTATTTGCTTTTATACAGCGAAAACCCTCTTCTCATCTTCTGTGATTTCGGCGAAGCCCGTTGTGAGATCAAAAGCCCATTGCTGCCAACTTTTATTTTGGCAGAGGGATTCTAGCAGTGGCCAGCTATGTGAGAGACTTTGTCATTTTCAAGCTCAAAAGATCAATTTTGAGCACCTTAATGGCGTCTCAAACGACCTGACCTTCTGAGCAATCCCATGCTGGGAGCATTCGATGACTTGACCAATTACCCTCCAAATGGAGTAGCAGACTCCTGCCGCCCATCCCTATGGTGACCTTTACTTAGCACAAAGCTGGTGATATATTAGATACCATCTAATGAATAGCTATGAAATAGCAATAGATCGCTTTCTTTATGCTGCTTATTTCCCATTACAATCAAAGCCTGTCATGATTAATTGTAGAAGCAATGATGCCTAATTTTGGCCTTGTCATCATTTTTTGTGGTCACCACTGGTGCAGATGGGTCAGTGACCAGTATCCTGCAGTCTGTGTTTGTGTTTTGGGACTTTTGGACACACCTGTCATTGGGTTATTGAGCCCTCTGTCCCTAGGGTTCACTAATGGACATCTGCAGCTTTGCGATGAGAGTTTTGAGCTGTAACGGCTTGCTAGCGGGACTGAGGCAAGAGGTGTAGGGTGCTGCGTGTTGGAGTTGACCGCCAATCATGAGTTGCTGGGAAAATTCCCAAGCTTCCTCATGCATTGCATGGTTGGCCACTTGTCCTCATTTGGCGTAAGACGAGATTGCAAAGGCGTAGTGTCAGGGGATCTTCCTGCAGAAAGGAGACACAGAGGTCCTTTCAAGAAAGTGCAGTGCAGCTGCCTGAGGCCCGAGGGAGGGTGCTTATACTCAAAGTGCTGGCAGCTGTGGTCATTGGTGGGAACACACTGATCGTTCTTAGCATCAGTGTCATTCCTCCATTGGCTGTTAAGTTACTCTTACCTGTACAAAACTTTGACCTGCACGTTGTGTTTTCTTTGTTAATCTCATGCTATCCATGACAAACGTCCTCAAGCATGAAAATAAATGCGTTTGCTAGCAAATGTACTGCTTTATAAAGGATGGGCACTGGAGGAAAAATTTGATTTCACTCTTTGAAGAGAAGTTTAATTTTCAGAATGCATTTTCTTTTCAGAACATGAGATTATTTTTCTAGGTTGCTTCCAGTTACCGTTATTGTGGTCATCAGCTTTAGGATGATCAGGCAAGAACATTTTTAATTTAGTACTTTCCCTGCCAGTGAATTTATTTTTTTTAAGTCGCCAGCCTCTGCCTACATTTTTGATAATATTAATTGATCTTTCTATATTTATTTTTGTCAGAAGCTGTAACAGTGAAAATATTGATTGCCAGAATATCTTTTCAACGGCGGGGGAAGTAGGGAGTAATAATTGACAGAAAATCTCATCAATAGTTGGGAATGGGTTAATTAAACATTCTTTTTGGGTATGAAAATCTTGATGATCTGACCCCAATAAAGGGTAATGCATACATAATAAACAACCTAAATTAGGATATAATTCAATGTGGCCTCATAAAGACTGTGAGACTTTTAGGTGACGATATTCATTATTATTTCAAATTGTTTGTTAAGTGTGATTGATCAATATATTTTGAAGTGGTAATTTTGGCGTTTGGGCAGTACAGACCATGTAATTATTGAGGCATTACATGTGCATTCAATGTGTAGTTTGACCAAACAACTTCTGTTTGAGGTAAATACCCAACTTCTTTACACGGTGGAAGGGTTATCCCTATGGCACCTGAACCCTGTCTTAGCCTCGTCTGTTACCTGTGAGGCCACTAAACACCCTGAATTCATATGGGTTTAATTTGATCTGGAGGTGTTTTTGGGAGCTTTTCCTTGAATAGAGGAGATCCTTAACTCAATGAGCCACTCAACATATCCTGTAATGTTTCTGAACTTACTGGGTTGCATGGCTTAAAGGCACATATTATTAAAGGCAGTATATTATTAAAATGTACCCATTTGTATTGATTTGTCTTGCATGCATATATATATATATATATATATATATATATATATATATATATATATATATATATATATATATATATATATTTCATGGGAGAAGAGATTGAAGAAAATGGCATTTTCCCAGTATGCAGGTCCTGATCAAGCTGTGCTCACAGTTCCATTACTGCCGGGTCAGGGGGAGGAATTGAACCCCATTAAGAGAGATAATTTTTAAACTGAATTACAAATCACAATTCACTTTCTTCCTAAGTGAGCCCATGTGGGCAGTTGCTATTAGGTCCATTTTGATTGACAAGCAGCCAGTGGGTACTGAAATACAGAAGAGTCAGTATCAATCTGTACAATCAAATAATTTGCAGATTAACTTACATTGATCAGGTCCTTGTTTTTCAGTGTGGCATTTTAATGACACCCTTTGATTGGCCTTGATATTTGTTTTCATGAAATGTCTTTTGGTTACAGTGAGGTGTGCATCTATTATTATTTAAAGGGAGGACAATGCCAGTTACTGAATGCCTTTGTGCTTTATCACTTTCTTTTGACCTAATCGGATTCCTGGTTTACACCCTTTCCTAATGGCATTGTGTCTAGGCTATCTGCAGGTGAACTGTGTGGGTCCATTGTCAGCATTCGGGATACAGAAAAATTACAAGCATTCTTGTCCCTCTTATTCTGGAATTTATCTGACACCACATTTAGTCAGAATAATTGTGAGAACCCTTGTCTTTTCTTTCATTAATGGAGCTTAATGAGCCCCATTAAGCTTAACTTGGTGCCATTGCCATGCTTAACAAAGTGCCTTGGCCTCTTGGCCTCAATGGACATGTGGATAATAATATCAGGGAAATTATGAACCTAATTAAATGTGTGACATTGAATATTATTGAAGTATACCCACTCAATGTTCAGAAGCATTTTTTGACATTTCAGGTCCTTTAGAATTGGTGATTGCTCAATGTGGTAGTCATTTAGGTTGTAAGAGTTTACTAATTCAATGAAAAAATAGTGGGGGACAAAATAAATACAGATATAGGCTGCAATACTTCAAGTACATCAGAACAGAAAAGATTTCCCCAGCTGATCCCCTGGCTGTGCTTCTCTTTGGTATTGCACAATGTATTGCAATTACCCTCTGATGTGTCCTCCGGTATTATATAGTATAACTCAGAGGCGTGGTGTAATTGAGTTCTGAATGCTTTATTGCTCTTATTAGGACTGAAAATTGAGGTATGCTCTTCTAAATAGTGGCTCACCTCACCTTATCTTGATGAAAACTTCAAATTTGTGGTTATATGGCTGAAGCTAAACTGCGAGAATTGAGGTGTAATCAGGAGATTTGTTCTGTTCCTATTATTTCATATTGAATCGCAGGAGATGCTATATGCTTGATATAAATAGATCTGTGCATGAACATCCATTCCCACCAACAATTTTCAAAAAAGTTGGGATGATATGGAAAGTGAAAATATAAAAACAAAACTAATGATTTGTAAATCATCTTTAACCAGTAATACATTGAAATTGGTACAAAGACCAGATGTTTAATGAACGAAAACACATTTGTAGTTTAATTACTGCAAGTCTTTCAAGAAAAGTTGAGACGGGGTGTCTTTTCCACAGAGTAAGACACTGCTGCCTTTTAACAGCTCTCTTGGATCTTTGGAGATCCTTGGAAAGCACTTTGGCTTGGCTCTCATGTTCAGTTTACATCAAACAGAAACTGGCTGTCACATTATAACTATGCTATGACTATACTGCTTTTTAGAGTGTAACCATAGTATTTCTACAGCCCTGCTGAAAACAGTAGTATTTTTACAGATAACCAAAGTATCATTATAGCTTTTGCATTATTACTGTAGCTTATATATTCATTTTTGCATTATTACTGTAGCTTTAGATAACTACAATATTACTATAGCGCTCACAGTACGACTATGTATATACATTACAACTAGTAATGCCAGGGTTTACGTATGGCTAAAACTATTGTATTGCTTTAATCGGCAGTATCTTATAACTATAGCTCTAACAACTGCAGTGTTACTATGGTCAGCAGTACGATGATATAATAGTCAATATGGTCTGCCTTACTATAATATTACTATTGTAATATTAGTGGTGTTGGAAGTACCATTGATTTACCATAATGCATAGAATTATTGGATAACTATTGTTTTGAACAATCATAATTTTTCATAAGGGCCTTACTTAGAAGTTGTAATTAACAGTGGGGATGTCATTGATGTCATTCTTGAGTTGACTGCGTTTCAGACCAAGAAGTAGGAAAACCGACCATGAAGAGGGAAGTGGGCATATCTCAGGTTGGCCATTGTTAGTCATTTTTAACAATGCCAGTTGAGAAGAATGGATTACACAGTATTTTGTTCATACAAACATGTCTACTGAGAGAAGTTGGACAATTCTGTGTGCATGACTGATTTAATGAGAAAAAAGTAAGGCATAAATGCTGGTAAACCGTAAATTACTACAGCCTTGACTTTTTTGATCGACGGAGCAGCCATCTTAGATTTTGAGGTCAGGGCTAATCAGGTTCTCCCGACTTTCCCAGACAGAAATCCCCCCCCATAGGGTGCTTCAATTGAAGTTTGTCTTTGCCAACATAAAATTTTTGAGTACCCAGTACGCTGAATTTTTTGTCTTAAGCCTGCATCATACAAATCCTTGATTGATAAAACAATCTCTTAATATAGTGCGAAGCCTGAAATATTTACAAAATTATTTCAAATGTGCATTGATGACTCATCCCGGAGGTCCAAAAAAAAAAAAAAAATCCGAAGAACTGCCTGCCTCACTTGCCTCAGTTAAGGTCAGTATTCACAATTACATGATAACAGACGATAAGAGACTGGGCAAAAGGAAAAACCATGGCTGACCAAAATGAACAAAAAAGGCTGAACTGCTATTTGCCCAAAACATATTGATGACCCCAGAGGCTTTTGGGATAATATTCTGAGGGCTGATGAGCCAACAGTGGAACTTTTTGTCAGGTTCCATCTGGCATAAAGCCATCACACAATATCCCACAATAGGAGTGACACACCAATTCAAACACAAATTTAGAACAGTGATGGTCTGGGACTGCTTCGCTGGCCGTGGAGACTTGCTGTAATTGATGGAAACATGAATTCTGTTTTCTATCAGAAAATCCTGAGGAAGAATGTCCAGCTGTCAGTTTGTAACCAAAAGCGCAAGCGTTATGCAGGGATGTGCAGCAGGACACTGATCCAAAGCCCTTAAGCAAGTCCACCTCTGAATTGCTCAAAAGAAGAAAAATTAGGGTTTTTAAGTGGCCTAGTCAAATTAATTCTGATTAAGATGCTGTGGCTTGACCTTAAACAAGCAATTAATGCAAGAAAGCTGTCTAATGTGGCTGCATAAAAATAATGTTGCAAAGAAAAGTGAGCCAGAATTTCTCTACAGTGTTGTAAAAGACTCATTACTGGTTCAAACATCTGATTGCAGTTTTAGCCGCCCAGGCACAACCAGTTATTAGTTTGGGACTCAATTACATTTTCATATAGATGGTATAGGTTTTGAATAACTCTTCACCTTCAATTAAATTACAATTTTAAAGCAGCATTTTATGCTTACTCATGTTGACTTGATCTTATTGTTCCCCGCGCGCGGAACGCGCGAAGCGGCGAGACATAGTATTCACGACCGTCCGTACGTCCGTACGTCCCGAATCCTTGTCTGCGAGATACCTCAAGAACGAATTGACGGATTTCCTTCAAATTTCGTGTCAACATGTATTAGGGTGATACCCCGGCGCCAGTCGATTTCGGTGACCTTCGCGTCACTCTCAAGGTCACACCGAGACATTGTGCATTTTCACACTGATAGCCTTGTGGCGGGGGACAAAGACACGTTAGTGGCAAATACTTGTGTTGAAATTAATTGGATGACTTGAAATTTTTAAATATGACAGTAAGCAAAAATAAAAGAAATCGGGAGGGGGTAGATGTTTTTTGTGACACAGCGTCTTGCATGTTGTGGCACTTGGTGTAACTGGTAACTATACGCACTAATTGCAAAAGGGGGTGGATTCTAGCTGAAGCCACGAAAGACACAGTATCAACAAGGGATTAAAAACTTATTCCCCCCATGCCTACACAACGCATGGGCGACGGACGTCTGTGGGCCATATTGGAGCACTTGCCTGAATCCCTGCCCACAGCTCCATTCGCAGCAGGACCTGAGCTGGTGTCAGCAGCTGTTTCTTTAGCCTGCCTTCACTCTCTGTAAAGCCAGGGCAGCAGAATGTGTAGTGCTCAGTAATTGCAGTTTTTTGCTCTGATAGTGTGCACTGTATTCTCTTTGGACTCATAAAACCTTTTAAGTCTTTATTGAAGACTCTTTAAAGGCTCTTTAACATTGACTTTTTAACATTGTGAGCTAATACTAAGGATAATACAGGCCGTATTTTTTTTTGCTTTTTACATTTTAAAGCCTCCCATGCTAATGCTATGACCCCACATTAATGATTAAGTTAATTTACCTTTCAAATTACGGCACTGACCTTGCATCAGCCATAATATGTGAAGAGTGGTTTGCTGAAACACAGCTCTAAGCCACAGCAATGAATGTTAATAATAATCTGCGGGACGTCCTGTGGTGTGAAATTTCTAAATTTAAGCATCTGGTTGAGTCAGCAATTGCATTTTCGCCTTTTTATATGAAAGCAAATATATGCCATCAGGTCCATGGATATTTGGACAGTGACACCATTTTCATAATCTTGGCTATGAATGCCTGCGCAATAGATTTGAAACGAAGCCATTAAGACGCGCTTGAAGTGACCTTTTAATTGAATTGTTCAAAATATTGTATGAAACGAGTAGAAATTACAACAGTTTCTACATGTAGCTGCCCAGTTTTAGGGGGTCAAAAATAGTCGGGCAGACAAACATACTCGTTAAAGAAATGTCATTTATAATACTTTGATGCAAATGCTTTGCTGTCAGTGACTGTGCAACTCTGGAACCGACAGACATCACAAGACACTGGATCTCTTGTGTTGCTCCATCATGTCGTCACTTAACGGGGAGTTTCACTCTCTTGGGGTCGATAATTTTTAATGATCAATGCAAAATTTTTGTGCTGTGGTTTGTTTAAGCGCTGTTGCCAACTAGCAAGAAGATTGTGGGTTTGAATCCAGTCTGGGGCATTTCTGTGAGGAATTTGCATTGTCTGATCCTTGCAATGGGTTGACGAACCGTCAAGCGTGCGTTGCTTGTCTCACCAACTCACCATCTTCGACAACGCTGTGCATTATCGTGAGGTATTCATTTCATATGATATAAACTTTGATGTACAGCTGAAGGAACTTTGTTCCTTGAGTAAATATGTTTATTCTATATGTAAATTCACCTGGGTTACAGTACTCCTTAAAAAATCAAGCAAAACACACAGATGCTTTCCAGTTTTACTCGCATTGCAATTTTAGAATGCAATTTTGTGATGCAATCTCAGGAATCATTTTAAAATCAATGCTGCATTGCTATTCACATTATCTTTAATGAACAGACTATTATACGATGTATTTAAAATATAGTATTTGCTTACAAAGACATCAAAGGTATTGTGGTTCTTGAATGTATATGGTAGTAAGGTTCAGTCATACAGTAGTGCAATATATGAAAATAATTACCAATTACATTTCATTCAGAACTTCTGAATTGAACTTGCTCCTGTCCTTTGCTGGCAAGTACAAAAAGACAGAGCAGGTAGATGAATGGTGGACAGTGTGTGCCAGAACACTTAAAGCATTACGTGAGGCTGGAGACGGTCAATGATTTTAATGCGCAGTGATGTATGAAGTATTCAGTCCAAGCCAGTTCAAGTTAGGGTTGAATGGGTTGCCGAGGTAAATTAGATCCTTTTTTTTTTGAGTGCATTTCATTACCAAACTAATCCATTTAGTTGAGTATCTAATTTGAAACATTGCTACTTTTACAGCTAATCAGCTGTGGCCCCATACCTGCACTGAAAAAATAAGACCAGATCCGGGACCAGTGCTTTCCACCTTAGCCTACTTTACACAAAGGTCTGTGTCCGTTCACTCTTCTTTATTATGTAATTAAGTTGTATGTAATTTTACCCTCAGAGCTTTAGGGCTATATGTTAATAATCTAAAAGCTCGGTCTGAAGTGTGTGGCTCTGAATGGGAAGAAGAAAAAAAAAACTTTATTGGACTTAAACCAAAGTCACTTGTGTATTTGTGGCAGTACATTCAAGCTTTTCAAACATTGAATTTCTCATATTGCTGATTGACTGCCACTGATTCACCATTTGTTTAAAAGTAGAAAGTTAAACTATTCCCCATAGACACAGAATTCTTTGATCTTCCCCAAAAAACATGCATTCTGTGGTGCTGAGACCTGTAGTACATTTGGTAAAATAAAATACATTTTTGAAAAAAATAGAATCATTTCAGAAAATGCTTAGATTACAAATAGTTTATGTCACCCTCATCTATTATGTCAAAATAAGATACCTGAAGTATGTTAAGCTGGGTGTGAGAGGAATGTGTATACAACAATACACAGAAATGGAGCTGGTGAGTAAGGCCCATATCAGGTGCCAGTTTTTAGCCTGTGACTCAGTATTACTCCATGCAGTAGAAGAGAAGCAAAATCAGCTCATATCGACTTTCATGTGAAGACTCAAAAGGCCCTAAACTGACAACCTAAGCGCAGCCAACAAATTCAAACGTTATCAGAGCTGCGGATCCAAACTGCGCATGTCTGACTCCATTTTGGTAATTTTGTGATTGGAGACGATTCTGCTGGAGTGGCTTGATGGTGGTTTGTGAAAACTCCAGATTTGATGCCATTTTGTTTCCATTGTGCAATTAAGAGCATTTTCATGCGATGGAAATGTAAATGAAAATTTTTTTGTTCTTTTCTCAGAGCGTAAACGTATCAATTTTGGGGGAAAAAAGTAATCCATCTAGATATTGAATCAACAAGCTGGAAAAATGTTCAGACATGAGAAATGAGAAGGCGGAAAAATTGATCAATAAGCAAAAGTGTTGTTATACATTTCTTTCCTTAACAATAATTCTACAGCCCACTGCAATCTTCAGAAACACCGGAGAACCACAAGTCTGTCAATGTGTCCAAAATGTGAGGTACAGATGCGACATCTGACCACTATATGGGAAGGCATAGCATCTGCCAAGATATTAAGAGGAACTATCTTGGTGATAAAACGATCACTATAAAGAGGGGGACTAAGAAAATGGGTATTAAAAAACTGGCTACATATCTAAAGCAGGCTGGAGGCCAGCCGAATACAGACTAAACAGGACCGTAAAGCGATGAATCATTGCAATGGGCCTGCAAATGGCCTAGGCAATGTGCCTGATTGGACAAATACCTTTGTCTATCGGGTAGTGCTGCTCCACAATACAAGCCTATCATGTTCACAAAAATGCTGATCTGGTTGTTAACTATTGTCCGCTACATCTGTCACTCAAGGGGCAATGGCATCACAGAAGGAGAAGTGAATGTCGCAGAGATGTATATGAATGGATCCTTGACTGAGGTGATTTGAGTCAGTCTTCATTTCAAAGATCTGTTCATTTTGAATCTTTCGATCATGAGTTGGACATCATAGTTAGCAGTAGGAAACAGGTGAGAGCGAGAGCCCAAAAGGAATGGCGAGGCACAAGTCAATAATTAAATAATGAGAACCAATTTGGGGAAACTGATTGAAAAACTGACAGGGACAGCTGGATTGCGGGGTAAAACGGTAAAGAAAGGCTCAGGACAATAGACTATCAAATTCTTTTTTTTTTTTTTTGTTCCATTAAATCAGATTAGCATGGTCCAATACCATAAACTTCTCAGTATCAGCAATTTATAGGTCATGGCATTGAAAGCAGCCGCTAAGCTTGTGCAGTAATAAGCTCATTAGGTTTACCCTGGAGATTCATGGTGGTGTGGAAAAACATGAACCTAGATTTAAAATAATCCTCTGATGCTTAAATAGTAAAACAAACAAAGAATGCATAGAATATGTAAAGTGACTTTAAAGTCTTTTGTTTATTCATAATTTTTTACTGTCCACTGCATGACACTGAAAGGTCTCTTATTCATACCACTGGATGCTGGTAATTTAAGACATTGTCCTGATATATAAGGAATAGATTTTATCATTCTTATAAGGCAGATCTATATTCCAGGAATATTTAAAGTACCTCAATGTAATGTGCTCTGCTTTGGGTTTTCAAGCTGACAGAGTATCATCACAAGTATTACCTCATTTATTGGCAAAAACATCACAGAAGACATTAGGTAGCTCTGGTTCTGAGCCATCTTAATAATGCACTGTAAAAATGCATCTCATCTATTATTATGGAACAGAGTGGAAAACTACTTTTGTTCTTGTGCCAAAAATGGTGAAGTTCCGAACTTAGTCTTGAGAAAAGCCTAGGTGATTTTTTCAATGTTCCTAACGGGTTCTGTTCAGTTCCCACTGAAATTTTGTCCAGGAATTGAAAATCATTAGTCAACACTGGACTGGGACACAGTCCTGTATGTAGTTATATTTAGCTGTTTTTCTGGGTGTTTTCCTTCTCTATGACACCACTGGAAAGGCTGTGAAGAACTTTTAAGAAAATATGGAAATCAAGCTATGTTTGTAATAAAAATGGCTGTAAAGAATAGGATTCTCAGATGATGACAGAGCAGCTACCTGACAAAATTGTGCCTGGTGCGGAATGCAAGTATCTACTGCATACTGGTACTGTGGCGTATGTGTACCTACGTATGTCAGACCAGCGGTGGCCCCTGTGGTGCAGTGCTGGTGAAGAATACAAAGTCACCACCACAAGTTCAGATATCCTTTATGATAACTTCTGACGGTAGATGCTGTTTAGTTTTCTGTCTCTAAACAGGACACAACTGTCAATGTTTTACGGTGATAGAATGCAATTCTATTTAATTTAATTGTCATTGTCATGATTAATTTTGGGGCCTGAATGTCGCACATTTTGGTTTAGGTGCGGCAATGGGCATTAACCAAATCAAGCATGGCTCATTCTGGTTCAACAGAGAGATGAATGACATTATAATTCACTAGCCTCTCGTATAACACTTTCATGCTCAGCTTTAATTGCCTCTAAGCACATTAGGTGCACAGCGTGCTCTTTAAAGTTGTACAGTCAGTCACTCTGAATAAAATCTGCTGCTAAATGAATGGACTGCAGTGGTATGTGAAGTTAAGTGCATGAGAACTGTGTCCATCAGTTTATTTGTCTCTATATATGCTGTTCTATCATCAGCCTATACAAACCATTTCAAAATCATTTTAAAATCTGTTCCATTTTGATTGACTTCAGCCACCCATTTTATCAGTTCTTTTATTATTCAAGGTCGTCACTCCCTCTTGTCATGTCAGAAATTACAGATATTGAAATGGCCTGTATTGGCTATATTGGTTATGCACATGGTGACAACATAGGGGAACTTTAAATGAAATGAGAGAACTTATCTTCCTGGTTTATTCAAAATAATGCATCTTCACTGACTACCATTTCCCATGTAATATCTGGGTTTTTTGTGAAACAATAATGTGCAAGATCAAGAAAGGTCTATTGCAATTAGTTATAAGAAGTATAGGACAAGTCACCTAAATTGATTATAATGTATGCACTTCTTAACTGTTTGCTATTAACATCAATTCCCTGCCAAGGTAGTAAAATCTTGTGATATTTTATAATTCCATGAAGACTTGTTAAGTTCAGAGATGTGGCTCAGTAAAGTTAATTGCCTGTTAGCAGGATTTATTATTGCTGTCATGGAGTCGTAAATACGTCTAGATTTCCTGTGTCACTACTGCTGATTCTTGTTATTGCAGTGGTCAAGTCTTATTGCTAATTTTCATTTGTGCCCATGACTGTTGTCTATGCCTGTTTACCAGTATGTGACAGAAGATGCTGACTACATTTTGGCTTCACATTTTCAGCTACTCGTACAGCATCTTGAGGTGGAAAGATATTGATTTTAGAGATTTAAAGCATGCGTCAGTAAAATGTGAGTTGTCTTTCATATTCATTATATAGAGTGGATATTTACATTTGTGCAGGTATTACCATTACTGGCTGCATGTCTCTCCTTTTATTGATATGGGATCTGGGAAATTTTTCCACAGATTTGATCATTACACACTGCTAGCAGGTTTAGAGAACTAATTTATGTTTTAGCTTATGTGGTTAGCTACCTGGGATCATTGTTCAGTAACTATGCATGGGCTATAGGTTACTTAATATTAGTCTTTAGAATGTTTGTTTTGTAATATCCTTTTGCCTCTGGCCGTAAAATATAATGCATTTGAATTTGAAGTTAAAGAGAAAATGGAGATTCCATGAATATTTATAAGTATTTATCATTCTGTTCAGCTTTTTCTTAAAATTTCTGGAAACATACTTTGTAACCCCTAAGGGGGAGTTCTTGCATTTACAGTTCATCCCTCAAGGTTTTCTTTCACTTTTACGTGTGATCCATTGGAAATCGGGCTCCAAACCACTCCTGAACACCACTTCATTTTGCATGGATTGGTCTACTGACCTCTGCGTTTTTGTTTAATTACGTCAAAGGTCAAGGTCAACATCATCCAAAGGTGAAAACCACATTTTGGTCAGTATCTCAAAAAGACCAACTTGAGACATGGGAATAACATCCAAACATTCTAGTAGATCGGCGGAAATGGGTCATTTTTCATGTAGGATGACAACTTCAGGAGGAAAACTGATGTTGAAATTTCAAAATTCAAGTTTAAATTGACTTTTTGTTTCAGATTTTCAAAGATGATGGATATGTGGACCTTAAGAAAACTTCTAAAATGTTATGAAAGTTGGACAAGCCATTCCTACGCTATGACCATTTTCACTAAGAAAAAAAATGCCTATATGCGCCGATCCGCTATGCAGTAAAGTTCTCACACTCCCCCTCCACCCCAGGTGAAACTTGCCTTCCAAATAAACTAAAGGTGGTAACGGGAACCTGCCACTTTCTCGTTCCTTGTGCCCTCTTGCTACACGAACCCCGCTGTCAAGACTAAGCAATATATCATATCTTCCAAAAAGCACACATATAGAACTTTCTCTGTGCCTTGCTCCCTCTTCCCCATCTGCTTGCCCAGCCGCTCTCGCAGCCGCTTGCCCAATCTCTTCCCCAGCCACAAAGGTGCCAGCTTTGTGCCTCTAGAGACATTAAAACCACCCAAACATACCAGAAATGCCATGCCTATGTTTGCAAGGCTCACTCAAAAGCAGGAGAAAGAGGCAGGTTCCTGCGACTTTGTTTTGAATTATGTTTTGCTTATCGTGTTTGCCTCCACATTCTCCAAAAACGTTCCTGTCTGTCTTCTTTTTCGTCCGTGCGACGCCGTCTTTGTTTACAGTGCGCAATTTCGACCCACAATGCTTTGCGCGGTACATAATCTAGCCGATCTATTTTAAGACCAGGAAACCCTTTTTTGAAAAATTGCATTTCCTAAGGTAATTTTTGGTCAAATATTTTTTAAATATTTTTAATATTTTTTTTAAAAAGCACATGCAAGGTATTTACTGGCACTTTAACAGTTTACGCAAGAGTTACTCTGTAGGAGTGAATACAGCTGCAGTGAAGGCTGGGGAGGTTATCATTAGGACAGAACCTAGCATTGAACCAAGTATTAAAGAATTTGCAACCAAGTATTAAATATTACAATTTAATATATGCTTGTTTGTTCAAATACTTTTGAGCCCATAAATTGGTGGGACAATAATTCAAAATAGTTACAATTCCTTCATCGTACACGCATATTTTTTGGCAAAACCCTTAAGTTAAAGCTGAAAGTTCATTCTTCAAGAAAAACTAAAATGATTCATTTTAAATGGATTGTGGTGGTATACTGTAATGCCCTCCCCCCTGGGCATTCAGGACTAATGGCTACCTGCCTTCATTCAATTATCCAATTACCTTCTCTGTGCTTCCCTAATCAGTATACCTGGATTACACCAGTTGGATATCATTTCTTTGTCTATTTAAAGTTCAGTTTTCCCCTTCACTGGCTGGTAGCCTTAGACTGTGACACTTTTGTTATCCCTGTTTAGTTTTGTGTTTTTGTTATTTGTTCACTTTCTTTATTTAATAAAATCACATTCTTGCACTCAGGTCCTTTTCGATCAGTCTCCTGGCACCCTTTTTAACATCTTTCAGCATCAGGACATCACATATACTGAGTCAAAATGATGAAAATGGTGTCTCTGTACAAATACTCATTGACTTGTCTGTCTTCTCTTAAATCTAGCTGTTTATGGTGATCCCTCTCATTTGTAATTAATAATTTTGTAACCATTAATGAATTATGAATTTATGATATTCCCACGAGCTCATATATCAAACATGTGCCAAGCATCCTGCGCGCCTCAGCATAGCGCTTTGCAAGGTATTGCCACATCAAATTTTTATAATAGTATATCGTTAACGGGAGTGTCATTTATTGACGTTAATTTTGAGCTGTGATGCCTCCCATGTAATTCATTTGTTTCTTAGAAACACTAAGTGTGTACTTGATGAAAAAGAGATTTTCAGCCTGAATGGAGATTGGACAATGATAGGCGGTGTATGTCCCGCTGGGCAGAAGGGCAATGTGGTACAGGCACAATAATGCTGGTCATAAAGCCTGCTGATCCTCGCACTGGAATCAGCGAAAACGCCACTGCTCCCCACAGTCAGCTGCAACACCTGCAGAAAAATGGATGATTCTTGTACTCTGTGCGCTTGCGGCCCAGCTTAGGAAGTAATACATGAAATGTGCTAGGAGACGCATATGACAGCTAGCTCAAGAAGCAAAGCCTTTCTAAGCATACTGCAGATGTTTCCCTTTTATTTGCATTTTCATTTGGAGTTTAGACATTTATGCTGATGTATAGAGACAGGTAGAGACCCTTGCGTGTGGAAATACCTTGTGTAAGTCAGGTTTATGCATATTGCTTCTGAGCAATATAAAAAAAGAATAAGATGGCAGGCACTTCAGTCAATCTAATTAGTGGTCAAACATAAAAATATCTACAACTTCTAAATAAACTCTGGATATTGTTTATTTTCAATCATAAACTCATTATCATACAGCTATCCATTATTTTGAAATGTATTGTATCACCACTTTTTGATAGTTTTTTTTTTTCTTTTTTACATTTTTCTTTCCCAGAGCAAGGTAGACAGCTACACTCTTGAAATATGATCTCTTAGTGCAGCTGGATATTTTCCCAGGCCAACCAAGTTATTCAACTGTCGCTATACTTCAGAAGCCTCAGAGATCAATGGTGACTGTTTGTTTAGCCACACAGGAAGTGTCTTCCTCAGGTTCTTGCCAGCTCAATTCAAAGACAGCTTGGTGGTAAATGGCAGCTCCCATTTTGTGCTGCAAAAGAGTGCACGTCCTGGTCTGCAGACTCCTAAATGGGCAGTAGAGCATGTTGCGAAGGGCATTAAAGATACACATTCGTTGGGTGAACAATGCATGTGGGGTTTTTGCAAACTACCCCCCCCCCCCCCCCCCAGGTGCCTCCCTACTTGGAAATCCTAAACCAATTTTCCCCCCGTCCCCCACTCAATTTGGAATTCCCAGTTGTGTCATCATTAGTGCGCTTTGCTGCAGCCATCCTTCTCAATTTGGGAGAGCTGAAATAAGTGCATCCTTTCCTCCTGAAAAGCACATACTGTCAGCTGCTGCACCTCATCATATCACAATCTATAGGCTAAGGCTATAGCAACTGAGAAGCACTTGTCCTGCAGAAGCCACTTCATTTGCAGCCACAGGCAGATCTATGGGTGTCCAGCCATTAATAGGTCGCTGGTGCGTAATGAGTGGGGCTCAAGAGAAACAGAGGCTAAAGTGCTTAACTGGGATCTAAAAGGTCGATGGATCAAGGCCCTTAACCCCCACATTGGTCCTGGGGGACTGGCCCCTGTTTAGTGAGATCAAGTGTTGGAAACTGGCAAAAACTTTCCACCAAATAGCTGTAATTTAATGGTGCTTTGGCAGTGATAACAGTCACACTCTCATTTGTGGAATTGCCCTGCATATGTCTGAGCACAAAAGTGTGTAATCCAAATTTCTGCAAAGATGGCAGGCCCTCATTACCGCTTAATGCCTTTCGTAATGAACGCTAGATCCCTTATTCCTTTTGTCATACATGCATCAGTACTCTGGAACTTTAATTTATGGATTACTCCTGGAATACTCTGGATTCTCTTCGAATATGTTAATATGAGAACCCATTGTTGGAACGTTTCATATAGTAATGTTCACTGGTCCAAGTGTAAACATTGCTTCTTCTGTATACATCATATTTAGCCATTATCTGTGTTGTAATGTGGCTTTATTTGCACATCATTATTCATTACTATCTCAAGTATGCAAATTATGTAGTTTTAATAGCAATTTATGGGGTAATGCTGAGGTAGAAATATAAACATTGTAATTTGCAATGCGTAGAATGATATTTATCATTGTATATTTCCAGAGTGTGATGTTGTCCTGAATGTTCTATTAATGGCTTCACCTTGGGTGCCTCATGGGAAAGCAAAAACAGGCCAGTGTGATGAAGCAGCTTGTAATTTCAAGGCTAGTTGTAGGTGTCGGCCACTTTGCAACCCTGTCCTAGTCTTGCAACTGACACAAAGTTTCACATTCTTTGCACACCAACAGCTTTTTTTTTACGAATTTGATCCCACTCTTGTCTAATACCGGCTTCCAGCTGCTGGAGAGTTTTGGGTCTCCTTTGACCGGAAGTCGCGTTACACTTTCTGATTGTGGGGCATAAAAATTCTGTCATACATTATTATTATCCATCATTGTAATTTTATTTTTCAAAATGATAATCTTTTTTTTTTATAAAATAAACTGAGTAATTTATAGATTACGCATTAGCTAATGCCAAGAGTGATTCATCTAGCTACACATTGCCCACTGTGTTAAGCACTGCGTGGATTTTCGTACTTACTGCTGTATGAACTTTATAAAACATCACAAATGATTTCTCCCCCCACACAGTAACAGTGAGCAAATGAACAATCCTTTCACTTATTGCTGGGCTTCACTTAGCCTAACAACCGCAGTCTCGCTAAGCAGTCCTACAAAGCTGCTTATCAACTCATTATGTCAACCGCGGCTTTCCCCACCTACATATCTGCGTGTCCACATAACAGAGACGGCATTTTTAGCATATGACCAATCATCTACCGGCAGCAGAACAGCATATTTTACAAATGAAGAGCAAAATTATTACAAAAATATGAGGAATACAGGATCATGCCGGAGATGCCAAGTCTCACGCATTCGGCTTGAGTCTCTCGCCTCTTACGTTACTGTGCCGTAGTCAGCAATTATTCAATCAACGCGAATTGAAGAAATTCACTCGCGGACTTCAAGTCATTGCACATTAAGTTAATCAATTTCACATGCATTACGGTGGATTTCCCTACTAGTGACATGGAGATTGATTATGACTCGGGAATTCTCACGCTTGTCTTTACTGAAGGATTGAAAGCAATGGAATTGCATAAAGACTTTTCAAATCGTCTTATCTCATTTAAACAATTTAAACGATCATGAAACACATGCGTTGTTTCCAATCCAATAATCGCTTTCCATAGCGAGGTCCACCTTCACGCAAGTGAAACTGAAACTTCAATGCACAAGTATTTTAATTCCGAATGAGAATCTCATTAATAAGCGTTCATTGAATAATTACAGACTATGGTGAATAAGCCTAAAAAACGCGTGAGACCTACGCCGAATGCGTGGTCTTGGCATCTCTGTCATACAGATCAAAGACAATGCTTGAGATAATATGACACCCACAACCAATTGGACCTGGGGTGTGAATTAAATTCTGTCAAAATGATGGATGGCCTTCAAAATATTCCGTGATTATTAAAAAATCCGTCAATGATTTAATTATGCGCCAAACGTTCTCAATCGGTGAAAGATCAGGACTGCAGGCAGGCCAGTTCAGCATGCGGACTCTTCTACTACGAAGCCATGCTGTTGTAATAGCTGCAGTATGTGGTTTTGCATTGTCCTGCTGAAATACACAAGGCCTTCCCTTGAATAGATGTTGTCTGGAGGGAAGCATATGTTGTTCTATAACCTTTATATACCTTTCGGCATTCATGGTGCTTTTTAAAATATGCAGGTGTCCCACGCCATATGCACTAATGCATCCCCATACCATCAGAGATGCTGGCTTTTGAACTGAACACTGATAAGAGGAGGGGTTGTCTTCCTCCTCTTCAGCCCGGAGGACACGATGCCCATGATTCCAACAAGAATGTCAAATTTGGACTCATCTGACCGCAGGACACCTCGCCACTTTGCTACAGTCCATTTTAAATGAGCCCTGGCCCACAGAACACGGTGGCGTTTCTGGATCATGCTTAAAAATGACTTCCTTTTTCCATGATAGAGTATTAGGTGGCATCTGTGGATGGTATGACGGACTGTGTTTACAGACAGTGGTTTCTGTAAGTATTCCTGGGCCCATTTTGTAAAGACAATGACAGAATCATGCTGGTGAGTGATGCAGTGGCGTCTGAGGGCCCGAAGATTACGGGCATCCAGTAAAGTTCTTCGGCCTTGTCCCTTACACATAGAGATTTTTCCAGTTTCTCTGAATCTTTGATGATACTATGCACTGTCAATGATGATGCCTTCAAAGCCTTTGCAATTTGATGTTGAGGAACATCGTTTTTAAAGTATTCCACAATTTTCACGGGTTAGAGAGCCACTGGCCATCTTTACTTCTGAGAGACTCAGCCTCTCTATGACATCCCTTTTTATAGCCAATCATGATACACACCTGATGCCAGTTAATGTAATTACTTGCTAAATGTTCTTTCAGCTGATTCTCTTGTATATAAATAGCTTTTTCAGCCCTTTTGTGCCTGTGTCCCAACTTTTTTGAGACCTGTTGCAGCCAGAAAATTTGAGATGAGCTAATTTTGTGGATAAAAATATAAAATGTCTCCGTTTCAACATTTGAAATGTTATCTCTGTTCTATTGTAAATATATTGGCTCGTGATCTGAACGTCATAGCATTTTGATTTTATTCACAATTTACACTTCGTCCCAACTATTTTAGAATTGGGGTTGGACAAAGATTTTCTGTGGTTAAAGATTCTCAGTTTTATTGACAAGCTAATACACAAAATTGTGCTGATTGGGAGACGGCATATGAGCTAAAATAATTTGAGAATTAAAGGGATACGTGTGTGTGTGAGGTCACACATTCAGATGGCCGGACATATTAAAGCTATCTATCTCCAGTCATTAATCTGCTCAGCGCACATTTAAGTAATTAATTAAAACTATGGGTCATGTTTTTTACATGCTGTTTACCTGCTCAGCATGAAAAAGACATTTAAATGCATCCAGTAGATTAAAAGGCCGTCCAAATATTCATGTGCGACACTGGCACGGTCTTTTGGCATTGTGTTGGGATAGATATTTTCCAACTAAGTTCTTTCATCCATTTGTTTGTTTAACCTCGTTGGCTGTGGCTTTGGGGATTTGGGCTCAGTATTTTCTCACTTTGCAGTTTCCTGTTTTCTTGTTCACTATCTTAGAGATTAGATAGAGCTGGAGGGAGAATAAAGCACTAATTTCCATTACCTTCAGTACAGCATGCTGAGCCCCAGGGCAGGGGGAAGTGTCACCTGAGAGGGGCTGTGTGGGAGCCGCCGCTGCTGTATGGAGGGAACCCCAGAGCAGGCAGCTGCAGGGATGGAGTTGTGGGGGGAATCCTGCTCATGTGCAGAGTCGGCATCATGCATAAGGAATGAGTGTGCAGTGCTGTACTACTGCTCTGCAGAGAACCACACTGCAGCTGGTGTGTGAAACAGAGAGAGAGAGAGGGAGTGTGTGTGTGTGTGCATGTGTGTGCGTGTGTGTGTGAGAGAAACAGAGAGAGGGAGTGTGTGTGTGTGTGTGTGTGTGTGTGTGAGAAACAGAGAGAGGGAGTGTGTGCGTGTGCGTGTGTTTGTGTGCATTTGTGTGTGTGCATTTGTGTGCGTGTGTGCGTGTGTGTGAGAGAAACAGAGAGGGAGTGTGTGTGTGTGTGTGTGTGTGTGTGTGTGTGTGTGCGAGAAACAGAGAGGTAGTGTGTGTGTGCGAGAAACAGAGGGGAAGTGTGTGTGTGTGTGTGTGTGTGTCTGTAAGAAACAAGAAACAGAGAGAGGGAGTGTGTGTGTGTGTGTGCGAGAAACAGAGAGAGGGAGTGTGTGTGTGTGAGAGAAACAGAGAGAGGGAGTGTGAATGTATGTGTGTATGTGTGCGCGCGCATGCGTGAGACTGAGTAATAGAGTGTCTGTGTGCGCATGGTGCATGCCTGTGTGACAGTTGTGTGTATGTGTGTGTGCATGCATGGATGTATGTGCATGGGTATGTATAGGTAAACAGTAGTGTGCAGTGATGATTATACAACACCACTTCTGTCTAAAAGGGGTCCGAATATATCACTATAGTCTATAGTGTTTTGGTAAATATTTATTGAAAAATACTGTTGTAGGGAATGAAAAAGGAAAAACTGTTCCCAGTATATTGAGGGAAAATATGGGCAATAAACTAAAATACTGAAAACATACATTTTTTATAACAACTGAATAGTGTCACAATTTTTTTTGACTCTTGCATACCCTGAATACATGTTTGAAGGCTTATTCCATGATTATTGATGCAAAAAAATAGTGTAAATTGGTTTGAGGCAACGTTATTATGCAAAACTACATCTGATGGTCAGTTGTAAGAATCATGGTTCAAAAGAAGTATCACAGGATCCTTTTGAGGCAGGCATTGCCCTCTGGAAAGAGAGTGATTGGTCAGGGATTTTATTTTCAACAAAATAATGACCCAAAACACTCTAAGTTGTAATTCTAAGTTGTGCAAGAATTATGTCAGTCGGAAAGAAACATCTGGTGACAAAAAAAGTGTGACCTGGCCTGCTCAAAGTCAAGAACCTTAGTCCAATTGAGCAAATCCATCGTAACATTGTAAGAATTTCTTTCAAACCACATGGAATGGTTTAATGAGAGAGGAAATAAATAAATATGAGAAAACTATGCTTGAAAGATTTAAAGCTGTTATTAAAGCAAAAGGTGGCCACACGAGATTTTGACTTTATCTCTCTCTCTCAAAAAAAAACCACATTACTTTTGTTTTTACGATACACTGTTGTCTGTTTACTTATTTTCATTAATATGATTCCATATTTCATGAAATTGATACCTGAATAGTACTGGGCTTCTGATTCATCTTCATTTTGTTGTGTCTGATTATCACTGCACACTAATGTGGTGTTTTTATATGCAAGGGCAAGAAAGTTCACAGAGAATTTATATTCATGAGTGACGGCATATAATTTCAAAGAATTTGCCTCTATAATACATAGTCATCAAGTTACGCACTACACTGTGGAATTTTTCTGAGGGAAGATTATAAATATTTTGTGAAAGTGACACATTTAAAAATAGAAATATTAAACTGGTATTAGTGATATTATTTTAAGTTGTTAAGTTGATTTGTTAGAAATATTATTGAATGGTGTTAAGTTGATTTCTAAGGAAGAAAATAATAATAATTCAGCAATCATTAAGGTAATATTTTAAACACTGTTGATAGTTGAAAGAGAGAGATGCAAGGCCATGTTTGTAACCTTATTTGTTCCTTTCTTTTAATTTAATTAAGCAGCTTTCAATCTTAATAGGTGATGGCTGTCCCCCAGAAACGGTGACTTAATTCAGTTTTGCGTGATCTTTGGTCCAACATCCTGTCACCTTTTCATCAATCACGTATTGTCATTTTGTGCTGATGCGATTGATTTTCAATTCACCATCTGCTTGACAGCAGTGTGATGTCCTTCTTTTGTGTGGTCATTTTCCATTACTGCAGTGCTGTGTAGTGTTGCTCCATCACACTCACCTGTCATTGACCCTCGTCTAACATGCACATACATCATTTGAAGACTCCATGGTGCTCTGGGCTTATAAAAGGTGCTAGCCTAATAGGCCTATTAATCCTGACACTCTGGGTCTGAATGTTTCAAGAAAAGTACATTTTCTGCTTTTATTTAGTACGTTGTTGCAGCCTGTTTTCATTCCACATTTATCTCTTAAAGTGCCCTTAAAGATGTTTTTTTTGTTTACTGTTTTTGTGATTGTATGCTTTGCATAACTTAAAATATAAACAATTTCCTACGTTACAAAATAATATTTACTTCCACTTAGCTTCATGGAGAGGCTTAAGCTTAAGAATAGCAAAGATATAAAATTATTCCCAAGCAAGAAATAATTGCAAAATTCACTCCAGAATTGTGTATCCTAAAACACAATGATCATGTAGCTATTTGTCGGCCATGAGTGAATGAGGCACCAGCAGGAAGTTGGCCACGCTGATAAGGGTCATGTGACTGATGTTTGTCCAGCAATTCTCTGCCTTATCATAACATGTTTCATGGGCATCATGGATCAAAGAGATCCTTTTTTGCTCCTATACTCAGCTATTACTGTAGTTGGCCTCTGGCAGCACAACTGTCAATCTGTCAGTGTTCTAAAAATCAGCACTACAGTTGTGGATGACTACCAGCAGTCGATGAATGTTTGTACTGTTTGTGAGCCTGTTGATTTGCCAACCACTGGCATGCCAACAGCTGTCGCCAGCTGCAGTCTGGTAGGTCCTCACTTCCCGCATACTGCCTCTTTTCCCTGCTAGTGTGTGGGTGTCCAACCCCATGGCTGTTGTGGGAAGCTGTCAATAGCGAGAGGTCCACTTCCACTCTACTCAGCAGGTTTAAAAAATTTTCAATAGGTTCCAGTAGTTTGGTTGTACTCATAATTCATAGTTTTACCCTTTCCTTCCCACGTTTTCCTGAGAATCATTTTTTCTAGTTGTGAAAAGGTTTGGGTTAGGTTCAAAGCAGCCATAAGCATACATATTTGACATTCAGGATGGTTAAACTTTCAATTTACTGATCACCTGCCCAACATGTCTGTACCCATGGTGAGACACAATGTCCTGCCGATTAAAAAAAAAGGGGGTAAAGGGTTAAGAGAGTAAATCAAGTAATTGGAAACATACTCAATAAAGATATAAATATAGTCAAAGAAAGAAATACTGGAGCACACGATTACTTTGGCAATTTATTATTGTGCAGGTGACTTTTCGACAGAATGTCTTATTCAGTACTCTGAACTTCAGATAATTACTTATCCCCTGTTCTGAGAGGCACCGATTTGGCTACTGTTCGTCAGCTGAGGTGCGTGTTTTCCCTTCACTATAAGATCTAAATTGGGATAGGATTTTCCCTATGTTTGCTTTTTTAAAAGGGTCCCCTATAGGCTGCTCCGGTGGCTCATCGGTCTAAGTGTGCGCACCATAAAGGCTGTGTCCTTCTCACGGCGACCCAGGTTCGATTCCAGCTCGGGTCATTTGCAGTATGTCTTCCCTATTCTTCTCCCCAACCTTCCTGTCTATCGACGACACTGTATAACTATCAAATAAAGGAAAAAAATCCTCCCAAAAATAATATTAAAAAACAGGACCTCTATTGGCTGCTAAGCCTCAAAGTTTTAGCCTATAGATAATATGCAAATGAGACCCTTTTCAAAGATTCATAGTAAAGGAACAAGAAACCAGACCTCCATAGACCACAAGTGAGTGCCTCACTCCTGCAGGAGAGGAGCTGTAGGTCCTGATTGTATTAACCTCTTACACCTTGGACTTCCCATCAGAGGGATTATAGCCCTGCTATCACCTCACCTTCATGCGAATTACTTCTCCAAACCGGTACCCATTTATGTTTACCAATTAGCAACTAATTGTTCATTTGTTCAAATGCAAGGATCAATTATTAGAATTACTGTCCATTTCCCCTCAGCTTGTAACATTTTTCATTACAATAGTTATTTAGTATTTTTTTATCCTCATTAATGGTGACATTAAAAGTCAATGTCTTTTAAAGCTTCTGAATTCCTGTAGCTCACGAAACTGTGTTTCATTTTTCTGTGCCAGTGTCTGATTGGCGTGATACGCTGAAGAAAATGTTTTTAAAATACAGTTTTGCAGACCCAGGTCGCATGTTAAGTTTACTTATGTAAAAGTACAACTCTGTCTACAACCAGTGACATTACCATAATGCAGATTAACTCACAACCTGTTTCCAATTAAGAATCAGACAATTTAATTAATTTACTAAGCAAATGGGCTACCAAAATGTTTCCAAGACTGTACACATTTAATAATTGAGCCTTCCATTTTGTTCGCTAGTTTAATATGTTTTAAACCCAGTACTAGATAATAGCGATCGAATAATATTCTCTTTCCCCAAAAAACAATTAAACCTCAATGACAATTATAGTATCACTGAGCAAATAAACGCAAGTACAATTTCAGTTTTAACTTTTATCTCATGGTTTCCCATACTGTATTTCTGTTTTGCCAGATATTACCAGAGCTGCTGAGACACAGCAGACAAATCTTTTCCAGATTTGTTGGCCATTAGAATGTTTGGAAGATAAATGGCTTGTGAAAAGTAAGTCCATTATTTACTTCAGTGACAGTGGGGCAAAAGAATTGTCAATAACCAGTGGTAACATTCAGTTCTCCCATAGGATTTAAAGGTAAATAGGATTTGTCTCTTACTGTTTGTAAACACGGCATTCAAAGTTGGGCTCTCCTTTATGCGCAACAACATCAGAAGCGCACATCCCTAAATTGTAATTTGAGTTGTACTTTGAGCTAGATACATACTATCATCGTGTAGAAATATCAGGCAGCTAGCACCAACAGAATTTTATCCTGTAAGTCTACTATTATTCTGTATTATTGTTCTAGACCAACGCTGTATAAGACAACATTATCTGCTCATCACAGACAATCTAGCCCTGAGCTCACACGATCAACTGCTTTGTTACATTGGATTGGAGCTGCCACATAACTTGTGTGTTCAGCAGAAAATGATTTTTAGATCAAATTCAGCATTACATTCCTCAAGGGTTATTTTCTCAAAACGTAAAGTAATGTGCATTTGTTGGTGGTAGGACTGCACGTACACTAGTTGTGTGTGAAGTTACACTGCTAGCTAGCAACCTTTTTTTTTGGAACATTACGTACCTATCCAACAGAAAAAAGGCCAAATCCGCATCATTATTCATAATCCTCCTCTCCTTTACTGCCCACCAGCATGTCACAAAATATCATAAAAATTTTTAAAAAGTCTAAAACACACCAAAAGTGGCCAATAAACCTACAATTTGGGAATTATTTTGACAGATGGCCTTTTTCCCCAGCTGACATCATTCCCAACTGGGATTAACGCAGAAAGACAAGATGTGAGAAAATATTGTAGTTTCTCAACAGTTTAATGGAACCTACCAAAGTCATTCATTTAGTTCATCAAGTACGTTGTAGAAATAGACAGTGATCAGCAGCCTTTTGAGATCTGCGTATAATTGGCTTTGTGCTGCAGTGGTGTATGGAGGGGATACAGTCAGTTAAGGTCAGCATTGTTCATGCTCCCTGCTGGCCAGCCGAGTGCTCGTCAGTGAAATTCTAAGCAAGCACATGGTCGAGTTTCCTCTGCCCGCAATCACTTTCCATTTTCTTTCAACACCATGATTAATTATGTGCCACGAACTGCTGATTGTTTAATAAAATTCTCTACTGCTTTAAAATCGACAGTTGTTTCATGTTGCTTGGACTCTGTTAATTACCTTCGCCAGCGACTTCGCTGACGAAGGTAATGTTTTGATCCCCGTGTATTTATTTGTTTGTGTGTCTGTCTGTCTGTCTGTGTGTATGTATGTGTATCGAATAACTCAAAAAGTACCAAACGGAATTTCATAAAATTTGGTGGGTTCATTTGGCATGACCTGAGGATCAATCGATTAGATTTTGGGAGTGATCGGGTCAAAGGTCAAAGTCAAGGCCACGAAAAGGTCAAAACCGACTTTCGGCCATATCTCGGTCAATTTTTATCCGATCGGCATGAAACCAACGCCAGTGGCGAGGGATTCAGTGGCGTCGGCGAAGGTATGCGCTCTACCGAGTGCCCGTTCTAGTTACTGCTTGTGATTATATTTTACATTTTTATTTTACCCATTTTTTGGAAACATGGTTGACTTCACTGTGTAGCAGGGACCAGAGGGATATGGTATCTCTTGATGGCTCTTATGCAGTAATTGCCCTGACGTTGTTCAGTGGCATGTTTAATCTTCTGTGGCTTTTCTTGTAGCCATCACCATATGATACCATACAAAGGTCTATCTGTGTCCATCTGTCCTTCTTGATCTGCCAGTTCTTTTATTTTCTTCATGGCATAGGATGACAAAGGGATTTTGTTTGTGTGTTACTGTATTTTAATTCCTCAGTGAAACATAGTATAGCTTCTCAAAACTGAAATAAACTCAAATGGGAACTATAATGATGTTTGTGCGCAATTCTTGGCTCAAATCTCCTTACATTTTCAAGTGATGCAAAGAATTTTGATGATCTTTGAGTATCGGGTGTTATCTTTGCAACTCTTGCACTCTATGATATTACAGCAGTATTGTCATTTAGATTGATTATTTTTGTATTTTTCAGCATTTATTTTATTTCAGAGTCCTAATCTGTTTGTGAACTCTAATTCTTTGTTTATAATTTTGCTTTCTTACAGGTTTTTTATCGATGGAGAGCCAAAGCAACACTAGAATTTTTTTCCTTTTAAGCAGGCATCATTGCTTTGTCCTGTACTCTTTGTAGAGCAAATGCTTTCACACTTGCTGGAGACACCAGTTCCCTAAGGTGCTATAGCTAATAATATTGCTGTGTTTAAGTTTTGCCAGGGATTAAGCAAACATAGCAAAATTTTGAGCAATGAAAAGAACTTAAACAAGTTGTCTCCTCTGGAATCGTCTCCTCATTTGTCAGAATTAGTTTGAAGTTCATCTGTATCGTTGTCTTATCAGTATTATAGTCAATGGAAGCTGGACAGCTGAACACTTTCAAAATCCTTTCAAACACCAAGTTCAAAATATCCATGTGATTCTCTTGGTAAATCTTTCACTTTGTGACCTTTGCATAGTATTAAACTTCATTAGTCACTTTTTGTGCCTGTGCGCCTTTAAATAAGCTGAACTAAAATGGCATGTATGGTTTAAATTTGCCTTATTTCATTCATGGTAATGTTTAGGGATTTCATTAATTGCACAACCTTGATTTGGAGGAAATAGATTTTTTATAATTAATTTTGTTTGGTAATATAAAATAATTAAATACAGTATTTCACAAATATTGTGAGTTTTACTGTATAATGTTTTCATTTATTATGTCTCACCCCTGGAGGGAGGGAAGATATATTGTCATTTGTACGATTTCCTGTCCATGTCTGCGTCCATGTCCCCACTGTTTCCGGGCTGTAACTTAGAAACCGTTTGAGATATTTACGTCAAACCTTGCACACTCTTTCAACATTTTAAGTAGATGTGCCTTTTACTGTCTGTGAACAACAATGAGGGGGGGCTGCATTGGGGTGGTGGGGGAGACATTTGTTTTTTTTTTGCCTTAAAAATAATCTTGCTTTTATAGTGTTTTTTAGTATATTTCCAATCAGGGGTTCCTATAATTCACAGCGAGCACCGAGCACCATAATTTATAGCGCAGTGACACATTTATTATTTTGGCTCTGTACTCTAGTACCTTGAAAGGATACAATGACTATAGGTTGGAGTGCAGAATGACAGCTTTAATTTGAGGATGCTTTCGTCCATATGAGGTGAACTGTTTGGAAATGAAAACACCTTTGTTCATAGTTCCCTATCCCCCCATTTCCATGCTCATCAAAAATATTGAACAGTTTAGCATAATGTGGAATAATTTTAAATTGTTAAAATAATAATTTCTGTAAATTGTTCTTTGCCTCATGAAGCCTATGGATCCATGTGTTGGTGTGTCAAATACAGGTGCTGCAATCAAACCTGTGGAACTTCAGGTCAATTTTTTTATTCTATAGGAGGTCACAAGGTTTCCAATGATCTTGAGTGTGTCCTGTTGAATTACGAGGAAATGTGTATAAAATGACGTATAACACCTGGATGTTTCCCATTTGATGTGATGCTGTGGCCATAAAACATGGCATCCTGGGTTTTAATATTTCTCCCAATATAAGCATGTTAAAGCTTCAGTGAAGCCCTGCTACCAGCAGATACAGAATATGTATATTTCATTGTGCTACACTGTGAAAAAAGTGCTTTTTCAGTCTTTGAACTGACTTAAGGAAAAACTTGGGTGAAGAACTACCTTTTGGTAATTTAAAGGATTTACATTTGGGGCCATAATTTGACAATCTAAATGCCATCAGCAAAATGCAGGTGCTGACAGTATCGCAGATCAAAACTGGGCGTGTCTGACACCATTGTGGTAATTTCATTAAAGAAGGAAATAGGTCATCTGTGAAGCTATTGTCAAAAGGGTTGGTCTAATTACCTGTTGGAGTTGTGGGGGTTTGGTTTCATGAGGGCCAATCAGATTAGCCGCTGTCAATCCCATTAAGACCAGTGAATTTATGCTACTGTGAACTGGCAATTTTGTCAGGTGAAGAACAAGCACCTTACTTGTGTTACCGCTGCCTCTTTTGGGTCCTCTTCAGAAATGCACTCCAAAGCAATATGTGGTTTAATGATGTGAGGAGATGAGGTAAAGTTAGCGTCAAACAGGTTTTTTATGAAAAGATGTGGGCCGTTTAAACCCCATACAAAATGGCACTCAAATGGCATAACCCAATTGGGCAAAGGTGTCTGTGAAGGCGCGAAAATAGGTAGCGTATCCTTGGCATGTAATGACTGTTTGAAGGCTAGTTATCACAAGACACTGAGTATCTACCCTGGTCATGCTCTGCCAGGACTGTGCTGTGGCCTTTATCAGTTCCTACTAGTTCAGGGACTTTTTGCTTTCTGTCTCCTCTTCAGTTTGTAAAATGCATGATCGATTGGACTGAGATCTGGTGACGGACTCAGCCAACAGAAACATAACAACAAAATTTGAAGCTGTTCAATGAATTGTGGTGCTCATTGTACATACATAAGTGCTCACTGTTTAATCACAATGAAACATTATGATGTGAAGCCACCAAAAATGTTATTTTTCAATATAAAAAAGGCAGATTGACAATTGGAGTTTTTTTTTTTCAAACTGAGGTGTAAAGGTGGAACACATCAAAAGCATAAAGGTTCCCTGACATGAGGCACACCACCTGAAATTGGTGGTTTATTTTGTTCTGTATGATTATTTATATTTCACTATGCACTCAAACATTCTGTAATAGCAGAAAATTTACAAGCTTGCTTACCCGCGTTTTCTACTGTGTTTGTTTAGTGTATGAGCCTGCAATCAAGATATCTATCTATCCATCTAATTGTTAAACTTGACAAACCGTGTTACGTAGGCTAACGTAGCTAGATGGCTAGATGGACATGAGGACAACTATCCAAACTCATGTATAAATCTAATGAGTGTACAACAAGGCATCAAGATAACTTGCCGATTTATAAAAAATATTGTATGCATTTTGTGTCTGACGTCACAAGCCTATAAGCCAGCGTTAGTTGCACAGTGATCATGGATGCCCACCTCCTACAGCACAGCCGGGGATCAGGCATCACAATACAGCCTCCCGGAGTTCATCTGGATCATAATGCGACGTTAAATCGCTTTCACACCGGACGCAAAACAAATTTTTCGCTTGACAGATTACATTTAACCCTCCTATTATGTTCCGGGTCAATTTGACCTGACTTAATGTTCAACGTCTCTTAACACATGGTTAACATACATTTTGCTGATAGTTTTTTTCCCCCCTAACTCTACGGGTAGACTTTGAATTTCACTGAAAAAATGTTTCATATTCTGAACTCATTTTGTAAGCATCAGCGTTGTTTGAGTCATTTTGACCCCAGGATCAATTATTACATAAAACCATAATTTTGATCTTGTTTTTGTAATGTTTCCTGAGACTGGGGGCTTGTTCAAATTAATTTCTCATTCATTTCACATTTGGTCCCATTCATTTTGCAATAATCAAGTAAATTCGATGATTGATGTATAAGGGGACGATGGGGGAGTCGTGTTTTATTTACTTGGCAATTAAAATGGTCAGTAGAAGGGCATAAATGAGCTGAGAGGAGATTGGGTAAAACTTTCAGTTACAAACATCTTATGCAGTTTTTCATTGCGGGGATCAAACTGACCTCAAACCATAAATGGCTTAGTAATCTGAACATAATAGAAGGGTTAAAGTCAATGCAAAGACGAGAATATACGCGAAACGCTCTGCTCATAAAGCTCGCTAAATGCCTGAACCGAGACCGGGGCGATTGGATAGAGGGAAATGCATGCAACTGTCACTAACTGATAAGTAAAGCGTAGTGTATGTACATTTCTTTGTCGAGACCTGAGATCTGACAAGCTGGCTGCCTTGCGTGACATCAGTTGGCATGTAAGGTCAGTTCCGGACATTTCGAGGGGGGCATTCCTGATCAGTTTAATTAATCCAAAATAGTTTAAAAACAACAAATTTTCACGGAAAAGCATTTGCATCTTCGTTTTCATCGTGAAAAAAATACAATGAAGAGTTCCAAATGTTAATTTCAGCCTATTTAATGTCAGGGAACCTATAAACATTTTCTGTGGCAATGACTGCATTTTACATGCTGACAATAAGGTGGGGGTGGTGCAGCACTTTCCACTAAGACTGATTGGGTAGAAATGGATGCCCCTTTTTTCTGGACCACATCCGGCATGAATATGTGCATGTGAACAGGAAGCTTCGCCTGGCTGACTGTAATTTGAACTGCAATCTCAGTTCATTTGGCTTAGGGATCAGAGCCCCTTCCAACAGTTGCACTGGCAGTGCTAGATACAGTATCTGGGAGTTTAACGCCCCCTGGGCACGTTTCCAGTTCATTGACCGCAAAGCAACTGAGGCAACAGTGAAAAATGCTTGTCTGCTGAGGGAAGATGAGTTTTGGTCTTGAGAAGGAGTGGGGAACCTCATCCTCAATGGACCAGTGTGGGCACAGTCTTTCCTACCACACAAGCAGTGACACCCCTGATTCTACCAATCAGCCATCAGAGTCTTTCCTAAGGATCTTCTTTCAGAAAATCTAATATCTCTCTGCTAGGTTAAACAAAAGCCTGCATCAAAGCCAGTAGTTTGGGATGAACTTTGCAACCTTTGGTCTAGAGGTTGGAAGCTATCTGAAGAAGGCAATGAAGAGCCCATTCACTTTGAGAAAAGGCAGAAGACCTGGGCCTTTAGATCAGGACCACCACAGCTTGTCATGTGCGGCTTGCAGGTAAAAGGCACACAGTGCACATTGCCAGTATTGTGCTGAATGCGGCTAATAGCCCTATAGGGTGATGGGCAATTGGCAATACCATCCTAGGACTCCAATCCTCCCATGACTCCCCTGTAGGGTAGCCTGGGGCAAAATGGGGTATCGGGGAAAAATTAGTTTTGTCAGAATGCTTCCTTTAAAGTCTTCTAGTGACCTCAGCCTTCATTGGCTTTGAGAGATCACTTGATGAGAGCACTGCATTTCTTCCCAGTGGACATGTTGACTGTTGAACTCGCCAGGGAGAGGTAAATATCAAAATGTGTCCATTTTCATACTATTTTTCACTTTTTGTGCAACAGTTTTTTTGTTGATTAGACACTGATATAAAGGGTGAGGTTCTGTTGCAGTAGTATGTTACAGTCTACGGGAACTCCTTGTTGATCTTGACCTAAGTTCGCCTTGCCTTGAAGGACTGTATTGTGTACTATGTCTGATGTGGGGTATAATGTGGTAGGTGTTGTGGGGCATAATGGGGTACTTAACCTCGTTATGTTCCTGGTGTATTATTTTGTAATGTCACAGATACTTATGTGTCAAACGGGTGTCAAGACAGAGAGGGAAAACAGCTGTACTCACATGTTCACCTTACAAAAAGGAAGTGCTGGAAATGGAAGAAAAGAAAAGAAAAGTGCTCCAAAAGTAAAAGGTTGCAAAAAAGAAAAAGGAAAGAAAAGTTCAGATGCACAGAAGGAGACTGAATGTCTCTATTGTGAAGACTTTTATTCGGTCAGTCATGAAAGTGGGGTTTCCTGCAGCAAACGGGTGCATTACTCATGTGCTGGACTGGATAAAAGCAACAGAAACCCAGTATTCATGTGTGAACTGTGTAAGACTGAACATGGAATTAGACTTCGTTTTGTGATTAGTTTTTGGACTCGCCACAATAGTTTGCTGGTTACCCAGTTTGCCCAAGGAGCCAGTTTTGCCCCTTTTTGAATCTTGAATAAAAACCTGAACTTGAAATTTATGCATTTCTTGCTTTGTCATATTGTTCTTTTTGTGCAAACCTTTAACGTTTGTACAAGTTTGAGTCCCTTTAATAAATTACACTGATGTGGGGAAAGATCTTTCTTAAGAACCCCATTTTTCCCCAGTTTCCCCTATATGAGCTTTGTTTGTGGTGTGAAGTGAAACAGCTGGAGACACAATGCTTTTCAAAGGGGAATGAAGATTTCTGCATTCTCCCAATTTAGCAGAAGGATTTGTATGAACGCAGCTGTGGTCACAGATAATTAGGTATTTCAAATCAGGGCCTGGTTATGAACGGCTTCATGACGCGCATTAAATTTATTTGAAGAAATGCTACCTCCCTAAAGTTCAAATGGGGCCACATATCCTTGCACTTAGTCAAAGGTTAATAATGCTTCAGTTCCTCTGGTTTCCAATGGATTCGGTTGCCCTGATGGGCTGCTCAAGCTGTCCATTGTTGGTATGAGTCATCATTTCCCCCTTTTTATCTAAAATTTACGATGTAGTAATTTGGTTGATACCTTTAGCCAAACTGATTAAAAGAAGTGCATTTCCGAATTGGAACCCATTAGTTATCACACATTGATTTAATCCATCAGATGATTAGCAGAGCAAAATGAGGGACAGCAGTTTACAGTGCTGTTTGTCCCTGGGTCATTACTTCAGTTTAATACAAGTTTATGCTGGCAATAAATAATTAATTGCAATTGATGCCTCCTCCATTGTGCCAGTTAGATAAGTTTTCATTATCCACTGTGCATGGAGCCACTTTGATTTTTGCTCTAGTCAAATGGCCTGCCCACTGCAGTCCCACAGATTTATACTGAATCTAGATCATGCCAGTGCTGACTGTAGCCAATGACTCTATAGCGCTATGCATAATTAGTAATGTGGTAGTCAGGCGTCTTGCGGTCTGTGTTTAATCGTTTGTTCCCCACCCCTGCTGGTTAGGCACTCGCTGTTCCTCTCATATGCCAAAGCTGCATACAAAAGTTATTCCCTGCCTGTGTTTTGTATATGAGCTTACCTGTTGTCTTGTGTCAGAAGCAGCAGAGTGTTGAAAACACTAGTATTTGAAAGAAAACCAAAAACATCAGCTCTGTCCTGAACCAGCAGTGGGGTTCACGCATGAGTGCAGCTGTGGTTGTAGATGATTTGGCATAACAAATTAGAAGGGGAATTGGACTTGTTCAGCCCCAATTTGGGTGTCTAATTTATGAAATATTTTAAAATTATCCCAATAGAAGTGGGTAAATCTAAATTGCATCAGTCAGGCACTTGAAGTTGGATCTCCCTTGGGACACTATAGGCTTATAAATTCAATTGGCTGCTCATTTGGCAGGATTTGTTTTTTTTCCACTACTATTTTCTTTTTTTTATTTCTTATAAAATGAAATAAGCTGATCAATTGATCACACTGGAGTCAGAAAAAGAATTTAACCCAATTTGCGAAAACATTGTATCCCCCACAGAAACTACTGTTTGTGTATTTTAGTATTGCGATTGTATCACATTGAAATGCATTCAGTGCATTTGCATTGCTATATTTTAAGTGTAGTTTAAGCATAGTTGCAATAACAGTGGGTTTGCATGCAGGTAAAGCATTTTTAAAATAGCTCAAACTGAAGACGAGATTGCTCTCCTTTAAAATGGAACATAGAATTCAGAATTCAGACTCAGAATTTGGCCATAACTGCCTGCCCATTCCATGCACTGGGAAATTCACAAATATTAAACCCTCTGGATCCTTGTGCCTGGCACAGGATCGAATATCTCTTTAATGGCTCCTAACATGATCACAATTGCAAAATGTGTACAGTATATTCACAATATTTGGTATAGTGAAAGCAGTACATCGGTAAACCAGCAGTATAATTGAAGCATGCTGGTGTACTGCATTATCTCTCTCTCTCTCTCTCTCTCTATCTCTCTCTCCTGATTGCATTACTTCCTTTGCCCAAACTTAGAGGAGATATATTAGGAGGTTTTCATGGTATAGTAAATAAAGCAAAGAATTCTGTTTATGATAGTACAGCCATTAATAGAATGTTCTGGATCGGTTATTCCATATGATTCCCTTCCCCTATCGAAACGGAAATGGAAGTCACAGTAAGCACGTAATGTTCTTCTTGAGTATGAGGAGGTCACCCTCTAGTGGACATCTTGTGGGGTGTTCATGCTGAAAGCCCTACAATACCGCGCGCTTACCTTAAATTCTGTTTGTTCTTTTGTGTGTGTATGAATTGGTAAGGACATTTATCTACACTTGTGGGGGACAAAAAAAAGCCCTTTGGAACAAGTGGGCTGGTGGGGACCATTAGCGCTGGAAAGACTGGCAAAAAATAGTCCCATGGTCACACTTTTGTGAGCCCCATGAGGATTAATGCCAGTCTAAACCAGTGCTGGTTTCAGGTCCAGGGTTAGTAGAACTTAATAGAACTGTGCTCTAGAAATTTCACAACCCTCATGTCAATTCCCTCTGTGTCTCCTCCCATTCAGCAAATTGCATGTCAATTAGAAGTAATGTCTCTTTTGATTAGTCAAGGTCTTGTATGTTCCCCTCCTTGACTGTGTCTTGCTTCACTTCCTTTTGTACCTGTGAAGTGTGTTTGTTTAACTCCCTGCTTTGTGTTGCAAGTTGCTGGATTGTAATACGTTGAGCCAGTATTTCTTATTAGGAATTCTTGTCTTTAGAAAAGTAAATGTAACCATTAATGACAGTAAATTGCGGAAACCGTTTTCCTTGGATAGTGACTTGGAACAAGCTCCCAAACCTAATTCAGGGTCCAGGATTTGCACAGCCTTCTACGTATCCCAGCTTATGTCTTTTTCTCCATCCAGTTTATTAGGAACAAGCCCGTAGTCCTTCAATTGTTGTCCGGATTGGTACCTAGTTCCTCCTAAGCTACTCCATCCTGCCTTTGGACATATTTAGTCTGTCTGGAAGTCATCCCAGAAAGCCATTGACCAGAGATTGGCAACTCCCTGCTTCACCCACAACATCTGAACTGATCTGTGCTTTCCTCTGGGTTTTATCCCCCTGTTACCGAATTACTATCAATAAACCCTGCTATTGAATTGTACTCTGCCTCCGCATTGGGGTTGATTTTAGAGTTTTGTTTGTTAGGGTTAACATTAGGGTACGAGTTAGGGAAGGGGCTTAGATTAGGGCGGATTTTTGGTTGCTTGTGTGTGTGTGTGTGTGTGTGTGTGTGTGTCTGTGTCTGTGTCTGCGTCTGTGTCTGTGTGTGTGTGTGTGTGTGTGTGTGTGTGAATTGATATGACTTGGAGAGGGTCAGGGTTTTGAGTAAAACAGATTAAGGCAACTGTTCTTTTGGCATGTTCAACCGAAGGTTAATTCTTTGTGTATAAGCAAGTGTACGTGAGAGAAACAATGGAGTAATTGTATGTAATAGTCTGAGTCATACCCCACACTCATGTTCCACTCAAGTATCCCAAAATTTATCATAAGTGTAGCCAGTGATGGCTACACCTCTCCTCTCCAACAGCTAAGATGTGGTTTGATATGTGCTTTCTTTTGTGTAGTACAATTTGTAGGCCAGGATGTTTGAATGCGCGGTGACTGTAGTGAATATTGATTGCATGCCCTGTTTCCATCTCTAGGTACTCCAAAATGCTCGGGGACTGGGCTCACCTGTGTTGATTCATGTTCTGTATTTAATTATGAAGCTTTTTGGCCAAGGCTATAAGACTTGATTGATTGATGAGCTTAATTAATGAGGCCAGTTCCGCTGTGGCTTTATGGGCTCTAATTTCTTGGCACAGCGCAGGGTGGCGTAGCGTGGCGCAGCCCACGCAGTGGTAATTTCGCGCGGTGCAACACCGTGCGCAGCCACTTCGGCAATTTGGTAGACGGAGTGCGCCGAGATGGGTGTGGGGGCGTAGTAGGGAGAGGAGTCACACATTCATCCAGACGCAGTGACAATTTTGCAGCAAAGTCTCTGCTGGAGTTGCGCAGAAAGCTCGCCAGCTCCAATCTGGTTTACTTTCTGCGCAGTGGTTATTTGGCTGACCAGCGCACAGTGCGCACACATCACCGAATCTCACAGGCAGGTTTGCAGTATGTCAGGCACATTTCAATGCAACAAATAATTACAGCAACCACAATTTAATGTAAGTATCTGAATCAGCACATAAATTATAGTATCTATATCGATTGTCCTGATGTCAGATCAAAGAGAGAGAGAGAGAGAGAGAGAGAGAGAGAGAGAGAATGTGTATATGTGGGCGTGTGAGTGGGCGTGTGATGTGTGTTTGCGCCCTTCAGCTGCTTTCACACTGGATGCGAAACGAATATTACGCACAACTGACTACATTCAAAGTCAATGCAAAGATGCGAATACACGCATGTATTAATTGTATTATTGTCTATTATTGTCACTTAGGTTTTATTGTTTTTAGTGGGGGAAATGAATAAAGCCTGATTGCTATGATCTCGTACTGAGTAAAGATCACATATTGAAATGTGCAACGTATCTTGCTTTGACGTCCATGCATGTTAATCCCAAAATTTTAAGCAGCAACAGGGTGTAATGAAAGCACTGAAGGTGCTGATGCCTCGGTGCTTACAGCAGTGACAAGTATGTCCCTCAATGAAGCTACAAAATTCTGTGTGGACATGTCAGAGTGCCCTAGCTGTGCATTTCTGCTTGACATAAGGGGGCCGCCAAGCCAATGTTGACATGGAGATAAGAAAAAAAAAATTGAAGTATGTATTATGATTGGTCATTATAAGTGGAAAACTTATTGTAATATATTGCTAAACTGTAAAAATGTAAATAATTATGTATATATGTATAATATATCGAAATAAATACATTGAAACTAATTAATACTATTGTTGTCATTCCGTGACAATTTGCCTCTTGTAATTCCGTGACATTGACTTTTTGAAATTTCTTGCCGATAAAGAAGGGTTAGAGTCAATATTTGTTTCTATAACTTACAGTATTAACAAAAAACACCTTAAATATGAACATATTGAAGTTTCATAACTTAACTATGACAGGGACATCACTTTCTGGATAGTTAAACACAACATTAAAAAACCACGTCAATTTTGTGTAATTCCGCGACGGAGTAGTTTTTGCTTGTTTCTTCAATGAAAATTTCTCAAAAAATATATTTTCACTGAAAAATATTAAAGAGCAAGTTAATACCTTCAATATGACATATCATACTTGATTTTATCTTATTTAGTTGTAGAGTTACAACCCAAACTGTAATGGGACTGTAATTCCGTGACAGCTTGGCGGCCCCCATAAGTGCATGGAAACATAGCTTGTCAATCGAATTACCTGAAGTTCATCAAAAATATTCATGCGAATAAAGGCGGTGAAAATGCATTTCCACCTTTCAGCACTAAAGCGAATAAAAACTTGTGCATAATGACGTCACTTGCTGCCATGCGATCAAATCGGTGTATCGAATAGATTTGACATTTGAAGCAGTTTCCATTCATTTTTGCACTGAATCGCAGAACCTTCGTGTGAACAGAAGTAGTGTGGTAGATAACAAAATTAACTAGTTAGTTTAAACCGCATTTTATTGCCATCAGCGAATCTTATAAGCGAATATAAACTTTGTACTTAAACGAATACCAATAACTACAATTAATTTAAGGTAGCTAAATGAACGACAAATGACATCTGGTTATGCCAGATCATTAATAGCTGCTCACGTCATTTACTTTAAGTTTAATACGAATTTAACAGGTTGTTATCTGACATAAATTAAAGCTGGGTACAGAAAATGACGCTAACAACAAAATTCATTCGGGGTCAGCTAATGCAACAAATTTCCCAAAAATGCAGTC
The DNA here is from genome assembly GCA_029721435.1 of Gymnothorax reevesii. Lineage (NCBI taxonomy): Eukaryota > Metazoa > Chordata > Actinopteri > Anguilliformes > Muraenidae > Gymnothorax > Gymnothorax reevesii. Next base: position 56,076,603 of record CM056583.1, on the reverse strand, counting down.
ATTTGATAAACTTACCTGCAAATGTGTTCAAATGAAAATGAACATGTCAGTGCTGGAACTATTCATTGTTTAGAACAATTGCTTTCCCCATGACACGCATTGCTTCCGCATTCCTCGATTCCTATTGGACTCTTTGGAAGTGTCAAATAGTGCTATAAATCGAAAACAAAGCTCTATATCAAAAATCTGGCAAATTCAAATCCAAGATATCATGGCATTTAACCCATAGAGCCATATTCTAGGACTTAATTTTTACCGGCGTAGCGGCTATCCCGGTAACAGACAGAATGACTGACACACAAACGAACTACCGTATGCCCCGCTTGCGCACGTGCACCGAGGCATAATAGGAACACGCTATCCATCGTTTCTCTTCCCAGTGATGCAGGCAGAAGAAATAAATGAGCAACCGTCGTATTTCATTCCAACTTTATAAGTTTGAATAATCTGACATAGTTTCGTTTTGAAATTCCATTCAAATTCGCCAATGGGGATAATTTGCGAATGCCCGTGCTCGCCAGCTAACTCATATTCGTAATGCTTAATATAGACGTAAGCGGAGCAGAAAACATGTCTGAAGCAGCAAAGTAAAATGCAACATTCACGCATCATGCAGATATAAGTCAGAGGCTTCTGTATTCCAATTTTAAAGGTGAGGAGAGGAGCTCATTTGATTGGTGAAGATTTGACTCAACTGTGTTAAACCCTCTGACGCCTTCTCTCCTACCTCCAAATTCTTCCAGTGCACTTTTATGTAATTACGTAGTCAAACCAATAATAATTATATGCCAACTCTGGCAAAGTGCTGTTATCATCAAATGTGCTTTTATTTTGACATCTAAGAACCTAGTTTAAAATGAAAAATGGATTTAAACTTGAGATATTCCCAGCACACCTCCCATTGAGTAATAGCTACTGAATGGGTGAGCCAATGCTACTCACTTTCACCTCAGACAAAAAAGGGTTTACCTGGAAGGTTATAAATTACCGTTATAAAATATTCATTGGGTATACAATCACAAGGTTTTGCCCACTGGCACTATATCTATGATTATGTCCCTGTTGGGAGGTTAAATAGGGCAAGCCAATGGAAAACAACTTCAGTATTTATGGCTTTTGAAAAGGCCTGGACTCAGTTGTAATTGGATATATGTGCACTTGTGCATACATCCAAACCTTTGTGGAGATAAAGAATTGAAATCCATACAGTTCTGAGAAAAGGCTGTGTATATCAGCTGGGGATGCAATATCAGGCCAGAGGCTGACAGTGCAGCTGACTGTTGAAGGTTTAGTTATAGTTTCATCAATAGCTAAGACTCGGCCCATTACAAAAGTGCTCTATGTATTTATGTGAAATACAATATATTGTGAAAATCAAGCTGTCCTGCTGTATTGCACGGGCTTCTATCAGTTTACAGAAGGCTTAATATGTTGTGCTGTTATGCCTAGTTGATTTTCTTGAGAACAGCTCAAGCACTCTAATTTAAAGTGGTGCATCATATAAGTAATGATGAATCTTAAAACATACAGTTCTGTGAATAAGTATTTGCCCCTTCCTGATTTCTTATTCTTTTGCATATTTGCCACACTAAAATGTTTCAGATCATCGAACGAATTTTAATATAAGGCAAAGATAACCTGAGTAAATACAAAATACAGTTCTTCAATGATTATTTCATTTATTAACGGAAAAAAGCTCTCCAAACCTACCTGGCCTTATGTGACAAAGTAATTGCAAAAAAGGCAAAAACCACTGCTGACCAAAAAGAACACAAAAGCTCATCTCATATTGCTGATAAACATCTTGATGATCCCCAAGACTTTTGGGAAAATATTATGTGGACTGACAAGACAAAAGTTGAACTTTTTGGAAGGTGTGCGGTGCGCCCCGTTACATCTGGCATAAAACTAACACAGCATTTCAAAAAAGAACATTATACCGACGGTCAAACACAGTGGCGGTATTGTGATTGTCTGGGGCTGTTTTTCTTCTTCAGGACCTCAACAACTTGCCATAATTGATGGAACCATGAATTCTGCTCTCTACCAGAAAATCCTGAATGTCCAACCATCAGTTAGTGACCTCAAGCTCATGTGCACTTGGATTATGCAGCAGGAAAATGATCCGAAACACACCAGCAAGTCTGGACGGACTTGAAATGAACCTCTGAATGGCTTAAAAAAATAAGATGAATGGTTTGGAGTGGCTGAATCAAAGTCCAATTGAGATGCTGCAGAATAACCTTAAACGGGCCATTCATGCTCGAAAACCCTCCAATGTGGCTGAATTAAAACAATTCTGCAAAGAAGAATGGGCCAAAATTCCACCACAGCGATGTGAAAGACTCATTGCCAGTTATCACAAGCACTTGATTGCAGTTATTGCCGCCGAGAGTGGCACAACTCGTTATTAGGTTTAGGGGGCAATTACTTTCTAACATGGGGCCAGGTGGGTTTGGATAGCTTTTTCCCAGAATAAAATCATCATTTAAAAACTGCATTTTGTATTAACTTGGGTTATCTTTGTCTAATATTAAAATTTGTTTGATGATCTGAAACATTTAAATATGACAAATATGCAAAAAATAAAAAAGAAATCAGGAAGGGGGCGAATACTTTTTCACGGCACTGTACATCATATAGCCAGAAGGGTGTTTACACTTCATTGAAACCTCATTGACATACATAAAAAACTGACATTTTTAAATCCTAAATATCTGACATTTTTAATGAATTTTTAAATAATTGGCCAATACTGTCATGGATTTGCTCCCGCCAGCAGAGGGCACGAAGCCGGCGGGCACTGGGACCATGTACCCAAAACCAGATGAAGGGACCCACACGCCCAGGCTGAGTAAAACTATAAAAATCTTTACTTTAATAAAAGATTAAAACAACGATGAGAGGAGCAGTGGCAAAATCAGACAGGGCTGCAGCTGCACTGCCAGTTTGGCAGTGCAGCTCTTTTATACTCTTCACTGCACCTCCATCTCAACAAGCAGCAGATGTGGCTTGTTGAAGTGAAGGTGCAGACAGCAGGCGGGGGGAAGGTCCGCAGGGCAGGACCATCACAAATACAGCCTGATAGAACAGGCATTTAGCTTCTCTTTGAGGTATTGCAATTCAAATCCATTTCACCATTTAGATTTCATATACTCCTTAACCTTTACTGATGAAAGTGTCAATTAAAGTAATTGGAGTTGCGGAGGAGTTGGAGTTTGGAGTTGGTCATATACAGCCAGGGAGGGGAACAGTTTCCAATTAGTCGAGCAGAATTGCATGAAAATGCCTAAAAAATTGAGAGCGTTTTATCAGCCCAGACTGTCCAAATCATTCCACATTCAATTAAAATGTGTGCAGATATTTAAAATGTAAATATAAATTTAGAACATTTAGCCAGCTGGCCTCTTAAGCCAGCTGTTCTTTCGTAATAGAATTACACTGGAGTCACAAATATTGTGGTGCACTCAGATGTTTGTCAAATCTAATTACTTAAAAAAAATTTGTGTGAGCCAACTTAATTATCTTGTGCTCACAGCACTTAAAAACATAGTAAAATAACTTTTCAGAACATTAAATTTTTCAGTCCCATCCACATAAGGCAATTAAGTTGGTTGACACAGTTTTTTGGGAAATCTGTGTCCACAAAACATTTGAGAGCACTGCACTGTCTGGGTTCACAATGTATAGTATGAATAGAATGAATGTATTCGTTAACCAATGTACACTGCCCATACAACAAAAGCTGATGTTTGGATTTAAATAAGCAAATTCTCAAGAGCCTATGATTGAATCATTATTGCATTAATGAATATGTTTCAGCTGGCAATAATTCTTTTAATCCTGACAAATTTATTGCTTAACTTCTCATTTCTTAAAAAGCATGTTGGAAGACGTATCTCATGGTTATTGAAAAGATGTTACTCTCTCTCAAGGCTGACTATTGGCTGGGATCAAGCAAGGAAAATGGCGAAGGAAATAGCTAAAATCAGTGAAATTGGGTCAGGAACTGTCCACCAATTTCTTAAAACCTGGATAGTGGATAGTTGCTAAGGATAGTGGTGCACTGTCAACTTCACAGAAGAAATGGGTTGGAGAAAAATCATTATTGATCCTGATCAGAGATCACTAAAATGTTCAGTGAAATCTCGTCTTAGAATAATGAACAGTGAAACTCATGGTTATGTTTAAATACTGAATTTTAGAGCACGTCCACTTGCTCGATGCAGCAAGAACTTTGAGGAATGGGACTAAACAGCTGCGTGGCCACAGAGAGCCACTTGTTGAGGCTAGGAAAAATGACTTCAATTTGCGAAGGAGCACAAAGATTGTATTGAGGAGCAATGGGAGAAGGTCATGTGATCAATTAAGTCCAGATTTACCCTTTTCTAGAGTGATGATCTTGACGAGTAAGGAAGGAAGCCCCTGAGGTGATGCTCCTATCATGCTTCATGTCCAGTGAACAAGGCACTGGAGGCAGTGTTATGAGCTGTCGTTGCTTGGTCAGGTTTGGGCTCAGCACTGGTCTGCAGCAATAAAATGAATTCAGCAGACGACCTAAATAAACCAAATAACTAGAAATCTATCAATGGACTTTTTAATCTCTGATAACACAGGCATATTCCAGGATGACAATGCCAAGATTCATCAAGCTCAAATTGCAAAAAAAAAAAAAAAAAGCAAAAATGAGGAATCATTTTATGCATGAATTGGCCACATCAGTCTTCGGGATGTGCTGGAGAAGGCTGAATGGAGTGGTTTGACTCGTCCATCGGCAAAACAATATCTTGCATGTCTGGTCGGAAATAAATGTTGTGACATTGTGTATGATTGCCAAAACAATCCTGCAACAAATGTTTGCTCTGATCAAAGATAAAGGTGGCTCAACAAAATTTTACTGTGTATGACTTTTCTTTTTTTGGAGGGGCATTGTAGTTTAATCTACCAAAATTGATAGGCTGTATTTTCAGTTTTTGAATTTGCTCGGTAATTAGCTTATGAAAATAGTACATTGTCTAAACTTTCTTTTAAGAATTAAATGGCTTTCATTAATTTCACTCTTTTCAATTGCCTGAGTTGCCTATTAGATTGAGTTACGTGAAGAATGCTTTGCTAAATCCTGTCTGCTCACAGGCGAGAGGAGGTGGGAGATACTAATTGTCTTTTAATAGTTTAATAGAAGCCCTGTGGAATTTCCCTTTACATTAACACATTCTGAGCCTGAAATAAAATGTGAAATACAGTAATGTTTCAGCATTTACCAATGCAGGAACACTGCCAGAGATCTACTAAGGGCTAATTGAGAGCATTTACTATTAGGATTGTGTCTTTCATTCCTGGAGAATACAGTTTGCCTCAAATTGTGAATCATTATGCAGTGCGCACTGCATCCGTCAAATCAAACTATCTCAATCAACTGTTGGATACATAGTAACAAGAGAGTGCTTTGGGAAGCTCAGGAATAGCGAACACCCTGATAGACCAGTGAGGCAGTCATTCCTATTCTACTAAATGTTTAGGAGGTCTATTTGACTCAGATTTACACAAAAGTTTTCCATTTTTTTGGCCCATCAGTAGAATATCGTCTGAACTATTTTCATATCTATGGGTAATCCCTGACTGCAGTCCATGCACAAGCTGGAACAATAGGAAACGGTATAACAAGAGCAAAATTACGCTGTAGGTACTCTTCAGACCTGTATTTCCTCAAATGCCCAAAGCTCAATGTATTGCCCACTAATCAAGTGACAGGAAATGTAGATGTTAGTTTTACTCAAGATCAATTGAAGAATGGCATTAATTCTTTAAGCGGCTGATGTGTGTGTGTGTGTGTGTGTGTGTGTGTGTGTGTGTGTGTGTGTGTGTGTGTGTATAATTCTCGGATGAGGAAGAGACAGCTTGGGATTGAAAGCATTCTCACAGCCCTATGGTAATTGTTGGGAAGTCGGGGCGTGTCCAGTTAAAGTGATTTATTGATAGATGGATTAGTGTAAAACCTCCTCTACTTTGAGACTATCCCTGTGGGGATCCATTCAGAATGGCAGTGGCAATCATTCACGGCCCGCCAACCCTGGTCGTCGGCAGCGGCTTGCGACGTTGAATCGCCCTGCCGCCACGGCGGTAATGGAGTATTTCATTGAGAGATGAGCGGCGGGCTCATCTGCGACAGGGAGTCCCTGCTGTAGTATGGCACTTGGATGAGTCCCAAATGTGCTTTAATGGGGTGGAAAGGAAAAGCATCTCCTGAACTACTATGTGTATCGGCCCTTCTCCCAGACGTCCAGCTGAACCTAACACCTGTCACGTTTTTATCCTCTGTACACGGATGCTGTTAACAGGGTGTGGGTAATGCAATGTTACACTATGGGTCTCGTACCTAATGAAAACCAGCCTGCACTCTTTCAGTGGTGATTTCTGAAGCAGGCATCACACTATCCCAAAATTGACACCAGATGGACACACGATAAAGGAAATGTTCAAATTCGGATCTGATTGTGAAAACATCGGGCCATTCGTGAGTGCATCTTAAGCCATCTTATGACTGCCAATTGAGTTTCTCAGGCTCTGGTGGCGACTTCATGAGCGGTGGCAAAATCTTTGAAATGCCAAAAAATTACCGGAAGACCTTAAGAAGGTTCATTTTCTTGTTGAATTTGTGTGTCCATTTTGCCCTTCGTAAGGTCATCTTGAGGGCATCTTGTCAAATCGCGTCATCTTCGTCTTTACTTTGTGTGATCATCGGTGCCATTGGGCATTTTTCGCCTCACAAAGACAATACGGAGGAAAAAAGAAGCTGCCCGATTGTCTTAGGAAGGCAACACAACTACATGAAGCCCTCGCAATGCAGTCATGTAGCCATCGTATTATAGTATGATGACATCGAGATTTCGGCGAAGACAGCCGAATTTGAGTTGCTCAAGCGTTTCTCATGTATCATGGTAACTTGGATATATAAAAGCCCAGCCTTAGAGCATCTTCCTCAGTCAGACCTGAGCAACAGTGCGGGCACAACGTATATTATTTATGTAAGAGATAATGTGTAGTGAGTCGGTGATTATTGAAAAATAACTCCTGACGGGGGAATGCGCAGCTACTATACATTGTCCCGTTTAGAATATGGCTAAAACATTTAAAATATTAAAATATTAATATTTGGCTACGACCAACGGACAGCAGCGCAGCAGTCATACCTCTGGAAATAAACACCGCAGAAGTTTGGGGATTGACCAATCAGAATTGAGTATTTAAGAGTGCCATTTTCAAAATATATATTATTAAGGCACAATGTATTCATAAAACTGATAACTGATAATGAACAGGTTGCTTTTAATGTCATACTGTTTTATCTTAACATTTTTTGTTCATAACAAAACAATAGCTTACTGTAGAAACTTACAGTAATCTGTTGTAAATTTACTGTATTACTCTGTAATAAATATGCAAGCCATCGTGTGGCCTTCGTGTGTCCTGCAGGTAAACTACTTAATAAAAATTCACATCTTTTTGTTGCCTTCGTGTGTGGTTCGGGTGCCATCGTGTGACGACCTGTAGGCATTGGACTTCCTTTGGCTGTAGATTGGCTTTTGACCAAGTTCGGGGCCATCGCGCAAAATTTTATATTCGCATGGCCATCTGGTGTCAATTTCGGGACAGTGTCACACCTGCTTTACAGCCCTACCTCTTTAGCTGGATGGTGACATTATTACTAATGTATGTTTACCTTGAAGTCTGAGCATACATTTGCTGTAACAGTTTCTCTTGTTATGGCCCCAATTTGTTATTACATTTTACAACACAACAGCTACAGCAACAGCAAGGGATGACAGAAACAGTTTTAAAAACTTGAACACATTTAATTAACAGACAAAGACTAATACTAACCTACAACTAATGACCAAGATTGAACACAACAAAAACAGAAATATTTACAGTCCCTTGTTTTGGTGGGGTGGCTTGGTGATGTCCTGGGTGAGGAAAATGCTCAAACGCAGGCAAAAATCCACAAAAGAAACTTCACAGGTCTTGAACAGAAATGACAGGTCTGGTCACAGTATCCTTCTTCTTGCAATTTCTCCTACTACTTTACTGTCTCAATTCTTTTCCTTATATACTCTTTTTCAGACCCCACCCACATTTAGGCCTTTTTTTTTTAATTTTCGGGGACTTGCCCCAGACATGTCTGAAACATGTCCAAACATAGCTCCAGTCTGAGCTGAATAAAAAAAAGATAAATACTGTCATCTAGTGGCCTATATTCACATTACACTCTTACAATTGGGAAAGGATGCTCTGGTTCTATGTGACATACTTTACTTGAATTTGGAGTTCTGGAGAAGTCTGCATACACAATCATTGCCTGCTAATATTCCAATGGCACATTATGGCTATGCGCATCCACTTCCGTGCTTCATGCTGAAATGTTAGTGTATTGCTGGCATTGTGGCCATTGAGGGCTGTGATTACACTCCAGCTGCAGTCCTATCCATGTTATAGGAAATAAACACCTCTATATAAAGCAGAAAACACCACTGTATAAAAACTACTGGAATTTTTCGGAAAAAGCTCAACAAACTAGTCTGTTCAAGGTCACAAAAAGTTGTATTGTGTTTTGCTCACAGAACAAGGTCACTGTGTAAGAACTTTGGTGGACATTAGTTATACACTCAGAGTGCTGTCATGACCCCAGTCTGAGGATCCCTTTTAATCTGCTGGAGTTTGGCACATAGTATGACAAACAATGGCTCTACAGGATATGACCAACCTTGCGCTGGAAGCTGAAGTCGTGATTCAATGCATACAGGCCATTTATCTTTTTTTGTTGATGGGCTTAATCTTCCACATTAATCACTGATCAAGTGAACCTCTGTCTCTTACTATAGAGATGGTCTGACCTGTTGTTGAAAAACTTACTCTCTTTCACAGAGTTTGTTCCACACCCATCTCACCACGTGCATGTCGTAGCAGGCTGGCTCTGCGTAAAGTCAGCGGGCTTGATTACTTGAGGCTGTTGACAGGCGGCAAGTGATTCCGACAGAATGAAAAGCCCAAGTTTTGGTGTAATGACTTGTTTCATACAGTAAATTGTTCTTGCTGAGTGCCTGGCACCTTAAAATCTTTGTTTTTACAATGACAACACTTGCATATGACAGTGTTAATCCCATAAAACGGGGTTGGATGGTGTCTAGGGGGAAGAACAAGAACCACACTTCACGCATGGGGCGATTAATTAACTTAATCGCTAACTTAATCAAGTTTAGTTAAAATCCCATTAACTTAACTAGTTAACTTTTGAGAAGGGATGTTAACTTAATTGATTTTTGTTGATTAATTGAATTTTTTTTCAATTTATTTTCAATTAAGACTTGATTAACTAAATCATTTTTGCTACAATGTTGACCTGATAATGCAGACTATCTATGTATTTTTTCTAAACATCTAACTACAGCAATGATGAGATTTTGTCCTAATAATAATTATTCTGGTTTTACAATGATAAAGAATCTTCACTTATATGATGTTGTTCTACGCTCAGCTGTGTTATGTTCTTGAATTTTAACAAGGCTAGTAGACATTGAAAGTCTGACATTCACTAGAGATTGCCAGTAACCTTTAGTGTAAACATTAATAGAATGAAATACACAAGTGTATGTAAATGTATGATATGAGTTTATGTATGCTATGTATGAAGTACATGCAGATCATGATAACAATATGATACATTGCTGATAATATGATGACTTGTTTTCAAATGTATATATATTTGTGTATTGAGAAAACTTGATGCAGTTGTTCAGTCAATCAACATATTTGAAAATATTGTCGATGGCATGGGAACCACAAATTTAACTTTTAACTAAACTAGTTAACTTGTCAAAATTAACTTAACTAGTGAATTTCCAAATAGACATTTTCATTGATGAAATTTTTGTATTAACTTAACTAGTAAATCAAACATGTTAATCGCCCCATGCCTGCCACACTTATACGTTGGATGAATGTCACAGCTATTGAGGAAATACGATAGAGTCAGTCACAGCTCAGGGTCTCTAATAACATCATCACTTCTAGCCCTTAGCAATGGTTTTATGATGGCATGGCGAATGAGATCGCTCAGCTTGTTCTACATTACCCCATCTATGCCAGGGCTTTGACTATCCTGTTTTATTTTCTTTTCTCAAATGACAAGCAAGTTTTGAGGCCAAAGTTCTTGAGACGCAGCCAAGATCACACTCGTCAATAATGCCGCAGTGCGCAAGGAGCTGCAAGTGGCAGCGTTTGACTGACTAGACCTCCTGTCTTCATACTGAAAACTTGCATCTCCAAGTCCTTAGCTACTGAGTTTTTAGCTTCCAGCATGTCCCAATAGGAGTCATATGAACATTAAATATATTGGTGGGCTCCAAAATTACTGGCACCCCTGACTGGCAATGTACAGGGTGTCTCAGAGAAAAGTATACCCAACTTGAATCATCCATTATATGAAAACTACTAAATTGTATTTTAAGTGTAATATGTCATTAGTAAGAGAAGGATTTACTCTTTTAGATGATACCCTAAACATGCGTTTATTTTCATGGGTGAATCAGTAACAATGCATTTTTTGAATGGCACCCCCCTCCCTATCAATGCACAGCTGGCATCGTCTGACCCTCTGACAGCCCATCGGTTCATTTGGTGATGGGCCATGTGGAGGGACCAGTGACATATTCACATACTTCAAATAAAATGTGGTAGTTTTCATAAAATCAGTTATTCAAGTTGGGTATACTTTTTTCTGAAACACCCTGTAAAGTACGATTAATACAAAAAATAAAGAAATAAATAAAAATAATAATTATAGAGTGACGGAATATACCTACATTTGTGAAATACTTCACTTTATTAACTTTTCAGTGGAAACAACCAAAATCAAAACAAACATTTCATACAAAATAAATTTAAACACAATTTAGGTTTCATAATATTGGCACCCTTCTTTTAGCCTGCAGGTTTTCAATTGGATTGAGGTCTGGCGACTGAGATGACCATTGCAGAATGTTGATTCTGTTGTCACAGAACCATTTCTGTGTGGATCTTGAGGTATGCTTTGGGTCGTTGTCTTGTTGGAAAGTCCACCAACGGCCAAGTCCCAGGCTTCTGGTGAAGGCAACCAGACTGCAGCCAAAATATCCTGATACTTGGTGGAATTCATTTTGCCATTTATCATAACCAGTGCCCCCGGACCTTTTGAATTAAAAGAGCTCCAAAACATGACTGACCCACCATTATATTTCACCATGGATATGAGGTGCTTCTCCTTGTATGCATCTCTGTTTTGATGCCAAACATGACGATCCAGTATCTGACCGACAGGTGTAATTTCGGTCTCATCTGACCAAAGCACCTTGTTCCAGGCATAATTTAAATGGTGTTTGGCAAACTCCAAGCGCTTGCTACTGTGTCTTCTGGTCAGAAAAGGCTTTCTTCTGTCAGCCCTTCCAAAGAGGCCTATGGTTGTGGAGGTGGCGCCTGATGGTGCTTTTTGAAACCTGGTGACCCCAAGACGCCACCAAGGTCTGCAATTCCTTCACAGTGATTCTTTGGGATTTTGTTGCTTCTCTCACCATCCTCCTCAGTATCCTGGGGGGCAAAATGCAGCTGGCTCCTCTATCCTCGTGAAACTGGAAGTGATGTAATTGATCAATATTGTTCCTTAACGCTTACACAAAACTAAATTAAGTGGAATTTAATGCCTGGTTTAATTTTGGAAGATTACCGTAATCTTTAAGGGTGCCATTAATTGAGAAACCTTGATTTAGAGGAAACTGATTTTTAATTAAATAAGTAAGTGATTTTGGTTGGTTCCATTGGAGCATTACTATCATACAGTATTTCTCACATGATGGTAGGCCTATGTAGAGTTTCTCTATAAATATATATTTTAAATTATTATTAAATTATTTATTAATTAAAGTATTGTTTGAGCATTGCCAGTCTGGGGTGCCAGTAATTTTTGAGCCCACTGTATAGTAACTGTACATACACGCACATTTTGTCAGACCATATGTGGCATCCATATGTGACATCAGCTGGAGCATGTGTTCGTGCATTAAACTCAGTCACACTTCATTTGCTGTCAGAATTGCAGACCAGATCTCTTTGTCCTTCCATGCAAATGATTTTAAGGTCGGACCAAAGGGGAATTCCTGAGGGATCACGCTTGCTCCCCAGCAATTACTGACGCACATCTCTGATGCTGAAAGTCAAGTAATAAGCACATGCACAGATTCTGATCTTGTTTTTTCTTATTTTATCTCATTAATCTCCATTATTTATTAAATGACTGACCTCAGCACAGTCTACACATTCCTCTCATGGGTAGTGTTCCCCTCTGTTTGCGCACAAATACCCCCAGACAAACTTTAAATAAATAAACTGTTAGCCTTTATTTATGACCTCAACATCCTCAGAGCCCATTATGGAGGTGACTGTGTTCTAATTCATCACTATGGTTTAATGCTTCCATGAGGCAGAAAGTTTTCCCACAGGTAGTCAACCATGCTTCTTCCTGAGTGTAGGGATTTTGAGACATTGTTGGCATGTCTTCTGTCTTTTGTCCCTCTGAATGTACAAGCTGTACAAATGAAGAATGTGATGCTTTTTGATGATTTTTGACCTCTGTGGCCAGTCTGTTCTTCCTGTCATCATTAGATGGCTCATCAAACCTCAACAAAGTTTGCCTCCACTTTATAAAACTCATTGTGAGAGAGCTGATGGAGGATTAGCTTTGTTTTTTGTTTTTTTTTTTTGTTGCATGCCCCTAGATTCAGCTGAGAAACTGCACTGCTGTGTTAACTCGCAAAAGCATCTTTTCAAACTGCTGAAATGGCATCTCAAAATACAAACATGAATGCCAAGGATGTGGGCGAGGATATCTTTTAGAGAAAGCTAGCAAGATAACATTATAGAACGTATATTATGTTTTGGTCAGCTAGCAAAGATTTTTATTAGCCTGCAGTTGTTGCAGATGGTGTAAGATAGCAAGAGCAAAATTTTGCCTGCCATTTTGGTAACATAGCTTAACCTTACTGCTTTAGCATGGTTAGCTTAATTTCTGTCAAGAAACAATAGCTTACAGTTGCACTCAAAAGGTGCTCTTCAAAGTCCTCTGCCAAGGTCACAAAATCACCGCGCTTCATGACACCAAAATCAAACATAGTGCAAGAAATGCCAGAAACGAGTTTGACAATACTGACCTCGCTCATAGTTTCAACAATTATTTTCTCACCATTAATTAAAGTTTTGCGGATAAAATTAGCCAGCCAGATGGTGCTACTCTCAGACAATATCCATCCATCCATCCATTTTCTATACCCGCTTATTCCTCACTAGGGTCACGGGGCGAGCTGGAGCCTATCCCAGCTGACTACGGGCAAAGGCAGGGACCCACCCTGAACAGCTTGCCAATCCATCGCAGGGCACACACACCATTCACTCTCACACTCATACCTATGGGCAATTTGGTGTCTCCAATTAGCCTGATATGCATGTCTTTGGACTGTGGGAGGAAACCGGAGTGCCCGGCGAAAACCCACGCAACACGGGGAGAACATGCAAACTCCACACAGAAAGGCCCCAGGCCAGATTCGAACCCATGACCTTCTTGCTGTGAGGCAGCAATGCTAACCACCGTGCCGTGCAGTTTCATAGTCTTATGCTACGAGTCAACAGTTTATGTTGCGGTTTTTGCAGTTTCGGTAGCGGGGTATTATTTTTCTGTTGCTATTTCCGCGATTAATGTAGGCATTTCAAAGTTTTTGTGTGCTGAAGCAACGTTTTCTTTGGTAGGCCTGATGCCGATCGGATAAAAATTGACCGAGATATGGCCGAAAGTCGGTTTTGACCTTTTCGTGGCCTTGACCTTGACCTTTGACCCGATCACTCCCAAAATCTAATCGATTGATCCTCAGGTCATGCCAAATGAACCCACCAAATTTTATGAAATTCCGTTTGGTACTTTTTGAGTTATTCGATACACATACATACACACAGACAGACAGACAGACACACAAACAAATAAATACACGGGGATCAAAACATTACCTTCGTCAGCGAAGTCGCTGGCAAAGGTAACTAGAAAAGCACTCAGAGAGCGCAGACCTCCGCCAGGGGGCAGCAAAACCCAGAAGCACGGTGATTGGAACTCCCGCCCATTGGAAAGACTTGAAATCTTGAACTTTGGCGTATATCTCAGCAGTGCTTTGGCCTAGATATGCCAAAATTTAATCACCTGCTCCTTGACTTAATACACACCTTCCCCACACCTTCCCTGAAAATGTCATCGAAATCTGTCCTTTACTTTTTGAGTTATGTTGTACACAAACAAACCAACAAACATAACCTCCTCGGCAGAGGTAATAATTATGCTGTTATTTGATTTACAATTGCCATATTTCTCTATTATGACTTACATATTTCACCAGTGTTTAGACTGATCAAGTAAATGTCTAGGGGCCAATTTGTTGTTGGGCCAGGTCACGCTGTAATGGAGTTACAAAATTGGTGTATTTTGTATCATAGCTCCAGAAGTGTGCGCTATTGTACTCTTTGATGGCTTGCTTTAAGCGCAAACCAAATGGTTTGTTCCTGCTATTCTTTATCTGATGCCTGTCCCAGAATTTTGAAAAGTCAGCGTGAACTGTTTGTGGAACTGGAAACAAGATACCCAGAAGCAATCCAGTGGCCAAGGAAGCTACATCTGGTGAAGGAAGATTACCATAAACAGTTTGAGGGAAACGAATGTTTCACCTTACTATGCAGAACTCTTAGTCCAGCTCATAAGTTCAATGACGAAAACACCAGCAAGCCATCCAGCCACACCCTTCGCAAATGCATTTGCAGCAATGGGAAAGATGTTCACTTTCTGCTTTGGACAAAGCATAAACAGTGGATGGGAAGACCATGTTGCCGACTTCTGCGAGGACTATGCGAAACTCGGCATCTCGATCACACCCAAATTCCACATCATCAGAGACCATTTGCGTGAGTTCTGTAAGTGCCATGGTTGTGGATTGGCTTGATATTCTGAGCAAGCTTTCATAGCAGTTCACGCTGACTTCTCAACATTCTGGGAGAGGCATCTGACAAAGCATAGCAGCAACAAACTATTTGGTTTGCGCTTAAAGCAAGCCATCAAAGAGTACAATAGCGCACATGTCTAAGCATTACATTTAGCTAGATAGAACATTTTTGCCACGTGAGGGTTAAAGAAAGGAGATGGACTACTATTACTATTTTTCACGTTCTTTTGATCGACAACCCTGCAGAGGAGACTTTCAGAAATTAATCACCAAAGCGCAGAAGTTTTTTAACCCTTTAATGTCAATTTGAAAATTTCAAGTTGGGTGCCGATGAAAAAGTGGATTTTCTCCAAAAATTCACAACAAATTTTTTTAATTTTTGCATTTTTTTATCTGCTCACTAAGGCCTACAGAATGACATAGGTCTTGTTTCAGTATCTTTTCTTCAGACTCACAAGCACTGTAAACCCAGTGTGAGTTGAGCACGGTTTTAGCTGGTGATACTGTTGAGCTAGTTCACTATGAAAAGTGAATTAATGCTTTTGATTACTAGATAATATTGCAGAAAGGCTTGCTTCCCATAGTTAAAAAGTTATTTTCTAAAGAAGAATGATCAGATGTTATTTTTCAGTAAGGCAATAGTTGTCCCCATCCTACAAGGGCCACCAAGAAGTGGCTTGAAAGCAAATCTCTCAGGCTCATGTTTTGGCCTGGTCAGGGTCCACATTTGCTCTGTACTGAGAATATTTGGTCATAGGTTATATGCAAACAAGCCTCTGCTGCTGGACAGCTCACTCGGTAAAGCATCGTGTTACGAAGCAGAAGTGGTTATCACGTCGCAGGTTTGAGCCCCGCTTCGTACCAGCCGGCAGTGGTCGGCAGCTGTTTCAGAGAAGCGCACAACTGGCTATAGCACTACAGGGTTGCAAATTAGGAATGGACTGCCAGGAAAGGAATATAATAGTTGCCTTGTTCGTTGCTCAGGTGCCTCCTATTGGCCAGACGGGCACTCGTCAGGAAGATTCTAAGTCTGTTCATGTCCGGGTTTCTTCCGCCCTCGTTCTGAACTTGCGAAGATTTAACCAATGAGTCTATAAGAAGCGGTGGCTGACAGGCGCTCTGCTGAGTTGGTCGCATACGAGCAAGACTTGTACATAGTTCACCACTTGGGTATTCCAGATTCGGGTGGGATTGGAGATGCCAAATAAAAAATAAAAAAATGCAAACTAGCCTGGAAAAGTTTCTCAACAGCACATCAGCTGTCAAAAGGCATGAACAATAAGATCAAATGGCCAGTAACTCAGTAAAAAAATGTGTTTCGACATCCATTTTTGAACTCAACGTAGATCATGAGTAGCTTATTAAGTATACAAAATGTCATGCATCTAGGTATAGTTTCAGAGAAATCTTGTCCCCATTGCGGCCCGGACGGACAGACACACGGATGGACTGACGCCAATCCAGTATTCCCCGTCGCACTTCATGGCGGGGGACAATTAGAGGAACAACAATGACTCCTCTTTTTATGGAAAGCTGTCTGCAAGTTGAACCACAAGGCATTAACATTTAAATAAATAAATCAATGCGAAAAGCAGTCCCCGACCAAATTCCTGTTTGTTCAGTTCTTGCTAATTTCCTCATCAGTGATTTGTTAAGCAACTAAAATCTACATATAATGCCATTTCGGGATAGACCCATGTTTTTTTGTTTTTTTTTTACCTAGGAATTTGTATTTTTAAGAAGTCTCAAATTTTATTGTGTGTCTATGAGATGTGACTGGTCATGCATGATTATGAGATGGATGAACTATTGGACAATAGAAGCATTTTGAAATTTTTTATTTGATGTACACTTAGTTACCAGTTTATATGGTCAACAAATTCAGGTATTCGCACACTCCCAATAAAACAATTTATTGTTAATATAACAACGTTTCGACCACAAAAAGGTCTTTGTCAGGTAAGAAGGCAAACAAATAGTAGCCCCAATTTATAACAGCATGTGTTAGAATAATAATTCAATCTAACTGCTCATAATATTTCAATCAGGAGAGACGAGTGAAATAAAGAAAAAAATGTAATTTGATTGAGCATAGGTATAGAATTCAATTCAATTTTATTTATATAGCGCTTTACATAGAGAAAAGGGCAGAGCCCAGACTAAACCCTAATCCCCGAATAGCAGACAAAAAACTCCCTGTGGGGAGAAAAAGCCTTGAACGGTGGTGAGAAAAACTCCTCCTTTAGAAGAAAACTCAGGAGGAACCTGGCTATTCTGGGGAAGCCCATCCTCCGCTGGCTGAATAATAAATTGATGGTAAATTAGGGATGAGAGAATTAAGACAGCAGTCAGAATTAACATGCTTAAAATCAGACAAGTCTTTAGCGCTTGAGCTTTTCGGGAAGACTCATAGAGCAGGAGCACAGCTCAGAGCAGCAGCTGGTAAATCCCCCGAAGAGTCCAGACACTGGTGGTGGTGGTGGCTGAAGGCTGACAAAGCTGAAGCGGCAGGACAGAAGGTCTGATGGAGCAGGGTGGAGGAGGGTCAGGGAACAGCAGCATGAACGAACAAGGGCAGAGAAAAATGACATTTTTTTAAAAGACAGCAACATAACGATTGGCTAGCGATGCGACTGAGGTGTGCCACGGTTGGATGGAAGAGATCAGTTGCTACACCAGCTGACGGCTCAATTGACAGCAGCAGACATTGACTGCAGAGGTTTATGGGCGAGCATGCGAGTGAATGAAAAGAGAATAAACGGAGTAGACGTGTGCGAGAGAGAGAGTCTTCCTGACTGAATTGTCCCTAAGCTTCATACATTAGAAGATAAAAGGTAAGCAGTTCATTAATCTCCCCATGAGTAGTCACGTGTAGATGTGTACTACAAAAATATATAAATATAGAAAAAGCTAAATGTATCAAAAAAACAAGAAAGGAAAAAGCAAGTACACTGATCCCTAGTACATATAAAAAATACTGTCGATAGCACAATGTGAAACATATACAGTACATTCTCAAAAAAAGAACTAGTTACAAGAATGCTTGATGTCTTTGATTGCTTCAGTTTATAAGGCAAACCTGTATCTCCAAATTCAATCAACAATATGGCAGCAACTTTATGCATAAAAGCAAGTGTATGTGGTCAAAGGATTCAGTTGTTGTTCAGAGCAAACATGAGAATGTAGAAGGAATTAGATTCAGCTGACTTTCAATGTGGCATGATCGTTGGTGTCTGACAGGATGGTTTGAATATCATCTCCGTCAGGGTCTGGTTGGGTCGCAGTCACCCACAGCCGGTATCAGTGATTGATTGAGTGTTTGTCAGACCCTGATGAAGACCTGGAGTCGATACCTGTTGGTCTGTCATGTTTCCTTTTTGCTGGTAGAATACATTTTCACTATTTTTTCATTCAAAGATGGAGTGCCTGTTTTTTCCATGGTGGTTTGACTTATTTTACATCAAGCAAGGCTTCCTGGAATAGTTTTTTTTTCTTCCTCTAACAAACATTATATTTTAGCCTATAACTTTTGGAATGAAGGCCCCTTAAAAAGTTTACTAAAGTTTACTAAGACCTTAAGAAACAAAATTCTTTTTTTTTCTGGATTCTGTTGGTCAACACAAATCTACCTATACCTGCCATGGCCATTTGCAAACTGGTAGATTTTCTGCCATTTGAATAAAACTTTTAAACTCATTCTCCTCCTAAATAGTGCAACCAGTTCACATAAAATATGGTATTTTGAATCTTCTGACCAAGCTACTATAATGTGTTATACATAAAAGTTGATAAATTAAAAGATTTGGTGCATGACAGTCATACAGTTATTTTTGTGGGTGTGGTCTCCATTGCTATAATAAGCTATAACACCTGAACACAATGTCCAGTCATAACTAATCGAGATCTGTCATCTACATGCCATTACACTCAAGCCCACCAAATTCACTGTAGATCATCCATGAAAGATGCTATCACAAAAAATAGCCATGACTCCAGAACCAATTACCCAATCAACAAAAAACCTGCCTCATATTGGTCTAGGGTCCCGTAGATATTCACAGTATAAAGGAGAAGATGGCTGTTATCTGCCGGTCACATTTTAGTATTCCTTTTACACTCTGAACTATCACTTATTATTACAAACCTTTACAAAGATTTTTGGGATATGTGTTAAAACCCAATTGACCATGCAGTAAGCTGGGGTACAGCCTTTTCCTATTCTGGAATTTTTCACACTTCAAACTTTGCGTAGGTTTGGGATATGGCATATCCAGATGGCTCATAGTTTGCCTACTGATGCCCTCTTTGAGGATTAAATGAAGAAAATGTGATAGATGAGGCTTGCTGACCTCCTGACAAGGAAGTGCCAGAGGGATTGGTTCTCTGATAGATTCCATCAGAGAGAATGAGGGTGGGGCTGGTGCCAGAGCCTGTGTGGAGTTTAATCTCCACAGCTGCAACCCCGCACATGTTCTTACAAATCAAAGGGTAGCCTGGGCTGGGCACACTCAGGACTGTGGGCTGCACTGGGGGTGTGGTGGTTCGAAGGGGGGTAGTCTTTACCACAGACCCTGAGAGAGTTGAAAATCAACATTTGAGTGGCATCAGGAAACAAAAACAAACTGACGCATTAAGTCCCATTGTAACTGAACAATTGTAAGAACATGGCATCTGATCAGGGTAGGAGTGTACGGGACATAAAAATGCTTGCTTGGTACAGAGGGACATGATCAATTTTGCCGCCAGGGATATCGAAAAAGTTTGTCATTGTGCCCCACCACTCGGGAGAATGATATTCTAATATTTTTGAGGGGCCCCTGTATTTGTCTTAACTCCTCACCTCCACCACCCTTCTGGTTCCCCTGGTCGGGATGTAGGATGACAAGCATTTTCAAAGAGGCTCAAAAACCATGGAAGAGCACATTACTCCCTAAAGTTTGACTGGCAGATCAGGCACAGGTGGGTAGTGTTTAATGGGCCCTAGCGCAGGGTTAAGGGTTAGGCAAGGTGAGTCACAAAGCTGGTAAGGGGAGAGAGTGGAAGAGAGAGAGAAAGAGAGAGCGATTGGAAGGAGGGATGAAGCAGTTAAGCTGAACGGATTGGAGCAGCTGGAGTGAGCAGCTCTGTTTCTCTGGGACAGAGGGCTCTATTGTCTCAAGGGTTGTCCCCATGCCAGCACATTCTCCTTGCCCTATCTCCCTCTCCCTCACCCTCTCTCCTCCTCTCGCTCTCCGTCACCCTCTCTCCCTCTACCTTACTGTCATTCTCTCTTCCTCTCCCTCTCCCGCACTGCCTCATCTCGGTCCTGCCTGACCTCTGGAAGCCTGTAAACGTGTTTAACATTTTCAGGTCTCCATAACCCCTGCATTACTGTGCCACAGAGAGGCAAACACAAGAACATGCTCCCCTACACAAAAATGTGCCCACACTGATTTATGCACACGAAATGAATCCATTACACCGTTACAAGTCACTGAGATCTGTGATAGGGGTGCAACGATCACTGCATCATCAGATGGTCAGGGCATTTCCCCGTCCTGCTGTGTTCATTATTAAACAGAAATATAATGCTGCCGAACAAGACAAAAAACAATACCGATAAAAGCTCACTTGCAGTGAAACCTGGATTTGAACTGTTTGAGGCATACAATGCACCGTGATTATTTAGCTTGCTGTTAATTAGTATTTTGTTCAATAGATTGCGAGATAGTATCAGCATATTCTACAGTGAGTATTCTAATGTTCAACTCTGTGCCTTTTGATCTTAGAAATTGAAAGTTGTGTTAAGATTGCATCCATTTTATTAAAATATAGATGGTGCAGTGTGTGTGTGCGTGTGTGTAAAATAAAACCTGCAGGTGGCAGTGTTGTTTTTTCACAAGTTTTTACCGAGCTTGCGAACCAGACTATGGTTGTGTGTGACTTGTTGACGTTAATTGTTCAGCACTGCTCGATGATCTCTGGTCATTTTCATCCAAAAATGAATACTGCAAACGTGACATTGACCCCAATTAAATAACAATACCCTTTAAAAAAAGAAACTTTACTGCATTGCACCCTCCTGCTGTAATCTGTGACTTACTGTGGGTGTTAAAAAAGATATCAGGGGCATTTTTGTGTGTCAAAACAGATGCAGGTCACAGGTCACAGATAGGTGTATCGTAGGCAGATAAAGTACAATTGGAGGATGTATGTGAACTGGGAAGTCACAGAAGCAGAGGCGAAGATTGAGAGTCAGAGATGGACGTCACTTCTTTTTTAGCTGGCTTAGGCTGAGCAGGGATTTCCCCCACGTGCCATACCTTATGCCCATTTAGGTGGCCTGGGCTGGAAGTTTACCCTGCAGGGATCAAGGTATATTACAGCAATATAATTTGAAGTCATGTGATTATATATATATATATATATATATATATATATATATATATATATATATATATATATATATATATATATATATATATATATATATATATAAAGTTCTTGTAAGATGTTTCTTAAAATATGCACATATTTACATTAGGGGAGATCAATTAATTTTTGCAGCATTTTGCTACTGTTTATATGCAAAACTGCCTTAACAATTTCAATGGGACTTGGTTAAGATTCTATAGAACTCTCAAACACTAGAGGAGGGATAGTCAATGTCCTTCCAAAAAAATATATTCTACATTTCATTTTTTTTAATGATATTTTGATAAAAAGCTCTGTTAACATGTCAGTCCAGAATGTTGCATTGATGTTTAGTTGGCTGGCTGGTGACTGTGCTGGCCATAGCGTATGATTCACTCCATTTTCATTATTGCTGAATCATTCAGTGATGCCTTGTGCCCTGTGGAATGAGATTACAAGCATGAGTTTTGGATTGCTCCGTGGAAGGATAAGGTGGTCACTGCCAGTAGTTTTGAATTGATTTGGAGTGGCCATTTCATGTGGACGAGTGGACCCAAAGTATACCAGGAAAATGCCCCATAGAGCAAAACAGAGCTGCGGGACTATAGGGGTCAATCATTCAGGCCCGAACCATTCTTTTAGCATGCAATCCACATACTCTCACCCACTCATTTTCTATGTACAGTTTGCAATAGATTGTCATTTAGTCTCCTGTCTTGGAGGATAGGAACACATGTTTCCTTACTGCCATCCATGAGAGCAGCCTGCATATTGATAAAATACTGAAGTTCCAATATGTGGGTCAACAATTAATCTGTTTTAATTGGCGTCACACATCAAGCCAATTACCCATGTCATTCATAAATCAGATGTTTTACTGAGCACAATGCTCTTTTTAAGTGGCATGAATACATTTTGTAGTTGTTATCTTAGTGGTGCACGTGAATACTTTTGCCGCCGAAGTCTATCATTTTAAGCTGACCTTAAAAGTTGTTTCATTTGTTTAGGGTATACCGTGAGCATACAGGGGAATAGGCTTTTTGTACTCATCTTTGCGCTGAGTGGCAGTCAGAATTACAACGGCATCCCTGCTGAACTTCGCTCAGCCACACAGTAATAGATTGAAACACTGAGCAACACCCCTTGGCCCCAAATAAACAGTGAGCTCATTACATCCATATTATGCTGGATTTCCAACAGATGCTCACAGCTGGATAAGAAGTTTCCTGTTGGGACTTTTAACACATACACACACACACACACACACACACACACACAAACACACATACACAATGTTAAGTGCCATTTTTAGTTATCCCACAATTTTTTAAAATCTTCTTTATTTTTTTTAGCATTCCCAAATCCCTCTTCAATTGGATGTACTGGACACCATTACCAGAATCTAATTTGCTGCAATCAATAGAATTTATTATTTTAAAAAATCTTGCTGGGTGTGAATGACAATAATAGTCAATATATCATCTGCTTTTGTCGACAGACTGTGCAGAAAAGTTTACCATGCACAGCCTTGCAATTTTGTCTTTATATTTGAGTGAGGAATTGGCTTAACATTGATTTTTTGTTCAATTTTTTTGGATTAATAATGGTGTTTCACAACAAAAAAATAAATGAAATGTATTGAGTTCTTTAATACACTTAAGGATTTGCCTTCAAGATCTGACAAGAATAATTCCCAAATCGTATTTAGTTTTTTTGTCTGACTTCTGAGTTTCTAGCTTACCTGAGACATTGTTTAGGCCACTGGGTCATCTTTTTTTTGGAAACCGAGAGAAATAACATCCAGAAATATTAAATGTAATATTGCTGAACTGGAGTGTGAAAAGTACTGTTCATCACTGTTTTTCTCACCCACAGAGCTCAAGACTACCTAAAACTGCCAAAATCTTATTCATAATAAAAGAGAAAAAATCAAAGAGCATGTTTTTATGAACCCAAGCAAATACATAGATTAATAGCTTTGGGGGGAAAAAATATTTCTTTTTATGTTTATATGCATGTTTTCTCAGCTGTAATGATGGTTTTTAATTTTTTTTTTTTTTTAATTAAGTATAGTTAAAGCTGCAAGCAGAATTTTTGGGGCCAGGCAATAGTCATTCTCTGTAGCTTGTGTGACTACGGAGCGGTTGACTCTCTGCTTGAGAGGTAAGTGGAGAAGGTATTTCTGAGCATACATGAGGAATTGTCCAGGTGAACATGAAAAAGTATAGAATTGATAGAACTTTAGCTGGGTAGCATCTCTGACAAATTAGAGGCAGCTCTCTCTGGCCCGAATGAGAACGGGGGACCTGATTCTCCAGTAAAGACTTGATTAGAAGGTTTTTGTGATCATCAAATGTCTGAAATATTTGGTAATCAGTTGTTACCTCAACTAAAGACTAAATACTTGCCTCAACTTGAGGAGATGGAAGCTGTACAAAGAGTGGTTGATGTTGAGAAGTTAAGCTGGAGACTAACATAAATAGATTACTTATCACAGCCGTTCTGTTGCGACAAAATTGTCAGCATGTAGGTGAACTTAAATTTATTATGCATAGTCTATCCATTCATCCCTGATCTACATATACCGACTTGTCAGATTTAAGGTTGCATGGGGCTGGAACCAGTTCCAGCATGAATTGGGGACTGGAACCACTCGTGGACAAGGGCACTTGTGCATTACTGGGTGAACATGCACGCACATGATCACACCCACACACCTACAGTTTTCTAAGCATCTCAAATTCACCAAACCTACATGTTTTAGGCTGTGGGTGGAAACACAAGTATCCAAAGTATGTTGGGAAAAACAGGCCCCATCCATTCTTGTCATGTTCAAGTGAAAAGTTACGATATTTCTTAAAATCACATTGTGAAACACTCGTCTTTGATTCCAACTGATCTGAACAACACTCAACACAAAGGAACCCTCACATTTTTTGTGTCTTTCTGATCTTTTCCCCACCCTGGACACAGCTGAACTGTTTACTCCACCGCAACAACCTGCAGCCATGGACTGAGTTAGAGGATTCCGTCGCACGTAATTCCTCCAACTCACATGATAACTGGCCCTAATACCTTTAATGTTATATATTGCAAGTGCACCGTCAATTAAACGGTGCCTGTACCATTGCAGGGTAACACAGTCAGCATTCTGTATATTTGGCTAGTACGTCTACAGGCAACTGGTGGATGAAGAGTGGCTGCTGGAGAGCGATGAGAATAACAGATTTAACCAGCTTAACCATATTATCCCTGGCGAGGCTTGGCCCATTGTTTCCTCATCTATCTTGACCTCTGGCCATGGCCAGTAATGGCATGGCTGGGATTTGAATACCCAACCACAGGGCTCTTAGACAAACTTAGCTGCGAGACACTTGGGGGTCCTACACTGAGACCTTTGACGAGAAAAATTAGCAAATTACCCAGCCATTATCGATGGCTATTGTTGACAGTATTTTATGTTGATAATGTTTATGTTTGCACTGCCGTGCAGAATTATTGGCACCCTCTAGTAATGTGGAGTGAAGCCAACAAGCTGACACAGTCATCTATATACCCCGAAACCGCACATTATTATAATTTAGGACATTTGGTTCACGACACACATTTAGGTCATGATGTTTTCACCTGCCAAGTTTGAAAAGGATCAGCCAAATAATCAGACAGTTACAGCTGGGGCAGGAATATACTGCATAGCGAAATGGCTGAATACGAAAGTGCCAACGGACAAACGGGCATTTGACCTAGTGACCTAGTTTTGGTTCATGATACACTATGAGGTCATGATGTGTTCACCTGTCAAATTTGAAAAGGATTGGCCGAATAATAAGAAAGATACAGCCCAGAAAAGAACTCATGACAGAATAGCACTAGAAATTTTGACAAATGACAACAGACAGACAGAACTTTGATCTAGTGACCTACTTTTCTGCGTGATGCATTGTGATGTGAAAATGTATCTGGCTTTGAAGTTTTGTAGAAATTCGACAATTGGTTCTTGAGTTATGGCTCCGGACAGTCACGTGGACGGACTGAGCTCATTTTAACACTCTATTAACCAAACCCATTTCCAATTGTGTAAAAATCATTTCCCTAGGCAAATATGTTGATTATGGGCCAATATTTGGAAAAATAGTTAATAATAAATATTTAAAATAAATAAATAAATAATAATCAACCCTTTGGCCCACCTTTCCAAAATGTAGCAGATCTGCTACATTGGGTAATAATGCGAATGGAAAAATTAAAGTGACGGACCATTCAAGTTATTCTCAAATGTTAATTTGGCAATAAGAAACAAAACCAGCAGGGTGTCCAGGCTGTTAACCCTTTTACTTCATGTAGCAGATATGCTACGCTGGTTAATAGAGGGTTAATATCCTCCGCAACAACGTTGTTGTAGGAGATAAAACTGCTTTTATTGTTGATCCTCATGATCTTTCATTAAAAACTTTGCTAAAATCTAACCTTTTATTGGAGTAACGCATTGTTTCCCAAACCTCTCCTGGCGTACCCCTTGTCCTGCATGCTTTCGAACGCTCCCTGCTGCAACAAAGGTGATTCAAATGATTAGATCGTTATTAATCCCTGAAGCTGCTTAATAATAAGCAAATCATTTGAATCACCTGGGGAGAGATCTAAAGTATGCAGAACAAGAGGTATGTCAGGAGAGGTTTGGGAAACACTGGAGTAATGTAATTGAAAGAAACATTAAATTCCTATCATATAAAAATGTTTTTTCTCAAATATGTGTTCCACAATTATCGTTTAACATCCTGTGTAGCCTTTTTTGCCAAGGTAACAGCACAAGAGCTTTCCCCTATAATGCGTGATGAGGTTGGTGAATACCTGGCTTGGGATCTGACTCCATTCCTCCATACAAAATCTCTCCAGATCCTTCAGGCTCTGAGGTTGATGTTTGTGTACTCTCCTCTTCTGCTCATCCAACAGATTTTCCATGGGTTTTAGGTCATGCAACTATGACAGCCATGGCAAAACCTTTATTCTGCAGTTGGTGAGCCATTTCTGTATACATTTTGAGCTGTGCATTGGATCATTACCCAGCTGGAGGGTTCAACCATGGCCCATTTTCAGCTTCCTGGCAGTGGCTGTTTTCATTTCATATCTGCTGGTACTTGATGGAATCCATGATCCCATGTGTCCTAACAAGATATCCGGGGTTTACGGAAGAAAAATAGGCCCGCGACACCAAAGATTTACCGCAATACTTCAGAGTGGGCACGAGGAAATATTTTATATGGCTATCTTTCTGTTTAAGTCAAACTTACCTTTGATGTTTATTGCCAAATGCTCCATTTTTGCCCCACTGGATCACAAAGTATAACCAGGTCCCATTGAAAGTGTTATTGTGCTTTTCCACTTCTACTCTACTCACCTTGAGATACATTTCTGGGGGGTCGTTTTCCATTTGGATAGTAAGGATAGTACTGCCTCGGTATAGCAGGTCATCATAGCGGCGCACATCCTCGTCATCATATCCTTTACACGACACGCAATGTAGCTGCTGTAATATCAAGTTTACATTTATTCCGTCAGTTTTGTTAAAAATTCTCAACTCAGGGGACGCACACTACCATCACCACGTTATTACACTAAAATCCGACGAGTCTTGAATTGTATTTTCTGTTTAACATTGTTGTGTTCAGTTGCACATTAAATTGGATACCACCTAAAACGCAAAGCAATGATATCCGTAAAAGTCATGAAGAGCGAGTGTACATTTCAACCTGAGTTTGACGGCAAACAAACAAATCGTTCAAGCATCGAATAATTCAGTGATCATTGCAGAGCAGAGTTCCACATTGAAAATGGGCAAATTGCAGGATATGGCAGAGAACCATAATTCATTGCTTGATGCGTGATCTCATCTGTGATAACTTTAAGAGAGAAATGATTCGTCAACACCCGTAAAGTTATTTTCTGTGCGATTATTTTTTAAAACAGGGGTAGCATCACATAACTTTCTCAAGGGGAATTAGTTAGGAGAACAGAACTGGACACAACACCATCAGTTAATTTCGCCACAAACGGAGTTACAGACAAAGAGAAACGCATTTCATGAATGTAGCAGCTTTGGTGAACAAGCAGAACTGCGTTTGAAAGGTAAGGCAGTATATTGAACAAGTTGCCTAAAACCATATGAGTTGATGATCATAATACGGTAACTATGCTAATCTGAAGACTCGTCAATCTAACTCGAATGAGATGTGCAGAGGTCGACTACGGAATCGGCTTTCGCAGTGACGATTCTTTCTGACCAATCAGTGGGCTGCGGTGTTGTCACGTCACATTTTAGTACCTACTAGAACCCGGTCGGCTTTTTTTTTTTTTTTTGGAGCCCCTGGAGAGCAGGTGCCAGATAAGGTGGTACCAAGTACCAAGTACTAGGTACTTTTTCCTAATGGAAAAGCAAAAGAAGTGAGTAGAGTGGAGTCGGTACCGCATAGTGGATAAGTGCCATCAGTAATGTTTGTCAAACTATAGGCACCAAAAAAGACACCAAAAAAAAACTTACCCTTTTTTCAGGCAACCTATTTAAACCACTTGTGCAGTAGGTGTCTAATCCTAGTTCAGGAGACTTTCTATCACCAAGATCAACTAAAGTCTGGAATTTAGTGATCCTAGGAGGATCTCTTGCTGGTCGAACTGTCCTCCTCATGGTGTGTGAGGTCAATGAACACTCACATGCTCTTACAAGCTGGTTCTTCACATCTCCCATCACTTTAACCTCCTTAGTTATTGTCCATATGGTGGTAATGAGCATTGTTAACTGTTAAGAGATTTTGTTATATCCATTTACAGATTTGCACAGCTCAACAAATTTTTGTCTCGCATTGTCACTGTGTTCTCGGATCTTTCCCATGGTGATGAATAACTAAAAGAATTAGGGCTTGTCACCTCATTTTTATACACATAAAATATACATACACCTATACCCAGTGACATATAAAGTCATGGTTGACCACTGAAGTGTTCCTGATCAAACAGGTGAACTTCATGCAAAATATAACTGGCAATATACTTAATTTAGATTTTAATCATAAGATTTTCTGGGGGTTGTAGTTATTGTGGCACTTGTTTTGGAGAATAATACTTGTTTAATATCTATTATTTTTTTCTTTTAATAATTTTGCTTTAATGAAAAAGTGAGATTTTTGTTCATATTTTGAGTGGAAGACCAAGAGGATAAACAGCAAAGAGTTTTTTTTTTCCACGGCCTGTTTTCCACTTTTCACTAAGAGTGCCAAATATTCTGGGGGCACTATATGTAACATTTTTGAATATTGTTTTGAGGATTAAATTGTGGGTGTACCTTATAATCACAACAAGGAAGGAATCAGTGGTAACCAGAGGTATTGACGTAAGACACATTCAGCAGAAGCATGTTCAGGGATTATCTGCTGTCCTTTGACTTCTTGGAAAAGTTTCATGTGCGAGGGCTGGTTTCCTTTCTCTGTGGCGTGATTAAGAATCGGAGGCGGTGGGTGATGCCTCACTTCCGCTGTAAGCTTGGACTGACCTGTAAAGGACAAGTTCCTGCACGCAAAGGGTTAAATTGCCATGTTTACTCCTGAGTGGAAAAAGACTCTTTTTTCTACTTCTTCTTCCCTCCCTGTCCCTCACAACACGGCATGTACCAGCTGTTTAAAGGTCACACTGTGTAGGAGAGAGGTGACGCTCCTGTTTAAAAAAAAGCAGTTTCTGGTACACTCTGTTCATTAAATCAAAGCTTCTGCAGCTGTTTCAGAGTGCAGCTCACACTCACAGACACGCATGTTCTACAAGGGAACCGCTGTCGGAACCGCAGGGTAGATTCTCCCCTGAGTACACTCAAATTTAATTGAGAGAGAAAGAATCAAACAGGCACAAATGGAGTTCTCTAGAATACTGTCACTTACTCCTATAAGTGTATACACTCACATACTTACGTTGGGTTTACATGCGCACGGACACACTCGCATTCTCTTATATGTGTCCACACTCATTGAGAGTACACTCGAACATATGCTCTCGCATACTAACGTGTGTATACTCTCATATTCATATACAGCATACACTCACATGTGCACGAGTTTACACACTCATATTGAATACAC
This sequence comes from Gymnothorax reevesii, assembly GCA_029721435.1. Lineage (NCBI taxonomy): Eukaryota > Metazoa > Chordata > Actinopteri > Anguilliformes > Muraenidae > Gymnothorax > Gymnothorax reevesii. Next base: position 56,047,034 of record CM056583.1, on the reverse strand, counting down.
ACCTGCACACCCACCCACAAACACTGTAACTTGAAATAACCAGTTTTCCCTTTCCAACTTTTTATGTATTTAAGTCATTGTCTAAGGTCATTGCTTCTTCATATTGATTTTTCTGTTAATTGTTTCTGTGTGAGACCATAGTGATAGGGTTCGGAATGTGTGGAACATCTAACTCTACTCCTAGTGCCGCATGCGCTAATTTATCATGTCGCCATGAATTACTCCCGACATACGGACAGGCTGCATCTTATAAATTCATGTCACTGCAGAGACAGCCTTTCTTTTCAAGGTGATAGATGGCATGTAGTAATGAATGCTTGTCAGGCAGAGATGTGCATGTTCTTGCATATCAAAAAGTGACATTACTTCAGTCTTCAATTGCCTATCTAAATAACGGTCGATCTTTGCTTTAACTCATGCAGTGCCTGTTCAAACGTGCCTGTTCGGAACAGGTTGATTGCTTGGCCTTCAGTATTGCTGCTTGCAGCTCTCAGGAACTGCTTAGCCAAACAATTTCACACTCAAACCTGCACTTTTTTTAGTCCTCAGCCATACACCCACCAGGTTTTAAGTCACTCAGATAATTGGTTGTCAAGAAAATGCATGCATACAGAGACATCTTCCATTTTAGTTAAAGATGACATTCTGGCAGTCTGTACATCTGATGGGTTGAGAGCATGACCGTGACATCACTGATCATGTCTGCAAGTTTAAGTACTGATGAAGCTGAGCATCACTTGACTCATGTGCACTGTGCCCTGACTAACCTTCTCAGTGTCTTTGGAGTTTGTTTTTGTAATATGTGACTGTGCTGGGCCACTTAAACCAGCAGAAAAACTGTACTCGGGCAGTTTACTCATGAATATGTACTTTTAACAACTCTCATCCCCGTGTACTCTTCCTCCCTGTTCAAGCTTCAAGATGAATGTGGTTGTTTAGGCTTTAAGGAGCTTAATGGATAGTGATGTATAATGAGTAATGCTCAGTATCTGGTCTGGATACCGTTTTGAAAATGGCATGGCTGAGATCCCTCTGCCTGCCTGATCCGATATGGTCTGGCTCGGCTCCAGCGAATGTCTGTGTGAGTAGTACTGACATCGTCATTTTGAGGAAATGAAACCACGCCCACCTCCGCAGGGGTGAGACCTGAGATACTGCTAATCATTCCGGAGATGAAATCTGGCATGCTGCTCATATTCAGAGTGTTTAACACTAAGAACAGCCTATGGCATATTGATTACTTACATTTAGTTTTGCATTCATGCTATAGAATAGTATGGACTGATATGATGATGTATTCAAGATAGATCTATGAAGAAACAGGGGCTCGGATTGTCTCTTTTGAGTGTCTTGCTGGTACAATATTTATTGTAGACCCCGGACGAGGTCGGGCTGTTACAATGGATTCACGCTTGACGCCTCCGTTGCTGCTGCGTCCGCGTCTGTGGACACTTTCTCGTGGACGCTGTCCAGGCTGTCACTTTTGACCTATTTCTTTCATAGTTGGTATGGACATGTGTCGTACTTCACTTGCAACAACTTTCGATTGTGGTTGCCATGGTGACAGTATCGGCCGAATGATATGCAAATTAGTGGCAAAATATACAGATTTCCTAATATACGCAGTACAGGCTACAATTTTTGACCGATAGCTGTTTTATTCTGTATGAACATGTGTTACACTTCACTTATGACAACTAATCATTTTGGCTGCCATGGCGACAGTATTGGCCGAATAATATGCAAATTAGTGGCAAAACAGAGATTTCCTTGTGGATGCAGTACAGGCTGCTATTTTTGACCGATTACTTTCATATTTGACAAGGATGTGTTACACTTCACTTATGACACCTATTAATTTCGGTTGCCATGGTGACAGTATTGGCTGAATAATGCGCAAAAAAGGGGAGAAGTGGGCTTTCGGGAGCTACACCCACGAGGATGCAGCCGACCGGGCTGTTTAGTTTTGTCTGGTATGCTAGTACAACTTATGAAATGCAAAAATGGTCTAAATCACTTCGCAAGTGGAGACATGCACTCATTGAGCTGAAAATGTGCACTTCTTATGATTGTGTACCCATGAATGTGAGAGCAAATTTCAAACAAATCCAAACCAGAATTATTCTGAATGAACTGCTCTACGCACATCCATACAAATTTATTCCTGCTAGTCGTGTGTCGTAGTTGTAATAGAAATGTCATTCATGAGTACTGAATTCCCTTTAAGATATTATTGGCAAGGAAAACGATGGCAGGGATGAGGGTGCAGCTTACCCTGTTAGTGACCTTAGCTACCAGTGATTACTTTAAAATATCTAATATGACTCCAGTGCAACAAGGAGTTTATCGGTCATGAACAGGTGGTGAATTATATTATGTTCCCTGCGCAGTCTCCTCTGCCTGAAGGAGGTTGTTTCTGAGCATCAGGCAAAATGCACAGAAGTAGATCTAAGCAATGGCTTTGGTGGCGCACACATGCTCACACAGGTTCTGAGACAGAATGGATTTCATACCGTGATGCGTTGCTGCCAAGGGACCCTTTGGAAATCTCCTCTGGTTCATTTGTAATTTATTCTGCACTTAGAAATACAATACACTCTGCATGCTCCGTAGATCAGAGTTTTATATTATGAATGTCTTACTTCAGCACAATGTACATACAGATGTGCTTCTGTTATGATTATACCAGGGATCCTGCAGGAAAATAAATGAGCAAAGCAACATAATAGCACATTATACTATATCTGGCAAACAGCTTCAATATGTGTACAGTTAAACTTGCAATACTCTCTTTTGATTGTAGGATGCTTCCATTTACATCATGGAGGCAGACTGCATAATGCACCACCAAAGGAAAATAATGCAAGATAATGATGTCATAAAGCACCAATTTGTCTGATCTTCTCAACTCTCCGTCAAGACAGGTGCAGCATCATTAGGTGAGGTTAGGTTATCATACTGTTTGCCTTTAAACACTTAATGAACGAATAGCTGCACATTTTTTCTTAAAACAAAAAACCTAAAATGGTTGATAAGCCACTCCAGTCTCATCCCTGCATTTCTGAAGCTGTTGCTGTCACAATCCCTCAAAACATGTCAAATGGTGTTCCACTACAGCAATCAATGTACTCACGCATGTTATGATCCGGTGGCAACAGTCGACTTTGGCTGCCAGTCTTGTCGGATGGTGAATAATTGAGTGTAGAATCACCCACAGGGGGAGGACCTCTGTCAGCAAGACTTCCCAAACCCCACTGAGCAAGAGCTGCTATTGTTCCTTTTTTGAATTTATGAATGCGGGAGATTCAGAGGATGAGCTTATGAACATGAATATGCTTTTAAAATTGGATAAAAATAACTGTAACTAATGCAGTTAATCTCACCAAAGTCTCTGATAAAGCTGCAAGTGAGTTTGGTCCCTCCTCCTTCATAATTATAATGAAGCCAGCGTGACTTGACCTGGAAATAGAAGGAAATCAATCTTGCCAATCCCTGAAATCTGAGGGCAGATTAATCTTTCATTTTTCTTCTGTGCTCTGAGATTTGAGTATGACAGTGAGAATGAACGTTTAACTTTCCCGTCACTGAAGTTGATGTTTGAAGCCACAGCTCTATTTAATTCCTCAGCTATGAAGCCATCATCTCCTCAGCCCCTAGAATGAGGGATGAGCTTGAGCAGCTGATGGTAATGAAGCACAAACACATGACATATGGTGAACAAATATTCTGAAATGACACAGATAAGATGCCTATGCAGCACATAAAAAAGCTAGACAGTGTCTCTTTGAGGTAGCCCATGGAACCGTGACTGAATGTATGATGTATATCACATCTCTCTGCATATCTCAGGGTTTGTTTCACTCTATGAGACATACTGAGAATGACAGTGCATGTTATGAGGACCAAAGAGTAATCATTTACTGCATGTCTCCTCTCCATTTTAATTTAGCCTTCGCCTCTGCTGGCTAAAGGTCTTGCCTGATTTAACTTCATTTGAACCAACATTCTCATATTATTTTCTAAAAAGAGATTGGGTCACGGTATTCTTCAAAAGATGGATTTTTACATGTGTCACTATCTCCTATCGCATACCTGAACATACAGTGTATGTAGAAAATAGCATTATAGTAATGAGAAAAATTCCACATGCCATTTAACTTGTTATACTTGTTGTTTAACTTGCCATTTAAGTGTTATATTTTCTCTGTTAATGTATTTTTACGTGAAAGCCTCTAAATAGCTATGGTTTCTGGCAGCATACTGAAGGATATTGACAGTTGTATTGAATGTACATAGTTTGTTGAACTGTAATAAGTACTGATGGGTTGTATAGTTCTCTCAATACAAGTGTACTGGCTGGAAACCTAGTTGATGCTGCCTTGGGAAAAATGGCAATCAAAAAACATACTGCAGAGAAATGTTATGTTCTGTAATGTTATGTTAACAGGCAGGAACATTTTCACAAACTATGCAATAAATTTGTTCATACTTGTAAGTGCCCATGGTAGTTATAAAAAGAAAAAAAAAAACCAAATTGAGCAAATGTAAACGTTAATACTCTAACCTCAATCTAAACTTTTAAAGGGCACACATTATCATTTGTAATGCATGCACAGTTTACAGAAAGATAAATCAATATGCTCAAAGGACATGTCATGTGACATCATTCGTATTTGAACTATTTTAAAGTTGGAGGAAACTGTGAGGCAGTGGCGCCTAGATAACATTAATCATGGGTTTCACCCAGTCACTTTGGGCCACACGATTCTGCCCTCTGTCTAAACAATGCTCTTCTTCAAACCTGTCGCCATTGATAAGGCAATGAAATCCAAAAATAGTTCAAATGTAAGGACTGCCTGCTGTGTTTGTTCCCAGGTACCCACCAACGCAGTGATAGGGCCTGAGTATGCTGCAAGATGGGGAAATGCATGGATTTACTGTGATGCGGTGGAAATTAGCGGAGACCAAATGCCACTATGAAACTGACCTAAAAGCTGGCACTATGATAGAACCAGCCACTAAGGTCTCAGTAAAGACAGAGGAATGACGAAAAACAAAAAGAAATGATCCTATGGGAAATAACCCTCCCAATCGTCCCCCAAATTGGGTGCCAGAAAAGGGTGAAACTAAAGAGAATAACTCATGCAAAGTTTCTGAATATCCTCTCTCGAAATAAATGCGAAGACCTCGCAAACAAACCCAGAGTTAATACCCTCTATCTGTTACCGGCTCTCATGTATAGATGACAATCAAGCAGGGAGGCAGTTGCCACTTCTGCATATGTATAAACGGAGCGCAGGTGCTCCGAATCATCAATTAACCAGCTCTGGTAAGGCAGACGCCCGGAGAGGAATTTGATAGCTGAGTGGTAAAAATGAATTGGAAACACCAAAGACGGGTAAAGACGTCTTTAAAGACGAGCACCCCTCAAAGAACAAAGAAAATAAACAATCTCCCCAAAATCACGACATTTACAAAGCTAAACAGAAATTTTCTCCAATTAATTACGACTTGAAATTTCCTACTTCTTTAAAATAATATTTCCCTAAAATTCTTTCCACATATTTCTGCTGATTCTTGCTTCTGTGACATGAGTGCGAAAAATGAAGATTATGGAAATGAAAAACAATTGGTCTAACGTTTGCTTTTTAGAATGACAATTCTGAAAAATTTATGTTTTTGGTTTTACTCATAGATATCAAATGCCCATTTTTCCAAGTACCTGCCTGTCTTTCATAAGAAAAGCTGTGTCCCATATGATGGGCAAACTCATTAGTCCACTGCAGCACTTCAAATGTCAAAATACAACGCAAAAGGAGGCTTTTGGCATCATTATTTGACGCCAGTTTAAAACAAACCTTACCCCTAACCCTTGACCTGAAACCTAACCCTAAGCATCAAATAAGGATGCTAAATGCCTCCTTTTGCCTAGTATGTCGGCGCTTGGTCAAGTAGCATCACTATATGACAAGTCGGGATGAGAATATGGTGGGGAGGGGTGGCAGGGGACATTGTATGTGTGTTCTATCTATAGCACCACTGTATATGAATGTGCGGGTGCTTTGGTCTCCCTATGGAGCCTTTGTTTTTCATTGCAATATAAAATATAACCAGCAAACTGAATTGATGCCGTAAAATGATATTGCGTCTTTTGAGAATTGTGGGTAATATCTTGGTGGAGTTTTCACAACTGATTGCTGATAACGTGTTCTCAATACAGAGCCTCAAATGTAATTTGTTCTTTTCAAAATCACAAATTGCTCATAAATTGCACATGACTCAGAGGGAAGATTATTCATCAAGATAATGACTACTTTTTCAGGCATGTTGTACCCTCTTTACATATTTAAACAAGCTGCCTGTTGTCTTTCTCATTAAAGGGTCTTCAGAAAAGTACAAAAACAATCTTACATCAAGAGAATATTGAGATAGAACACTGAAATGAAACTTTTACTGAATTCCCCATTCATTAAAAAAAATTCTCATCATCCCATCACCTTGAAATCCGAGGATTTTATGGCAAATTAAGAGGTACATCAGTATGTCCCTGTTACTTATTCCAAACATACTACTACTAGTTGGTGCATACGAAATTTATAGGTTTATTGAATGATTAATTCAGTCATTTCCTTGTGTCTCAATGTGAGACAGTTTGTTAAACCAGCAAACCACATTTTCAGACAGAAAAAGATGTTTTTTGTTTTGCTGGTTTTTTTCTCATATTCTTTTGTCTTTCTTTTTTTCTTCTCTGCTTCTGAGGGTTATGTTCTTTTTTTGTGACACTGTTAATTTTTTCAGATTTGGCATATTACTACAAAAAAGAAAACTTTTCCAGAACATTTCAAGCTTTCTTGGGGGCCCTCAAGTGGCCGCAGAGGCCCTACACAGCCGCGTAGTTCGCTTATGCGTCAGGCAGGCTCTGCACACAGTATAAATAAGCGATCACAACATGAATTGAAATATGATCATGGCAAATAATTTAGAGGTATGCAAATCAAAACTATTAGCATCCTCAGAAACTAGGATTAGGCTCAATCACATTGACCAAGACTTTCAGATTCTCATTCCTGTAAGATAGACTTGAATCTCCCCAGGGTATCCAGCTCTGACAATTTCACTTCCTTCTGTACATTTTTCCAAGAGGAGGGGGCAGTGTACCAAAAAGATTTTTATCATAGCTCTTTTTGAACCTTGGGGACCACCATCTGTGTGATATTTTGTGAACACAGACTATATTGATTGTGGTTCCTACACATATATAAACACAAATAAAAGGGAAGTATTCCAAGCATGGATTTACACATGAAAACCAGGAAATGAGAAGCTCTGCAGATATCTAGAGAAGCGGCAGGATAAAGAGTACAATGATGTTTAAGATTTTTATACCCTGTGACAAAGCGTAATGCATAATGATATACAATATCAAGCAGCTTTTGGTACTTAACTGAAAAAATCATAAAAAGCAGGTTGCCATAATCCAATAAAAGAAGAGCGTTGCAGAGATCAAATGCTTCTGCGACTGGAGCGAGAAACGAGATACACTCCTTAAGAAGAAACCTAATTTAAATTTCTTTGAGGAAAGATTTTCCAATTTGTAGCTGAAATGACAACGTTTGGTCAATAATGATTCCTAGATACTGGTAAGCAGTAACCATTTCAATTTCAGCCCATCGAGTCGTTAAAATGGTAGGGTCAGATGGTAACTTTTTCCCATTTGTGAAGATCATGAATTTGGATTTGTCTGTGTTTATCACCAACTGAGTTAAGTGGGACTAAAGCACATCGAAGGCAGACTGTTGCAGTTCAAGGGAGTGTACCACTGACAGAATCTGAGTCATAGGATACAGCATTTGATAAGTTATCACAAAGATCATTTATATTAATGGAGAATAACAGTGGCCCTAATATACAGCCCTGGGGCACCCCTATAGCAATAGCAAGGAAAGAGGAGGCAGACCAATTTGACACACTGAGTTCTTGCTGATTAGTAATTTGAGAACCAGCTTACAGCATGCTCAGACAAGCCAATTTAAAATAGGCTGTTCATTAGGATGGTATGGTCAACTGTATCAGATGCTTTAGACAGATCTATAAAGAGAACAGCACAATATTTCTCTAATCCAGTGGCTCAATTATGTCATTGTCTATTTTGATTACAGCTGTTGGTGAACTGTGATTTTCCTGAAACATGACGGGTATTGCTAGCTAGTGTTCGACCGCGCGTGGATATGAGCGGAAGTTCACTCGTCGACATTTGACATTTGACCCGTGATTTTCTGCAGTCATATCCGCCTGGCGATGTGCCGTATTGCATATCAGATCGCTCCTATTGGGGGACCCTGAGAACACACCAGAAGAAACGGATGGTATTCGATCCGCGTCATCAACGTTCGATGCGGCCATATTGTTGACATCCCCACTAATATTCCTGACTAGCCTCTATCGAGAGGCTTCTACCTCACATTCTTTAGCGATCGTATCAACCCTGGTTGGTTCAACATGGTTTGCTGTGTGGTTCACGGCTGTTCTAATGACAGCAAAAAAAAAAAAAAACAGCGTTAGATTTCTTTGCAATACCCACTGTGAGGAAAAGAGAGGGGAGAGACAGAGAGGAGTTGAGCTAGCGGAAGAGAGACCTATGGCTAGCTAGAATCAATAGGAGAGACTTCAGGCTACTCCTTACAGCCAAGTCTGTTCCGATCATTTTACCTCAGGTAACGTTGGAGTTAGATAAGCCACTTTCCCCAGGAAAGTGTGTGCTTAGCATTCAATCACTGGTAGTTAACGGTTTTATTAGTCAGAGATCGTTTTGTCAGACAGTGAATGTTGCTTGATGTGATAAATGATGCAAGGTGCTAGCTACCGGCGCCTTACATCGTTTTGGTACACAGTAAAAAATGGAGTGTCAATATTGCAGTGTAAACCTATTTTCCTCTGGATAGAGTAGTTATAGCACTATGCAGAGTGAAATCGTCTAAATGGAAGTGTCAAAAGTGAGAGTTAATTCCCACTTCCACACAAGGACAAAATCTACTCTGCAGGGTGATGATTCCCTATAGTGTTAAATATTTTTAGACACCTCATTGTTAATTTTGACACAAAATAGAGTAAAATTAACTCTAAAAATCTTACACTGGCTATAGAGGAAATTTTACACTTATTTTGAGTGGGACCAAATGTTATCTGACAGAGAGTTAAATTCAACTCTTCAAGAGTAAAATTGACACTATGATTTTTACTCTGTAGGAGGCGACATCAAGCCAGCTGATATGACAGTCGATATAATTGACTTACGAGATTCACGGTGAGCTAAGTTAATGTTGAATGGAGTTAATGACTGCATCCAAAAGCGCAAAATGAAATCCTGGTTCTGTAGCTACACTGGCAAAACATAGGTTTTGGCGTCAGCATTAAGATTTTGTATTTGTGTCTTAAGACGCCATAAAATTTCCGGTTAGCACTCTCTTATTGTACAACAGAAATAGCCAGTTAAGACGCCATAAAATTCCCGGTTAAGACACAGAAATACAAAATATTAATGTGGACACAAAAACCGACGTTTTGGACCAAACATGAGTTTACAGAACGAGGATTTAATTCAGGCGCTTTGGGAGGCAGCCAATGTTAGCTAAGTTATATGAAATAGTTATACAATTCCTTACGCCTTCAGCTCCTGTGCCGTGTAGGCATACACTGTGAGGATTAAATAGTGGCAAATATCGGGGTAATCCACAGCTGGCAGCAAAGATATATCTCAGCTAAATGCTGCTGAGTCCAATTTATATGGATCGACGCCAATCAAACAAGTTCTCTCGTCGTATCGCGATAAGGATGCCATGACAGCTCGTTTAACTCAATTGAAATCTTCGCTCTGCTCTTCAGCGGCATGTCAACAATATGGCCACATCGAACGTTGATGACACGCATCAAATACCATCAATTGTCATGCTGCATATCAAACAGAAGAACCTCAGCTACAACAATATACAGGTATAAGCATTTTTACATGCAATTCCGACATGTAATTAATAACCAAACACCAAAATCCCTACAGCACCACCTAGTTAACCCACTCGCCACAGTTTTGATGTTATCGCTCTGCTGCTTCATGCCACATGCACAACCAACAGCTCCAATGAAATCAGAGACTCCACAGATTCCATTGATAAGCCTTTACTCTACTCCAAAGCAGCAAAAGAAGAGGAACAACAGAAACATAAAAAAACTAGAGAATTTATGCATCTGAACAAATCTCAGAAGTGTACCCTTCATTTTGAGACCAAAATGATTGAAATACACCTTATGATTGCAGAGATATGCCCTTTTCAATTTGGGTATGCAATTTTTGGTCTAAAAAACAGGCTAGGGTATAAAGGGTTAATGATAATGTTGAGAAAAAAACACCAGTCCTGCAACACAGATGTCCACATTCTTTTGACCTACCTATCCAGGTATCTATCCCTGCCCTTTATACCGTAAATAACCCCTTTTCCTTTTTTCGTGATGCAACGATTTTCATCATGCATCCAGCTAATTGAAGCACCACAGTCAACAGTCTCTGCGGTAACCTGCATTTTGGATACTGAGGCAGAATATTATGCTTAAAAATGCTACTTTCTTCTCTTTTTACAACACATTGGAGAGCACTTGGCATCATTCCCAACAAATTGCTTATTACCCTTTGGCGGCTAAATATATACATATTCAGCTGTGCTATTATTAATCCATCAAGGCAAATGTGAGGCTCGTTTCTTTTTCCTGCTCATTCACCTGGAGTCACCTGCATTAGCAGTTTTGGTTCTGAGAGAGAAAATGCAGTTTAAGCAAGGTATACAGGGTTTTTTTTTCCATTGGCGGTTTGTTTTATTGTTTCTCGCATCTTTTAATATTTGTGTCTCAAACTATCAAAAAGCAGTTATTCAACAGTTCTTGGAATGTGAGAGCCTATGAATCACTTTAATTTTCGGCCAGCTGATTTGGTGAAAATGGCTACCAGTGGTATATTATTATGTAGTGTTAGTAATGTATTATTGGCTTTTTTGTGTTGACTGTTGCATTTTCAAACCTTGCAAGTAATGCATTTTGTAGCGCTTTTAAGCACTGCTTCACCATCTGTGTAGATCTTGTGATTTTATGACCAGACATAGCAGCCTAGAGTTTTAACACTATACATTTAATTGGAACAGTGTTTGGGGAAAACAAACCCTTTGATATTCCTGCTCATGAATGGTTCTTGTGGTGGAGGGTACAACTTGCAATGTTTGTCATCATTCCAAAATAATTTGGCTCTATCTGTTGGTATTCTCATTTCCCTTTCAAAAAAGCAACTTGCAAAAATCTCATTTGCTCCACTCAACATAAAATGAACTGATATGAGCTAAATCAAGCACCATATAGTTATCAGGGCATCAGAATCATACTAGAAGTGCAAGGGCCAAATATATCTTGACTGTGCCCCCAATGCCCCACCACCTCTACCACCAGTCACCACCTTTGCCATCAATCCCATGTACAGACATGTAATGGAAGGCACGCCACTAGAAACATTCTATTGGTTTCTGCGAGCTTAGTCATGTATGAATTAATCAATCTTCTCATTGGTAATCTGAGTCTAAAAGGTCAGAAACACCTATAACAATAACTGTACCGGCGATAACTTTAGAAAAAAAAAATTGTTAACACTCAAGTGAAAGGTCCTGTCCACACCAAAACTAAAACTGCATCCTGTATAATATCATTCTGGTTCTCTCTGAGTGATTTTTGGAGAGATAAAAGCTGACATTTATTGAAAACGAGTCTATTAAATTCAGAAAGCTGCCAAAACAAACATTTTCACTCATTGATGTGAATGCTTGTATCATTGTTGTTTATAGTCATGATGGCTCTTTGTTGGAACTGTGTGCGACACAGGCAAGGATGACAACTCGTCCTGCTCTTCCTGAAACTGTCAGACAGATTGTGAGAGAGGAAGACAAGCTTAATGAGCAGAACTTATCCGTTTATTTAACAAAGCTCAACATTAAGCCATTTAATTGTCTGGTCGGTCATTTATTTGGAAGATCACTTCATTGCCGGCAGGTTCTACAGTCTCAGTGGGAACAGAGCAGCTTCCTCTGTTCTTCTGGCTGTGCTGGTTCTGGGGTTCAAGGGCCAGCAAGACTCAGATGGAGCAGATTACTGTATGTCAGGGATGTAACATTATTAACATCAAATTTTAGTTTTGTCTGACTGTATTTTACCTTCTGAAACACTAATTGTTTCAACATGTTTGCAAAAGCATGCACTCTATTGAAATATTAACTCCTAAGATTAGTTTAGCTAGCTAGCTTAATGGCTCAACCAGAGAAATCATGTAACACAGAGCGCTGAAATAATTTTATTCATTGCAATGTACACTGTATGCATTTGACTGGTGTGACAATGTCCTATTTTAATTGGATTAAAGTAAGTATTTTTTCAATTTTATGGTTGCCTGTTATATTTTACCTAGTGTCTTAGATTGGATGGGAATGACTGTGAAGTCTTTTTACCATGTGGCAGTGTACGGTCATTTGCGGGGATGCAGTGATTTCCAATGTAAATAGAATTTGGCACAGTGGCATAGAGTTATAGGGCCAATGGCCCACAGGCCCCTTCTAATGCCCTTGGTAGTATTATGTTGTAAAATCTCCTATCACTTTTGAATGCAATTTTTGTTAACAATGACACGCATAATTAAATCTCTGAAGTTCATGCTTCACTGCCTTCCTAAACACAACGTACCGTATTATTTCTGTTGGATTGTTGTTTATTCAGTAAGTTGGAAATAAATAGCAGAAGTTTTGATAAACGACATGCCTGTTGGGGTGAACGAGTTTGTTTATTACCAGGTCATATCCTGTTTTTGACCACTGCAAGTCCATCTTCTCTAAGTAAAGGCCTGCAGTACTTTGCCATCTGATCTTCTGAAAATACTGTACAGGTGCCGTACTGCAATCCATCATGACCACTGAAATGTTTATGCGTCAAGGCATGTCACACTTTACTTCAACACAGAGAGATAATGACCACAGATTAAGATCAATATTAGTTACAAGTGGGAAGGTCATGCTAGGACACTGTTGTTAATGCACTGTTGGCTGATGTCACACTAATTTAAGGTAACTGATTGCAGTATGGTATCAAAACTCATATCTAGTTTTAATATTTCAAATGTAGAGATTCTTTTGATCAGAACAAATCCACTCACTGAGAAATAAAAAAACTGAATTAACTGGAATATTGCTGCATGAAAGGAAGTTATCAGCCCAGTTAAATTTCAGTGTCGTGTGTGTGTGTGCATGCATCCTTTGAGAATAGCTGTTGATGGAGTATTATATTGCATTTATAGTCAAAAATATCTCCATTTAAATAATACAGTAGTTTGCAGTGATAATTATACCCTTAACAAAATGAAGAGAAATCAGTATTCATTTCATGTAATGTTTGATCAAATAGATGACAATAAGTAAAGAGACAATTATATACTGCTCAAAAAAATAAAGGGAACACTTAAACAACACAATATAAGTCCAAGTGTTCCCTTTATTTTTTTGAACAGTATACATAGTAAACACAAAAATAATTGTCTTTTTGAGAGAAATAGTCAATATCTCGTGTGGCCACCCTTTGCTTTGATAACAGTATTTAATCTTTTAGGCACAGTTATCATATTTTTTTTTACTTCCTCCCTCACCAAACCATTCCATAGGAATTGAAGTTCATTCCAAAAAGATTATTACAATGTTACAACAGATTTGCTCAGTCAGATTAAGGTCTGGATTTTTAGCAGGCCAAGACATAACTTCTATGTCACCAGATATTTATCTCTGACTGAGATTATTCTTGCACAACTTAGAATGTGTTTAGGGTCATTATCTTGTTGAAAATAAAATCCCTGACCAATCAGTCTCTTTCCAGATGGTAATTTGGGCCTCACAAGGATGCTGTGATACTTCTTTTAATCTATAATTTTGTCAATTTTAGGAGATCACCGGCTCCTTTTGGGCAGACTGAACCCAAAACCATAATATTACCACCTCTATGTTTTACTGAAGGGGTTAAACAGTCATTTTTGAAAATTCTGCAATTCCACCATGCACTCTAAGAATAAGAAAACCTATGGTGAACTTGCATTGTCAAATAAAGTACATAATGTCTACTGTCCAAAATGATAAGCCATTATTTTATTTACATTTTTACACCACGTTATCCACATTCCAGCATTGCATAATTCTACAAACTTCAGAATCTGCTATTGTCGCCATAAAAAATAACTGACCAATCAAGCAATGGGAAACACTCCGCGCAGACCGATGCGTGACGTTATGACGGCTGGGCGTGTCTTTCGAGTGCGTGGAGTCACTGTGTAAATATTGAAAGTTCCGTTGATGATCAAGAGTGTTTTGAGGGATACCAGTTGTTTGAATTACATCTGAGTGTTTGCTGGAAATCTATATTCAATCCTCGACATTGCTGCAGTGTGCGGTTGTTGGGTATTCTAACGAAACAGGCAATCTGAGTCACCATTTAACCTTTAATACAAAACAGCTACCAGCTCAGGTGGTGTAGGCACCTCTTCTTCCAGCTGAACGAACGCAGCGGCTTTTTTATGCCATCTCACACCCAACATTTACACGCAGTTTGCACAGTACAAAAAAAGCATTTAAATTGCTTATTGTTTTGGATTGCTGAGATCATGTACTTTATTTGGCAATGTAACTTTACTATAGCTTTTTTTATTCTTTAAGTTTGAGTTTAAGGGAAAATTTTGAATTTTGAATTATCAGTCCCAGTCCATTGGAGTTCAATACTTGAAGTACTTGTCCAATCAGACCATTCTCACTCAGGCGAATGACTTTTTTGATTTTTTTAATGTTTTTTTTTTTGTTCTCGTTGCCTACGATAGTATATTTCAATACATTTCCATCAAGAAACTACAGAGAATTAATAAATATTTGGACCCCTTTTAGATGAAAGTGGTGGTGTACAATCATCACTGCACACTACTGTATTCACAACTGATCTGCATGATGCCCCTTTTCATACTGTGATGAATCACACTGATTTGAGATAATAAACCAGCTTTAATCACAGTTTCACTTATGAGTCATAGACAGAACCATCCTGATTCAGATGGCAATCTTTCGAGCCCCAAGCCATTTCACAGGTCACCGATAACCACTGAATGAAGGTTAGTGCTTTCTGTTCATGATTTTGAAACACACCCAAATTTACTCATGCAATGGATAAATATTTCAGAAGGGCACCATTTTATGCTCAAATCACTCCGTTTAAGATGTCCTTAAAACTGATCTTTTCCACTCATCTGCACAATGCTACCTAAAAATTGCAATATTTCTGACATTCTGAGTTCTGAAAAAAAGAGCAACACAAAACATGCAATACTAATAAAATTGAACAGAGTCAAGTACAATTAGCCTGCGTTGTAATGGCCTTTTTGACCGTCCAAATGAATTTTTTCTTGTTGGGCTTCTATATGGTTATACTGGCACAATATGGAGAATACAGTATTGCACATGGGTACTCAGGTACTCCTCACCTATTTAGTCATGTATTTCTTGAAGCGAGTGTACTTTCAGGGAGTGGATGACCAAGGTAGCATGCTGTAACTGCCTCAGTGTTCTGTTTTACTGTAATACTGAGAATTTTAGCAGAAAGTGACTTCTCTTGTTTCAAATTTTCACCATTTATTTTAATTGAGGAAATTCATTGGGTACATTTTCCAATGTCCATCTTTTCCAAGAAGGATGAACATTATGGATTCACCCAAGGAGCTTTCTGGGAAAATAGCTAGAAAAGCTCTGAAATTTAGCCTCACTTAAGACACTTGGAGAAAACTGTCTTAGGGTCTTACGTAAAGATGGAAGATATAAACCCTGCCAAGTTTCTTTGCTTGAGTATATTGGTACAAGATATATGGAGCTTGTCAGAACTGTAGAAGAAGAGAGATACGGCAAGGCCGTATGGTGAATACTTTGTGGATGGTTAGAGCAGTGATTAGCATTAAATGTAAGCCATTTTCGCAAAGATGATGGGCCGTGGAAATATAACCAGACAGACTGTCAGATTTGAAAGCACTTTTTTTCCGGAGATATGTATGTAATTATAATGTAATATGTAACTGTGTATTTAGAGTGATGATCATTTATTCTTTCCCCACAGCTGGCACAGTTTTAACTCAAGGATGCCTCCAGGTGTTTAGTCAGGTATTTTGAAAACTTAGAAAATATATGGTGGTTATATATAGTGATTACTAAAATTACTGGCACCCCTAACTGACAATGCACAGATACTTAAAAAAAATGTATTTTTGGAGGAACTCTCAAACAACAACAAGAGAAATACTGTCTGATAATGATGTTTCAATGGATCCAACCAAAATCATTTACCAATTTAATTAGAAATCAGTTTCCTCCAAATCAAAGTTTCTTCATTACTGACACCCTTAAAGATTATAGTAAATAGCATCTGCCAAAATTAAACCAAGCAATAGATAAAACTTAAATATGAGGAATCTAAGTGTTGAGGAACTATACTCAGCACCATTAAAAATGCACAGGTGAAGTATGTACTGTATTTGCGGCAAATTGAAGAATCAATTGATTTTTATTGCTTTTCCAGTGAGGCACGAGAGGAAATAAAGAAAAGCGCATGGGCTCTAAAAGCGCTTGTTTCCGAAATGCAGTATGTTCATTTTTCACAATCAGCCTTTTCTATGTTGCATTTTATGGAAAAACACAAACTTTGACCATGAAAAAATACACCTTACAGTAAGAATTTCTAAAAACTGAAGTGAAGGGCTATTGCTCTATGGCATAATCTCCATTTTTGTAATTTTGGCATTTTGGAAACAAACTCTTCAAATGAATAAACTAAGTGCACAAACCTAGTGAATTACAATATCCCTGCGGGTAATTATAGCTTAATTGATTCAAATAATTCTGTATTTTGCCTGGAAAGGATGGAAATCTTGAATAAAATTTTGGAACACAGGGGTTAAAAACATCAGATCATGTGATGCCAGTAATGTGGACAGCAGTAAATATGAACCGATGTGACTCTCATCAGAGAATAACCTACAGTTCTATGTTTGGATCAGAATATGTCCTGTGAGTGCACCATGGCTAGACCATGAATGCACACTGTGAGACAACGTAGAGCATATGCATCTGGGTCATTATGTAGTGTTCAGTCTAGTTCCTCATGTAATCCTCGCTCCAGAGTCATGGAGGGTGGACTTCTTCACTTTCTTCACTTCATACAACCCTATAAAGATTTCATTCTGTGAAACAACATGGAAAAATACAATACCATTCACACCAGCCTATTTAGTTCATTCCTCTTTAAATGAAAAATAAACACAAAGGCAAAAAAAACAAGGCATAAATAGCATGGAATACAGGGAATTTTACTTCTTTTCTCAAAAATGACCTTCAAATCAAAACAGTTTACTCGGTTGGTATTCACAGTGCATGCTGGGTAATGTGCTAAGCATGCAAATTTGAATAACTGCTGACACAAGGTTATTGCCCCCTTGGAGAAGCATTCCAGTTTGTTGGGAAATGCAAGAAGCAAAAAAGTATACCATAAAAACCATTTACTGTACAGTTTGCATGATACAGTCCAAAGGGGAAAATAAATGCAATAGAAACTTTTTCTAAATTCTGCTGATGATCTACATGCACATGTTCCTTACTGAACCTTTATCAGTAATTTCTACCGTCTGTAAAATAGAATTTTGCTAGTGTGTCTGTACTGTTAGCATTTTTCACCGTGTAAGTTACTCTCTTTGGCTTTGCCAGATCATGTGAAAGGGTGTTGGATGGAACAATAAAAATAGAATGAATAAATATGAGTTACGACTTGTAAGATTCTTTCGATTTTTAAGTTTGATATCCTGATAAACAATCGTGAATTATGCAATCCTGATTGACTGAAGAACTGTGAGAATACTATTCCTAAAAATTGGAAAAACTTGTAAATTTGGTGCAGAAAGATGCATGTTGTTTGGTTTAGACCACAGACTGTGTAAAACTATGGACGAAGTCACCTTGTCATCAGCTATACATTTTTTTGCGGGCATGGTGAAGAGCACTTTGGCGCATGGACATGCAGTTTTTGAGGCTTTGCTATGTTGCAGTTTGGAGCCAGAGTTTTTGCGCAGTGCGGCCATTGAGTTGTTCACTCATTGCATAAGATGCAGTGACTTAACTTGCTCCTGATTTGTTTTACAAAATATAGCTCTTTCTTTTTCAGTGTTTACATTATTGTTAACTTTAATTGTGAATGGTGTCCTCACCCTGCACTGGAGCCACAGCAGAGCTAATGAGCAACATCTCTCAGGAATACCGGGAAATAAGACTCAAAAATGACATCTCTTTGAGGCAGCTCGGTTTGGATTTACTATCCACCTCAAGAGCAATACAGGAAGTGAATCAAAGATGAAAAGGCCACATTTTAACATTAGTACACAGATGAGGCATTGGACAATCTCATTACTACCATCAGCAATGACTCTGGATTTCCTGTTTATTCAGGGACAGTTCGTCCCTCGCATTCCAGCTGGTACGTGTGACGTGAGAGGGACTTGTCCTATCCTGAATGAGCTGGACTTTCCGAAGGTACTCTAAATATAGAAGCTGGGTTTCAGGGATCACTTCGACTGTGACGTCATCTGATCTTCTCAAACAAGGTGACGTGGGTGTTATAGTGAAACGTGGCTATATGATTTGGGGAATTTGGAGAGAAGCAGCATTGTAAAGAGCCAAGAATGTGAATTCACCCTCAATAATGTCATTTATTTATTTATGTTTATTTGAGAGAGACATTAACTCGTGAGTCAGTTGTATCAGCCGTCTGTAGGCAGGCGCTTCATGTTTGGTATTGCTTATCGGACTCCGTATGCTGTATCACATAACATGCATCACGCATCCCGCATCATGCTGCAGTCAACACAGTAAAGTAAAGAGGAGTTTCAGTGGCCCCTGCGATGGAAAATGAGAAGACATTGGCAAGAAACTATCAGACAGAGGTGAAGACTGTTCCAGCTCTGATCTGTTCAGTGACTTTGCAGCTTACTGCAAAAAAGTCCAGGCTAAATCCTGCTAAAATCGATCAGTCACTCATCTGCGCCCTGTCATTCACTCATTCACATGTGTACTCATTGCTGAGGCCCTTACTTATTCTCACCCACTCATGCTCTCTCACTCCCTTACTCACCCATTTTGTCAGTCACTCATTGATTTCTTTTTTAATACAAAGGGAAAATTTGGTCCTCATTTTCACAAACTCATTTTAATTTGGTCTCATTGAAAGGACATAGGACTAACTAAAAACCAAGCGTAGCAATAGTTGAGTAGTGGATAGTAGTCCTCAAAAAGCAAGAGTTACAACAGACATTGTTTGTACCTCTGCCAGGGGATAGTGTTTTTATCTTAGAAACCTATAATGATGCTGCCCCGCAGTGCCCATCTGTTATTTGCCCTGATCTGTCAAATGACCAAGAGATAATGAAAAACATAAAACTGCAAGAGAAGGGCTCTCTGGGTGAATTCCCTTCCAAAGGACTGTGCTAACCTTCAGTGTCATCTGTTACGTGTGTAGCATCCATCGCTGACAAAATAACTTAACATGTTGTGTGATGCATTCAGTTATGAGTGAAGTATGCAATTAAATAATAAGTGAAGTTTCTGAGTGAATACTGCAGTAATTTAACAGTTGTAATGCACAAATTTCAGACAGATGTACTTGCATATTTTCAGGTACATATTTTCATTTTTTAAGCGTTTGATGGACACTTTTCATACGGAAAAACCTGTTATTAAAAAAAGTTCAGCTCATGTTTGGTACCTTTGTTGTCCTTCTTGAAACTCTTTGTACCATGTGTAATGGATTGCAGCAGGGCTGCCAAGCAATCCTGATCCTGGAAATCTACTATACATATACTCTAGTTTTTTTATTCTTACTCTAATTTTGACCCTACTAATTAGCAGCTCAACGGAGACCAATCGGAACATCCTTGCGGGTTTCTGTAAAATTGCATGAACGTCAACATCGGCTCAAACCTCATTGCTTGGACGCCATGAGAAGAATATTCCCCAACCAATCAAATCACACATGACAGACGTACAAGCAAGCCGAAAAATTCTAACTGAGAAGAAAATTGTTTAAACTTGTACAAGGAAAACTTGTATACTAAATTATCTGAGAGTTAATACTGGCAGAAATATATGATTCACAAAATGTGTAATCAAGAGCGGCATTATCACCAGGGCATGTCAGAGTTATGTACCTTGTAAGTAGTGCCTGCTGTGCGTGTTTGCAAACAGACAAAACCCAGTTTTTTTGACATGGCAACCACCCATTATGGTACGAGTCGCCAAAGAGTTTGTCAGAGTGACGGTTTGTAGTTACGATGGAATGCAGACCCTAGTTGTTGAATGAGCTGTGCTTTGTTTAGGTTGGGGTGAAAACCTCCAGGATGGTAGATCTCCTGGAACAGGATTAGGCAGCACAGGATAAAAGTATACATACTCACCAGAAAAATGTACGTGTTAAAAAAAAGTGTACAAAACCACTGGCGACCAGGGCTTGATTCTTGAATTTTGAACAACGAGCCTGGACTGTTTTTCAAAAGCCACAACAGTCTTTTAAAAACCACAATTGCCTACCCCTAAAACCCGAAACCCTAACCTTTACTGAACCCAAACACAATCTCTAACCTTAAGGAAGTGTACCCGACAGTCCCTTCCCAATTTGCAGCCCTGTAGCGCAATAGCCAATTGAAAAAGCTGCCGACCACTGCTCAGCTGGTACGAAGCGGGGCTTGTACCCGCGACGTGATGGTCACTTCTGCTTCGCAACGCGATGTGAGTTCTCATGTGAGTTTACTGAGTGAGCTCTAATCATTTGTTTTATTTTTATGGCGCAGTGCTGAGCAAGTGGGGATGGGTGGTATCAGATGGTGGGATGGAATCAACGTGTATGGTTGTTTCCTTGTGAGGATATGTCGGAATGAAAATGTTTGTCACACATTAAAATAGTAATGCATAGCATAATGACCTGCAAGGGCTGATATTGCAGTCAGGATGTTGCACTAAAATTATATGTATAGCACTTCCACTGGATTCAACAAATGTTTTTTAAGATTGGGGGCCTATTTTCTTTTTAGGGTTTTGCGGTGTTTATTAACAAACCAAAACAAACTTCACTTTCAACATCGCATCATGAAAACAGCGTATCACTATATGTACACACATTGGTGTGGACATCTGGACCATAACAGAGAAAAAAGAGTTGGTGGCTTTGATGAGTCAGCTGCCAGCCCTTTTCATTTACCCAAATGTTTTTAACGCAACGGAGCATTAGTGCTCTGTTTAGGGCTATGGCCTCAAGGGGACTCATAATATTTACAGGGAAATGCTTTAATAGTGGTCTTTGTGCTGTTCCTTTTGGATGGAATAGCCTTTTAAGGGGGCGATAAAATATACACCTGAGACATTTGTCCCAGCGCTCCAACTTCTACTAGCTCGGTATTACGTTCACCGACTTCCAGCTTTGATGCCCAGAAAATATTTACAATAAAATCAAAAGCTGTTGAAAATATTGCCTCTTATCTGCACAACACAAACAAGCTGAAAAATGTGTGTTTAGGCTGGTCTTACCCCTTCCACTAGAGAGCTGGTAGTGGCCTTTCATTTTGTTACTATGCTGAATATAAGACTACCTATTGTGAAAAATCAACAAACCAGCTGGCATTGAGTTGAGCAGTTAACTGCCTTTCCCTGTTTGAACTGATTCAGTTTTAATCGTTGAATTCTCAGAATAATTTCTGGGAAACCAGTTAAAAATCTGGTGCTGTAATACAGTGCTGTGAAAAAGTATTTGTTCCCTTCCTGGTTTCTTCTATTTTTGCAATTTTGCCACAATTAAATGTGTCACATCATCAAACTTATTTTATTAGGTAAAGACAACTTAACAAAACAGAAAAAGCGGTTTTAAAATGATGATTTTATTTGCTGAGGGTAAAAAAGCTTCACAACACTATCTGGACTTGCGTGATAAAGCAATTGTCCCCTTAGCTATGCACTCAACCAGTAGAACAAATTTAATTGATAATTGGGTTCAATTTCACTAGACACACCCAGGTATTATTCCCACACTGCAGACGGGTCCGGCCCGGATTCGGCATAGACAGACACTCCTGGGAGACTGCTGGCATGGCAAGCGGTATGTTAACTGGATCTGGGCCAGGTCTGGCAATGATGTCGCAGTTTATGCAATGGCATGACACCTGTGCCGATTGTGTCCAAGCTGGCCCTGTGCTGGCGCATGTGTGGGCCAGCTCTGGCAATCCAGATCTAAGCCACAATAAGGCCATCATTCTTGCTGTATATGGGCCAGAACTGGGCCGCGAAAGTGCATTATATGGGCCAGAACTGGGCCGGACCAATTTTTCAATGTGGGTTACTGCAAGCCATGTTCAATCTAAACATAATTTCTATAGAATTTGTCTGGCTAAGTGGGCAAAAAGGTGCATATGATGCCGAGATCGAAAGAATTCGAGGAATAGATGCGAAGCAAAATTGTCTGTCAATGTGGAAATGGTTACCAAAGGGAGATAAAGCCATTTCCTAGGCTCTGGGACACCTGCAAAATCTGGTGAAAGCCATTATCAACTAATGGAGAAGGCTTGGAACAGAGGTGAACCTTCCCAAGAGTGGCCAGTCTTCCAAAATTCCTGCAAGAGCACATCAGTGACTCATCCAGAAAGTCACAAAAGAACCTAACATCTATAGAACTGCAGGCCTCACTTGCCTCAGCTTAAGTCAGCATTCACGATTCAACCGTAAGAGAGAAGCAACAATAATGGCATCCAAGAGCTACAAGGCGAAAACCACTGCTAACCAAAAAGAATACAAAGGCTCATATATTTGTCAAGAAACATCTTGCTGACCCCAAATACTGTTGGGATAATATTCGGTGGGCTGAAGAGTCAATTGTGGAACTTTTTGGAAGACATGGGTCCTGTTCAATCGAGTGTAAAGTTAACACAGCATTGTACAATATAAGCATCATAACTGTCGAACACAAGCCTTTGTGTGTGTGTGTGTGTGTGTGTGTGTGTGTGTGTGTGTGTGTGTGTGTGTGTGTGCGCGTGCGCGTGTATGTGGTGTGTGTGTGTGCTGTGGTGGTCTGGGATTGCTTTTCTGCTTCAGGACCTGGACAAGTAGCTCAATTGATGGAACCATGAATTCACAAAAGAACCTTGACTAACATAAAAAGAACTGCAGGCCTCTCTTGCCTCAGTCAGTGTTTGTGATTTCATGATAGAAAAGAGACTGAGCAAAATGGCATCCATGGGAGAGCTGCAAGGTAAAAAGTAACAGCTGACCTAAAAGAACAGAACAGTTCATCTCACACTCGTCAAAAAAAAAAAACCATGTTGATCACGCCCAGAAATTTTGAAACACTATTCTGTGGACTACTGAGGACTTAAAAGTGGAATGTTTTGGGAGACATGGGTTGGTTACATCTGGCAAAAAGTTAGCACAGTATTTCACAATAAGGACACCATATGAACAGTCAAACCCAGTGGGGTGGTTTGATAATCTGGGGCTGCTTTGCTGCCTCATGACCAGGGTGACGTGCCACAAAGGATCGAACCATGAATTCAGCTCTCTATCAGAAAATCCTGTACAGCTCAAATGCATTTGGGTTATGCAGCAAGACAATGATCTGAAGCATAACTGCAAGTCCACCTCTGCAAGAAACAAAATGAAGGCTTTGGACTGGACAAGCCAAAGTCCTGACTTTAATTTGATTGATATACTGTGGCATGACCTTGAACCGGCAGTTTACGCTCAAAAACTGATGTGGCTGAATTGAAACAATTCAACAAAAAAGACTGAGTCATAGTTTCTTCACAGCAATGTAAAAGATTGATTGCCAGTTATCGCAATTATCGTTCACAACAAGAGATGCAGCAGATATAGTAATATGACCAGCTCTAAACTCAGAATGAAAAGTATTCAAAATGCAAATTCTATTTAAAAATAAAGGAAGCTGGGCTATTTATGCCTAATCATTTTTGAATCACTTGTCACCTATTCTGCCCTACAAAGCCTAAGTGCAGTAAATACATATTGGGTAAAATGTGAGTTACACAGTTTTGGGTCTGAAAGTATATGGAGGTCAGGATTTATTTGGACAGAAATTATAGCTTGGTAAATCAGTTAGCCATAATCTACCAAAGATGTGCTAACTATTCGTTTGTTGCGACAGCGAATAAACTCCGAGGCCAGTTTTCACTGTTGAAATTATTGCGTAGTTACTGCACTTAGCCTTTGTAGGGCAGTATTCACCTGTTCACCCACGGAATGTTCCAGGTTGGTGTTTTCCTGAAGATTCCAAAACTTCTCCAGTATGCTAATTCCTCTGTCACAAAATTTGTCCTAAATATTCTCAAATTCGGAATTCAAGATTTACAAATATCAATGCAGTTGTTAAGTTGAATGTTAAAGGAAAAGAAAACAGCTTTTCAGCTTTTACCCAATAAAAGTACACTGCCCTGACTGTTCAAATATGTTCTTGGGTATTTTTTGGGAAAAGGTAAAAGACCAAATCAGCAGGAAAAAATCAGATTTATACGTTGTGTGTAGTACGGCATGTTTGTTGGAATCGGGGTAGCTTACTGCGTCACCTGGATACCTGAACTCTTGAGCACGCAGAGGTTATAAATGAAATGAAACCAGTGGCATAGCGAGAACTAAAAATTTGATGGGGCACAGGACACCCCTTTAAAATAGTTATAGTCTCCTGACTTGCTCTCCATCATTTTCATAATTATCAGCATTTTCACTCCAAGAACACTCCACGTTATCAGGTGTTGCTAGTTCTCCCCGATGACAACTATCATTCAAGTGGACATGTAATTTGGTGCATTTAAATCAGCGTCATTCAAAATTGCATACCTGTCAACTCTCACACAAGTGCCTTAAGTCTCACTCTAAGTCAGATCAGGATCTTATGCCATAGTCAGCAATCTCACACTTTATTATTTTATTTCGGAAAACAAAATATATTATATTGCCGAGTCCCACTTTTCAATCAACCCATGCTGTACTGAGAGTGAAAAGCGAAATTTCATTGGAATCAGTCTCTGATCAGTTATTATTCAATCAACGCATACACTATTGCTCAGAAGTTTGGGATCACTTGGAAATTTTCTTGTTTTCCATGGAAACACACATGAAATTTGGCTGAATTTGAATATAGCAAACGAACAGAACATGCTCACATGGTCTGAGTTTGAAATAATGATTTTAATGGAAAATGATGAATATGTACTTCAAACTTTGCCTTCATCAAAAAAAAAAACCACCTTCACTGTTGATGCTGAAACTGGTGTTTGACGCGAACTATTTAGCGCAGCTGCTAGTTGACAACCTGTGGGGCATCTTTGTTTTAAACTACACACTCTCAGATATTTGTCTTCTTGCACAGTTGTGCATCGGGGCCTCCCACTCCTTTTTCTGTCCTTGTTAGTGCCAGCTTGTGCTGCTCTCTGAAGGGAGTAGTTGACAGCATGATAAAAGATTTTAAGTTTTCAATTTCTCGCATTGAATAGCCTTCTTTTCTAAGCACAACAGTAGACTAATGAGTCTCTAAATGTAGTTCTTTCTTTCTGGCCATTTTGAGCCTGTAAACAACCAAGAACTGCTGATGCTTCAGGTACTAAACCCTGAACTCATTAGTTCAACGGTTTTCAGCTGTGCAAAACATTTGCAGAAGGGTTTTCCAATAATCAATTAGCCTTATAAAATGCTTAACTTGGATTAGCAGCCATACCAGGAGATTGATGCAGAGGACTGACAGTTGCTGATATTAGGTCTCTATGCAAAAATGTTGATCATTCTTTCAAAATCATCTGATTAATTTTAATTGTTTGTGAAATGGAAAAAAATGTTTGTGAAATGCATGAAAATGTATTTTTCTTTGGAAAACAAAGAAATTTGCAAGCAATCCCAAACTTTTGAGCGGTAGTGTATTTAAGAGATTATCACGCGGAACTGAAGTCCTTGTGCATGGAAGTTTTTCAGTTTCATGTACGTTTCGGTAGATTTCTCCTCTAGAAGCATGGAAACCTATCATGACTCCGAAATTCTCACGCTTCTCTTTTCTCAGGGGTGAGAAGCTACGAAATTACATAAAGACCTTTCAAATGGTGTTTCATCTCATTGAAGGGGACCTATAGCTAGGCAAAATGCCAATTTTGGTTCAAAATTTTAGTTTTTGAGGTGAAGTGGTTTTTGAACCTGAAGTGGTCCTTCAAATAGTCCACAGTATGGAGTCGTGTTCTGAAGGAAACATTCGTCACGAACACTGTCTTCAAGGCTGGAACAGCTATGTGTGTGGTGACCTTCAGTGATGGCCAACGAGGAATTGCCTCCATTCTTAGGAAACTTGGCATAAAGGCAGGGGCACAGTCAATGAAAGGCTGTCACAAAATGGACAGAAAATACGTGAAACAGAGTGAAAAACGTGCCCTAGAACGTGAAAAAAGAAACGAATAGATGCTCGACAAGCACGTAAAACTAGGTAAGAAACACAGATTGAAGAAGAAGGAGTTACTTATGAGGCTGGTGCCTTTTAAAGAAGTTAAAAAATCCTAAAAATCACTAAAAACAAGATACTAAATATATTCCTCCTGAGAACATTACTGTCAAAGTTCGATCACGTTATTACTGCCGAACTAAAATCATCTTTTTCTAAAAATACAGATACAAAATACAAACAAGAAAATACAGATTTCTCAGCAACTGTACATCCAATTAACTTCATATTTGGCAGTTTTCTTCATTTTGTTATGATCTATGTCTGTACAGAATAATCAAAACTAATTTCTACACAATTTAGATAGATCAGCTGATTTTATGCTGTCCAAGCGCGTCAAGACATCCGGGACATTGCCACTTAAAGTATTTTTGGATCGGCTAAAAGTAACTTATTATAAAGTAACTTATTATCTATCAATATAATGAAAAGAAGTAAGATAACTTGGCTGAATGAAGAGAAATTTCATTTTTTCTAATGGTTGTTAAAACCCATGCCGCAAAGTGTCCTGTTCGCAACGCAACTAATTAGGGCTAATTGAATCAATTATCACAACAGTAGAAAGTTCAAATTTCCACCCAAGCAAAGTATTATGGTCCATTATATTTTGAATTAAGTGTTATAGTTCTACATCAAATAGTGAATTAGTTATAGCTAATTAAATTCTCATAATGTCCTGTCCGGAACAAAAAGTTTACTTTGGAATCGCCCTCACAATAAAAAAAAACAAACAAAAAAAAAAAACAATGGAACATCCAGCCTGAATACTTCCCCTCATTTTCACATTTGAAGAATATTAATTTTGAAATGAAAATCATCTGATTTGAACTCTGGAGCTATAGTGGAGATTAATGAGAGTGAAAACGCAGTTGAGGTTGCTGATATACTGAATGATACTTAATTAAATATGGAGACTTGCTTTGCAACAAAGAATTTCCATATTTTCTGGGAATTGGAGGTTTTTCTGCTGTACCATAGGTCTGCATCCTTTTACAGAATATGGAGGATATCTTTTTGGAAAATAGTACTGTTGTCCGGAAGTGGGTATAACTTACAGGTGTTGCGTAACTGCGCATACTCAGTTCTGTGGCATCAAGTCTGAAGTCTGGTTTGGCCAACCAGGCAGTTTCCCTGAAGTTTAATTGAATCCGCCCTGGATACACTCCCACTTAACTCACATCTGAATTTCTAACGGAAGAATGCAGGGCCAGTATTGGAATGTATTGAAGAAAAATTGAATAATTGCCGGTTCACGTTCAAACAAGCTTTCTGTTTTCCAGATAATAGAAAGTAAACAGAAAAAGGCCACTCCTAGAAACTGGGAGCAGCCAAAAACTTACAATATGTCGCAATTAATTGCTATTAAAGCAGCAACAAGGTTAGTTTCCCTGTATCACAGGAAGACAGTTCTATCTAGCGGCTGGACAAAGGAACTGACGGAAGTGAAATATACTGAATGTCAAGGCTGGACTGCTGATCTTGGATCAGTTTGAATTGTTAGCCAGTACTGGATTACATTTTAATCTTTGAGGGAAAAAGTGATCCTAGATCAGTACTTTATCACTGAGATTCTTTATGAAGAGAACCCAAAAGCTTGGCTTTTCAGCATCCCTCATTGTTCAAATAGCCAAGGAAAGATTAATAATGAATAAATGGAGGGCCTGCTTCCTAATGCTGCATGGAGAATGAATTCATGACCATAATCCATTGAAATGGATAAACATAACAGCTGTCAAGAGATAATATCTATGCAGGAATGCAAGAACTCACGTGAACTGAAAGCTTTTATATATATATATATATATATAATATATATATACACATACACACAGCGCCCTCCATAATTATTTGCATCCCTAGTTAAGATGTGTTGAAAGCCTTAAAATAAATCCAGTTTTTATTGCGGAAGCATACTCTCACAATGAAAATTGTAAAAAAATGTAACCTTCAACTCAAATGAATTTTAGGGGAAAAAACTAATCCCTGACTAAGAAATAATTATTTTTCATAAAATCACCTGTTACACAATTATTGATACCCCTAACAAGTCCTAGGAAATAAATGTTATTGAAGCTTTTCTGTCTTTTCTACCGCAGTTAACAAAATTGATCAGAGTATCTAGGAACATTAAATTAGTAATTCATCACTTCCTGTTTCCCTGGGGTATAAATATGATGTGACACAGGGGCCATTTCTCTTATACGCTCTTCAACATGGGAAAGACAAAGGAACACACCATTCGAGTAAGGCAGATGTGTGTCGACCTTCACAAGTCAGGCAATGGCTACAAGAAAATGGCCACTCGCCTGCACCTGCCCATATCTACTGTCAGAGGAATCATTAAGAAGTTTAAAACAACTGGAACAGTAGTAAACAACTTGGACGAAGACGCAAGGTTATTTTGCCGCCACGCACAGTAAGGAGGATGGTAGAAGAAATAAAAAGTTCTCCAAAGCTCACTTTTAAAGAATAGCAACAAATGGTAGCATCTTGGGGTCAGAAAGTCTCCAAAACAACCATCAGGTGCTATCTACTTGCCAACAAGCTGTTTGGGAGGCATGCACGGAAAAAACCTCTTCTCACTCACAGTCATAAATGCAACTGTCTGGAGTTCGCTAAGCGGTACTGGGACTTCAACTGGGACCGTGTGATTTGATCAGATGAGACCAAGATAGAGCTTTTTTTGGCAACAAACACTCTAAGTGGGTCTGGCGGAACACAAAAGATGAGTATGCAGAAAAGCACCTCATGCCCACTGTGAAGTATGGGGGAGGATCGGTGATGCTGTGGGCATGTTTCTCTTCCTGAAGCCCTAGGAACCTTGTTAGGGTGCATGGCATCACGAACGCTTTGAAGTACCAGGACATTTTAAATCAAAATCTGGTGGCCTCTGCCCAAAAGCTGAAGATGGGTCGTCACTGGGTCTTTCAGCAAGATAATGACCCTAAACATGTGGCCAAATCTACACAGAAATGGTTCACCATCACAGAATCAAGCTCCTCCCATGGCCATCTCAGTCCCCAGACCTCAGCCCCATTGAAAACCTGTGAAGTGAGCTGAAGAGGAGAGTGCAGAGGAGAGGACCCAGGTCGCTGGATGATTTAGAGAGATTGTGCAAAGAGGAATGGTCGAAGATCCCTCTTTCTGTATTCTCCCATCTTGTGAAACATTATAGGAGAACATTAGGAGCTGTTTTGTTGGGAAAAGGGGGTTGTACAAAATATTAACATCAGGAGTGCTAATAATTGTGGCACACATGATTTAATGTAAAAGAATTATTTCTTAATGTGGGATTTTTTTCCCACTGAATAAATGCACTTGAATTAAAGGTGGATTTTCCTCTTTTTCACTGTGGTCCCATATTATTTAGAAAAAAACTGAATTTATTAGAAGCTAAAGAACACATCTTAACCAGGGGTGCCAATAATTATGGAGGGCGCTGTATATATGTAATGCTTTGTATTACTTTGAACATAAATGCCTTTCTTTGGATGTATATCACAACTGGAAACAGTGGGTCCAATGCCACTTATTTTTCAAATGTTTTGTCAGCTAATCCAGAGTGACTTGGAGGGGCTCATTTGTATTGGGGGACAGGGCCTGTTTTGATGTCTTTTTCTGTGGTTTAGTGTGTGGGTGTTATGAGTGTATGCCGATTACACGCAAAAAGGCAGTTCTCAGAAAAACACTTCGAAAACTTGAAATCCATTAAAGTTCTTTGACCTCATTATTGTAAACTGTTTGTACAAAACCGCCTGTTGTAGGTGAATAAGACCCACCATGTGTTCATCTAATTTAATCATTGTTTTTGTGGATGTGACAGCAGACACAGATGTGCCTTAGAAATGTATTGATTTCAAAGTTTAATTTGGGAGAATTCAAATATTATGAGGTCCACCACTATTCTGATGGCTGCATTATTTTTAAAGGGCTGTTATTATGACACTGCTTGATATGGACATGAATAAGCTGCAATTAAAGATAACCTTTAATCTGAGGCATGTACATCTGTATCAAATTATGAGTGTCAGAATCACAGATGTAATGCAAAACACGCAAACTTTGCTTGATCTTATTCATCTCTTTTATGACCAGTGGAATACACATACCGTAGCTGATTCAAGTCAAACAATCAATATTTTAGGCAGAGAAGTGTATGGGTGAATGTGTGATGGATGTTGCTTGAAAATGTGTTCTCAATCTTGTTTTATTGGAAACATAAAATAAATGCGGTAGGTGAATGCAAATTAGCCCCTTAAACTCAATTTTTCAATGATGTTTTCCCTTACGTGGGTTTAACATCAGAAAACCTTTTTTTTTTCATTTTGTTGAACAATGTAACATACATATTCTGTATCTGCTGGCAGCAGCACTTCACTGAAGCTACATTTCACTAATACTGAGAGAAATATTCAAACCCAGGACACCATGTTTTATGACCACAGCATTACATCAAATGAAAAAATATAATTTTACACACATTTCCCTGTAATTCAGCAGGACATATTTGACATCATTGGAAGCCTTGGGATCTCCAGTACAGTTAAAAATGGGCCTGAAGGATCACAGGTTTGAGTACAGCAGCTGCATTTTGTTTTTATGGGGTTAAAGTACAGTATTAGCTGGTTGAAATGTTGATAGTTACAGTAAGTTGCCTTCTCAGATGTTTTTGTGTAAATAAATAAAACCTCAAAATTACCATAAAGGATGAAGAATGTGACTGGAAAAAGTTATTTGACAATTGAGTCATCTTTAAGTGGATGACTCAGGGATTTGTGGTTTTATTTAGCCATAGAAAATGCAATTCTAGCTTTGCAATCTGATCCTAAAGTCTTGTCAAAGATGAGATTCAATTTTTAAACATTTAAGAAAAGGGTTACCAAAAACTTGTGTTATCAGCACTGAAAGTAAACAAATTCAGCCTCATAAAAAGTATTCTTACCTTGCATAATTTGCAAAAGAATTACATATTTTAGCCATATTTGATGGCAAATTATAATAGCACCTCGTCCCGACATACATTCTGCAGTGACAGGAAAATGAATTCCCCCATTCATAGTGGCCAGTGGCTGTGGCTGTGGCTACAGCTCCACAGAGCAACATGTTGTGCATGCCATCAAATTCAAAATGAGCAAATATTTTTCATGAAATGATAAAATGTCTCACTTTCAACATCTGATATGCTTTCCCTGTTCTATTCTGAATAAAATTTGGGTTTATGAGATTTGCTAATCATTGCATTTTGTTTCTATTTACAATTTACACAGCATCCCAACATTTTTGGAATTGGGGTTGTAGGACAATGCACATGCTCTGTTTCTGGTTGTTGCAGTGCTTCACTGAAGCTACATCTCACATACTGAGAGAAATATTCAAACCCAGGATGCCATTTTTTATGGCCAGAGAATTACGTCAAATGGAAAATATCTCGATACTCTTTGTCATTTTATGCACATTTCCCTGTAATTCAGCAGGACATATTTGGAATCATTGAAAGCCTTGGGATCTCCACTAAAATTTTAAATAGGCCTGAGGTTTCACTGGTTTGAATACAGCAGCTGCATTTGACAAACCCATATTTGGGTCCACAGGTTTTTTACTTCTGTAATAAATAAAGGTTGCCAAATGAAAAATATTTAAAAAATCAAACGAAATAAAACCAAATCCTCAATTTCCAAAAAAAAAAAACCCCATTTGTCCATAACTGAACAGATGTAGGCTGTATTTCACCATATTATTAAGAAGACTTTGTAACTGCAACTTTTTCTTCTATCTAACCTTTGTACCAATGTTTTCTCAATCCTTTGACAGATAAAGATTCACAGATTTTGGATGACCCAATGACTGATTTTGTTTTTACTTGCTAAATACACAGTAATTCATGGCTACATTTTATTTGGTGTTTATTTGTTTGACAATATGTCCAACCACACTCATTGAGCACAACCACATAAGCTCCAAATATGTACTCTAAAGATCAAAAGTTGCCAAAGAAAGATAACAGTTTTTGAGATTCATGTCCAGGTGATATCCAACATGATAGTCAAGCATTCAAGTTTTATGCTTAACTTCTGCTTCTGAGGCAGAGGACCTTAGCAGGCCGTGCATTCAATTTAGTGTATTGCCATTGGACAGAGAGATGCATAATTTAAGCCTTTATTCCACGCAGCTTCTGTGTGAATTGCTGTGAAGGCCACTCATAGTCTGCTCTGCCATGGTCTAAATATTCTTGGTCCAGCAATTCTTGATAGTTAAGGTGACTCATTCTGGCATTCATTAAATTGAGGGGTTTTCTGGAGGCAGATACAATCTCCTCCCACTTCCTAAGAAATTATACCTCTGCTGAAAAGTTCAGGACAACTGGGAGGGTAATATCTATCAAACTAACCTGTTGTAGTTTCATTAAACACCCACAGACTGAAACTCTCTGCCAGAAGCAGTACCCTACTTTGCCTCAAACAATACCTGTTTATTCAGGTACCTGCCCTTACTTGCTAGAAGAGATTGAAAAAACCAACAATACAAATTCAGCAAGGGTAAAGCCACTTTCACACCGGACGCGAAACAAAATTTTTTGCACGACAGATTACATTCAAAGTCAACGCCAAGACGCGAATACACGCGCGAATACACTTTGAATGTCATCTGTCGTGCGAAAAATTTTGTTTCGCGTCCAGTGTGAAAGCAGCTGAGTACAATTTATGACAAAAGTAAAATCCTCATTGTCTGAGAACCTGGTATGATTCGTGCCATATCTCCAGCAATCCATTCAAGACAGAACTACCTTGCAGAAAATATGGTAATTCATATCATGCTGTAAAATAAATAGTTCTATGATGACAAATAAATAAATAAATTAATAAAAACCAATTCTGGGCCAAAGTTTATTCTATGAGATAATATTTTTTTCCAGCAATCTAAAATGAAGTCAGAGCAAATTGTACATCAACTAATAATCCAGTTCCCTGGATTCTAACAAAAGGTATTGCGAAATACTCAGCATGACTCAGCTTAAACTTGAGTCCTCTACCAAATGCATCCTTCAAACACAATGAAATTCTGCTATCACAAGCGCACAGAGAGACACTTCGTGCCCCCTGATGTGGAGTCCTCTGTTGCGCAAAGATGGAGATGCTCAGTGAAGCATATTAAGGGGCTAAACTTTGTATGATGGCAGAAGGTGTATCCCCTTGGTCTGAAAAAAAAAAGCATTCTTTGGGAGTGCCAAGGTACAGCTAAAGACTGCGAAGGCTTGGCAGCTGGTAGGAGGGGTAGATAAAGAATTTTTTGCTCTTCCAGATGGACAATCGTTAGAGAAATGGCCTGTTTGTGTTTTTTCTAGGACACCATTTAACATGGCACACTGACATTGTTCATCTCACTTTACTGCAGGTATTACCTAATACAGTGTTTGAACTACTCTTCTAGAGTTTTGGACCAGCAAGTATCTATGGTCATGCTGGTACTGGAGGTAGGGAACAAGAACAGGCCCGGTCTTGCTTTTCTTGCAGTACCGTCATCAACCTTTCTGTCAGAAACTGGGGTGAATGTATGACTCAACAACTTGCACAACTTCTATTCTTTCATTTTCAGATTAAGGTAGGGGTAGTAATACCCTTAATACATAGATTTTTATTACATTCAGTTACAGAACTGTATGTTGTCTATTTTTAATGCAAGAAATGAATATGACTTCTATTACATAGATTATCCAAGTGTCCCTTTTTATAATCATGATACTACAGTAGTATCATGAGTATAAAAATGGACACTTTGACAATCTATGTAATTAAGGTCATATTAATTTCTTGTTTTAAAATAGACAACATACAGTTCTGTAATTTTTATGCTTAAGCAGTAATTTGTCTTTGCAGTGATCCTCAGGATTGTATAAACACATCTACTCTGAGTTTTGGAATTCTTCCACTTAACTATACAAGCTGAAAGACGCAACTCTCGGCTGCTTGATGACTGTTTTGTATAATCATAGAGTCCAGGTCATCGGTGCCATACAATTTGTTTGAAGATAGAAAAAGAAATGACGTCAGGGTTGATTTCCTATTGCGTTGCAAAATACCCGTACACTAAAGACTGACACATAGCCTTAACATGAGTGACGTAATGATTGTCGCTGTTCAGGAGCAGGATTTTCATATTTGATGTCACATTCTGCTTTAGTAGATCAAAAAATGACCAAAAGAGCCTTGAATCTATAAACCATACAGTTTAATATGCTTTCAACAGCAGTTATGAAATAATCGAAGAGTTTGTTTCCAAAACGCAATAAGTGCCAAAATTGCAAAAATTGAGATAATACCATAGAGCGATAGCCCCGTGTTTCTTACGCATAGTGTAAAAGCCAATTTTAAGAAATTCAGACTATAAGGTGTATTTTTACTGAGTCAATTTTTATGTTTTTTTTTTAATTAAATGCAATAGGCACCAACATAGAAAAAGCTGATTTACTCAAAATGAGTAAAATGTATATATTGCGTTTTGGAAACAAACTCTTCAATTGTGCGTCATCACTCAGTGCAAACTCATGTGAGTGTTGCTATTAATTATGAATTAGCTGGACATTTTTTGTTTGATATATGTCATTTTCATGCAGTTTTAGTATATGATTTGTTTGATCTTATGAAAGCTCTATATTTCCTCTTTGAGTCATTTGTAGGACCGGACATACAACTTGTTTTACATGGATTTACAATGGATCTGAAACTTACCCAGCAAACCTCAAATAATACTTCTTTCTGCTGCCTAACATTTAATCAATAAGTGACAGAGGTAAAACACCCATTGAATAAAATCTATTTAAATAAGAGCTTTTGAAAGCTTCATTTACTCAATGTTTTCCAATAAGCACAAAACCGCGCAGACCAATGGTGGGTAATTCACATGTGTCACTCTAAATGTTCCTATTCAACAGGCACTGTCACAACACGCACATGCATGAACTTTTACACGTTTAATCCCACTAGTCACATTTGAGACCGATTATTTATTTATTTATTTATTTATTTATTTACTTCTAGAACCTCTAAAAGTGTAGTTGTTGGTTTTGGGCAAAAAAGCAACTTTGAATTTAACCATCATGAAACCAAAAAATACATACAGTTTATGTGTTAGGGAGGTCTAACTAAGGAGTGAAAGGCATCTACTTACATTGTTTCACGTCTATCTGGGAGCCCGGTGACCACGCCCCCGGCACTTAACGACTCCCCACTTCCTCGTTAAAACTCCCTGGAATACTAATTGACTGCACCTGTCGGGAAGCCTATTTAAAATCCTACCCCAAGTAAGATGGTCACTGGGCGTCGTCACCGGGTGTTGTCTTCGGCTGTGTCCGAAATCACTCGCTCATTTGCTATTCCCTGCTCACTATATAGGGGACTCATATGTGGGTGACTATATAGTGAGCTCAGGAGGAAGGAACAAGGAAGAAACGCTTTTGGATACTAGCCGGTTCATCTTGTTGGCGCGTTAATGGCGTCATTGCTGTCGCACAATTAATTATTCTTCGGTCTGCATTACTGGTTAGTGGCCATCGATTGGTTCATTTCGCAGTGGATTGTGGGATGTGATGAGTTCACTATATAGGGGATAATAATTCTTACAAACAATTCGGCAGCACAACAAAATGGCGAACCCACTATATAGTGCACTATACAGTGAGTAGTGAGTGATTTTGGACACAGCCCTGGGTAACTTGCTCCTGCGTTTTGCAGTCCTTTTCCTATCCCTACGTGTGTTTATACTTTGATCAGTTGTTTGTAGTTCTTTTGATACTTTGCAGAATATTTTGTACTTCGGGGTTTTGCAGTTTCTTTCAGTGCTTTGGTCTGGATTTTGAGTTTTGTTGTAACCCTGCCCCACCCGAAGCGTGAGGACATGGGGCATTGTTATTGGGTCAGTTTGTTTCTGTGCTTCTGTGTTTGCGTGTTAACACTCCAGCGCTAAAACAAATGGGCACATTCACCCCAAATTCGGTTTAGGGATTTCCACTGACCCAGAATAGATCCCTTTTGAATTTCGTACAAGTAGGTGAGAGTATGTGTGAGGGGCGGGGTTTGTTGTGCCTGGCACCACTTGTTCAGTTTTGTATTCCTTTTGTAAACTGTCGGTTTCTCGGATTGGGTTTTGTATGTTGTTAGTAGTTATATCTTCAGAGCATTATTATTATCTGTATTTCCTGTA
The DNA here is from genome assembly GCA_029721435.1 of Gymnothorax reevesii. Classification (NCBI taxonomy): domain Eukaryota; kingdom Metazoa; phylum Chordata; class Actinopteri; order Anguilliformes; family Muraenidae; genus Gymnothorax; species Gymnothorax reevesii. Next base: position 56,010,182 of record CM056583.1, on the reverse strand, counting down.
TTCCAGTCCTGTTTATCTTAGTATCCCTTGTGGTTGTTCAAATCTATTGTCCCGATCTATTATACTTGCACTTGATTCTTGTTGTCCTTGTATATATTAGTACTCTTAATGTGATATTAGAGCCCAGTCCATGCACTAACTTCCAGTGTGCCCCTTTCGTGTCCCTTGACACATTGCAAGGAAAAATTTGGGATTAAATGGGTTAATAATACATATTCAAAGATTTACCAGGAGAATGTTGCGGATATTTTGAACTGTGTACTTGAAAGGATTTTGAAGGCTTTCTGCTATACAGCTTTCACTAACTATAATAAGACTATCATACAAATTTACTATTGGCGACAAATGAGGAGACTATCCCAGAAGAGGCAACTCAGCCAAAGTTCTTTTCACTGCTGAAAAAATTTTGCTGTTTTGGTTTACGTCCACGCAAAGCTAAAACTAACAAAGATATTATGACCTTCGGGAACTTGTGATCTCTAGCAAGTGTGAGAGCAGGTGCTCTTCAAAGAGAACAAGACAAAGCAATCAATGATGCTCATGTAAAAGGAAAAAATATTTATTGTTGTGGTACCACGTCAAAACAGAAAACAAGTGGTGTCAGGCATAACAAACCCCGCCCCTCGCACATTCTTTCACCTACTTGTACGGAATTCAATAAGGATCTATTCTGGGTCAGTGGCAATCCCTATACCGAATTTGGGGTGAATCTGGCCATTAGTTTTGCCCCTACAGTGTTAACAACCAAACACGCAAACACACCAACACTGAGACAAACCGGACTGAAAACAATACCCCTTCCCTCACCCTTTGGGTGGGGCGGGGTAAAAAATGAATAAATACTGAAAAGAGCTGTCTTGTTTGCTGTAACTTTCCATCTGATAAATGAATTTACCTGAGAGCAAAATTATAAGCAAAGAATTGCAGTTCAAGAACAGGTTTGAACAACACCTAAAATATTATTCGATTTCTGAAATATTCAAGGATTGCGATGACAACACTTGATTATGATGAGACAAAGAGCAAATAAAACCAGTGACTGGCGTAATTTAATGGCATTCTATGCGGAAAAGAACCCCAGACTTAAGAAAAACAAACATTGATAAGTAAAATGATTAAAATATAAATATTGTCCACTATAACCCTTTTCCCTGTCCTTTTCAAGTCTCTCTCTAATGCCCATGTTTGTGCGCAAAGGAATAGCCAAAAAGATGGTAATAAAGATAACAACAGTAGGAAATTTCCAAATATTTTGAAGGCAATGCATTTCGGAGGCATTTTAGATTCGTGAGTATCAAAAAAAAAAAAAAAAACACTTCCCTTGACCAAATTAGTCGTAACCCCGCCCATTTTACGATTTTAACAACCACATGCGCCGAGCATGGCATTGCGATTCAACAGTTGACCGGACTAAATCACACACTGTAATTGCTGTGTAAACTGTGATCAGTAACAGCGACGGAAAAGCAAGAATTCAAGGAGGCTAACTTTGAGGAGTTCATTCACTGTCCGGTCGTGTCCTTCTTTTTTTAAAGGAGCCAATTTCAGTAACCATGTCAGAAAGGAAAAGAGGCAAAGAGGGGAAGAAAAGTGGAAATAAAAAAGGAAAAAAAGATAAAACTGAGACACCAACTTTGACAGTTATGGGACCACCAGGTAGGCTGTGCCATTCCTTCGCTATGATTTGCAACTTCACTTGGAAACACTCGTTGAATTTGTTCACACACACACACACATAACTTTAAGCCACGGAGCTCCGTGAAGGTGATTCCTGGCTGTTCATGCTCCAGATACTGGTTGAAAGCAGTACAGGTGTAATCATTGACGGGTTGTCCAATGAAAGTCAGGAAGTAAAAGCTTCTTTGCGCACACAATTACGTAACAAAAATTAATTCCCCAGATAATTGTCTAGTGGTAGGATTCAAACGGGAACTATGTGGAAGTTTATTCTGTCTAACATATATTTTCAGTAAAAGGCTGCACGTACGCAATATTCAGTCTATCTTGGCTCTAAATATCTTCAAGTTGATGCGTGCGGCTACAAGCTCAGGAGAGGAGTGGTGCTTTAAAAAGCCAGAACGCTAATCAGACCTCTGTCGCTATCCAGGGCAATATTTATTCGTTAGAAATATTTTTATTTATTTTGTTTTTTAAACGATTCTGAATCGGGAAAGAGGTCTCGCCTGAGTTCAACTCGACAATATCATGTTCAATCAACAGGAGATGGATATCTCATTTGTCTCTCGCATTGGTACTAAATCGAGCAAATAGCCAGATTGAAACTTCTAACCTCTGGCTGCACAATATCATAAGTAAGCGCGCTTTCCTATATGAGACAAGCACCTACACTAATTTCACCAAGTGACTCACCTTTTCAGAAGTGATGTTGCTGCGTATCTTTCGTGTTGACTGCGCATATTCAGGAGTTTTTACCTGAGCAACACACTCAATTGCAAACTGCACTTTTTCGTAAGAATCGGATTTGGGCTTGTATCCACAGATCCCAGTAGCATTCAGTGGCCTACGTCGAGAGTTGAAAAGCAATTTTTTGACTCGGCAAACTTTATGTTGAAGTTATACACGAGAATACTGGAAGTTCAGACTTTGATGCACCGATGGTGGGAATGGATTTCTTTCTGCAAGGCATTGTGGTGGACGTGCGTTTGTGGGAGGTGAGGTGATGTATGAATTGCCGAGATTTCGTTTGTTTATCTTACTGTCCACACCGCGACTCAGGAGCGCAGATTACTAGGTGAATGGAATGGGGATGGGACACTGCATTCCTTTTTGATCAACATCAATCAAACAATCTGAGAAAGCAGCTGCATAAGTCAGCAGGAGTTTCTGGATTTTAAGGACTACTACTAATGCTCCTACTACTACTATTTTCCTCTTACCTTTGGTGCACTTGCTTGCTTCCCCAAAGACTCAAGACTCACTGCATTAGATTGTCACTGATGAGATGCTCTGTGTTCATGTAAAATAGGTTGTGTTATGAAAGCGCAGGCTCATTTTCGGGCCTGCAGCCCTGTGCCTTGGGTTTGGAGACTTTTTCTTCCCCATATTGCAATTTAGCAGGTGTTTATGAAGAGGTTTAATGATGATCAGACTGATATATGGTAAGCCGATTATGTGCTGTTTATTAACTTAAATGCATATGTCAGTTTTGCATACATATACATCGGCAGTACGTCAGCTAAGAAATCTTATGTTTTTGTCAAACCATGGTTATTCCTCGGTGGCGTGGTTTAATTAACTTTCACGGGCAATGACCTCTTGTCCTCTTGGTTTAGAAATGACGATGCACAGCAGCAGCCTCTTGGGGCTCATATCGGAAAAGTTTCTCGGAACAGGAGCTCTGATCTGGCACATTTTATTATATTCAGAGCCTAAGGTTATCCATTAAATGCTAAACTGTAAAAATAGTGGTAAAGCCACTGCGCCCGCTTGGCTAAACATGACCAAAATCAAATTTGACCGAGATGTTCATCCCATATACAAGCATATAAAATATGAAAAAGACCCGTTAAAAACTGAAGGCGCTAGAGTGCTGACAAGGCAAAAAGTTCACGGACGGAACCACGAGGGCATCCAACCGCAGCATAAGCCCGATTGGCCTGGAGGCCAAGTGGGCTAACAAAAGTTTATATTTCACTGTTCTCACCTTTAGATAATTAGTAAATGTGACAAAATTGGGATCTTCAAGCCATTGGGATTTGCAGCCTTGTATCTTGAGTTGTTGAGACAATGTCGGGCCCCAGAAAACAAACATTTCAGTATTTCAACAAGGGCAAGGGAGAGGGCTGCCATGTTCAGCACATTAGGTGATTCATTCTAGGGCTGCTAGTCTAAACCGAAAAAAAATTACGTCATTATTGGAAACGGGAAAAAACCGATCTCGCTTTTTTTGGTAACATTTGTGACTTCAGCCTGGTTCTTAATTACACAAGGATAGATCTTTATTAACTGGGAATGGTGAGATATTGGTTACCACACTAGTCACAATAGTCTGGGTATGATGGAGCCCAAAGGTATTTGGGCACGCTCTCTCGTGTTGCGTCTGAGTTGCTGATTAGATCATGGAAACCCTCGCTCACTGGAGTGCCCGGGGGATGGAGTGTGGAGTTCTGTGTGTGTAAATTTTGTGGTTTGAAGAACGCATAGGAGTTCCTGTGCAACCCCCCCGGTTACAACTCCAGCAGTGACATGGGGAAACAGCTGGAATGGGCAGCTTGGACACAGCCACTGTCTTCGTACTGAGCAAACAGGGAATTGGGCCCCAATTAAGTTATTGCCCATCTATGCATGTAGAAACATTTTTATGGCCTGCATGGTGGATTTTAGGTGAATGCATCATGAAAAGTAAGCAGTGATTTTCCTCAGTCATGGACACTTAAATCAGACCATGATGGAAGACATTATCTGGTTGTTTTTCCTCTTAATTTTGTCATACATTTGCCAGGAAATTATTAAGACATTAGTGCTTGAGGGAGACTGCTAGCCAGTATTGTTAGCATTAGCATGGATTAGAGAGCTATTCCCTAGGTCTGAAACAGACAGGGACCTTTCAAACAGAAAAATAGCCTTTAAGAGTGGCATCACATCTACATTTAAGAGTTACATTACTATTCATTAACAATATTAATCAGAATCTTTTGTGCTATGAAATTATACAAATGATAAATAGAAATGGTTCAGATTGATATATGCAAGTAAAACCTACAAATGGAAAACTTATAGAGATAGTGTTAATGTTCCTGAAAGCATTAGGCTGCCTCATCTGCGTGATTACTGGTCTGCTGAATGATCACTGCTGTCATTGATTGTTTGGAGTACGCAGGATTGGGTTTTTAGGGAATTGTAGTTGCGGTTTTGAGGAATGAAAAAAATGAGTGTACATAGCCATAATATAGTTTTTTCTGTAGTACCAGGCCTGTAAGTGTGCTGGGGATTTGGACGGTTATTCCACGGAAAAGTTCTTTACTGAAAAAGACAATGAAGGAATCTTGATCATTCACCTCCACACCTCCCTCCCCAAATTTAATATAGTTTTCCGTTTCCTGGAGACAATAGCAAGTTGTTCAAATGACTGCCTGTATGTCTCAGCCTTTTGGGAGGTGATATTTCTGCCAAGAACTTGACAAAGCACTTGCCTTCTGCTGTTGACAATGTATGCTGGAATGTGGGCTTCACACATCTGCAAACTCTACAAGCTTCAGCAGCATTACTGGGATAGAGGATTACAAGCTTTCCGTCCACTCTTTCCTCAACTTTTCCCAATGACTTATCGTTATTTTTCTCTGATTGCTTGATAAACTCACATCCATTTATAATCAGATATAATGTTTCCTCCCTGAAAAAGGTTCTGGGTTCTGGTTAGGTGGGGTTGTGTTGAATCCCATCCTGGAGTGAAAGTTACAGCTATGACTCATTGTTTTTTCTTGAGCTAACAAAAGTAGGAATGATGATAAAAAGCATGCAGGTTTGGTGGGAAACCCTTGTGGTTACAATAGCCTTTGGCAGTTGTGGTATTGTGAGTGGCAGGATTGAGCAACACCTGCTTTGAAAGACCTGCCCAGGAATAAAAGGTTGAATGGGGAAGGCCTAGCCAATGAAATCACAGCTTGACTAGAGCCAGGTTTCTGAATGAAACTCCTGTGCTTCTTTACCAATTTCAGCTACACGGACAGTGTTTTCAGAGCCAGACGGACCCTCCACTGTTGAAAAGAAATTGTTTTGCTGTGTTCAAAGTGTAGTGTAGGGTGCTGTAGGCTGGAGTGTAATCACTCTGTTATTCATTCCACTTTCCATCTGTGATCTTGATGTCCTCTTCAAAAGTGACTTGCTCCAAATATACTTTATTTTATTCTTTTTGGGGCACTTTTGTTTAAACAAAGAATCCTAGATGAGGTGAGGATTATGTTCATTTTGGAATCATCGTGTCTTTTCTGTGATTTCAACTTCTTCCTCGACTTCAGTGAACGACTGCTCTCAGGCATTACAGATTGAGTGACCTTATCAAATACAGCTGTTCAAATATTAATTTTGTTCATGGGTCCTACAAGGAGTATTGATTCAAGATAAGCAGCTGATACAAAACTAGGATGTAAATGTGCTCAGCTTTAATTCTACACTTGTTGCAAACTGCAATTACTTACACTTTGGAAACACTCAGCTGGTTGTCTTGTAGCAGCAGTACCACTGCCTTCATGATCGTAAGACCGAACAAGTTCTTCGCTATAATTTTTAGGAGCCAGGTTTCTCGTCGGGATGACGAAGTCACTGTTGATTATGTGACGATGCTGAATTAGCTCAGACCCTTTCACTAGGCTACTTGGATGTTATTTATCTGTACAGCTTGGGTGTGCACACTTTGCTTATGGAATACAGTTATAATGCCCAAAAAGAATTCAAACCAGCACTATCCCTGTTACAGGCCTAATACCCAACTCGCAAATTAGATGTGTCTGTGTTAACATGTGACAGTCCACAGGAAAAGGGAGTCTAAGGGATCTTTTTACATTTTAGGGAAAAACTTTTTCTATGTTTAGTACATGGTAAGGGATCATCAGATGCACTTAACTCAATTTGACCAAAATACCCCTTATGCACCCTTTTTCTGTGGACTGCCACTTACAATTTAATGTGTGTGATTGCAGTAATAGTGAGAAAAAAAAAGTATACCAGGCAGTTATTAGCTTGGATCTTGTTTGATTTAGGTAAGTCATCTCACTTACCCAATCACAGTCTTTAAGACTCATATTTGCCATGAAATTCTCTTGAATGGTGGTTTTCTGCGACAACAGCCAATCATCGCTCAGCCTGTGTGTGGCACTGGTTTTCCCCGAATGTTAATTCCCTCCGAGGCCTCATCGACAGCTGCTGTTAGGAGCTGTGATTCAGACCCTGGACTTGGTGTTCCATTTCATGGTGTTTTCTTTGAGACAGCATTGTAAGAATACTTCTGCTGCCCCTACTTTAAGGGTTTGCCTGTCGTGGGTTTGACGGGGAGAGAACAGTGCTTTGGCAGTATTCTCAAAGGCCGGTCCAACTGCATCCTTGTGATGTCAGATTTGAAACCCCCTTTGTCCCACAGCTCTGCCCTTCCCCTTCCCTCAATTCCTGGTGCCGCTATTGGTGTATTGTCCTGTACTGTGTTTGACTCTGCCTTTTTTTTTTTGCCACTGTTGTTGTGTGGGAAGCCATTCAGTATCTTAAAGTCATTATGTAATCTCAGGTAGGCCAAGGAGGGGCTCTGTATAGTTGATTTTGAAGAGGAAGAAGAAGAAGAAAGAAAAAAAAAACAAATCACTATTCTGCAGATTAAATCCGCTCTTGGCACTTTAAGCGTGCGGAGATGCCATGAATACTGTCTGCAGAAGACGTCAAAAACAGAAATACTGAGGCTACACTGTAAGATGCAAATCATCTGTAAGCTGCAAAAACTATATGGCTGGGTGGCAGTTTGCTAAGAAGTGCTTAACCTGCTGTAGAAAAACATTTCATTGTCGCAAACAATATGTGACTAATTATATTCATGGCTTCTAGAATTTGAAGTTTTGTCTGTGTACATTTATCTGTCATTTGTTCTGCAGAGGTGATTTTTACTTTACCATGGAATGTGATCGATTATAGTAGCATTTCCCCAAATGTTTCATGCTACGGCAGTTTGATCCTTGAAGAGAAGCAATCTCTTTAAAGCAAACCCCTTAACTGTGATTAAAAGCAGCGAACACAGTAAAGTGAGGCGTTGACTGCGAGTAAATTTTGATTCTGAGTAGTGACTGCTTGGGATGTGCTGGCCATTAGGAGTATTGTAACTGTGCAAAGAAGTTCCATGGCTTCAAGAGTTTAAGAAGTAATTACAGTAGAAAGAGGTCGCGCATGCCCTGATGTGTTTTGCGTAATATCTCTGCTTGTGTCTGAGGTCTGCATACAGTAGAATTCTGCATCATGCTGCTGAATTCAACTAAGTTATATCTATTTTTTTTATTTCTCTGTACCGGTCTATATGATATGTAATGCTCAGCATAGAAGTCAGTTTTTAAAGAGAGTGTTTGGCTTATCAGGTCCTCTTTCCTTGTGCTGCAGTATGAGATCCCACTCTGAGCTCCATGTTGAAGTAGATTTTGTTGTTTGCTCTGTAATGCTTGCTTATTTCTGATTGATTTTATCACCTGAATAAATGAAGTGGTGAGTGAAGGGAGTGTTGTTTGCAAGGATTGTGCAGAAGTCTGAAATACTGTAAAATGGTTTTGTTCAAAGCCTGAAGTGCAGTCATAAAGCGAAATGGCTTTGGCGATGGTATCTTCTCAGATTTAAGCTATAAATGTCAGTGTGTGCCGCTGACGGAAGTTTTTACAGTTTTTGCAGTTTTTTTATTTTTTTTTTCCTGGGGATTTTTTATTGCTGGGAGGAACAGTGACCATATCGATAGTTTGTTCTTGGCATAAAGGATCTGTGCCACGATTACTGTGCATGCTCAGAACTTGCTCAGCTCTGAAAACTAACAAGAAATCAAAAATGTGAACTGGTTGAACATTGTCAATAAACATCTTAGAAGAAGAATACCTTCTATGATTATTGGCTGTTGGAAAACCAGTAGATTCTTCATATTCTTCGGCTAAAGTGCTAAAACAGTGCTTTGAATCCCTAAATTTCCATAGAAAACGCCTTAATATGAAAAGCATAATGCCTGAGTAACTATGATATGTAAATACAATGCAAAATTAAGACTGATGGGAAGGATGGACTTGCAGTCAAACAGATTCACTGTGTTAAGATGTAAGTATTGAGCATGGGCAGTAATCGTGACACAGCTCCTTGGAGATGCGGAATTTTGCATGTTTAGAGATCTACTGGCTACTTTTCACAAAAAAAGCGAGGGGAACTGGAGGAGTCGCTACCAGTTCTGTCTCGTTGTCCTGGCAGAATATACATGGCCCGCAGACTTTGGTCGGCTCACCTCTGTTCCTCTGCCAGCGGAATGTAAAGAGGGCAGTCAGGGCCCCGCGTCTCTTATGACAGGGAACGCGTTCTTCAGAGAGCTCCCGTCTGGCAGAGCCTTCAGGGCAGGAGAGGCAGTATCACTCCACTGCATCACAGCGTAATCCCCTCTGAGTCTATATTCTCAGGTTGTGCGCCAAAGCTCTCATATGCAATTTCAACTCTGCTTTTGCTGCCATCAATGTAAAAACAACAGCAGCAGCTACATGGTCAAGTTGAGTTGATCATGTGGTCACCGGTGGTCTGCCTAAGCAGATAGTGCTCACTGTATGTTCCTTACTTACTGAAGTACAATGTAGTGCAAGGCTACAATGCTTTTTTGATGAAGTTACTTAGCTTGCAGTGGCAGTGTATACATCTTTATGTATTTGATTTACACTGAACAAAAATATAAACGCCCCATGTCAAATTTGAGTTTTTATTCAAGGGGACCTATTATGCTGATCCTTCTTTTAATACATATTAGCAATGTTATAATGTTCGTTGTCCATACTCAACCTCTGTAAAGTTTCTAAACATAAGATACAGAGGTTTTGCCATAATCCAAGAACGTGATTTCGTGAACATTATTTCCTCCCCAAACAGCTCCTCCCGAGATCTTCGCGAGATCTGGGCAAAACCTGAAGTCAGGTTGTGCCGTCCAATTAGTACAGACTAAGCCAAAGCCAATCACAGTGCTGGACCTGCCCACACTGGGAAACTGAACCTGAACAAGCAGACCTGAACAACCACTGATCATATTATGCCTTGGTAGCATGTACACTTCCAGAAATGCAAAAAAAGGAACCGCAGATCATTTGAAGTGCAGTTTTGTCAGTATCTGCCCCAAAGCTGCTCATCCGTTTACTTTTGGATGCGAAGAAAAGCACCTATTTCTCTTCCAAAAGACGATGCCTCCAGAAATCAATGGGTAGCTTTTTTGTTTGCTGACAGCGAACAGCTACGGCCAAATGGAAAGTTAGCTGTATGTGCTCAGCATTTCGCCAAAGACAGTTTTGTCAACAAAGGATAATTCGACACAGGATAAGCATTTCAGCTGCCTCTCAAACCTGAAGCAGTTGCATCGATCAAGCGCTCGGAGCCACAAGCTGTAAGTAACTATATAACAGCAAATAATGCTAGTGAAGCTAGCGTGTCACAGGAGGCTAGCAGGACCGCTAACGATAGATAGCACTAACAACTGGCCTCAAACGCTGGCTTTGTAAAATATCTGAAGATAAAGCCTGTATCAGTCGCGGCTGTCTGTGACTCACAAGCTATGTTTCCATCCACTTGCCAATCGAATTATCTGCAGTTCCCCAAAAATATTGCTGCGAATAAAGCTGGTGAAAATACATTTCCATCTAACGGCATTAAAGCGAATAAAAAAAAATGCGTAATGAAGCCACATGCTGTGATGGGATCAAATTGGTGTATCGAATGCATTTCTGACATTTTAAGCTGTTTCCATTCATTTTCACACTGAATCGCAAAACCTTAAAGTGAATAAAAGTGGTTTGTTAGCCAGCTAATTTAGCTGGTTAGCCAAAATGGATTGCGTTTCCCAACAAATGATGATAATTGCACAAGTTGTAATAGTGCGTAGGTGCCAGCTATTAGCAGCATAGCAGACCATTATCAGAAGGAAATGATGGCATCAAAACACCGTCAAGATGCAGTCGCAGATTTATTTGGCGAATGGCATTTCCAACAGCATTTATCACATAAGCCTTTTACTGATCAAGAGAAAATCAAGTGAGATGGACCGTACAAACTATGAGTCGATAGTCTTGAAATCAAGCCTAATTTCACAGTGTCCGTAAGGCATTTTCAGTTTGATATTACTTAAATCGTAGAAGATCGTGTGTATGGAAACAGATGCGGAAGCAGTTGCTTCACTGCATAAGCCTACCCAACTGATGGCCTCTTGAATGTGACTGTAGCACTGCGGCTAACACAGCCAAGTTACTGTTGCTAATGTTTGTGTCCTAAATATGCAAGAGTAATATCAGGGGAAATTCAACAGAAGGTTTGGAACATAAACCACATTTGGAGCGAACTTCTTATACTTGTTTGTAATTTGGATAATTGGTACAACTGCCCCCCCCCGTAACAGATTTTACTGTCTGTAAAGCCTGTATTGCAGGGTAATGTTTGTCTCTGTAGTTGTTATAGCCGCTCAGTTATCAGCTAATCAGCTACTGCATGTCAGTTTGCGTGCTGGGCAAATTAAAATGCTCCTGGTAACTTATAGACAGTAATTATGATCAGTATGCTTGTGTTACTTCGGTAAGCATCAATGTGGCAGTTTCATCATAGGCAGTCATAACGTTGCCTGATTGTAGCCACTACAGCTGAAGCTAACCGGAGAGGTGCTGTATGTGTCTGCTGAGTTGGGCTGCGAAGACTGCAATTAGACCAGACGTTGGTTTTGCAGAGCTTGGGGCGTGTTTTTGCGTGCTTGTGAAACGATCGCTTTACTTATCCATGACTGGGGTCTGCCTAATACTTCTCCAATACCTGGGCAAGCTCTTTGATGCTACTGGTGAAAGCAATAGGGAAGCGCACAGGCTATAACATGTCCGGTATAACAATCAATTTCTCTGCATTGCCGTCGATTTGAATATTAAATCTGTGATTAAATATTAAATTCTTTCCTGTAAAAGTGATCGATTCGCTAGCTCCATATAAACAACGGTTCACGTAAACGGAACTTACGGTCTGTAACACCTGTATTATGCTCACAACCAGAGCTCTATCTAGCTCTCGCGCACTATCCATAACGTGCCCATTCTCTGCGAGGAAACGCTGGTCATTCCGACACAATAAGTAAATCATTACCACAGGCAATTTCCAAAAAGCTTTTGCCCCTCCGTCATATACCAGCGCTGAAGCTGTTCATTTCTCCATGCTAACAACACACAACAGTTATGCACACGATCCAGCAGGTCCTTATAATACACATTGAAGCAGTCAATAAGCTATTGGTCCACTTTTAGCTGCTCCTCACTGTCTATGTTTCCCTCTAAACTCAGACCCACCGGATTTCTCCGGTCTACACGTGGGTATGTCAACCCGTTCTACAGATGTGTCTGCATGTAGTGGATTCTAGCTTTCCCTGAATCCTAGCTATAGAGTAGAAAAAACACTATACTCACCACTGTTGCCGTAGCAAACTGTAGCCAATTGCAAGTTTGAGCTTGAGCTACAAGACTTTCGCACTGCGTCCTCCACTTATGCCGCTGCGTTTATTAGAACAAGTTAATTTCATTAAATCTATATTCAAGTATAGCGTTAGATTGCGGAATTTGACGCTGCTTCCTTATCAGATGGCAGACGTGCCTCACGTTTCACTCTGGGGAGGCGGACCCAGAGAACTGTGTTCTGCAGCCTTGTCCCGCCCAACTCTGCCCTCCACAGAGCTGGCCAGTCAGAAGAAAGTGACCACACGAGGAGTTGGAGCCATAGCGGAAGAGCCTCCCCAATGAGGCGTTACAGGCAGAGACTACAATGGACTACAAATGGGGTTTTTTGAGGATGGCAGTTTGAGCTAAATAAGGACCCTGTTTTGGACTTTGAACAGTCTAGGGGAGTCCAAGATCAAAATATAACCTTGAAAAAATGGAAAAATAGGTCCCCTTTAACAAAAAACTGGAACCGGCGTTCATCTGTGAATAGCACTCTTCTCTAGCGTGTCAAGGGCCATCGAACGTGTGCGTTTGCCCATGTGAGTTGGTTCCGACGCCGGACAGCGGTGAGATCCAGGCTGCAGTGAGGACGCCAAGTGTGCAAGTTGGCTTCTCGCAAGCGGTTACGGACTGTCTGTGGTGTGATGCATCTGTTTAGCTGACCAACGGTCTCATCAACTGTGCGTGTCGCTGATCTGAGCCAATCCCGCGGGTGTACGAGCCGGATGTAGCAATCTTGTGCTGGTGTGGTCACATGTGGCTAACGTGAATGAGGTCGATTTGCGGTACTGCCCGTCTGTCGGAAACGAACTCTCAATCGGCCTATCGCCTGATAGTTAACATTCAGCTGCACAGCGACCACTCTGGTGGACATCCCTGCATCTAGCATGCCAGCAATGGCGCATTCCTGCATGACTGGAGACATCTGAGGCATGATGAATTTTGATAAAATTTGACATTTTGGGGTGGCCTTTTATTGTCCCCAGTATAAGGAGTGTCTGGGTACTGCTCATTCTGTCTGATCACTGTCTGGAAATGCCACACGCATGCACTGAGTGAAATCACCGAGCAAATGCTCACTGACAGAGAGCTGGATTAAAAAATGGTACACAAATCAAGAGAAATATCCCTATTGTATGAGTAAAGGTCAATATATGTTCACTTAGAGTTGTTAACTCCATGTGGCATCAATATTTGACGTTTATATTTTGATTAAGTGTAGTTTAATGGCATGTGCTACGAGTAATGGCCATATTTGTTGAATTCATGTGGTGGAGGTTGTAGTCATATGTGTTGATATTATGTGATAGCAAGTGTCCGGTATAATTGGGTTAAGACTGGTTAAATTAACCTGGTTAAGCTAACGATTTTTGTCTATGGCAATGGTGATTGAGGTTTTCCGTTTTACTTTCCTGCAGCTGCACCCAAACTGAAGCCCATGAAGAGCGTGGACATGGAGGACGGAAAGAAAAATTCACTCAAGTGTGAGGCACGAATTGGCAACCCAGTGCCAAAATTCAAATGGTACAAAGATGGGAAGGAGTTCAGCGGCAAAAACAAACCCAAAGATGTCAAAATAAAGAAAAGGAAAGGGTAAGACATACAAGAGCAACGCACCACCTCCTAAAATCCCAACCCCTGAGCAGTTTTCTCAGTTGTTCGGACTGAGATGTATGCATGATTTGCTCGCGTCCGGGGTCTAGCATCAATCATATGATGAAAAGTAGACTCAGTACAGTATACTTACATGTTATGACTTTTCAAGACTGCACTGGCAGCATTTTTTAATTAATCTGTCTGAAGTGAAAATAACTATCGAATGGCAAAGAAAAAACACATCAGATTGCCCCTTTTCACATTCCGTGATTGACGTCTGAATATATTATTAATAACCCATGTTAAGGTTGTCACTTGTCAGTGGCAGAAATGGTGTTGACTTTCAAGTTTCTTCGAAGGTTGGTGTATTTCTGGTGTCTGTAGATTTATGTCTGTGCACCTGCTTTCTGTAGAGGGATGACATCAGAATTGCTGTTCAGGAAAGGAAAGGAGTCACATTCCGGTGCGTACACCTGTGAGGCCATCAACGACCTCGGGAAAGACCAGATCACGGCAAACCTGACGGTCATCAAGAGTAAGTCCACTTCCTGATAAACACTTAGAAAGGTTAGCTGCAATATGCTTTCTGAAAACCAAGCACTGTGAGTCTTCAGTACCATAAACTGAGCGCTATCAAACCTCTCTAACAGAAGCTTTGTGCGATGTTGTAGCATATTGTGATGTTTTGTGGAATAGGCCCATAGGTACAGTTTTGACGCTACCGGTGGACTTTCACCCTGTTAGGACAGTTGTGTGAATCAAGTGACGCTGAAAGGTGTGTACGCTAAAAAAAATATTCGCATACCTCGGTATATGTTAATGTGGAAGTACAAAATGCTGAATGCGCTGAATTCCACCATTCTCATTCCTTAGTGCATCACTGTTGTTTGGGTTCATGTAGGTATTCTCTTCCTTCGGCCACTTTAAGCACCGGGCCAGATTAGTACTGAGAAGTATGCAATAACATGGGTCCCTGTGCACTTGCTGTATATATAGTACCTAATGTCTGAGCTGTTGTTCTGCCCTTGGGTTCCTCATTATCTTGCAAGTATTTCCCTGATTTTCCCTGCTTGCTGCTCACGTCCTGGCAAAAATCAGATGTTGATAAACTTATGGCTGATAGAGTAAGGCCCCGAGGCCATTAATATCCTGGACAGGTCAATGTTCTGTATCTGGACGGCGTGTTCTCCATCGTCCTGTCAGAATTCTGAATCACCACTAAGAGTGATTACCATGCAGGGGGAGTTAAGTCTGGCCACTTAATCATTACTTTCAATTAGCAAGTAGTACTCCTCTGAATGGCTGCCAAGTAGGCAGGTGGAAAAAAATTTGCTGTTTCATTCCTCTCTTTTCCGAAGCATTAGCACTGGAGGGACAAGCCCAAATCTTAATGAAGCAACAGTATGCAGTCCACACGGCAGTGACTGAGGACCCGCCTGCTAGTGTCGTACCGGACTGAATGCTATGGCTTTATTTGGGTGCAGAGCCAATTCTCATGTCACTTTGAAGCTTTTCCTTACATTTTAATTCCCGGAAGGTTTTTCCCTCCCATTTTGGGCTGAAATTTGTACTGGTATATCAAGTTTGACTTGACTGATATATGTTGTTGCACTGGTATTTAAAAAGCTGTTTTCTATATCCGCCTCGGATTCTGGGAAGGTTCAGGGACTGATGGGAAGAGAAGTGCAGTCATGCATTTCAGTTTCGTTTTATAGTTTCTAATCTAGCTGAAACAGAAAGGGAATGATATGCCATTCATAATCATACTGACTGTTCAGCGTGGACTCGGCGAGATTAATCAAAATGTATAATGCAAAAAGTCAGCTCTTTGTCTTCATTAACAGATCAGCACAATCCTATTGAGTATTTCAACTATTAAGTCCCTAGCAGGTGTGACTAGCTGCTGGTGCTTGAGCTGACTCATAATTAACACTTATGTCCTTCTGATGTACTCTGGCATATGCTGGCATAACAACTGACATACTCGTGCAAACTTTAATAAACTGAAAGAACAAGGCAAGTTGCCATTACAAGTTGTCAGGATACTGTACAAACACTGAACATTTGAACAGCACTGTGCTAGACTGAGACAGCTATGTTCCAAAGAATGCTGTAATTTTTGTCTGTGATATAGTTTGCATCAGGTGCTGCAGGAATCTGTAACCACTAGGCGTTCAAACGTGTTTCATCGGATATGCAGCAGTTTCAACAGCAGGCTGATCCAGCTCAACTAGTAACAAAAAAAACAACAATAATCCATGACTCAAATTGAGCTTCAACTTTTAACTGGGAAAATTAAACCACATAGTGACAATGTTTTTGTTTTGGCAAGTCAGATAATTTTATGAATTCTGATTGGCTAAGATTTCTGGCAAACTCTCACCTCGAAAACTACCATGAATAGGGAAGACACTCACAAAGATTCAGTGGGCTTCTGCTCTGAGATTCGCACGAGGGCTTTGCTTGAGAATTCTGACGGACCACATAACAGCTAAACCAGCAAACAAGAAAAAAGTGATGTTCGCAATGAATGGCATTGCGCCAGACATCGGTAGTTAGCTTCATTTCTTTATTCTTTTTTTTAATTGAAAGCATAGAAGAATGTTTAGGGTTGGCCTTAATGATGTAGGTAGGGTCAGGAAACTGGAAGCACACTTTACTTTTTACTTGGCCTAAGTGCTACAGGAACTAAGTGATTCAATTTATAATATTTTCAAGCTCTTACCTTGGAAATGCTAGGGTCTTAAGTTAAAACGAACAGCCTATTTCAAAATGGCTTATCACATTGCATATATTTGTCATTCTTAGAAAAGCAAGGAAGTAAAGTGAGCAGGAGAAATCCTCCCCCAGTGGTTCGGCAATTTTCATGCTGAAAGATAAATTTCAGTTGCCTCTCAGAGTGACAGTGCGTAGGCTTTTCATGGGCCGTTTTTTTGCGTGAGTGACAGCCCGAGGTAGAGCCTGTGCTCCTCAGCTGTCCCCTGAGCGGCAGAGGGGGTGGATTGCAGAGTTTTAGGATGGCAGGGTTGCTTATCAGTGTCCGTAGCTTCAGATTTGATGGCAGTTCGGCGCTGTACCCAAGATTCCTGGCTGTGCTTCTCTGGCATCAGACAGGGCCTCTGCAGCAGGGCACGACCGGGCTCACGATTCTCACTTGCGTGAAAATCCGTCTGTCTCGCACCATCGAGTTCCCTTTGGGGGGGCAACGGTAACATCCCCCCCCCCCCCTTAAAAAGGGTGGGTAGGGGTAGGAGAACTTGCGCTGAACTTGAGTTTTGACAGACACCCGAAGGGCTATCCAAAGAGCAGGGCAAAACATCAGTGCACAAAAGATGGATGTCTTGGTGACTGGCTGAAAAGTTTCGCTGAAGTAATAAGCCCTAAGTTTACATTCCTTGTGGCAGCACTTTCATAACTTTGCTTTGTGGCTGGTTCTGTCTGAGGTTGCTGTTGCTCATACCCTGCCCTGACTGTGTTGTCACCTGAAGGTGTGATTTAAATTTAGTGCCAGTTCTCTCTCCGTTCACAGACCCATGTTGTTCAGTGAGGGCGTTTTTGGCTACTTTAGGGGCTGCAAGTCTCATACTGCCAGGTAAAATAATAAGATTTCCTACTGAGAAAGTTGACTGGAGCCAAACTCCCACTGACTGAGATCGTGACTGTGGATAACCTTGAAATGTTATTTTGAGCCCCGGCGACAGAGACTATTATACAAAAAAAACTGTACTTGATATATATAGACATGGGATGCATACAGTATTAGTGTTATTTCTTATTACAATGACTGCCTGGAGATGAGAATATACTTCGCAGCATGTTTCTTTCTTTATGTGTACTGAAGCACACGGTGTATTTGTGCTTATGTGTGCAATTTTGTAAGTCGGTGCATTTTCAAACACCTGTCCTTTCCTCTTACTTGAAGCCAAGTAGGAGTCCCATGCAGATTTATTGCAGAAATGTGTTCTTGGCTGAAACGCAGTTTACACAAGGTGTATCTCCCTTTCCTGTGGTGTTTCGCTCAACACTTACTTGCATTCATGTCCGCTAACTGCTTATTATCCTAAAAGAAAATGCATTTACTTCTATTTGCTGTCTGGAAGCTTTTGAACTAAAACTTTCAAGATCTAAGTGGGCTTTCAGAATTGGTCCACCGTAAAGGAAATTGCGCAAAGAGCTGAAGGGGCTTATGTTTTAAAATGGTTAGTAAATTACTGTGGTCTCTAACAGGATGTGTTCCTCTCATGGACCGTCATGTAATCATCGGCAGGCTTGTGTGCTGCCTTTTGTCCAGAGGATTGCTGACCTTAAGTTGTAGCCTCGTTGGATCCGTTTGCCATGCGAAATGGGGTCTCATTTCAACTGGATGTATTGATTCGTGCTATCACTCTCTGAGTAGCAAGCATTCAAGGATTACCAATGTATGCATTTCGGCTGTGCAACTTGAAACTTTGGGCAATCATTAGCCCGTCCACATCCTCATTTTATGAGTTTATTTGAGCTTTTCACTTGTCTTCCAAGCTAAGGAAGTAATTTTTCATTCTTTGCTTCGATATCATGGTGGATGTTTGCCTGTTGTATTGGAGAGGGATTAGTAAGCCTTTTAAGATGGTCTATTAATATCCTTGTTATGTTCATGCGGGATTTTCATGTCCATGCAGAGCAAATGGCCAAACTAAGCTTCCATATTGCACATGAATTGTTCTCGCAGTCAAAAACACAATAATGTGAAACTAGTATTCCTGTGAATGGCTGTGCTGAATTTTAGCCCTTATTGCAGCATGATGTAGATCACCATGTAGCCCCAGGATTTTGTTTTTTAGTGCACTTGGGTTTGTTCTCATTAACTTTGGGAGGTTAATTTTATTCCTCAGCCGGCTGCCATATCTTTCTTCCAGATACATTGTGTAGCTGAACCCAATTGCGGCGAGCCCAAGAAATATCCCCATCCTCAGAAGTGCTGGACGATTTAAACATGAACAAAATTAATGGGTATTGATCTAAGTTTCTTACTTAAAGCTGTGCTTTAATCTTGCCAGAAGGGCTATGGAAGGAGAGCACAGTGGGGGAATGGGCTTTTTTGTGTGGAACTTGAGTGAGCTGACATTGCAGTTGGAGGAAAATGGATTGTGCAGTTTCCTAAGCTTAAGTACAGGTGGCCGAACTAAATGACTTTGAAGATTGTTAGCTTCAGCTATTTGCATATTTAAGACCAGGAATGAATCAGCATTCGGATCACTGTGTGTCTGTGGCTTGGTTGTATTTACATTCAACCACTGCAAGAAAACTAATGTCTGCTCTTGAGTTTGTGAATATATGGATTTGTACTTTTTCTGTGGACATTAGGGTTTAATGCTATTCATACCCTGCTCCTTGTATAACCATGGGCAGGAATGAGACTGGGTTTTCCTGACAAATCGACTCATTGGTGTGCGATGTGTTTACTAAAGGTAGCGGTGCAACTCCACAATTTGATATTTTTACTATATTCATAAGTATTGTTGCTGACAAGAATATTAAAGGTGAAGGTTTATTTGCTAATTCATGGCTGCTGAGTTTTGGTAAACTGCTGTATTGCCAAAATGCCTTCCAGTCAATGCATGCATGTACGCATACGCGCACACACACACACACACACACAGTTATACACATAAAAGAAAGAGGCTGATGGTCTAGTGTGTGCTTGGTGTGTACACTTTAATATTTTATTCAGCAGTGTTGAGGCTAGTGAGTGCTAAGTCCAGCATTGCAGTATATTTTGTTTTCTATGCATGTTGCAGTATAGTTTTCAGGTTAAAAAATGAGGATCCACTATATATTAAGCATGACACCATATAACAAACTCAAACCTAAATGACTCCTCAATTTTCAATATGAAAGGACTCCTGTATGAATTATACAACAGCTCAAAATTCTCTCTGCGATACACAGCATTCAGACAGATTCATGCTGCATCCAAAGCTGAAATAATAAAACTAGGATTAAATAGGCACTGCTTGGAAAAAAAAAAAGATTTTATGTGAATTCAGGAGTACTGCATGAGGATTTGTCTCAGAATTTTTGTTCCAGGAAGCGCATATTTGTAATGTTATAATTTCATGAACAACAAAAGCTCATCTACTTCAAAGGTAAAATTTATTCCTGTGAATGAATTGTCAATAAGAGAATGCAGTTTCAGCGCATACATATTTATAATTGTAATTGATCAGAGCATGTAGGAAAATGAGAAGGAGAGGTAACATTCACCCTTGAGTAAAATTAAATGAGATTCATTATTAAACTCTGCTCTGTGCTGGGTACAGTGTGTCGGTTTGAATAAATCCCCTGTTGTTTGTGCTCTATGATTCATTCTTTCTTTTCTTCTCTGAAATGAGGAGCAATTCCCTCTCCTGTATACAAATAATGGCCAGTGGTGACCTGGGGAACTGGCCTCATGAAAAGAATTTCATTCACATGAAAGAAGTTTTATAAATCTTTAACTAATTTGAAAAGAAAAGAAAGCTTTGAAAGGAATAAAATATTTTTAGTTGGTTATGGAGCTATTCTGAAAAAAGGTGGAATATCAAATAAAATAATATTTTTCCATGAAAATAACTTTGATCATAACCGTGCGTATTACTACTTCAGTGACAAGAACCAGAAATCATGCATGATCCCTGAATGCTTGTTATTACTTACACCATTATTTTCCAACCTTCTCCTCAAGTACCCTCAGCTTGGTCCAGGTATTTCTTGCGTTCCACCTTAAGCACAGCTGATGAACAAGAGGCAGCTCTTATCAGGTGTGCTTAAGGTGGAAGACTTCAAATACCTGGACCCAGTCAGGAATTCCCAAGGAGCAGTGATGTGCCGTCAAAATGTTTAGAGGGCCCTCCGTAACCTTGCATTTTAACAATTAATTAATTTTCTTGCTAAGTAATCAGAACTAATACGTGACCTACATAATGATCAAGAATAGACAAGGACAAAGTGAATGCCTATTGGTTACCTTAATATAATTGATGTGACACTGGAAAGATGGCAATAACCCAAAAAAAGAAAAACTTCTAAAGGTTTCCCTGACTACCATCTCTTGTTAATGCATTTTTTCAGCCGTGTGAAAAAATGCTTAAACAAGAGATGAAAGTCAGCAGAAGTTTAGATTTTTTTGCAGTCATTCAGAGTATTCCCATCCTGACAATGTCACTCCGCTGTGTGTTGTACCTAATATTGCCCTTTAGTCGTGACAATGTTCACAATATAGCTTGGTCTCGCATGTCATATTGCTTAATAAACCTCGCAAACTAATTCGCACAGATTTTTTCAGTTTCATGAGCTGTGTAAATTCAGATGATTCAAAAGACATTGATGTTTTGTCATCATTAACATATTTGCAGAAGAAAACTCCTCATAACTGTGTGATGCAATGTACAATGGCCTAATGCCATTGAAGGCAAATTTAACCGTCATTTTACCCACTAGTCTTTGCAGCTGCTCTCAAAAAAATGAAACCCTTTGAAATGTTAGATTTACTTAATAATGTTATGTCAGCTGGTTCCACAAAACTGAGTAAAGTACATTCCACTCAATGCAATTAAGTAAACTGGCCAAAAATGTTAGAAGTCAAATTAAGGTTACGCAAAGCTATTGTGTGGAACCAGTTGACATAACATTGTTGAGTAAATCTAACATTACATAGAGTTTCTTTTTTTTTGAGTGTGTTGCTAATCAGGCATGATTACAAGAAGACTGCAGAAGGATAAGGTAAGCAATGAAAGGTAGGGTTACGAAGGCCTTTGATTCCTCTCACGCGCTGCCACTGCCAAGGGGAGCTTTTGGAAACACTGGGGTATGCTGCACATTTTTGTGTAGCTGCAGATGTATTTTTAATGGTGAAGTTGGAAATTCATGCTTCACAGATATTGCCATCCAGTGTCGTTATCTCATTGAATGCAGCCCATTCTTCTTCAGGGCTTCTCTAAGATAAATGTGCTGCCGGTCCTGATCCACTATATCATCCTCACTGCTGTCACTGTTTGCTGTGTAACTGCCATAACTTTACTTTCTTCACAGCACAAATTGCCAGTGGCGAAAATGGGATGTGACAACTTTCATATTTCTATATCAATGTGGCTAATTGTGATATGATGGTTTGAATCTGGCGAACAGAAATCAATTTCAATCAGGACATTTGAAAAATAATTTTAGTTCATCAGCTGTTTGTGCAAATAGGTAAATGACACGCATGATGTTGTAATCCTTGCTAAGACTTCATGGCTGCATTAACATACTTACTATTATGTCGTTGATTGCTGTGGGATATGAATGTATGCATCGCTAACACATAAAATTGTTTTTTTCTTTTTTTTTTTTTTTGGCTGTCCCACTAAGGCAAATGAGACAGATATTCATTAGAGCCATATTTCAGCCATTGCACAGACACCATGCATTAAAGCCAATGCATTAAAACCACTTGATTTAGGACCTGAATTATGTCAGAGGCTATGCTGTGAATGCCACGTGGCCTACATTTCCTGTCATTATTCTTGAAGGTGCAGATGAGACAGTTTTGTGATGAAGAATTATTTATTTCCTTTAAATTGAATAAATGTGAAAAAGTGAAAACAGAAATGTTAAAAATGGCATTTGAAAGCCATGATAGAAAGGTTACTTGTTCCTCAAATTGATTTACCTTGGGGATCAGAAACAGCCCTCGTATGGAAAGGTTATTGGTCAAATGAATCCCCCCAGTTTATAATTTAATACTGGACACAAAAAGGTTACTACTACTGGAAAAAAGATCAGAAATTTATGGGCGCTGTTCACATTCATTTTTGGCGTAGCAATCATATTGTTGTACTGTAGGCCTACAGTGCCCTGCAGAAATGTTTGCGCCCTTAGTAAAAATGAGCAAAATGAGATGCAAAAAAAGTTTTTATTTATCCTCACAATCTTTCACTGAAGATATTATCAAAAATTTAACATTTAATTGAAGTAACATTATTGAAAAAAAAAATTACATTTTTATCATGAAACAGATATTTTTCTTAAAAACATGTTTGCCTTGAGTATCAATATTTTTTGCAGCCTCCCTTTGCTGAGATAATAGTTCCTCTCCTATAACGTGTGATACAGTTTCTGATCACATGACATGGGATCTGAGACCATTCCTTTCGATGGAATCTCTCCAGATCGTTCAGATTCTGAGGTGAATGCCTCTGGATTCTCCTCCTCTGCCTATCCCACAGATTTTCTATGGCGTTCTGGTTGGAGTAGTGTGATTGCCTGGCAAAACCTTTTTTCTGTGGTTGATGAACCATCTTTATGTCCATTTTGAGGTATGCTTTGAATCATCCTCCTGCTCAAAGGACAAAACACAGCCATTTCAAGCATCTTTACTGAGGCTGTTGAGTTTTCATTTAATATCTGCTGGTATTTTATGGAGTCCATGATGCACTGTATCTTAGATAGATAGATTGATACTTTATTGAACACTGTGGGGTAATTTGTCCTCGGCATCTAACCCATCCTATAGTTAGGAGCGTAAGTAGGGTTTGATGGTAGTTTTGGATCATTTCTGACCCCTTAACTTCAATAACTTCATTTTATTAGTATTGCTTATATATAAAATAAGCAATAGTCCAGCTGTGATTATTTTGCCAGTCGAACCATCCCCATCATGATGCTTAGGGTTAATGGAGAGACACATCCTCTTCCAGGCTGATTCTTAACATCTCAAATTGCTTTTTATACCTAAATTATTGGCATGATTGTGGAAATGGGTACTTTTAATTGTTTGTTGTTTTAATTTTCTTGTATCAATTTCTCGTTCTGTATGGCTCAATAACTTGTCTTTGCACATCATACCTGTGTTATTGGGTCTTTCCTATACTGATGAATTATCATGGGAATATGGCCAGGGTCACCTCATATTTGTACCCCTGTGAAACAGGAAGTCTACTGTTGACTACATAAGACTTGATTAATCAAACATTTACTTAGAATTACTAAATATGACTGGAAAATTACTTCAGATAAAAGATAATAATAGGATTTTCTAGGGGTGACAATAATTATGGATCTCATTTAGGGGAAAAATATTTATTTGATGTCAACTTTTTAAAATTTTGTACTGCAAAAACAAAATCTTGTCTAGCATTTTAATCTTGTATTCCGACCTAAAACACTTATTCTATTACCGTTTTTATAGAAAAAAAATTCTGCCCCTGATGTGAGATCATTTTGACTCATTTCTAGATTTATCCAGGGGGTAAGTAAAATCATGATTTTTGTGAGTATTTTGAGTGAAAAACCACAAGGTTAAAAAGCAAAGATATTTTTCTCAGTCTGTTTTTCTCATATTCACTGCTAATAATTCTGCAGGGTGGCAGGGTGTTATACTTTCTGTCTTTCTTCCAAGCTCAGGAATTCCCATAACCTGGTGTTTTTTTTTTTTTTTTTGTCAGAATCCTTGCAGGCAAACTTCCAAACATTAGAAAAATTAATGAATACAGATGGGGAAAACTTTGGAAGATTTCCAGGGAGAAGATAACTTTTTAAGTGTTTTGTGCCTTCAAGTTTAGAACTTTGTTCATTATTAGCTGGCATCTGTAAAATGGATTGCATCATTTGTGTCAGATTTTAGCAAGTAATAAATGTCATGAGAAAAGTCTGAGAACAGTACTCTGATGCACATTCCTAACTAGGAGGTATAATACTGTAGATTTCTGGGCTTATATTTCGGCGGTATTTCTGCTGTTAACAATATATCCTGTACATTGGTGCAAATACTGTTAATTTTACAGTGCTCGGAGGATTTGTTTACATTTGAATGTATTTTTATTTATTTGGAACACTATGAATGAATAGTAATTTTGATATGCTGTAAGGCAGTTTTGTCACTTTTTTAAAATGCTGGAAATTTAATTGTAACTAAAATAGAAACCGTGTTTGTTTTTGACATTTTCACCCATGCTTTGCTACAGTCCAGACAGCTGTAGATGGTTACCATATGTAGCCTAGTGCTGTGAAAAAAATGTAAAGGTCAAAGAAATTTGAAGGTGTTTTGACGAAAAGTACTAACTGCATAGGAATTATAATTCGACTTCATTAAGTTCAGGTGTACTCATGTTAAAGTCTAATATTATCATTAGTTCCGTTGTTATGACTTTAGGCAAATGTTATGTCTCATGATAGAGGAAGTAAAGCAGCAGTCTGGAACAATGTTATGTAGTTCTAGCGTTACAAAAAGAACCTACTGAGTATTATGCATCTGCACACTTGTTTTCAGTCTATTTTCCACATGAGTGGCTCTGAACATGAGCTAGATGAGTAAAGCTTTGAAGTTTGGCCCATGCTGCCGCTGAACACATCTCATTGTCTTTTCATTTGTTCTCTGCAGTTTTGTCCAGCCGCCTCCAAATTTCTGTGGTTTGTGTCTTGCTGTCATTTTTATCCTTTCCTACATGGGTATCTATTGATGCTGCAGCTAAAATCGCATCTCCCTGTAAGGCAGGCAAAGATTGCCTTTTTTGTGCTTTTTTTGTCTTGATTTTCACAATTTTTTTTTTGTTTTATTCAGATCCTCCAGGGCAAAATAGTTTTTAGGTCTTGTTTTGCTCTTTTCCATAATTTACAAAAAAAAAAAAAAAGGAATGTCCTGATCTGGATTGGCAGAGCGTGAGTGCTTTTGTTGCAGTAGTGAATGAGAGTTTTTTGCTTTTTATTGGCGCGTTGAGCCGTGCCAAGCAGGTCACTTGTAGACACCTGCTTCAGTTGTGGCCTGGTATTGCACCCCCCCTCCCCCCCTCCCCCCTTTCTAAAATGTGGTGGTTCAGCACTTCACCCTATGAGCCCTGAGGTATTTCTGTTTGCAGGGTTCAGTCTAATTTATTCATCTCATACTGTGGATGCAGCATTGAATTCAATCTCAATCAGTGCTGAATAGGGCCAGTCAGCTGAGTGATTTGTAGGAAAAAGAAAAGGCCGCCATCGATTTTGTTACATCACCGTCTGTCGAGAAATCTTTTTTTGCGTAATACAGCCATCAAGGAAAGCCTTATTTATTGAATAACACTTTTGCTAGGTGGATTTGATTTGAGCCTGGGTGTGGCTTTATTGAAAAGTGTTTTTGAGGAGTGTGGGTGGGAGTTTGAGGTTCCAGCCGATCCTATATGGCTGAATTGAGAACCCAACCTTAAATACTGCTCTGTTCAGGCATGAGAGTCGGCCAGCGGCTGTGCCTCTTCTCAGTCGCACCAAGTACTTGCGACCCATTGCAACTTGGGAAAGATCTCAGTGACCGAGAACTTGTAATACCTCCGGTATGGCATAATGAATCAAAGCTTTTGGAAGCATCTCAAATGAAGCTCTGAGCTTTTAGTGTCTCGCTTTTATATGGAGCTCAGCCTGTTGGTTACGTAATCCCTCCCAGTTTCAATGCCACTGATGCAATTTTCAAGCTTTTTGCTTCTCAGGTTTTTTTTTTCCTTTATCCAACTGTTGTTCATTGTTTTTTATTTGTCTTCCTCTATGCTATTCTTTTCTTGTTCCACACATGATACAAGGGTATCATGTTCTTCTGAACCTTTTGTCACAAACAATCTGCCTAGTAAGAAGGAAATAGTCATTTTTTTAATGTCATAAATGGATTTTTTTTTTCAAATTTAATGCATGTTTTCAGTTTTGTTGATCTCTCCACTTTCGGTGTCATTTAGACAAATCAGAGAGAACGAAGAGGCTTTTCGGCATCTGAAAGGAAAATGCAGTTTCAATTTCTGCTGTTCATGATAAAAAATGGTTGGCATTAATGAATATTAGTCCTTTGCTCCTGATTAGGGATGGTCAATCACACGCCCAGTGCACTGCTGCTGCATCATCTAGCAATTAGAGAGAGTGGAGCCTGGCACACTACTCCTCTTAAAAGCGTGGACAGCCAGTGATTTGTAAAAAAAATCTCTCCAGACTACCTCTCCCTGGAGGTCTGCTGTGCTTGCGCACACACCGCAGCAGACAGACTGCCGATATTCCCATGAACAAGAGGAGGCGCTGTAGTGCTGTATCCACTAAAACTGTCCCTGTAGTACTGGCTTTAGCTCTGCCCTGCAGTGCTTCTGACCCGCGGGTCAGTCGCTCTCGTCTCATCGGACTCTGAGTCTCCATTCTGAGGCTGGCTCGTGCTTTAGCATAATGTGCCACCCAGTTGCCTCAAAGTCTCGAACCTCTGAGGTCCCCGCGAATGTGAATCAGTCGTTCAGTGTTTTCATTTATTTTCCCTCTGCTTTTATTCTCCCCAGATTTGAATTTACATGACACAGCAAGATGTAAAGGCTTGTTCTCATAAAGGTATTTTTCTAATCATTTCTTATCATATTTTCTCAGTGACTGAACACTGCCATGAATCCCAGCTGTGGGAGTTAAGAGACGTGGCCTCGTGGGATTAATGATGCTCAATTCAATAATGCATGATGTGAACTCGGCATATCAATGCCAATTGCCAAGTCGCATGCAGAATACCAGCGGAGCCTGTTCCCCATTCATTTAAAGCACTAGCCTAGATTTTACTGAATATCGGACTGCTTAATTCGAAGCTCTCCAGCTTTTTTTCCTCCCCTGAAAGTAGACCTGCAGAGAGTGGCAGTTGAATTTGTGGATTTGTTTCTCAGACTCATGCGCGGGTGATGCATTATTCAGAGTGCATTTGTTTGCTGGGGATTTTGGTCTGTGCTGCACAACAGCTCCTCCAGATTCTGAGGTAGGGAGGTCTGGTGCCTCTCACATTTGTATCAATTTCCAGCCATTTTAGCCATGAGCTGTGCTATCCATTCATAGTGTTGAATTTCCATTACTTCTTTGTGCAGTACCATTATCCTCAGTCTGAGTCTGACCTGGATAAAGAGTGTTGTATATAGTTAGGAGAAAGCAGGCTCAGACGCACTGCTTATCAGCAGATGTTTGAATGAGGAATTCTGTTCATTGGCTGCCCTGCATAGCGCTGTCACACCAGCCATGTAGGAGTGATGGTAAATGCAGGAAGTTTAATTCCAGTTACTTGCACCTTAATTGACTTTGTGTCCTCACCATGTTACCCCTGCTAGCAACTGTGACATAGCTGTATCCTGACTCTCTTACTCTGTCAGGGAAGGTTGATTTCTAGATGGAATCATATTTTTGTGGAATACAGTGGAGAGGTAATGGTTATTATAGAACAAACGCTGCCTTCTGTTGACAGGTGTGTGAGAAAAGAGTGTTAGTTTCACGGGTACTGAAGTGACTGTTACATATCCTTTTGTAAGGGCCCGTAGCATTGGTCATAACATTGTTTTTACACAAATTGGAACCTTGCAGGTTCTGAACATATTTTATTATTGTGCTTCTTTTTTCTGGACGTGCTTATATTTCATTTCACCAGATGTTCTCGAAGAGGGCATGTTTAATGTGACTTTTGGGTAAATCTGTTGAATTGATAACTAAAAAATGGCTTCAATTCGCTGCACAGTCAAGTGTTTTTTGACTCATCCGGTCTTCAAACCTTTATCAGGCAAAAAAGAAATGTTAGAAAGGAAGAGTTAAAAGCCTCTGTGACACTCCTTTTACATTTTCATACAAATGTATGAATTCAAGCTTATGCTGACAGACTAATTGGATGGTTATATGAGTACAACACCAGTCTGAAGTAGTCTGTTGCTAAATTGCAGAACCCCCTCCAGACTCCATACCCCCACCCCCCCCCCCCCACACACACACACACACCATTCCCCTTGACCTCCAGCGACCCCTCAACCTCTTTCCTGTCTTCCTCTCAGTCCTTCAGGGGCTGTGAGAGGAATGGGCGCAGAGCGGTGCTAATGCTAATGGAGGTCATTTTTTTTCCCCTCTTCAATTGAATGACTTACTTCCTGCCCACAGCTCCATTACCCACAGCTGGGATGTGGCAGTTTACAACTGTGTGTGTGTGTGTGTGTGTGTGTGTGTGTGTGTGTGTGTGTATGTGTGTGTATGTGTGTGTATGTGTGTGTGCGGGTGTGCGTGTGCGTGTGCGTGTGTGCGTGTGTGTGTGCGTGCGTGTGTGTGTGTATCTCAGTGTGTATGTGTGTGTTTACGCCTATGTACACACGTGTTTCAGCTTGTGGGTTGCCGCAAACATGTGTGTTTCTGCTCTGCTCCGTAAATGTTTGTTTAACGCCCAGTCATGACTGGCATGTGTATTTATGTGTGCGTATGGGCTTAAGTGTGTGTATGCAGTCTGTGTGTATATTTTGTGTGGGAGTGTGTGAATCTATGAGTGTGCATGCGCGTGTGCATGTGTGCAGTGTATGTGTGTGACAGCGGGGTAAGTTTTCATGCCCGTGACTGTGCATGTGTGAGGTATATGTGTATGTCTTGTGAATGTGTGTGTATCTCTGAGCAAGTGCGTATGTGTGGCCAATATGTGTGTATGTGTATGAGCATGGGGAGTGTGTGTGTGTGTGTGTGTGTGTGTGTGTGTGTGGGCCAGCACGTCTCCTGACAGGAGATGAATGAGACTCGCCCTCAGGCACCGGGCAGGCGGACAGGAGGGATGGAATGAAAGGGGCAACTAATGGGCCACACCCACCTCCACCCTGTCCGTCCGCTGGAGGAGGACGAGTGCACCCATTCCATCTCTGGTGTCAGGTTGCGATTCCTCGGTACGACTCAGGCACTCTGATTATTTACACTGGCCCTGCGGAGCGACAGCGTGATTGTGCAGTACACAAGGGCCGCAGTGCACCACCCACAATGCATCAGGCCGTGCCCTGGTGATGATAACCACGCTTAAGCAGGGTAAAATGGCCACTCCTATTCCTCTAAAAGCTTTGTCTGTGCGTCAGCAGACAGGGCTGCATTATTGAATTTCAGCCTGATTCCAAGACCTTGCCCCATATTTGTTAATAAAAGTTGTGCTTGGCTGTTTTTGGCAACACTCTGCCCTCATCTCCTAATGCACAGGCAGCCTTCAGCATGCCGATAATCAGATATTCCCCGCCCGCTCTCAGCAACACTGGGAATTTTCTAGGTCAGGTCCCACTGTCTCCCTCTTTCTGCATAAATAATGCATCGAACTTCTTGTAAATGAATGCATGTGAAAGGGGAAATTAATTCATTCCTGTTTAGCTGAATAATTACCAGGGGCGAGAATCTGCCTTCTCATCTTCGATTCAGACACCACTTTACCTATTAGCAACATTTTCCTTCACTTAAATGACAGGACTAATATTGCCTGCTAATTACCCTAGGATAGTGTTCTTTTTTTTTCTGTTTTTGTAGTTACCCCTGGCTCTTGTGATAATTAAGTCGGGCTGCGAATCTCCTATGAGCAGTGTTGTATATGAGAGGGTTTAGCTTGAGAATTTTGAGTCCACTCGGTTGTCACTTGAGGATTCAGACAAAAAATTAGCTTTGATCTGATTCCAAACCGCTAATTCTACTTATCTGCCCCTGCTTTATTAATTCTCTTAACAATTTCAAAATGATGTGCCTTTTAGCTGAAAGCCATGAAATTGCTTAAAATGTATATGAGGATATTATTGAGGCACCTAAATTGAAAAAGTGGAATTCCTACAGTTAGTGTGTGTGTGTATATGTATTGATATGGGCATGTGCGTGTGTGTACTACGGCTGGCTAAAAATACTTGACATTCCATACACACGCGCATGCCCAAATTATCTCTTTCAAAAGAAATGAAGGATAGTCTTATGGCAGGGGTCCAGCTGGCAACTTTTTGCTTACTATGAAACCATTGACCTTGCATGGTATTACGGTAATGGACCTGCTCTGTCCAATTAATTGTCAAAAAAAATAATGTCCATTTAACCTCTGTGAATGCCCAGTCCTTTATAGTCTGCACCCTCACTAAAACAGTGCTGTAGTATCATATAGCAGAGCTAATTATCAGCCATGTATGTGTTGGTATGAGTCTGTGGATGGATGCTACTGCTAGTAATCTTTATGTTAAGGCTGTCAGAAACTTGGTTACATTACCGTCCTTTCGAAATCTCTTTATGAAATACAGTTGACTGATGCATGATTGCAGTGGGCTATGGACCGTACTCTGAGTTATTCCCATGTGTCATGTGCTTTCATGCTAATAGAGAATGTTGTGGGTAGGTAGCTAGAGGTCTGTGGTGAGGTTCAGTCTAGTTCTCACTCTCAGAGCCTCTGTCGAGAGTAATCACAGTAAGTGGAGTATTAACTACTGTGCTTTGTCATGGTAAACGGACTGTGTTATTTGGTTGAAACAGCATGAGTCTGGATTGGATGTCAGGCTAATATATTAATCACGTAAGAGTTTTTTTGTCCCAGAAATCATCTGCAGGTAGTTTGTTCTGGTTTCCTGTTCTGCGTGACTTGACACCTTTAGAGGATGACTAGCACCAGCGCTTTATAATTGTGTTGTTTCTTATTGCACTTAAGCGTTTAGCCATATACTCTGGTTGAAGTTGCACATTTAATAGTTTATGGACCATCGCATTTAATATTCTCATCTGTGCATGGAACATTTTGTTCCCCTTAACCCAGCTTTTTCAAGGCTCGCACTCTCCCAACCAGAGGTAGTCGCATTTAATTTTCCTGGGATGGAGATGATTTCTAAGAGTGGTCATTGGGGGGTACATTTGCACGGGAGTAATTTGTTTGTGTATTCATGCGTTTGGTGATAAACCAGACTCCTCTACAGTGCTGTAAGGGGCTGATGGGAGTCCTGTGTCTCCACAGAAATGAGCACGTTTATTGGAGGGCTGCACCTTGAGCCCTGAAGGTAATGAGCTCAATCTGCACCCAAGAGCTGTGCTGCCGTACTCGTATTTCTGTAAATGTTGCCTGTTAGTGATGGGGCTTGATGCTGAATTTCAGGGCTGAAGGCTTCTGAGCATGTTGATAGCCTTATGACATCAAGTCATTATGGTGAGTCAGTTTTAATCCAACAGACATGAATATCACAATGGTGTATGAAAATTTTACTTGTCCAGTGAACAGTAACTCAAAACAAGCTCGTGGTCAGGTAATGTCAATGGCGTTTCGTTGTCGGAATAAAATCAGTTTAGTTTAAGGATGATTAAGTCCCTTCTGCTGAAGGTGTTTTGGAAACGAGCTGGCTGTTGAAGTCTATATAGGTCAATAGCAGTGACCCGACCTTTGAACCACATTTGTGTTGTTAAAACCATCTCCACTCTGACAGTAGTCTTGGGATTGTCCCCACAGCCTATTAGCACAGAGGGAAAAGCTTAAGAGCTCACTGGGGGTTTTTCTGTCGACCTATCTTTTGCGCGGCCCAGCACTGTTAGGAGATTGCGCTTAA
The DNA here is from genome assembly GCA_029721435.1 of Gymnothorax reevesii. NCBI lineage: Eukaryota > Metazoa > Chordata > Actinopteri > Anguilliformes > Muraenidae > Gymnothorax > Gymnothorax reevesii. Next base: position 55,978,120 of record CM056583.1, on the reverse strand, counting down.
ACCCACCCGTGTGAGCTTGGATTGTGTGGCAGTAATCCCACCCTCCACTTCTTCCAGCACTGTCACATGCATATCTGAGCCCCCAGTGGGCTCCGATCTTAGAGAAACAAACTCGATTCCGGAATTTTCCCAGCAATCAAAACACAATGAACTGAGCACTGTCTTCTGCATCTCTGTACGTGCCTGTTTGAGTTTGATTTCCTTTCTTTTTTATCCCCCCGGCATAGAACGCGGGGGGAATAGCTATCGCTCTGTCCGTCTGTCTGTCTGTCCGTCTGTGAACATGAGTTTGTCCGGGCCATATCTCGGAAACTATATGTGCTAGCTTCACCAAACTTGACACACATGTCAATCATGATGTGTAGATGTGCCTTTTAAAGGTTGTTACACAACCTACAGCCGGGGGGAGCCGCCATTGCCAGATAGCTCTTGTTTATCCTTGCAACCGACTGCTTTTCAGTTTATTTGATCAATAGGAGCATCGATGTAATACTGCAAAACCCAAAAATATCCATTCTCAACAAGTATTTTAGTCTTACATTTAGTTCTGACATTTTATTACCTCCACCAACGAAGTTGGGGTGGAGGTTATGTTTTCGCCCCTGTTTGTTTGTTTGTCTGTCTGTTTGTGAACAACATCACCCAAAAGTCATGCGCAGATTTCTCTGAAATTTTGTGGGTGAATTGCTATTACATCAAGGATGGACCTTATTGATTTTTACTGCGATCAGTGAAACAATATGGCGCCACGGCAGCCATCTTGAAATCCTATGACACGCGATAACTCAACTTTGCTCCCACTCATGAAGATTTGAATTGTGCTGCCTTGGCAGAGGTTTGCACTCTACGAGTACCTCTAGTTTTTGTTATTTTCGCTTCACAAGTCACAAACAGTCCCAATAAAATGAAGCGATTACACTACTTCCAAGATTTTCCAGCTGGGACAAGTTTTCTTGTCAATTAAACAGTAACGTAATACAAGCTTCCAATTTTCCACTTTTGATTTGGAGGTAAGAAATTAGTCCTGTTACAATAATAATCTGCTAACACACAAAAATACTTTTTTCTCCAATGCTCTCAGTGTTTTGAATATCCTTTTAGATTAGAATTATGTGATGTCTGCTCAGATGAAAGGTGTATGTTCAATTACATTTGATTTTGAGGAGATCATTATCAGGTTTTAGTTTCCTGGGCAGGTGTGCTTCTCTATGTTCTAGTCTCATTACCGGATGCCTCCTTTAGTGGATTTTTTGCTTATCCTTGTCACTACAGGTCTAGGTCTCCCCATGGGAAGGCGCAGTTCTTACTGCTAATGAATTAGGACCGAGGTTCCTTGTATTTAACTGCAGCAACCTGTCAGAGGGCTGCAATACTTTGTTGTCTGATATATCAAAATTGGCTTCCTTTTCTCATCCTATCGCTTCCTCTGTAAAATGGAGCAACAAACACTAGTGGTGGCTTTTCAATGTCATGACGGTTTTTTTTAATATCACTTTGAACGAAGCTATGCGGTAGATCGCATTCTGCGCTTTGGGAAACTCGCCATGTTTCCTCAGGTCACTTATATTAATAATATGATATTAATATGTTATGGTGGTATATTGTAACAGACAGTGAAAGCTTTCATCTACTAGTTAGCGAAGTTGGTAATAGACAACGTTCCTCCCACATTTTTCTTTAAGGTAACTCACTCTTGGATATAGGGCATAAGAGGTATTAATTTCCATCTCTAGGCACCAGTATCTGCTCTTTGAAAAAATCCATTTTTACGCAGTGATTAGCAGCACTGGGACAGAGGTGAAGCGACGCGCTTCCTTTTTTCAAGTAAACTGCAGAGATTTCCTTTCACACTGATACACCTCAAGCAGTCTGTTCCTCATCCAATATTAATGGCCAGTCAATGCCGTTTCCGGAAATTCTTGCCTGTCTCTTCTATCCCCTGAGTCAGCGCATGGTAGCGTAGCTGCGAATGTGATTATGAAAGCCAAGGTCCACAAGTACAAATTGTTTTCTGTCCATAACAACACAAAGCCAAATCTAAATAAATTGAATTTTATCTGGAATAAATTGAATTGGCAATATAAAAAAATAAATAAATAAATGAAACCAAACCTCCTTTTTGTAATAACTGTAATGAGACACTATTTTTTCATATTCTTATATGTCACTTCATCAGAGAACTGCCCTCTGAGCTGCATCCTCATCATCAGTGTCTCGTTACGGTCTTTGTTCCTCTGTTCGTAGCACTGAATTAATGAAAATCTCTGAGGGGTTGGGAGGTAGTCAAGCCAGCAGTATTAAAACAACAACCCTCGTCTCCTGGGAAGCATCATGTGTCAGTTTCACGAGTTTTGCTCTGCCCTTCGACTATAAACGAGGGAAGAAAGAAAAAACATTAGCATAATCAATGCAAGGGAGAGGGCATGGAGGGAGGGGAAGCAAGAGCATAAAGTAAACAAAAAAACAAATAAAAAAACAGGGCTGTCTGCTTGCCTTTGATTCGCTGCCAGTCTTCTTAATTGGATCAAGTCGGAACTGGTTTAGCTGTGTGGTTTTTGTTCAGGTTGAGCGGTGGGAGAGGATGCATATGAGCAAGAGAGAGAGAGTTGAGTGAGTGCGTGAAAGAGAGAAAAAGATGTCGAGGGAGCAGGCAAAAGCGACAGAGCTGAGAGAAATGGAAACGCTTGTCTTGAAAGAGTGAAAGAGGAGGTGAGTCAGGAGGAGGGGAAACATAACAGGGGGCGTGGCCTGAGTCTGTCCCTCCATCTCTCGATGAGCCTCCCCCTCTCGCTCTCTCTCTCTCTCTCTCACGGGCACCTGCTGCTTGTTGATGATTCAGCCCCTCTCAGCCTGCGGGTGAGCAGCACAACAGCATGCCGCTCGGGCTGACGACTGCTCCTGCTCCCGCGTCTGCTCCTGCTCTCTCTCCGGCCGCTCCTCCCACCGCTGCTGACGCCGCTCCTCACCCTCAGTGTTTACAGAGCTCCCGCCGCCGCTCGGAAAGTCCTCAGGTGAGCGTGCCGCGACTGCTGTGTCCCGGGATCGCCTCTCCATCCCAACCCCGACTGGGAGTGGAGTTAGCGCTGTGTTGAAAAGAAGAAGGGGGGAAAAAAGGAAGAGAAGGGAGAAGCAGGGAAAACGGGGGACTTTTTACTCTTCTGTGAGGTACTTTTGCTGCGTGCCCAGCTCAAATTCACGCTTATGCTCATAGAATTGTTTGGCGTGTGCAATAAACCTCGCATGGACCGAATGACTTGAGTGCAGTGCCTGAAGAAGAACTCCTCTCCTTTCTGCACGCCAGTCGGCATACTTCCCAGAAGCTTAATAAGGTTACCCTCCTCATACGAAAGAGCATCTTCTCTCTCGCTCTCTCTCTATCTCTTCCTTTTCCCTGTCACTCCCCCCCCCCCCCCCCTTACCCACACATCCTCCCCATTCGCGACAGCTTGGTCTGATAATGGACACCGCACTTCATCCCACCGGCACCTCAGCTCCCGGCAACACTCCTAGTTAGAGTCCAGACGTCCGGAGACCTGCGACCCACAGAGGGAGGGAGGGAGGGAGGGAGGGAAAGAACGGAGGAGTGCGAAAGATTATGTCCGGGGGAGTGGGAGACTCGTCCGCGGGGCTGTGCGCTCCTCCCGGTTTGGCGTCGCCCGAGGAGACAGGCGAGCCCCGAGAGGAGGAGCCGGTGGCGGCGGGCGGAGACGGGGAAGATGAGAGCGTTGGGGGTGGCGTTGGGCTGGCGGCCGTGGCGGGGGCATGCTGCGTGTGCCTGCAGATGGAGCAGGTGCGCGGCTGCCTGCACTCGGAGAAGATCTGCATCCTGCCCATTCTGGCCTGCCTCCTCAGCCTGGCGCTCTGCACCGCCGGTCTCAAGTGGGTCTTCGTGGACAAGATCTTTGAATACGAGCCCCCAACTCACCTGGACCCTAAGCGCATGGGCCAGGACCTCGTCATTGTGGCCGACCCCACCCTGGGGCTCCCAGACTTTGTCCCACGCCCCTCCGCCTTCCCCACTTCGTCACTCACCACGGGCCGGCCAGAGGTCTTCTTGGAGGGGGACCCCACAACGGGACCCTTTGAGCCCCAGTCTCCGAAAGGGACTCGGCACAGTCCTACCTCGCCACTGACGTTCCGCTCCAACTCCCTCGCTCCAGCAGGGACCCCCACCCCTCCTAGACAGAGGAAGACTGAGCGCCCGACAGTGCCCCCCGAGACTAATCTGGAATCTAACGATATATATTTTCCCAAACACAGTAAGTACCCACTGGTTCACCTCTTATTGTCCCACCTTATATTGTTGTGCAGTCCTGTCTTTTCAGCTTGCAGTTTGTTAGAGGTACTCTCAGTTCACCTGGAAACACAGTTTCTGGGCCATTTCCATTTCAGTATTTAAGGTGCTTGTGGTGAGACTGTGGTCACTTCAGTAGGAACATCTGTTGTTGTAGTTCACTCTTCAGATTTTTACTCTATGAATGTTCTTGCAGGTCCAAAAATGATTAATTTTGATAGAATGATATATTTTTTGAGTCCCAACTTCTACTAATCCTGGGATCTGAATAAAAGAGCACTGATCTGTTTTTAAAAAAAAAAAAAAAAAGTCATGTCTATGGAACATTAAGTAACTAAAGGAAGTGGATCAGTTTTCTTTACGCAATAAGAATGAAAAAGAGTGTGCCGTTGGGCTTCTGTCTGAAAGCGGGCATGCTGGGTCCTGCAGGTTGTAACGCAAGTGCCTGTGACTAAGCCTTGAAAGCATCATTATCTTACCTGGGTGTTCCTGTGTTACGGAGACGGACACTCCCTCCCTCCCTCCCTCCCTCCCTGTTCTTCAATCAACACTATTAACTGCTGCCTCATAACAAGGCTAATGCAAATAAGAACATTCAGCTCCACCTACTGCTCAATGGCTGATGGTAAAAACGCGAAGCTACTTGCGCTGCAGGTTGTTAATGATTGTTCTTACAGTTTTCCCCGTTTGTATGGGAGGAGACCTCATGGCGCTTCTGGATCTTTCCGCTCGGGTACACATTTAAAAAGTTCTGATCGATATCTGATGCAGCGCGACTTCCCTAAAAGTAAATGTGGTGGTGCAGAGAGACTTCCTCCTGGCGGTTGGGTTGGGGGGGGGAGGTCCATTTCAAGGTCAGCCTGCTGCGGGCTAATTGATTCCCTCTCCATCCCAGAGCCACAAAGAAAGACAATCCCAGTAATGCTATCTTCCCACTAGCTGCTATCCGCCATGACTTTGAAAGCCAGCAGAATTATTATATCTGGATTGCTGCCAAGCCCCACTGGCACTCTACACCCCCCACTCACACACACCCATACATTTTTCACCTACATTGCTTTTAGAGAGGTGAAACCACAGGTCAGTTTGACCTGCAATCACATTGCACAAGCCTGATGTTTCCTTCCTGTAGTCTGTAGCTTCATATTTCATCCTCTTTCTGTCTGCCATTTGTCTTTTTTGGCAAATATGGCAGCTATTAATTAAGTCACGTACCCACTACCGGCTCAAAGTGTGCCCCTTTTTAATGTGCATTTGCACTCAAAGCATGACTCTGTGTGACACTACTTCATAGTTCCCACAACTTTTATCATAAAAAGCTCTTTATCACCTGACTTTTGATAACAGGTTGTGCTATAATTTACAACTGTTTGATTTCTATACATATGTTGTTCTTGGCAATAAACACCATTTTAATTCATGTCAGATCATGTTTCAAAATCTTAGATCTGATTTCAGACACCCCCACAGACACATTGTGATATTCACTGTACACCAACTTCTCTTGGAAGTCTTTGAATTTTCATTACCATGACGCACACCCGCTGGTACAGAGAGGAGATGCTTGCTTTAGTGTAATTTTGCATTTAGCCGCCTTTTTACTTCTCGCAGTGATGCTGCATTATGGGAATCCTTTTTTTTTTTTTTTAATTTACTGTATATTTACTTTAGGTATGCATGCCTTGGGTAAAGATTAAGGCTCTCCTTCTTTTACAAATGGTTTGATCAATGATGTGGCCCGAGAAATGGAAATGGTATCTGTTGCTTTGGTAATCTCAGTCTAAATCAATAACGTGAGAGCGGTTCAGCTCTTTTACCAGGAAGCAGTGTGAAAGTGATAGCAACTGTGGTCTGGTCTGGCCTGGTCAGGCCAAACAAAGCAAATTATCAGGAATTTGTGAATGGTCTTTGGAGCCAGTATGCTTTGGACCAGCCTGCACGCACACGTTCTGCTGTTCTTTTGGCTGACTTCAGCTGTCATATTGTCCTTGCGGGGTCCACTTTTACGCTATTGAGGTATACAAGTTACATGGTAACTTTTCAAGGTGGCAGTTTGAGGGGCAGAATCATCCGCCGTATCATCATGTGAATTACCCTGAAGGCTCAAGTCTTCAAAATAAACAGGCAGCTTAGCCACTATTTCAGCTAACTTTAATAGGAGAAATGTGTACTGTATCAGCGCTGAACAAAAATGCTAAAGAACAAAGCTATCCCTGTCTTGATGCATATGATTATTTAATTATAATTAGATTGTTTGCTTATAGCAACATAATTATTTGATATGCTGGGATTTTCATTTAGAAGTTTCTACCCTTCCTTTTAGGCTTGAGCTTTTCACTAAACAAAAAATAGTCCCCCTTTTGTCACTGGGAAAAAAATCTCCTTGCTAATGGCTATGAAATATTTAAGTTCATCATTCAGAATTTTGTATTATCTTATTCAGTGGCAATATATATTGCATATTGCCTTGCTGTTGCAAAACTAACCGAGAGAAGTGTACTCACTGCACAGTTTACCTCTTGGGCATGTTGTCGGATAGGTCACACAATAGGCTTTTTCCTGGGATGTGGAAAGTGTTTGTGATCGGGTTGAGGACCCCAGAGAAATGGTACCATCAACAGAGACTCATCCACAAACCACAGAACTACAGCAGCGCCATGGTAGTGATTAATTATGAGCGAAGCTAAATGCCACATCCCTGAGTGTATCCACAGCTTTCTGGCCATGGAGGCCAAATATTTAATTAGTAAATATGTGACAATTCAGGCTCTTTCATGCAAAGAGAAGTCAAATAGTGCTGGGCAGGAAGTGGTCCATTTCAGTGGAAATTACTGAAAAACAGCAGTATTGTGGTCAGTGTTTGAACCTGGACAATAAACACAGCTTTGGCTTTTTGCCTCAGGGCATTTCTTCTTTCTTTAATAATTTCATACTGAGCTTTGGTTCCCTCCAGAACTCTCAGGCAATGCGTGGTACCCTCTGTCCTCCTGTGGCTTCAGGAAATAGAATTATAGCTAGCCCCTCAGCACTGACTGTCAATGGGAAGTCATACTTTGTTTGCATGCTGAGTTTGAACACCCACAGCCTCTGCAGAGTAGCCTGTTCCCTCATATCTGTAAGGTTTGACTGTTGTGATGGTTGAGAAAATCCAGGGGACGCCTTCTATTCCTGAGTCACTGGTGAGTTACGCTCAACGCAATGCTGCTCCTGCCTTGAGCTCGCTTGTAGGATGTTTTCGTGTCAGTGGGCAGAGGTTTCCTGTAAACACAGTGCTTCTGCTGTCCCCATTCCATCACTGCTACTCAGGCTGTCCCTCTGTGTTTAAATTAGACCTTGAAAATTGAAATTTATGTATTGTATTACTGTTCTAACTTAAGCGCGAAGTAGCCTGCCCTCACTGATGGAATGCTCTTGTTGTGATAGACCTATCGTGTCGTTAAATTAGTTGACCATGACAGACGAGATGTAATTCCGCTCAGCTGTTTATTGAGAGATACTCTGGGGAAGTAGGTACTTTGCATGTTCAAATGGCCATTTGGAGTTGAGTAAATGAACCGTTTCGCCTAAACCTTTTTATTTTTGTCAACCAAGTCGGCTGATGTTTTATGTCTCCATATTATGTTTTCATGTATTGATTTGGTAAATTAATTTGTTAGTCTGCATGGATACATTTGGATTAAGTCTTTACAGAAACAATGCCTTCAAATCTGAGTAGTTCTCAAAGGCGAGCAAGATTGTGTTTGGAGCTTAGATTGGCGTGGTGAAGCCCTAGCATTGGTGTTCTAGATTTCACAATATCCAGGATATCCAAAAGTCCTCCCGCCTGGATTGCATTCCTGGCAATGTAGTCACCTTCATGTGGGCTGTCCATCACATGAATACTGATTCATAAGTCGACACGGCCTGTGTTTTGACCCACATATTCAAGATCACGGAAATGTGAGGTTGTGCAATGGTGCATCATCAATATTAGCTCTACATCCAGGTTTGAGTGTTATTTTTTCTTCGGTGGATGATTTTGTAAGATAATGGTGTTTGTGGTTTTTGAATTGCATGGCACGTTGAGACAGCCCTTTTCCATTGTTTAAAAAGCTGCACATTTTATTTTGTGCTGGAGTGGTTTTATGTGTGGTCAAGACAGAACATACTGGTGGATGGTCTGGTTCTTACCAACACTGTACATACTGTGCTTACTGTGTTTCTCATTCTTGGGGAAAAAAACAATTTTTACAGATGACAGTGTCTGAAAAATTGCAATCCAAAATGATAATGGTGGCTCTTAGTTATCAGTTGTCAGTTATCTCACTGTCAATAGTAGCGTACCAAGGCTCTTCGAATGATTTTTATGCTCACTAACCCTCTAGCTAATTTCACCTATTTATGCAAACTGATTTATAAAAAAGTAATTCTTGCTCTTTTAAAGGTTTCAGTCTTTTGACTTCACCTGCCCTCCTTATCCAGAACTCATTTTCCTGTGAACATGTCAGTCAAGATAATTAGGGCTCAAACTGAATTTTCTTCTGCAGTGGCAAGCAGTATGTGGGTCACATAATATTTACCCTGTACCTGTCCTCTGGAACTGAAAGTGTTCTATCGCACCAATCTTGCTACTCATTAGTATAATCTACTTTGAGAGGAGAAATTCATTTTTGCTATGAATCGGATAATCCTTCATTTTCAGCTGCATTTCCAGAATGTTCTATTCGGTAGTCGTCTATGCTGTCAGGGGCAGAGAGGGAGCAGGCTGACTAGAGCACGAGGCTAATTTTCCACTCTATCATGCAACACTGTACACTGCCATGGCCTTGCGCGCATAAGGCACTCTTGAGTGGGGCCATTTTCTAGGGAGAGGAAGCATACAGTTTAATGGCATGCGCAGACAAATTGTGAATGTAGCTCATTTTTTACGACCCATCCCTGCGGTACAGCGCAACCTGACGGTAGCTCATTGACAACTGAAAGGCGAGGGTGCTTTTGTGGGTCGTTTTTATGACCTATAAAGATTTGCCTGGGATGTTCGGTCCTGCAATGGCTGTCGTCCTTCAGTATTTCCGCTGATACTCAGTGGTAACACCACCGTGGCGCCCCATCTGCAGACCTAATTAGATGTCACAGTCAGGATGCATATAGTCTTATGGGATGGCCGGTGAATACATTATATGTCTGGGTCTGGACAAAGTGCCACCCCCCCCCCTCCCCCCCCCACACCCTCCCTCTACTCTTCTTCCTGCCATCCTCTTCTCCATTACATCATGGGAGTAAGGTTTGATATATTTGCACGTGCAACAGGAATGAATAAATCTGCCATGCTGAATGCAGACCATACCTTCCCACTTCGATATCCGGCCTATGAGACTATGCTAATCGGTAGGCAAAGAGAGTGAGGTAATCACTTTATGACTTCAGTGTTGTAATGATATTCAAAGAGCTGCCACTTCACATCCCACGCCTACCACCGCTACGCTTTGGATTTTATTTATCTTCCCAATGACCCGGTCTATTTATCACAGGATTTACCAAAGCAGTCACACGCTTGGGCTCCCTTTATTAGGAAAACTGTGGAGAGTCATCAATTGTTATCAAATGGGCAAAGTTGTATTAGTCAGTTGCTGTCTGTCAGTGGATCAATCCCATTTGTGGATGACCATCCAAACCAGTAAGCTGACATTAATTCTCTTATCCACAGCACTTGAGAAGTCAAAGCAATCAATTAGTACAAAGAATAATGGTCTCATCCAATTTTCTGGTCCATTTATATTCAGGATGTCAGGAATTAAATTATTCCACATATGCCTTGGATGGAAAACGCTGGAATAGCAAAAGTTGGGGTGAAAAACACTTCCAGTCATCAACATTGATTGCGTAATGAATGAAATATGTTTACTTATCTTCAGTTTAACTGAGCGTACTCATTTTTACTAATCTAGTTGGAAATTTAGTATGCAGTAACTGCTTTTCACTCAAGACAAATTTGACAATGACTTTAGGCCAGGTGAATTTGTTTTATTTGGGCTTGAGCCACATACTGTTCTATTTACTACATGTCTGATGTATTCATTGTGCTTATTATGTGTAATAGGAGGGGTCCTGGTTTCTTTCCCAAACGAGATGGTCTTACAACACATGCAACAGCGTACAAATTTTATGTTTCATTAAATAAATTTGAGGGCAAGAGGTTAATTATTTAATTATCATTATGGCTGTAGGCCATCTGAGGCTACGCCTCTTAATTTAATTATGGTAAACTGAAGCGACATCTGGCAGTTTAGCTATTGATGAAGCAAGCTGTGCTTTAGCTTTTTCTCTTATTCTGCTGAAAATGACGTATGACGTTAATGGTGCCACTGTGTGCGCACTTCTGTCCCTCTGGAGTGACTCAGCAGATACAGAATGGACTCATCTCTATATCTTCGCTCTTTTATGTTGTACACGCCATATGAAAGAACTGTTACATTTTACATTGCCATCTCCAAAAGAGAAGCTGGGCTGGCATAATCAATGTTCCCCTCCTGAAAAAAATCAGGTTAAAAATGGCCCCATCACTTTGAAATGGAAGGAGGTGGGATGTAAGTTTTATAGACCCGCTAAGAGGACATCTTTATGCAGCATAAAGTGCACCCACCCTCCTGCCTGCTGCTCCTCAGATGAAGTCCATTACCTAATGGTGTGCCTTCAGACGGTCGTCTTCTCCGTTGAACCCAGGTTACCACATAAATTGGCACGCTATGAAATCAAGTGCTTTCTCCTTTTTCCGGCTCCTTCTCTCCCGGCGATTTAAAGTTCCCATCTGCACTCACGGGGCACCCTGTCTGAGGCTCAGCATGAATAATGGGCAGAGTCGAGCCGCGATGAATGATGCACACAGGCATAGATGATTCAAATCTACATGCTGTAGCTGGTAGTAACCGCTGTATTTCAGAACTTCCTCTGTGACAGTACCTTTGTATATATCATTACTCTCAAGTTTGGGGTTTTCTGAGTCAGCACTCTGCAGCTGAGGGACTGGCAGCGCTAGACTAATACATTTTTATTACTCAAATCTCTCAATTTCCCAAATTTTAGATTCATGACTACGTGTTATGAAAATAGGCTTCTATGAATCCTGATTACCTCTTTATTTAACATTCAAGTCGAGTAATAGTCTTGAACTATGGCATAGCTTTGTTGACGGAGATGGGTAAAATTGAGGGGGGACTGGACTGTGGTGCACCAATTTTGTACAAACAGATCTCCCTGGACCCCTGGGCTTGCTGCCGTTCCCTGTGTCTCTCTGTAGGGAAGGGGATTATGATAGAGATGCATGTGGCCGGTGTGGGCCCTGAGAGTTTTCACACTGTCACTGTGGAGATTGATGAGCCGTGAAGAGTCTCTGGTGCCCCTTTCCTAAGCTCTGTCCCTGTAAAATGGTAATAGATTGGTTTTAGGACTGACTCCTAAGTCCTTTTAGTGATGGAGATATTTTTTGGCAGCAGGGGTTACAAAACACAGTGGACACATGCACACATACACATGCTCGCACACTCTTTTTCATAGCTGTTTTTATCATTTCCTTCTTTGAAAGAAATAATGTTTTCATTAGCTAATGTTGATCTCTAATAAATAGTGTGATAAGCCAGGTGACTGACCTACTGTACATTTAGATGGTTGCTGGAACTATGTCACAGGGAAATTAAGACTAAATATACCGTAACTCTGAATCGTGTGGTGCGATAAGCAAATTTTTCTCTCGAATTTAGTGTCTGTCGCTTTGTGCTGCTTACCTTTCCACCTCCCTGCTTTTCGAGTCGGTTGTGAAAACGCTCCGATAAGCAGTCTCCATTGGCGGCTGTGGGATTGCGGTGCCTTCAGGGGGCTGTCAGCAGAGCTTCTCTTTGCTGTGGACCTGACGTGAAGAGTGATGCACACGCACTTTTTTTGTGTTTCTTTCTGGAGTCGTTTTATTGTGCTGGGACTTTGGCCAGCAACATAATGGATCATGTCAGTTTCATCACCGCTCAAAAAAAAAAAAAAACTGCATCCAGCCGGCACATCACATTCTTGTCTGGCGGTGCCCGTTGTTTGGTGGCCGTGACTAGTATTTGGTCTGCAGCTCTATCTTGGACAAGTCATGACACATTCAGCAATTGAGGGTGGGGGTAACTGCTCCACAATCAATGACCCCCGCCCCCCATTGTGAAGAAGCTCCCCTGGGAAAAAAAAAAAAATGGTCGAGATAGTGCTCAATATCAATATGTATGCATGAGCACCTCCGCCATTAAAAAAACATGGTAAAATTTCAATAAGCATGCATCGTCAGGTCTTCCACGAGAGGCAGCATTATCAGTAATTACAAGAAGCCTGTAAAAGCTGCCCGGAGATTCAGAGAGTCAATTACGGAAACTCTATAAGCAATGACTCCCTGGGCCCTGGGCCTTCATATTGCATCAGCACACCTATAGGTGGAGGAGAGGTCTCGCTGGTCTCAGAAGTCTCGACCATCCCTGGCTAAAAAGGAGGAGTTGAGACAAAAAACAAAAAAAAAAAAATGTCTTGCATCGTTTTATTGTTTAACACCCCAGGATGGTGAGAGCAAAGTCATCATTCGTTTTGCTCGGTGGGATCTGTGTTGTAGTGATACCAGTAACAAAATACATTTGTGGCAGCCTATAAAAGATACTGAGGTTTTATTTTGTGAAGCATAAAAGGCCCTGCAGTGATGTGGTTGAGGCGTGTTGGAGATTTTTGCGCACTGGCTGAGAAGGGGGACTGGCACTAGAGGGTCCCTTTGTGTTTCACACACAGCACAGAACAGCTTGGTGTGGAGCTCAAGGCCTGATCTCTGTTCCCAGTGTTGATGAGTCTCTGCTTAATTCCCTATGCAAATTGCCTCAGCTCTCCGCATACCCATGGCAATGATGCAGGTAGAATTAGACGTCTCCTTGGCACCCATTTTGTCATGAGGCTGTGTATATTTCTGCATCATATTCCGTGTTTTTCATCTCGTGTTCTAAGGAGATTGGGTCCAGAATATTTAATCTGATTGCTTCCTCTCTGAAGTCTCTGTTTAATGTATAGTCACTGAAAGATATAATTTGACTAGAATACCGTAGCATCGTATCCAAACTTATCTTATGACTAAGCTGTGATCTCTATAATGATCCCTTCATGGGCTTGTGCATGAAGCAAAGTAACGTACCCGATTGTGAGTGGTGTGATCATATTGCATAAATAATTAATAAACATATTGTATTTTTATGTATATATAGTTCCCTCCACAGATTCTCGATAGGATTGAGGTCGGTACTCTGGCTTGGCCACTCCAAAACGTTCACTTTGTTGTCCGCTAACCGTTTCTTGATGGATTTGGCCCTGTGTTTAGGATCATTATCCTGTTGGAAGATCCATTCTTGCCCAAGACCAAGCCAGATTGCACACCAGATAATGTTGAGTTTTCGGAGTTTCTGTAATGGTAATTTAAATGAATGATTGAAAACTGGTCGTGACCAATCATTAATTTTAAGGGATTCTTTTGAGCCTCCACTATCGCCAGTTCACCAGTCACCACTGATGTAAGATACAGTGCCGTGAAAAAGTATTTGCCCCCTTTCTGATTTCTTCTTTTTTTGCATATTTGTCACACTTAAATGTTTCAGATTATCAAATAAATTTAAATATTAGACAAAGATGACCTGAGTAAATACAAAATCCAGTTTTGCTATCCAAACCTACCTGGCCTCATGTGAAAAATTAATTGCCCCCTAAACCCAATAACTGTTTTTGCCGCCCTTGGCAGCAAAAACTGCAGCCGTTTGCGATAACTGGCAATGAGTCTTTCACATCACTGTGGAGAAATTTTGGCCCACTTTTCTTTGCAGAATTATTTTAATTCAGCCACATTGGAGGGTTTTTGAGCATGAATGGCCTGTTTAAGGTCATGCCACAGCATCTTAATCAGATTTAAGTCCAGACTTTGATTAGGCCACTCCAAAACCTTCATTTTGTTTTTTTTAAGCCATTCAGAGGTGGACTTGCTGGTGTGTGCCGGGTCATTGACCTGCTGCATAACCTAAGTGTGCTTGAGCTTGAGGTCACGAACTGATGGTTGCACATTCTCCTTCAGGATTTTCTGAGAGAGAGCAGAATTAATGGTTCCATCATTTACAGCAAGTTGTCCAAGTCCTGAAGCAGCAAAGCAGCCCCAGACCATCACACTACCACCACCATGTTTGACTGTTGGTATGATGTTCTTTTTATGAAATACAGTGCTGGTTTTTACGCCAGATGTAATGGGACGCACACCTTCCAAAAAGTTCAACTTTTGTCTTGTCTGTCCACAGAATATTTTCCCAAATTCTTGGGGATTATCAAGATGTTTACTTACTAATGCAGTGGTTCCCAAACTTTTTCTGCTGGGCCCCCCTTTGGTACATAAGAAAATTTTTGCGCCTCCCCCCTCAAAAAAAATATATATATACGCACATTTTGTTTTCAGAGTCCATTGCAGTTTATTTCACACATTGTAATTAATATAAGCCTCAACCTTTTTTGAAAAAATATAAGTAAATGGTCATAAACTGTAGGTTGTCATAAACTACAACTAGCCTACTTGTAGAATTAGAAATAACAAAATAACAAACAACCACGGTGTAATTATTTTAAGACAAGTGTAACTGTTTTCAAGCACCTTAACTGTGTAATTATGTTTAGTGTAACAGATTTATCTTTTTAATCAACAACATTGCCGTTTATGCATTTTCCGGACACCAACAGAAACTTACTTGCATACAGCCAATCAGCAACCTTGTGCCGGACCGCTGAAGGAGTGTCTCGAGACAGTTACATTTTTCTCTCTTCACTGGCCTCGCACTTTTAAGTTAAAATATGTTTACCGAGATCGCGTCAACTTTTTCTAGAAAATATGAACGCTCTGAACAGATGATTTTTGTCTAGCCTAGCTGGAAACATTAAAAACGATTGGCAGGTTTGGAAACGGCCACCGTAATTTTCCAATTAAGGACACGAAAATGTAATAATTCAAAACCTCTTTTAAAGTATAAAATCATTAGGCTGTATCACAACCCCCAGCCTCAGTATAGCCGTCTACTTAAAATTATGTTTCTATGATGCAGAAAGAAAGCACCGTAATCAACCTATATTAACAGCCGACAGTGAAGTACGAAAAAAATTCATGAACACCACCTGCCGAACCTGCCGATATGTTTGTAACGTTCAGTTGCTAGGCTAGATAAAAATAATCTGCAGGCCTACAGAGCATTCATATTATCGAGAATAAGACGCAATCTCGGTTATGTCTGCTTTGTATTCGGATCGGACTTTGTTCGGTGTCACTTACCATTTTATTATCAATATGCTAGATCAGTGCAGGATAAAAAGCGGCGAGTTGGGTATCGCGAGACTACATCGATTGTAACCAGCTCATTTTACCAGCTTCAAATATTTGAACAACTACATTCATAACAAATTATTAATGAAAATGGCAGGCTAGATGAATGATTTGGCGAACAGTTATGTTGAGAGTAAGGCAGGCATTTACGATGTAACCGCAGTATTCTGGGCAGTGAATGGACTGTATGCAAAAAATTTTCTGTTGCTGTCCGGAACTCTAGTGGAGGGTAAAAAAATTTGCGTCCCGCACCCCGCGCCCCCCCTGAAATTACTCTGCGCCCCCCACTTTGGGAACCACTGTACTAATGTGAGATGAGCCTTTGTCTTCTTTTTGGTCAGCAGTGGTTTTTGCCTTGAAACTCTTCCATGGATGCCATTTTTGCCCAGTCTCTTTCTTATTGATGAATCATGAACACTGACTTTAACTGAGGCAGGTAAAGCCTGCAGTTCTTTAGATGTTGTTTTGAGTTCTTTTGTGACCTCTTGGATGAGTCTTCGATGCGCTCTTGGGGTCATTTTGGTTGGTCGGCGACTCTTGGTAAGGTTCACCACTGTTACAAGTTTTCTCCATTTGCGTATAATGGCTCTCACCGTGGTTGGCTGGAGTACCAAAGCCTTAGAAATGGCTTTATAATCCTTTCCCGACTGACAGATGTCAATGACTTTGTTTCTCATCTGTTCTTGAATTCCTTTTGATTGCGGCATGATGTGTCGCTTTTTTAGACCTTTCAGCCGACTTCACTTTGTCAGAGAGGTTCTATTTAAGTTATTTCTTGATTCCACAGGTCTGGCAGCAATCAGGCCTGGGTGTGGCAAGTGAAATTGAACTCAATCACAGTCAATTCATGATTTAACAAGGAGTGGCAATTACTTTTTCACATTGGGCTAGGTAGGTTAGGATAGCTTTTTCCCTTAATAAATGAAATCATAATTTAAAAACTCCATTTTGTATTTTCTGGAGTTATCTTTGTCTAATATTAAAATTTGCTTGATCTGAAACATTTCAGTGCGAGAAATATGCAAAAAAAATAAGAAATCAGGAAGGGGGCAAATACTTTTTCACGGCACTGTATATATATGACTGGGATTCATTTGGTCTGCATAGGATGTTAAACATGAATGTGCTTTCAGCATATAGCCTTGTAGTCTACCTTTTTAAAAAATCACTTGCATTGCTTGCATTTAACTTTTGGGTTGATCTGAATGCAGACAACATTCCACTTTAGCTAGCTGTTCTATAAGAAAGGAAAAGAACGAACTGCTTTCGATGGATTGGTGAGCTGTCCCGGGTCTTTTCTCCTGCCACTGGTCAGCTGTGATGGGCTTCAGCTCCCCTGCAAACCTAGTGAGGAAATGGTGTTTATAGATAATGGATAGATTGATGAAAGAATGAACTTAAAGTGCCTTTTGTGATTTTTATCTCCTGTTTGACTGGTAGTCTCACGATAGTTGCCTACTTTTCAACAATGAGGGAAACGGATTAAATTTCCTACTTACGTTTATGTTTTCATGGTCTCTGGCGACACTGGTATGTACGGCACAGTTTTGTGAATCAACATGCTGCAACATTTGCTAGCTTTCTTAGCAAGCTAACTAACACCCTGCTTTGCTAACCTGCGGTTACATTAGCTAATTTGCTAAATAATATTTGATGGAGTATTAGCGAATGTTGGCAAACTAAAGCCCAGCCCTGAAGATGAGTGGCAGTCAAAGCTAGCTAACTTAGGGAACACCACTTTTTTCAATTTTGTATTCAAAGCTGCATTCCTTTCTGCAGTCTTCATGAACTTTAGCTGTTTAAAAGGATGCACTATTTTCAGCTGAGGTGTAATCAGGAGTTTTGAATTCCCTGCCGTCAATGCAGTCAGTGCTACCCTCTTGAAGTATTTGTACAAGTGTGAACGCACTGAGTGATTGACAAGTATGGGGTCCAGCTTTGTGGTCGAGCTCTTTGCTAATTAGCTTACATCAGCGGACAGAACGGGAGGAATAGAATGCCATTTGTGCACAGGGTCCTAAGCGGACATTTCTGGCACCCATGACTAGCAATGCACATAAGATACTTTAAAAAAATTTTTAAAAAACAAAAGTTTATAGAGAAACTCTAAATAACAACATGTGAAAAATACTGTATGATATTAATGTTTCAAATGAACCAACCAAAATCATTTCACAATTAATGGCACCCTGAAAAGTTATTGTAAATAACATCTAGCAAAATTAAATCAGGTATTAAATTCCACTTATTTAAATCTTGTCTAAGTGTTAAGGAGCTATACTGAGCTTATACATCACTTCCTGTATTCCTGTATCACTAGGTTAGAAAAATGAGGTAACAAACATGCAGTATCCCTGTGTCATCCAACACCATGAAGGAAAAAAAAAACTGTCTGTTCATGATGGTCATAGGCCATTAATCTGGTAATGGCTGCAAGAAGATTCACAAACAATTCAACATGCCACTGAGCACTGTCAGGGCAATTAATAAAAAATTCCAGGAATATGGAACTGTTATAAACCTCAGGGTTTAGAGGATGCAACTGCATTTTTCCCCTCAGGATCCTGAGGAGGATGGTGAGAGAAATAACAAATTCCCGAAGAATCACTGTCAAGGAATTGCAGGCCTTGGTGACATCTTGGGGCCTAAACAAGGACTTTGGCGTAGGTGGACTTTCTAACAAGACAATGACCCAAAGCAAACCTCAAGGTCCTCACAGAAATGGTTTTGTGACAAATTCGTGCTCTGCAATGGCCATCTCAGTTGTCAGACCTCAATACAATTGGAAACCTGTGGGCTGAGTTGAAGAAGGCAGTTGATAATCGCAAACCCAAGAATGCGAAGGATCCAAAATGGTCCAAAATACTCCCAAATATGTGCCTTAACCTTGTCAAAAATTACCAGAAAAGACTCCAAGCTGTTATCCTTGCCAGAGGTGGATGCACTTTTTACTAAATGAAGAATGCAAATTATTATCAAACCTTATTTTGTTGAAATTTATTTCGTATTTAATGATTTTGGTTGTCTCCAATGAAACATTAATTTAGTAAAGTTTGTGACATGTCGGTATGGTATGTTTCTCTATCATGATATTGTGTATATAATTTTGGTATTGTTTGTGCATTGCTGGACAGGCCTGCCAGTAATTTTGGAGCCCACTGTAGTATAAACGCACATTTCGTGATCTTAGACTCTCACACTTCAGTTTGACTGAAGCAATAGCCATGCATTGGGCACATTTGGGATTATAATGGAAGGATGGAAATACAAATGAACTTTTTTTTTGTATTTGTGTCATCCATCTTATAATGCATCTTATTTTACTGTGCCATATTCAAATTAATCATGAATAAGTTCAATGTGTGAGCCCCCTCCAAAGTAAGGAGGGTAAAACATCATTATTATCAAAGTTATGTAGCCTTAGAGCATAGAGGTTTGGAAGCTTGCCCATAATGTGCAAGGTAGCATCAGTATTCCTTGGTATTCGCCTAAGGCAAATTATTGGAACACTGTATTTTCTTGATTTTTTTATTTCTTTTCCCCCAAAATAAAAATATTGCTTGAACTTTCCGTTTTATGTACAAAAGTATTTTAGTAATCTAACTCATTAGTTTTTGCTTATCAGAAATCTGTCGTACTGTGCGCATTTATGTTTCATGTAAATTAGGCTGATTTGACTTGTGGGCAAGGTTAAATCTGTATAAACTCATGGATGCATTGCCCTGTTTTTAATTATAATTTTAGTGATTATCTTCTGCACTGATAAATGTGGAGGGAGATGTTAGTTGCCATGCCTGATTCCTCAATAACTGAAAATGACTGCGACGCTTTTCCCTATATTTAGCCAATGAGTGAGGCAGGAATCATTAAGCAAGTTCACTTACTGAGAAGTAGATCATCATTTGTTGTTACACATGGTTTTTGTGATTGAATGCGTTGTTTCAATTTATTCATTGTTTTTGACAATGTGTTTTACCCATCATTGTATTCCTCAAGGTGTTGTACTTCATTTTGTCTTGAGGTATGCGATGTTTACGATTGCCTGAAGCAGAAAATTATTCATGCGTGTCTCCTAATGCACTGTCTGGTCCAGCCAGTCAACACTATATTAAGTCCTATGCATCATTAAATCTCATGGCTGTACCTCATTTGACAATGTGATTCCTATATACAGTATTAAACACTCAGTGATGCTAATTTAACCATGGGCTTACCTTCCACATTGTTAGGTAAACATACAGGAATATTTCACCCAAAACAACACTACTCTCAAGGATTTGTTGGTGTTCTGAAGTAATGGCCTATGTTGCTCCCAACTGTATTCTCCAGTTAATGAAATAATTAGCTGTATTCACGTGTGTGTAATAAAGTCAGTTTTTCATGCTCCATTTTCCTGAAGTACTTTTTCTCAGAGCAGACTTCAATTACCCTGGTCATTCCACGTAACATCAATCAGTGCTTCCCACCGCACCTCATCACAATCACTTTTTTTATGCCCATGAACATATTAAATGAGAGTTGGCAAAATGTAAGTTTTCAATAGGCAAGATCTGTTCTGTGTGGAAAAATTCAACATTACCTTAGGAGGAATGCATGTATTTATTGGTTACACTGAAGGATACACAGTATACACTCATTAGAGCTCCGCATCCTGTCTTTGAGAATGACAACTTTTTCATGGTTGTCCCTACTTGTTTGAACAAGACAACTCCAAGCATTGTGCTTGTTGACAGTGTAGTTGATATTTCTATCAAAGTGTATTTGCAAGACTAACCTGTCTGCAGTCCAGACCGGTATTTTATCAAAAACTTGTGGCACATCACGAAGAGCGAAATACTTGATGACACTTTGAGTCGTTAAGACTTTTATCAAGGAAAAAAAAATCTGCCTTCAAACTCGAACTGGTGTCCTTAGTTCCCAAATTATTGCAAAGTGTTCTGAAAAGGAAAGGTGATAAAACACACTGGTAAACCCAAACCGTCTCAACTTTTATGGGAATATTTTTAGTGCATCAAACTTGGGATGTATTGTTAGGTAAGGCATTAAATATCTTGCCTTTTATACAGTTTAAGTACTGGCCAGGGATCATTTTTGAATTACTGTTTTCTTTTTTCATTGCCATGTTTGCCATACCAACATTTTGGGAATAAGTTTGTACACAAGTTTTCAAATTTTATCATATATTCTAAATGGACTAAATTGATGAAAAAAGTACATTTTTTCAAGCTGTTTTCTGCCTGTGGATCAGGGACTGTGTTCTTTGTAACCTTTTCTTTATTATTATTCAGATCTGTTGGACTGCATAGTGACGGTATGAGTTATCAGTTATTCAGTGTTGATTGTCTCTCTACATGTGCCTCCCCTATATTGTGAGGCAATGGCTTTATGGGAGTTGACATATAGCATCACAGCCGTACTGGGTTTACATGAACCCAGCTCATATTTAGACGTACAGTATAGTGGCTTAGTATTCCTTTGTATCCTTAATTGCATTTTTATATGAAGAATGCTCCGGATAAGAAGAAACTGACTTTGCTCCTTCTGATCTATTGCTGAGTTGCAATTATTATTGGGCATTAGCATTTTTCCACTGTCATGGTCCGCTTATTGAATTTCTGTGTCTGCTTACAATAGCTCAATTAAATAATGACATTAGACTCATGGACACGACTATAAAAAGCTCCTGGCTTCCTCATGGAATTGGCACTGGATGTGCTTAAAAATCCCCCAGTGCTTCGGTGTCCTTCTTTAAAAAGTGCGCTGTACATCTACTGTTGGAAGGGCAAACCTGTTCTCCTCTCTCCCTCTCCCGCCCTACTTCCCTCAGTAATCAGCTTCAATTTTTTATTATATTATTTCTTTTCTCCCCTGTGAGCTTTGGCCATATTTTCTGCCTTGTTGGGCCTTCTTGCTCATTTCCTGGTGCTTACTGCACTTAACAAGACTGCAATTGCAATTTCTTTTACGCTGTTCTGTTATGCACTTGCTGTTCAACACTTTTAATTTTGCAAATGTGTTGGGTGCAGTGAATTGATTTTAAGTGAAAATGCGTATATTAGCCAACACACAGAAAAACCAAATTTAAAATATGAATATACTACTACTACTGCTGCTGCTACTAAATAATAATAATGTGCAAAAGCTAAAGGAACATTACATTTATAACCATTTTTGTTTATGCCTTTGTCTATGTCCTATGTTGAAAGAACCCTTTATTTTTTATGTTTTTCTGACAAAGCCCGCGCCACCCCTTCTTATTTTGCACATGTAAAATAGATTCTTAAACTCTTATTGACTTCCCATAAATTTCTCAAGCACTGCTTGAAGAGAAGGAATGGAGAGGTATGATTTTATTGATTAATGCTATTGACTTGCTCGGCAGCATCCAAGTAATGCAATTTTCCTGTCGTTGGGAAGTTCAAAGGAGCAGATAGTTGGTATTGGGATCGATACATCCTCTCACTTTCTGTCTGAAAACTATCTTTGCCTGCAGAGATTTTGATGTCTCTCAGCATGGAGCTACCGATGACTGATAATTTCCCATCAGCAGATCTACTGGTCAGGACTTACGCGAGATGGAGCCCTTCATCTCCAACCTCAGTAGTTGAGGATTACCTACCATTTTGACTGTAAGACATAAATACAGCTTCATGGCATGTCCTGTTGAACACGGAGCCCTGCAATGAATGCATTCTCTTTGCAAATTAGGAAGCCTGATATGGTTACTCTCTACATGTAGATGTAAGGTTGGTTTCTCCCAAACCATAATCATTAATGAAATGCCAAAAACATATGCTATTTTCTTTTGTTTATTTCACATTTACTGGTTCCATATTCCAGAAGCCTGTGGGGCATGAAACAGTTGTTTACAATTCCAGATCAGGAGTTATATAATTATGTTTTACTTGCCTTCACTTTCTATGTCTCCAGCTTCATTCTATGGAACGGTGCAGTCACAAACTGACACATCCAATTGGACTTCCTTCGTGTATTGTCCAGAAATTCACCACATTTAAATAGGACGTGTGGAGGACGTGTGCACTGGCACGGCAGTAATCATTGATTATGGAGTGTATTTTATGTTAGCTCTGTTTCCTCCCAGCGCCATAACTAAGGACCAGGGTGGAGGCCATTTTGATCTTCTTTTGCTCCAATGGGACTGTAGTAAAATGGATCTATAGAAACTATTGAAGTAAGCTTCAGGCTGTCCTGAAATCACTTACCTGACAGTCCTGCTTACCTCTGTGTCCCAAAACCGCCTTTATCTTCCTTGGAGCAACTGGAAAGGAAAGTTAGAAACATCGCAGGACCCAAGAGGCAGTAGCATGTACAAAAGAAAGAGAACTAGTGAAGGTCTGCTCAGAGATCAACCGGGATTTCATCTCTTGTGATGCTGCTGCCAAGGAAACAGTATTGACAGCATGGGGAAATACATTTAAAAATTAATCACTAATATCCTGAAAGATGAAAAATTAAAAGGGGGGACTTGAAGAAGCTACAGTGGGAAACCAGAGATGGGGCAAACAAATCGATTTGTTTCCAAAGTGTCAGAGGAGAACAGACGCACTGAGAACTCTTCTTTGTTCTGTTTGAGAAGCTTTGATGTGTTTAAATCATCCTTCATAGTGTAAATGGGAGAATGCACTGCTATTACTTATTTGCTGAAGTGGTGCTCTGTTTCATACTGAAGCCATGTTATAACTAGACTTGTAAACTGTCATGCTGTAGGAAAATGCTACTGCAGGTTCATTCTCATGTTACTGCCTACATTAGGTTCAGTTTTGAAACAAGCCTTCAGCTTTTATTGCATTTCACTGGCTTTCATCTCCTTCAATTAAACTTATTTATAATGATGACCTGATTTTTAGTTTACTAAGTTTTTTTTTTTTTTTTTGCAGGGCAGTATACTTTAAAGTACTTAACTCAAAATCAATGGAAATCGCTCTGCACCAGTAATTTACTGTTGAAACCTAGCATGCTTACGGATTTCTTTTATTATTAGATAAGTTTTTCCAGTAAAATTCATTCATGACTAGGGTATTTAAAACCTGCTGTTTGGTAAAGATATTCATGCTAAGTAGGCTGCTCAGTGTATTGCCATAACTAACTGTAGCCTGCATGGAAAGAATGTAAGACTGCAATGCATATAGGCATTTAGGGTACTTGTTCGTACAAGTCAAAAAGAAGAAAAAAGATGAAGTGTTTCTTCTCCAATTGTGCTAATTAGTTCTCTTAAAAATATCAGTCGGCTACAGGTGTATTACTGAGCAACGAGAAGATTAGAGCAGCTATGACTTCAAGATATCAGAGCACAGTATGTTCAAAATTTCATTGATGCTTCACAAAACCGCTTCCATAGGAACACTCTTGATTTAGTCGACTCCTCCAACGACCCTTTGAACCCTCCTGATAAATGTAAACACTGGATGATGGGTTTAATTTATCTTCTGTTTTAGTCTAGGCCTTCATATTTATCAAAAATAACTGCCCACAATGTGGTAATAGTAGGTTGTGAGGCAATGGCGGCACCAAAGAATTGTGATTGGGGGAGCCACAAGGAGGCTGGTTTGTCTATAGCTGGTGCTTATGAATTTTGTCTTAACAAATGAGAAAAACAAGATTCAGTGACCCCTGTCTAATCGGCTACATAACTAAAATGGATGTTACTAAATGTTTTATAGTTATACAATAAACTGAGCACAGTTAATTGTGAATTTAGAAATTTAATATGAACAAATCAAATGCATACAAAACATTTCCATTGACATACACAAATACAAATACTAGCAAAGAAAGTATACAGTATAAGGGTTTATGAAGCTATGTAGGTGTGGAAAAAAACTACTGTAGTACTGGCTACATGTAACACTATCTTACTTAACTGTGAAAATAGAAATATGCAACTAAATATGCTAGCTAGCGCCTATTTGTCAGCAGCCATACCACAATTCGATCTGCTTCAGCTGCGTGGCTGAAGTTAAGCAGGTGTGGGCTTGGCCAGTACTTGGATGGGAGACCACTGAGGAAAACCAGGTTGCTGCTGGAAGAGGTGTTGGTGGGCCAGTAGGTGGTGATCTTCCCTCTGGCGGGACAATCCCCAATGCCCCAGTGCAGTGACGGGGACACTGTACTGAAGGAGACGCCGTCTTTCGGATGAGACGTTAAACCGAGGTCCTGACTCACAGTGGTCATTAAAGATCCCATGACACTCTTCGATAAGAGTAGGGGGTTCCCCGGTGTCATGGCTAAAATCCCAACCTGACTCTTTCGATCTGCCGCCTAATCATCCCCTGATCTAATTGGCTGTGCAATTCCTCTGTCCCTCCCCCACTCCCTCCCAGGGCTCCCTTGAAAAAGAGATTTCAATCTCAACGGGACTTCCCTGGTTAAATAAGGGTTAAATAAATAAATAAAAAGTAAAAGAGGCATGCAGCAAAGTATATTAGTATACTTTCCGTAACAAAAATCACAAACATACAATCACAGTTTAAGTTTTGGCCACCGCAGAAAGTATCTGTGGATTTACAAAACACTGCAGCTTAATCGTTCATAAATTCTAAACAATTTTAGTTATCTGCTTGTGCTGTGTCCTCATACTATGAATGAATTGCTTAATGGAGGTGAACCCTTCGCCTCCAACAACATTTCCCTCTCTCGCTCTTCTTCTCCTTTATTATCCTAATCATCCTCTTTATCCATGATGTTTGCTTTAGAATCATGAAGTTTTGGTAACACTTTACTTGAAGGTATCGTTATAAGAGTGACATGACACAGTCATTAACGTGTCATAATGTAAATGTCATAAACGTTGTCATTAAGTGTCATTTGGTTTTTGAGATGACAAGTTGACATTGTTTGGGTTGTCTTGATTAGGACAACTTCGTCATAAGAGTGACATGACACTGTCATAACTGTTACATGGCACATATAACAATTATGACGGTGTCATGTCACTCTTATGACGGTACCTTCAAGTGAAGTGTAACCAAAGTTTTTTGTGATAACAAAAGTAAAGCAGTTAGTTATAAGCTTTATTACAACGCTTTGTTGAATAATCAATT
This sequence comes from Gymnothorax reevesii, assembly GCA_029721435.1. Taxonomy (NCBI): domain Eukaryota; kingdom Metazoa; phylum Chordata; class Actinopteri; order Anguilliformes; family Muraenidae; genus Gymnothorax; species Gymnothorax reevesii. Next base: position 55,952,382 of record CM056583.1, on the reverse strand, counting down.
TTGATTGGCCAATTATGGCATTCTACGGTCTGTAAGTTTTGAATAGCAGACATATGCTATGAATAACAGACCGTTGCTTATGCTATACAATAAGCACGGTTCAAATTGTGGAATCTAACAAACAGTATTTTAGAGGGAGCGATAATATCATTTTTAAATCAATAAAATGCTTTTTTAAATCGATACTGCGTTTCAAAATATTGATTTCTTTAGTAAGTAGCCATGTAATAAATGCCATAATGTACAGCGAGCAGATCATTATTGTGAAATAGATTCCTTTGGGGTTTCAATATTTTTCAGAACAAAATCACAGGGGGTTTGAAGAAGGAGGGTTTTTACAGGGGTGTTTAAGAGCCTGCTAACCCCTCCCTTATGCCACCAGCAGTGTGAGGTAGGCATTATTTGTGTTAGGTTTGTTCACTAATTAATTGTTTCTTTGACTTTGAAGCCAATCCAAAATATTCATGACTCTTCCAGTACCACATATGACCAGATTTTTTTAAAAGATTTAAATGGAAAAATGAATCACTTTTAGGCTCATTGACTTGAAATAATCTTTATGGAAATTCTGCATTAATAAAGTCCAGTTCCTTTTTTTGGTCATCTACAGTTATTTGTGCTTGTTGGTCAGTTTGTCCATGTTGTGGGCTCTGCTACGGACTTACTCCCTCAGGGCGACTATTTTCGTGCCAAAATAAATGTAAGGCCCATTAGAGAAGATGACAGTAGTTGAAATTTATTTTTCACAAAAACGGTTGAAGAAAGTCATTCTGTGGTGTACAGTCTTATTCAGCCACACCAACATTCGCGATATGGTGTTGAACTATAATTCCCACCAGCACGTGTCCACTAATGCTGCTAAAACCACGGCCAATCACAATGGGCAGCAGCTTCTCTCAGTACTGTCTCAAGTGCACCACAGACAGAGAAATGGATGCTCCAGCAAACTATTCATACTGAGTACAAATGAAAACGCACCACTCATGAAATCTGGAATAGCGCCACGGATTGATATGTGAAGTATATACGTATGATGCATTTGAGATAATGAATGATTTAAGAAGACGTAAACATCATTCAATTTCATTCACGATAATGTTAATGCGCGAGAGAGGTTTAACTGGTGTAGGGGTCAAACAGGAAAGTCAATAACGGGTGTGACCGCCATTTGCATTGACACATTCCGTGCATCGTCGTCGCATGGAGTTGATCAGTCTCTGGATAGTGTTCTGAAGGATAGCATTCCACTCCTGAACAAGGGCAACCTCAAGTTCTCTGATGTTGTCCATCTGGCGTCGACGTGAAAGACGTCGTCCAATTTCATCCCATAAGTGCTCGATAGGGGAGAGGTCGGGTGACAGAGCTGGCCACTGAAGCACGGGGATGTTCTGCTGTGCAAGGTACTGCATGGACACCCTTGCAGTGTGTGCCCTAGCGTTGTCCTGTTGGAACGTGTGGACATCGTGGTGTTGGTTGAAGAACGGCACAACATGGTTCTACAGCACCTGGTCCCGGTAGTAGACGCCGTTCACCCTTCCTCTGCAGATATGGAGAGGGGTTCTGTGACAGTAGCTTATTCCACCCCACACCATAACGCTGCCACCACCCCAACGGTCCGTTTGAACGACACTATCGGCGTTATAACGTTCACCACGTCTCCGCCAAACACGTATACGCCCATCTGCGTTCCTTAAGTGAAATCGTGACTCGTCAGAAAAGATGACACCGTGCCATTGTCGTAGTCGCCAATTCTGGTGCCTGTTTGCCCACTGTAGGCGCTGGTTTCGGTGACGATCCGTCAATATGAGGTCGGAATTAGGATGTCGTGCACGCAGGCATGCAGCTCGCAGACGGTTCCGTACGGTGTTGGGGTGAATGAATCCACGTCATCCTTGGACTTGAGTAGCCGTTCTTGTCGCTGGTAGTGTTCGGTCTCGGACATGATCCCGTACGATCTGATGGTCCTGACGTGCCGTGTCACACGTTGTTGACTTGGTCGAGGACGGTCCCGAGTGCTCCCCGTTTGCTGAAACCTTTGATAGAGTCTTGTGATCGTTGTGTGTGCGCAGTGTAGTCGTCTGGCAATTTCCCTGATGCTGGCGCCAATTTGAAGCTTGCCTATGGCATGTTCCTGTTCAGGGGCTGTAAGTCACGGCATAGTGTCGACGTTTCACAAGTGTCAGTGAAGAAGTGAAATTTTATTCGGATTCACATGCTTTTAAAGGCAATGTGTGCACAAATTCAGAGTGAAATTCAATTTTCCCGTGGTGTGTGTGCAAGATGTTGCTTTTTAGCAAAAAATTGCATAGTGTTACAGTTAACTTGAAATTCTCGCATATCTTGCACCTAGCATGTCGGGTGACGTCACTGTAGTGTTGTTGTATAAAAATTATATTGAAGTTCATTTGAACTTAAATATTGACTTTTTTCAAGTGGTGCATTTTCATTTGTACTCCGTATATTAGAATGGAACAGCCGTATATATTTGAGCCGCCATAGCCGGAATCCAAGTCGAAACAAGAGAACATCAACTTACTCGATAATCAACCTTATCTCTTGCATCTACAATGCAATCATATATTTTGTTCCTTTAACACAGGTAAACTTCATTTAGTGCTAACGACCAAGCCAAATAAAGTCAAGCTCTCATTGAACAAGTTGACATGGTCTACAACATCCCCCGCAAATCGTGCGCTTCTCATTTTCGAACTCAATCAAGGCCTTTATGGTCTGAAGCTACACACCAAATTTGGTTACTGTATCTGTAGTAGTTTCTGAGTAAAGCTGTCCCCTTAATCTCGGACGGACGGACGCACACACGGACGCACGGACGGACGGACGGACGGAGGTCAAACCTATATCCCCCTCCCACTTCGTGTTGGCGGGGGATAATAAATAGCTAAAACAAAACATATTTTGTCTTGTCACCAGCTGGTTGTATTTGTCTGTACAGTGTTTCTCACAGAATTATTCTGTGTGTGGTGTGGTAGATGAAAGGGGTGTCAGATGATTTGGTGACACCTGGCTGTTAACTGAAGGTCCGTCTCTTGAGCTTCTGTAGCGAGGCAGAGAGACTACGCGGTGCACCCAGGAAGTGAGCATGCTTAAAACAATGCCGAAGTTCGATTCAGCAAAAAACCATGCTGCCACTTGAATTTTCGTCATTTGCATTCTAATAAACAATAGGCAGTGTCTATATTTACGGCGCTGTAAACGGTGATTTGGGGCTATATTTACAGCAAGTCGGATAGGCATGCACGGAGGTGGCATCCGGGCTTGCGTTTGACAGACGTTTCTGGGCAAATCTTAGATGACGGACTCGTGTTTGACAGTTGTTGGGAGCAATTTTGATGATTTAGCCACTGAAATTCAGTCAAATTTCAAGTTTAATTTCTTGTGCTGCTATACGTGCCATGTTTCTGAGTGATGACACACTGGGTTGCCACGGCACGCGCAGCATGCATTCACAATATTAATATACTAAAGCCCCTTCTCAATCATAAAAATCCCCCAAAGCATATTGGCGCCTCCTTTTAAAATCTTACTGGCAAATAAAAAGCCAGAAAAAAGCGGAAATTGGATACGGAATTCTTTCCACGCAAGAGTTAACTACTCCTTTCTGTATATTTCCCCATTTAAAACTATCTAGGTGCATTCTGCAACGCACTGTATTGGAATTTTGGCATATGTGTACTCAGGTATGGTATGATATTACTCGTGAGAAAGCTGACCTGCGGGGATGGGGGACAATCGCACTGTGGCACGGTACCGGTCAATCGTACCTTGTGCGAAAGCGGTCTGAGAGTTTGTATTCAAAACAAACACTCCACCACAGAACGCAGTTCAGCATGCTGAGCTTGGAAGCTGCCAACACAAGCGAAAACAGGTCAGTGCGCACGTATGTCATAAATATAGCCCCGAACCACCGTGTACGGCGCCGTAGATATAGCCACTTCCTAAACAACAATTTCATCAAATACGGGCATATGGATATTTTAAGCTATCGTATATCAGTAGCTATCCAGATTTCTATTAACTGGAGGAAAAACTTTTTTTCTGCTCCATGTAGCTAGACTATGCTCCAGTTGAATTGAATATGAGTAATCTAAATCGGTTAAGAACTGTAAACGTTTAAGTGCATATTTTATCAAAAAGAAAAAAAACTCGGCAGCACCAATTTACTAGTTAGCTAGGCTGTATGTTTTTACAGGTCCATATAGCCTGGTGTTGTTTAAGGCAGACAAGTTAAAGTACTGCTGCAAGGGACTTTGCTATCAATTTGGCTATGTCTACACAGCCACATATTTTAAAATCATACGATCTGTTAATTACCCTTATGCTGCCTTCCATCAATTTCCAGTGGCGGTTTAATGCAGTTACGGTGGACTACCTGGCTACCTACCTACTAGCTAGCTACTATAATTAATATAACTGCACACAGGGCGACTTACCGGTAAAATTATTGACGGGCACCATGGCTAACTTTACTGCCGAGGAGAGTATACAATGTAGGCGGAAGGGGAGGATAAAGCCTGGGAGGGGAGCTGTTCAGCTTTACTGCATTTGTCAATGTCAGCGGACTACCCGTGAATCTCACTTGTCTCCGATGAAAGTTAGAGAAAGTACCCTGGGTAAAATGTTTACCATAAAGAGGAGTATTGGAGGTGATCCTAAGCTCTCTATCAACGTGGCTTTGACAAAAGTAATCCAACTTTTCTTAATTTTTCTGAAATTTAAATAGGATGACTGAGATTTTTTAAATTCTCGCATTCAGAGAAGATGAAGTTTATGAAGTTTTGGGACACAGCAAGCGGAATAGCTGACTTGCTATCGAGAAAGCTGAACACTGGTGACCCAACTAACCTTCGTTGCAGACGTCTTATGGTGTTCAGTTAACTTCCCTCCCCCAACAACGTCTGCGTATTCGAGCGAGGTTTTGTGTTCCACCAATCAGAAACTAGCTCTTGAAATCCAGGAGCTAGTTATATATGCATAAGCGTATAAATCCAAAATGGCGGATGGTGGCGAACATGTTTTCTCTCGAGCTTTGGATAAAATCTGCAAAACCTTCAATATTGAAAATATGAACAGTTTACAAGAGCAAGCAATGAACAACTTAGTTATTCAGAGGAAAGATGTCTACGTAAATTTGCCTACAGGATTTGGCAAATCGCTCATAAGCATTCTGATTGGCTCATCAAGCACAATCACATTACGTCACGGAACACAAAACTTCGCTTGAGTGCGCAGTCGTTGTTGGGGGAGGGAAGTTAAGACGTCTGCAACGAAGGCTATGACTCAACTAGGTAGCTTAACTCAGGACGTGTGGTCAGTAATTGCGATTGAGCTGGTGGCCACTGCACTCATGATTTTATATACTTCTAGGGGTGGGATATGTTAATGAGGGCCTCAATGCATCATCAAGCCATGTTTTAGCACCACCCAAAAAATCCAGAAAATAAGACTGGTGAAAAACCGTTAAACGGTCTAACGCCACAATTTAGCACCTGGTTTGTTTGCAGTCTTTTCACGTTATCAATATCTATTTTGTGGCATGTATACTGTGTTTAGAAGCAAATCTCGGTTTTCACTTGACCCTGACTTTAAAATGCTACTCAGTTCCTGTTAGTTACACATTCTGAGACATACGGGTAAGGGACAGACACCAACAGTGCTTTATGCAGGTTTGACTTTACCTCTGAGACATGTTTGTGCAGTGAAGGTATGGATTACCATTTAAAGGCCATTAAAAGGCTGCTTCAATGGACAATTTCACTGCTGAGGCATTTGATTTATCCCCACAACAAAGTTGCCTGCGTAATCATTGACCTGGAGTACTTTTTAGGAGAATCAATAGGCTACAGATGCTTTCTTTCTGCATTACAATCCTTCATCATCTATAATTTTTCTACTTTTTGTGTGGTTTTTCACATGATTTAATTTTTTTTCTCTTTGACTCTTAATATACATCAGGAAGTAATTGCGGTATTGGGCAGAGGTGTGACATAAGTCAGCTGCAGAAATCCGGTGCCGTTCAGTGCTCTTTTCGGATTAACTTAGACCCGCCAGGCCCCTTTACCCCTGATGTCCTTCATGCCATTGGGTAAAATGAACTTTGTTTATATTCACAATAACATTATTTTGGCAAGACATGAGCTTCATATTACGCCATTTTCCCATTCCATTTATTGAATGGTTGGTGGCAGAAAAAATTGTAGGGATATGAAATAATAATGCACCTCTGTAATCAATCAAATGTCTCCCGGGTTAAATTGTATGTAAAGCCGGAATGGCTGCAAAACATATATGTATGAAGTATGTAAAAAAACCTGCGATGATGAAGGATTTTAGACATGATTGGACTTGTTACGGCACTGGGAGGAACGTGCTGCGGTGCAGGTACAGAAAAACAGTATTTACCCATAGTATTGACTGCTTTTACTATTGCATGGCTGTGCCAATAAATAAAATATTGCCCCATAAATTATTTAGCCTTTTGAGTTCTTTAATACTTGTGGACAGTAGTGTTGTGCTCCCTGGAAAAGTGGGTATACAATAATTGGTAGATGGGTAGATCACCAGGGAGAAAGTGGGTGTAATCCTTTATCTATTTCAATGGCTTTTTGGCTTATAGGTGGGCATACTGTTATTTGACAGATAAACAGGTAGGCATGCTCTGTATACCTGCATATATCCTCCGGTACACCAGTGGGTATGGAGGCCATGGAACGGTTTGCACGATTGATCCTTCAATCTGAGATGTGCGTTCCGGTGTGTTTCGCCTGCGGAGGTGGTAAGTGTGTGCTGGAGAGATTAGCTGCCTCTGCATGCACTGCAGGGCTGCAGGCTGGCTCCGCTCTCTGTCTCAACATTTCTCATCCCCCCCCCCACCCTCCTATCCAGTTTCCTGTGTACACTCACTGCAGTCTCTGATTGTTAGAATGAGGCTGTCTATGGCAGCAGAGGACGCCTCCATATGACGGAGTGAAAAGCAATGACAGCGGCCTGGGGGAGAATTAAGAGAGCGATCAGGTTGGCCATTCCCGCTAATGACTCGGCAGATTTGCTGGGAGAGAGAGGAGCCTCGGGGCCTCAGCACCGGTCCCGACTGCCACTGCGTTGCCAAGGCGTTCATCTCTCCCTCAACCAGCTCTCCCTTATGCCAGGATTAATCAACTAGATGGGGCTAGATCCGAGTCCGGTGGGATTTGTTATGAGCTTATTTTAGTGTGTGGAAGGGGATGTCAGGATAGTGGGTGCCTGTGAGGTGGCTGTTGTTGTTGGTTACTGATTCATTAAGGAAGATTTATTTCCATCAGCTTCTCTGACGATGAGTCTAAATAGCTTAGCCTCGCTCACTGGATTTACTAGCTGTATTCTGTAAGTGCAGCAACCTTAAATTCTAAGAAAAAGGTACAGTATAAAGAGTGATAATGTTGAGTTTTTGGTACTGGATGAACACTGGCTTTAGAGAAAAGAATGCTGGCCTATGGTTGCTTGCTTTAGCCACTTTACAGTATCGGTAATGATAAACGGGTGGTTTATGCGACCATAAACCTGTCAGTTGTTTGAGCGGGCGGGGCGGGTGAGAGCGACAGAGGGCTAGTGAGCGGGGAGAGATTATGCGAGCGAGAATATCAGCGTTTCCCTTAACAGCTGCCTTCTCTTTGAAGGTATCCATCTCTGCGCAGACAGCATGACTGGAAATTGATGGAAGGCAGCATGAGGGTAATTAACAGATCGTATGACGCTCTTGATTAAAACAGATGCCGTTCTTCCACTGTCTGGCACCCCCTGTGTTTTAACCTATAGCCCACAGTATCCTCTGTCAGGAAGTGGGCTGCTTCTGCTGTCTCCCCGCACCACACTAATAACCTTGTAATTAGCGTCTGCCTGCTTATGGAGCGAGCGATAACCTCATCTCCGAATATACAGGGCATTTCTGGTCACGTTACATCCTTATCCGTGAAGCACTAGGGGTTTTTTACAGTTGATATGACTCTCACTGAATGTGTTTGCTGCCACAATGTAATCTTTACATCTGTGTTCTAAACATTCTATTCACATGTATACATATTGCACATAAATAAAAATTTGGCTTGGCCCCCTTTTGACAAGTCTGACAGTTTAATATCTGTTTACGTTTTTCCTGAAAAGTCAGATGGTGGTTGATAATGTCCCTGCTTTTTGCAGCAGACAATTCTGTCTGGATGTGCGATGGTGCGTACTCATCGTGAGCAGCAACACTGACAGAGCAAAGAAAAGCATTTCTGTCGTCGCACATAGTGCCAGGAATATAGTTTGACATTGCTGTTAAGGAAATGTGCAGGGCAGGAACACGGTGATGACAGTATTGTTTTCTGTGTCCTGTCATGATTTGCTTGTTTGCTGAGATATAAAATGGCAGTTGAGCTGAGAGCAGTCATCACAGTGTCTGAATTGCCCGTTTACACAGCTGGATATAGTATGGTACACTGAAGCATTCTGGCCCATGGGAAGAATAGCATTACTCCACCTATTTGAACCCATTGCTTTTTTATCTCCCTATTTGTTACTTTTGATCTTTTATTATTTTATATTTATTTTGGTTTTATTTTAATTTTTATTAGATTTTATTCTCTATATGTTGCTATGTATCTGTTTGGTTTATAGTTCTTTATTTTGTATCCTGTGTGCAGCATCTTGCAATTTAATTTTAAAAGGAGTTATACAAAAAGAAATGTATGTTCTTACTTGCTCACATTATAAGCTGACAGACCTCGCCATCATATTTGCTGCAACACCACTGTTATTGGGGTTGCACAGAATATCAAGTTGCTTTTATGCATTGTTTATATGATTGCCTCCATGACCACTTGGCATTCAGATATGTGGAATGAATTAGAAATTATACTGCTACAAGTGAATTATTTCTGCCCCGACATACACTGAAACAAACGTCTCAACGCAGAAATCCGAATTACTATACAATATACACCATAAAGTGGCAGTGGAGCTGTCAGCTTTCTTCACAGTGCCTGTACTACACATTTACACTATTAGATATACTGTACACTGAAGCTTTTCAGCTCCAACTCTTGCGTTCAATTGGAATCAAAGCTGCTATCGATCGTATTCACGTTAGGTTAGCAGTACATGACAAAGTATCCCCTGGTGAAATCGCGCTAACTCCTGTTGCAAGGTTCCTGCATTGCTGCCCACAGTTATACGGTGTGTGGATTATAATGGATCGCAGTGATTTTCGTCCTATTTACATGTAATTAGCCTGGATTAGACCAGGATTAGAAAGAATGCAAGTAAAAAGAGGTTGCCTTGAGAGGAGAGAGCACTTGTCTTTTCAGCTATTGATATTTTGCTTCTGTAGCAGTAAAGCTTGAATTACTTTGAGTGCTGTTGTGGAGCTGTGCAGTTGCAGTGAGGGGATGCTGGTTCTCTCTAATCTTGTCTCTTATGAATCATCTGGGTTCATTTTTTATCAAACGGCAGTGTGCTGCTGATATAACTTTGTGAAATAAACATCAGTGATTCAGCCTGCACCAGTCATTGAGGGTCTCCTCTTTATGAAGAGATCTATTATGCGTTTCTCATTTGACTGCAGAATTATTCCTCTTTGACTGCCTCGCGACAAGCCACTTTTAAGCACATTATTGCTTTTTTGATGGGAAGCAGATTAGCGTCCTGTTTTCTTGAAAAAATAAAAAATGTGAATTGTCCATCTGCAGTGCAGGTTTGGCAATTGGTTGAGTGGTTTCGCAGGGGTCAGTTTATCAAATAATCGCGTTTCAAGGTCAGGATTCTGTCGCCTGACCCTGAATAGACCGCATTATGTGGTTGTAGGGTTAATAAGATATTTTGGATTTGGAAAACATTCACTCATCGATGAAATCTGTTAACAGGTCTCAATTTAATTATACCAAGGTATGGTCTCCCTCATTGATTTATGACATCCTGTGCAGTTAGGAGCACAAACACAATAGCAGTGTTTTAACACAAAAAAAAAAACTATATTTTAAGTTCCAATGAAACCTTGCCTCTTGGCTTTTCTGACTAGTGACCGCAGCTAAGTGCTGTAGGCTATACGACCAATGCACCCCCAACCACAGTTTGAACACCACACTAAACAGTAATTTATTGAATTAGAAAATGTAGCCTTCTCTGACCAAGCGTATTTCCTTATTGGGTCATTCCATATAAAATCAACAGCCTCCCACCTGACTCCTACGGAAACTGCAGATTTTTCTAGTGCAGTAACTTCATTATATTTGATGAATCCTTGCCAAATTTTAATTTGTTCTTCTGATTTTTTTTTTTTCAGTTACAGGCTCTAAAATTATGTAGAGGTAGGTCGAATTTTCTTGTGTCATTTTTTTTCTTGCATTTTTGAGCCTTTGTGACTTCATGAGTATTAGAGGTAGCTGGATGAAATTTTCTGAGCTGAAAGACAAATTAGAACACTGTAAAAATGCAGTTAAATCAGTTGTATGCCCAATTTAAGGTGTCACAATCTTAAACCAAAATCTCCATTTTCTTGATGAGATTTGTTCTGTTACCAACTTCAAGCTTCAAGATCATGGGAACCATGGAATTTTCAACAGCAACACTGCTCAAATTTTTTAATTAAAACTAGAAGAGCACTCCGAGAGCGCAGAACCTCCGCTGCCAGGGGGTAGCAAAGCCAAAAGCACGGCGATTGGAACTCCGGCCCATTGGAAAGACTTGAAATCTTGAACTTTGGAGTATATCTCTGCAGTACTTTGGCCTAGATATGCCAAAATTTAATCACCTCTTCCTTGACTTAATACCCACCTACCCTGAAAATGTCATCAAAATCCGGCCATTAGTTTTTGAGTTATCTTGTACACAAACAAACAAACAAACCAGCAAACAAACGGCATCGAAAACATAAACCTCCTCGGCGAAGGTTAATAACTATGATATAGCGCAGTAAAAACAAGCAATGGAACCATGGATGTGTCATGTGTTTTCTTGTAATTCACTGGAGAAAACATGAAAAAGTGCATGTTAGGAAACCTTCAAGGGGTCATATCACCATATGGGATAGGCTGATGAACAAGTCAAGTTATGGCATATGAAAGATCTCATTTTTATCTACATTTTGATACCAGGCTCATCTTCTTGCCATGATTCCCTCTGTGCCAAATTATTTTCACACTCGTCAATTCTACATCTACAAGTTGAATTGCTAGAAAACACATGACACATCCATGGTTCCCTACTTGTTTTTACTGCAGTACATCATAGTTTTAAAATTGGTGCCGTGTTGCTATTGAAACTTCCATTGTTCCCATGATATTAAAGCTTAAAGGTGGTTACAGAACAAATCTTGATGAAGAAAATCCAGGCTATGCCTTAAGACACCTAGAATGGGCAAACAATTGATTTAATTTTTTAGCAGTTCTCTAATATGTCTCAGCTCAGAAAATTTCATTCAGCTGTCTCTAATACCCATTAAGTTATGGGGGCTAAAAAATGCAAGAAAAAATGAGGCAAGAAATTTCAACCTACCCCTGTGTAATTATAGCGCATGTAACTCAAAAAATATTCACAAGATCTGAGCAAAATTTGGTAAGGATTCATTAAATATTCTGAAGTTATTGTACTATAAAAATCAGCTGATTCCAAGGAGATTTGGTGGGAACTATTTTCAGATTTGGTTGATTGTATATGGAATGACCCTATGTGATAATTAACCAATCTCTTCACCTTATGGTCTGGGGTGCACATTCTTTCCAGCTGTTTAGAGACATTTTCGGCGTATGCGCATACACGTGTATGTGAGTTTGTGTGGATCTGACATTGATTTGTGGTGGCATCATTTCTAATTCACACCTCAGATATAACTGCCAGCCAGTCATATCCGGCTGTGCACCAGTCCTTCAGTATGGCGCCCCGGTAGCATCACCGGTTTTAAAGGGGCCACAGGAATGTTGGATGGGCAGATCTTGCCTCCCCGCAGACGCTGGCCATTGTGGTGTGAAATGAATCGTGTGAGTCGTGGCACACGGCTCAAAGGCACATTTGTGAGCGCTCGTCGATTAGAGTAACACCTGGCGATGCCCTGGTTCCTCGCAATCTCCTTTGCTGGAATTTCATCGCTCTGCCAGCTGCACTGCCATGACGGTGCCACCAGGGAAGATGATGTCCATGTTGTCAATGTGTTCGGCCTCTAGAGCAGCATGAGTTCCCTCACCCTGTCATGAGCTGGAAAGGAATATGCACAGGTATCTGTGCCATTTGTGTGCTTCTGTAGGCTTCAGGCTAAAAGTGTGCTGGTGACAGTGATGGATTATAACCCCTTATTATTCTCCCGTTCTCTCTTCAGAGGTTACTCCAGGCACATATTCACATCCCTATCCCAAAATGCACTGCTGATGGGACAGGCATGCATTTACATTCATATCCCAAAGTGCACTGCAGCTGGGACCGGAAAACATTTACATTAATATTCCTAGATGCGCCACAGTTGTGGCAAGCACAAAGTTGCCGTTATATCTCAAAATGCTCTGCAGTTTGGATACTGGAAATTCTGGTCATAGTAATGCTTTGGAATCATTGCAATGTTTTTCATTTTTGAATAAAAAAATGCAATTCCCTTCCGTCAGTGATGCCTCTGCAGTTAAAATAACTGTAGGCGTCATTCACATCGAAATTTTGACATTGCCGCAGTGTTGCAGACTGATGTGTTTGTGTTGCTGAGCCAAGATGCTTCAAGGGGAAATAAAGTTAAAAATATTCAGCAAAATAGAAACACATTATATTGAAAGATATATTCTTACAGATGTGCCCACTGAAAAACATTTTTGTTGAAGCTTGTCTTGCTCTAAAGACACCTCATTAGTTTTCCAATTCTCTTTTCTTGACAAAATGAGACAAAAAAAGTATAGTTCAGTACAAATTGCTCCTCAATAACATATAAATCCTTCATGATTTATTCAAGTAGCTCTTTTTGCCTTGTCATTGGAGAGACAGTTCTGTGGATTCTGTGCATGTCGTGACTGACTGTTCCAATGTGTGATATACAAAGTTAACTTGCTGAGCAATCATCCCTATCCAACGTGAGACCAAGAGACACTGAGGATATCTCGGGTGATATGGCATTGAAAAGCAGCTGCTTTGTCACCATGTTGGCTGGTAAAGTTCGCCTCAGTCTGGTTCGGAGGGTGCTGAGGCAGTGATGGGCTGCGCCTCAGTCTGGTCTGGAGGATGCAGAGGTGGTGACGGGCTGCTCTGTGCCCTTGTCCATGTCATTTAGGGGACACTGTATGGATCAACACGACAAAATGCAAGAGCAGCGAAAAACACCAGAGTGAGCGAGAGTGTGTGCTGGACAGAGAGAGAGAGAGAGAGAGAGTAGAAGAGGGAGATGCAGGGTAAGAGATGAAGAGGCTGTCCTCTGCACCATCCCTGTATCCTCTCTGCAGTCAGGTTTTGGGTTTCTGTCTCGCAAGCCAAAAAGGGAAAAATGAAATGGAACAGGATTGATCGCTAAGCCTTGGGTCCAGCAGCCATAGCTGGGGGGAGAGCACAGCTCAGCTTTTCTGCATTGAAACCTTAAACCCAATGTCCTTAAAGCTACACCCTGGCAGCCTTTTTTTGGCCTTGACCGGAAAATTATAATCACTTTTGGGCCTTTTTTGGCTTTGAAAAGCATCTGCTCAATACTTTGCTTGGCAGATGATCGATGATCAGCTCTTTCATTAAGTGCCTACAGTTAAACATTCATATGTATTCATACTGTACACATTGTATGGAATAAATTTATCATAAGTATAGCAAAACAATGTCATTTGTGTATCGTGCTATGATGTCATTTTTGATGATTACACCTGTGGGGGGCGGGGGGCAAAAAATTAATAACTTTGCATATAGATATCTGGTAATACCCACTTGCTCGTTAAATGGCTTGAGTCTGACCTGTATGGCAGTCTGGTGACTGAATCTTAGAGAGTGAATAGTGTTTGAACACTTTGAAAGTGTTTTTCCTCCAGTGTTTTGAGCCCTTCAGACCCAAAATGCCCAGACTCTCCGCTCCTCTATCCTCCTAAGCCTCAAGGCTGGGATTTGTGGTAAAATGACTCCTCCAGCACTGAGAGGGACCTTAGAGGTAATGCGCACAGCTGGGATCAGTAAGGAGTTCTGCCTTCAAAAATGGCTCCCTCATTCATGCCCAACCTTGAATGAACCGTATCAGTGGGTTTTTTTTTTTTTTGGTTTGTTTTTAAGCTATAATTGGAAATATCAGCATTGCGGACATTCTTACATGCGCACACGCTCTCACAGACACACATGTGAGCTGCTGAACTGAAGTCTCTGTAATATTCTGAATGACTGTTCTCTTTTAGTCTGGTATTAAAGGGAAAAAAATGTAATGTTCTCCATTCATGACGCGTGCTCTGCATTCTTTCTGTTGCCCTGCAGATCTAAAGGGAAAGTGCAAATAATTAGATTTGAAAAACAAAAGCAATCTATTATGCTGTCAATTACGGTTATGATGCTCATTGTACTTTAGAGCAATGGTTCAAGCACAGGGAGATGGAATTGTTTTTGGCTGAAAATTGAATGCGTCACAGTGCAGTAGCGACCTGATGGGGTCTCTGACCTATGAAATCATTGCATAATTCAAACAATAGTCTGTAAGTTAAATCAATTGTCTGTCACAGAGGAGACGGTCCTAGTCTGTCCACAAAGCATGTTATTACATGCCTCTCCGGTCCTTGAGTTCATTCGTGTTCTGGTCAGGCTTTTATATGATTGCAAATGGAGTGGAGACATAGAGGTTGCTCTGCTGATCTGGGAGGGCAGGGTTTTAAGGCTTTCTTTAATAGCTGGGAAAAGATGGACATCAATGCTCGCCTCTTTCTGGTAAAATTAGCTTTGGTGAAGTACATCCTTAATAAGACGATTAATATGTGTAATCACAGCCAGCCCGCTCTCGCGGCCGTTTGAGAGAAGCGTGGCCGGGGTTTTGGGCCGCCCGCATTGATTACCTCGAACGCATTTTTCCTGCACTCATTTCCAAGCCTTTAATCAGGCCGAGTCTAATGGGAGCACGGCGAGGACGCGGTGTTTGTTTGTGCCTGGCATTCTCGGGTATTTGTCACGAACACAATCTTCCCCTGACAGGTGGGCTCAAGCCCTGTCTGCGCATATTTTCCTGATATGACGACAGCACTTGCTCGTCCGCACGTCGGAATCGTGACGCCTTCCCCTCAGCAGCTGCATTTCCGATGCGTAAAGCTTCTAATGCCAGGGGGTGACGTCTGGTTGGGGGTGGGGGGGGGGGTGTAGGGAAAAGTGCTTATTTAAAATGTTTATGAGCTTCTATGCTGCAGACTGGGGTTGATAGGTATTGAGGAAGGAGACTTAGAGGCTCACTTTGAGTAGCCAGAGCAGGAGGAGTCCGTTCTTCGGGGAAACTGGTCTCTATTACGATGGGCAGGAGAGGGGAAATGCATCTGCTGAAGCACCGGCAGGCTAGAAACTTCTCAGGTGAGCGCCCAGCCGTGGCCACTATGTGGCTATGGCTTTAGCATTGATCTGAGGAAGCTTGAACCAAGCTACTTCCATAGCATTTCTTTTATTTACACAACAATTTAAAGGTGTTTTTTGCTGAATGGTAGAGTTAATATTATCATGCTGCTGTTTTTTTATGTCTTCTGTCCGGCAACGTGAGTGATTGTAGTGAAAAGGCTGAAGCATTTTAGCTGAGGTGACGGTACAGTTTGCCAGTCATGCTTTTTTTGTGATCTCATTTTGGGATTTGAAATAGTTTGCATTGTCACAATTGCTTCACAAATCATGTTTTAATTCATTTGTTTGAAGAAAAAAATCTATTCATTTTAATTTTTGTATGGATTTTCTGATCTGAATGCACTTAACTTTGTACTACTCATGCATTTGGGTGGCATCAGATGATTGTTTTTGATGAACTGATGGGACGGAGTATGCTTGTTTTATTTCAAAAGAATATTGCACAGTATTCCCAATCCAGTACTGTATTTTACCACTTAAGGATTCCTGCAGTGAAATAATAATAATGTTCATATAATCCACAAACATATTTGTTGTCAGACTCACCATTTGAGGACAAAATTCTTTTTTTACGTAGCATTAAGAGATCATATTCTTCATCTGTGTTCATTGTTTTCTGTGGTTCCTCTGCACGAAAGCGGCTGAAAGTTACCTTTTTTTATGTTTTCTTTTTGCAGTGAGTTGAATTATTGAGATGTTTGCTTATACGACATCTCCCTATTAGGTTTTTTGCAATGTAGGCGATTCTTTGAGGGTGACTTTCAGCCTGAGCTGTTTCCAGGGGCCGGCTGAGTTGAAGTGTCTCTCGCTAGTCAGTGCTGCTCTGTCACAGATGCTGAGAGCTGCGTCGGCCGGGATGCGCTGAGAGAGAGGACAGTGAATGAATGAACTCTTCCTTGTCTTTTTTTTTTTTTTTTTTTTGCAGCGGCCACGAGCACCACTCCGTCAGTGAAGACCTCGAGTCACGTGATCCCGTGCGATGAACGTGAGAGGAACTACTGTGTGAATGGAGGAGAGTGTTTCATGCTGGAGATCAAGCCAGGGGAACGCAAGAACCTCTGCAGGTGGGAGACAATTGTGTAAAATGCACTCAGACGTCCACACACTCATATGCACATACTCACGACCCCTTATCCTAGCTCAGTAGCCTTTGACATCATCTATTCGGTAGCGCAGAAAAACCTGCTTTACCTACTTAACTGAAGTATTCTGACCATTAGTCATTGCATCGAAATCCATGTCCAGTTGCCCTTAATTTTGATCAGACTTAAGATGTTGGCTGTCATAATAGGATAAAGATCAGTTTGGCCAATCACGAATACTAATTTTTCCATTTATCATCTGGCCGAAAAGAAAAGCAGACTGGAATAGGATTTGAAGGCCCGATTTGGTGATCCCTGCAATAGCGTTTCACACTCTGAAAAGCAGGAACAAAGCATCACCCAAATAGTTTTGTACTTTTCCCCAATATGACACGAGTACCCAAATAATTCTATACTTTTGCCCAGTATGACGAGTATATTGTTCATACACAAAATCCATGATATTTAAAACTTGCATTTTATGAACAAGCTCAATTTCAATCAGGTAGACTTGCACCACCTGAATTTTAAACCGTAACATGTTAAAACTTCAAAAATGGGCAAAACTTAAGATTGACTCCCTGTGGAGATGAAATCAGTTGAGCTGAGCATAGTTTAGGACCATTCAGTAGGGCTGTTCGTATAGCAGACAGAGTTCACATCCAGACACATCACTGCACAAGCCAGGGCCACTAATGACAGCTGACAAGGCCGAGGCTGGTAGCTGAGCCTGCTAACCTTGCAATCGGATGGTTTATGCGAATGCTTGCATTATACCCTTAAGTTTATCCCAGAAAATATTCCATTACATAGCTTTTACTTTTTGTTTTTCAGAGCCAAAACACTGACTATATAATACAGTAAATGCCCAGTGGGAAAAATGACATAAATCTCATTGTAGCAATGTATTAACATGATGCTGTGTTTATTTAATTTAGTTTATAAATGGGTTCTTTATAACTGTCACATATTGTTGCTCTGCACTGATTTAAGCTGTTTCTGCTGTTCTAATGACTTGGTTTGTGTCCTACGTCCACATGTTTTATGCATAAATGAGAATCTTCCCAGGTTGTCCTGCCGGGGTGTATAATTTGTACTTGCATCATCTAAAACCAGCATTCTATGAGAAGGTGTAAAAGGGCAAAACTAGACTAGACCGTTGGACGATAAGGAATCTTTTGTGAAGAGCAATGCTTTTCGTACCGGAGGGAATGCTGGGAAATGGGCTGTGATGAAATTTTGTGTTTGATGATGATGATGATGATGATGATGCCTCTGAATTAGAGGGGCAGAGACTGAGACAGAGATGGAGAGGGTGGAACAGGTGGACATTCCTTCTCCACACAGACCTGTGGGGAACTGAACATAGTAACAGTACATTAGTAATGCTTGCGTTCTCCACCTTCAGCAAACGCATCACCGCACTGCTGCTCCGCACTGCAGTACATCATAAACACTCGGCCCGCCGGACGGCAGCTGATTCCCTCATGAAGTCCCCTTCCCAGTCCCTGGTTAGGTGCCTGGTAACTGGGCCCATTATCTTCGCCCATTGTGAATGTAATTCACTGCTAGTACTTCAAAGGCTAAATTAACCCCTCAGTTTTTGTTGGCCACAATTTGTAGCATTGGCTTGCTGAGCCATTTAATCATTTTATGGGCAGGGAAGGGTGAGGGTGTGTGAACTTTGTCCCTGGAGTGGGAGAACCGGAATCCGAGGAATGTAAATTGAAAGAGCTGATGACGCGTGAGACTCGACAGGGTTAATGTCCTTCTGCGCTGCTGACAGACGCTGCTTCCTCTGGCTCAGCTCTTCAGAGACCGGCAGCCTTGAAGGGAGATCCAGAGAATCGTTTTTCCGGAATTGAGCAGCTACTTAAACAAATGAGCGAGTCCATCCAACTCCTTGAGTTATACTGCTGTAAGCAGCAAACGAGCCAGCTCTGTGTCACGCTCAGTTTCGCCAGGATGAAACTTTGAAAAGTCCTTCGAATTTAACCCTTGGAGGCCTAAATGCAACTATTGTTACTCGGTGATGTAAGATATCAAAATCAAATCAAAACCTATTATGTGGCAACTTTTTTGAAAGAGCTCTTGCAGGGGAGTTCTTTTAAATAAGTTGCCACATGATAGGTTTTCAGCAGCACAAGATAATTAAATTTATAATTTTTAAAAATTAATTTCTGCACTTTAAGGTTTACAGGCATCAGTGCCTTCACTCTAACAAATGAAAACCTCCACTCAGCTGTTTTAAGTAACTTCTAGGTACAATCTTAAATTTTTGACTAATTTTATTAATTTGAAGTAACTAATCTCAGTTGTGTGAAAAGGTTTCACTTTTTAGAGTCTTCCCCGTTTCGGTCGGGTAAAAAATAGCCTTTTGCACCCCGATGGCTCGTCGGTTAAGTGCGCAGACCATTTTAAGGCAAAGTCCTTCCCCGCAGCGGCCTGGGTTCGAATCCGGCCCAGGCAATGTACTGCATGTCTTCCCTATTCTTCACCCCACCTTTTCCTGCCCATCTCTTCTGCACTGTCAAATAAAGTAGAACATTTTTTTTGGAGTTATCTTTTAAAAAAAGAAAGCTACTTCTGGTACTTTTTTGAAAGTAAAAAAAACATTTTTTGGTTGTAATAATGCTGCATTTTAAATTAAGTGTTTTAGAATTTGCGATAAAGGCTGCTGAAGTCAAATCTTGAACACTCTGCTCCCGATTAAGTGTGCCCTTGATCAAAATTCTGAGCTATAGTCCGATGGCCATTACAGGAAGGGCACCTTATTGTAGAGGAGAATCACAAGTCTCTTAGTTGTGTTGAGGAAAGTAATCCATCTACGACCCAAGGCAGAGTGGTGACACTCACCCTGCTCTGGATGAATGATGGCAGGTGCGTCTCGCCCAGAAACTGCAGAGCAAGAACAGACCCGCAGTGGCTATGCAAAGGGCTGCTCGCTTGGCGTCTGCCACAACTCAGTGGGGAAAATAATCCTCCCATTAAATAAATGGCCCCTTCCAGGAAAATTGAAGTTAAGTGAACTTAAGTGATATTTAAATAGTGACAAATGAGGGTGTGCGCAAGCAGAGCGGCAGTTCTCCCAGTTCTGAGACAGAAGAAACACACAACATTAATCTCTAGTCACCTCCAGCTCATGAGGCAAACTTGCTGCTGCGTGCGAATGCGTCGTGCATATTTTATATTATCCACAGTTTACCCTGACAAAAACAGCGGCGACCTGCGTGATTAAATTCCATTAAAATCGTTCTAGACATTTACTCGTTGAAAATGTGAAAGGTTTTGTTTTTGAAAGCTAATGTTTTTGGTGCCATGACAAAATGGATAACAGTGGAACATTTACGAATCATTAAAAATGAAAATGGAGTGTTCAGACTAGATTTCCCTGGCCTGCACTCCTGTCTTTTTCCAGACGTCCAGAAGAGCGCATCTGTATGAACGGAGCGCTTCTTACGAAGTGGAGCAGGGGCTCGACTGAGCCTCACGCTCTGAGGTTACAGTGCAGCCCTGTCCCTCTCCGCCCCTGTCAGCACACCTCAAGATTTTCAGCCGCCACTTGTAGCAATGCGCCACTGATACCGCATGCTTTGATCCCTTAAGCACTTGACTCTGGAATTGACATCGCCAAGGATACACTTTGGCTTCGGTCCATGCGACGCATAAGAGGGATGGGCTCTGGCTGTCCGCAGAGAGATTGAGTTTCTCCTTTAATTCTTCAGTGACTCAGCATTAAAGAGCCGCTGTCTCCGAGGGCATCTCCGCCTTTTTCGTAAGCAGGGAAAAGGTTCTCGGACATGCTGTATGCGCAGTAAAACAAAACCACCCATTATAGATTGGCAGGAAGGCATTGCGTTTATATCTTTGGAAATAAGTGATCTAGGTGAGGACTTCAAAGGTCAAGCCCTGCTGAAATCTCAATATTCAGACTTCGAGAAGCACCCACATATACATGCTATAATTTATCACACAGATATTTGAATGGCAATAAATGCAGCATTATTCTATAATGAGAGACATCTCTGTCTACCTGCATGTCCTTCAATGTTTATCCAATTGAATTCACACTTGGCCACTGTATAGCTGAGGACTCAATAATATAAAGTTATTTATTTTATTGGACCTGCAAGGAAGTGCTTTGTCATGTGTCCGATTGATTGGCTGAGTGGTTCTCAAATTTTTGTGAAAGCTGCAAACAGCAATACCGCGTAAGCAGTGATACTGGAGGCAAGCAGTCAGCCGGCTCCGAACAGGCATGTATTGGGCAGGCACTGCATTAGTCCATTTAAATGAACATTTTTTAGGGTTGCATCATTGGAGCACAAGGTTGGTGCAAAAATAAGTAAGATTTCATGGATGCAAAGGCCTGGTCAGATGTTCACATTAATCCAGAATATAGGAATGTGGCCTGTATCATGGGCTCTGTCATCTCAGCTGTAAAGTTCTCACAGCAGGAAAAATAAAGCTACCTCAGCTGTCTGGGCAGTAAACCAGCATCTCTATCTTCTCTCTCCACAAAACCATAAAAAAACAGCTCGAAGGCCGTCCTCAGGTGATGATAGCTCTGGGAGTGCAGATTACTGCAGTCTGATCTCAGAACCAGGGGAAGAGTGTGAGATTGACAAGGCAGCAGAACACAACAGTGAAGCACTAGATTTTCCTTATCTTTCTCTCTTGCTCTTCTTCTTATATTCAATTTTCTTTCCCCATCCCTCCTTCTGCCTCCTCCTCTCATCTCTCTTCTCTCCCTCCCTCATCCATCCCTCTCATCCTAGCTGTCACTACTTCACGCTCACTCTCTCTCGTATCAGGCGGCTGTGTTTGCCTGCTGGTGACATATGAGTGCGCAGCACTGCCAGAGTATGATGCATTGTTCTGCCCACCTTAGGATGGCCTCAGCCCTGCTCTGTTATCTGACTCCATATGGTGCCTCTCGCTGACAGATTATGATTGGAAAAAGGCAGCCTGATGCCTCTGGTCCTTATTGGCTGTGCTCGTTACATGTACTCTTTCACAGGAAGTTTTAGGTAATCTTAAAGCCTCCTCTTGTAGCTCCTGAGTTTAGCGATAAAATAATGGCAAAGACCCAATAGCAGAGGCTGGCTGTGTAGTTGCTGTAATGCAGGTGGTCAGTGGTCCATCTCCTGCAGGGCTTGGGGGTGTGAACCTCCAAATGAGTTGATATAAAGAAAGCCAGCTTAGGAGCCCTCACCTCGAGCTCCTGATTGTGCTGCACACAGCAGGCCTCCCTCTGGTGCGCTACACACCTCAAGTAGGCCTTTGATAGGACGGTGATTTACTAGACAGACACCACAAGGGAGTTGTTTAAAAGGGTGGGTGAGCTTCGGCAGAAAAGAAAAGGGTTTGGTCTGCACTGCGGCAAATATTTACCGGATTAGCCCAGGAATAGCAGCAACAAAAGCAAGACATTGAGGGACAGAAAAGCTCAACAGGAATCTTTGATGTGTTTGCACGACCATCAATATTTCTGCGTAGTGATTTGAAGGAGCCGCGGGGAGCCTTTGAGAAACCCCACTGGATTTTACCATCACTGCACCGAAATGTCAATCCGCCCTCTTGCACACGGAAAGGGCAAGGCTGCAATTAACCACAGTTATGGGCCGAACTGTAGCAACTGCGTCAATAATGAATGCTACCAAAAGCCTACGCAAAAACAAATTATTATGGGTAGTGGAGGGGAGGGTGTTTCAGCTAAAGTGTATGTCAACAAAAAGTTTTCATCACGTTTTATATCATGCGAATTGTGCTTTTGGGTTAGCCTGGGTCTTTAAATCCTAGTCCTGTAGACCCTGACAGACTCTCTGATGCCCTTAAGTCCTCAAGCTTACTGAATTCATAATTTGCTGGCAGAAAACACCCTCACAGTCTTGCTGCCATGTAGTGGCAATGTCATGGCATCGGCCAAATGTTCCAGCAATATCGCGAGAACGCTTTTTGCTGGCAAGCATTGACTTTAGTACCTCTACACACTTGGGGGTTTCACATTGTCGTTTTGTGTGTCTTGTGTCTTTGTCTTTGTTGTCAGTCTTCTGTATCTCATTCCATTTTCACCCTTCAGGTGCAAAGAGGATTACTTTGGGGATCGATGCCAAGACCTTGTGCCCAGCCGTAAATCCTATAACCCGAAACGTATGTGCAATTGCTGAACCAAACCTGCACGTGTCATCTCTGGTGTTCTCTCCCTCTTTCAGAACGTTCCGATCACTGTCTTCAGCCAGCCAGACACAGTCCTCCCCACTCTTTAGTGTGCTGTGTGTGGAGGACACTAAAGTAGCACTGTTTGAGAGACTTAATCAGGATACATACTCTAAATTTTGATTTGGCAACCCATTTACCCACATCCTCTCCTGCTGTTGCCTGATGCTCTAATTTGGGGGGAAAAAAGGGCCAAAAGAGATTGATGTATGCTCTGAGGTACTAAGTCATTCTCCCTAAATCACTCCTGTATCTTTGCTCTAAAAAATGAGTTTGGATCAAGCACTTTCTGTAGCTGCTGATATCCAAAGGCTTTTAATTAAGGCATTGATTGGGACTTCTTTCAAGTAAGTATGTTTTAATGACCACAGGGGAGCGTGATGTTAGCGAGACGCTCGTCGACAGTGCGACAACACCAGTGGTGCACGTGTGTACCCCACTGCTCTGGTATAAACTCACTTCTTCTCTCCTCTCTCTTCTCTCCTGACTTTTTTGTTTCCACTCAGGTGCCCAAATGAATTTAATGGTGATCGCTGCCAAAACTACGTAATGGCCAGCTTCTACAGTACGTCTGTTTTCTCTTTCTGTCTGTGCTTGACTCGGAGCATGCTCAGTTGGCGCTTCTTCCTGTTGCTTCATTTTCTTCTCAGATCCTAGGCGGATGAGGTTTTGTTTTTTTTGTTTTTTTGCGTTTTTGTAATTGTGTTGTATGTTGGTCCTCCATACCTGCTCCTCGCATGTTCAGAGTTTTTGCCTTGATGCATAAGTTCAGGTAGAATTGTCAGGCAACCTTAGCGCATATAGAGTACATCCCTCTGGTTTGGGTGGGGGAACATGCTGCATTATGAATGCTAATGGCTTTGAAGCTACTGCCTTAGCCATTGGGCTATTTTGCTAATGGATTGATGATTAAGATTAGCTGCCGGGCAGAATACAGAGTGCGATGGCTTACAGGGCCAGTGTGAATTACTCTTCTATTGCTGTCTCTTGAACACCGCTTGCCTCCACCCTTGCACTCACCTCCCACAATAGAACAGTAACTCATTTGAGAGGCTAGACTCATTGTGTGTAATTGGAAGTGATGTAAAGACCCATGCAGACCCAGTACACGCTGGCTGCTCTGATGTCACAGAAAGTAGGAAAGGCCTGGATGGATGGCAGCCATGTTCCTTTACTGCCCATTACTGCATTCAGTAACCGCACCGCCCGGTAGTCTTGCTTCTCCATCAGCCATACAATGTGCGAGCAGTTTTCTATATACAGTGGACGCCAAAATTACTGGCACCCCTGACTGGCAATGCACAAACAACACTTCAAAAAATTCAAAAAAATACATTTATAGAGAAACTCTGAATGACAGTGTGAGAAATAATGTACAGTATTATTTTTCCAATGGAACCAACCAAAATCATTTATGGTTTTAATAAAAAATCTGTTTCCTCCAAATCAAGGTTTCATAATTAATGGCACCCTTAAAGATTATTGTAAAAAACATCTACCAAAATTAAACCAGGTATTAAATTCCACTTATTTACATTTCATCTTGGTGTTAAGGAACAATATTTAGCCATTATATCAATTCCTTTTTCACTAAGGTATAAAAATAAGTTAACACGCATGCAGTATCTTTTGTCATCTTGCATCATGACGAAACCAAAAGAAAATGTCAGGTCAAAAGAGGCAGATGGGCATAGGCCTTTATAAATCTGATAATGGCAAAAAGAAGATTCACAAACAATTGAATATGCCACTGAGCACTGTCAGGGCAATTATTAAAAAAAAAAACAATGATATGGAAAGGTTGAAAACCTCAAGGGTGGAGGATGCAACTGCATTTTGCCCTCCAGTATACTGAGGAGGATGGCCAGAGATGCAGCTAAATCCCCAAAAATCACTGGTAAGGAATTGCAGGCCTTGGTGGAGTCTTGGGGTCACCAGGTTTCAAAAAGCTCCCATCAGGCACCGCCTCCACAACCACAGGCTTTTTTGAAGGATTTCCAGAAGAAAGCCTTTTCTGACAATATGACACGGAAGCAAGCATTTGGAGTTTGCCAAATGTCATCTGAATTACGACTGAGACAAGGTGCTTTGGTCTGATGAGACCAAAATTGCACGTTTCAGATACAGCATCAGCATGTTTGGCATCGAAACAGAGATGCATAGAAGGAGAAGCACCTCATGCTTTTGGCAAAATATGATGTTGGATCAGTCATGCTTTGGGGCTTTTTAAATTCAAGAGGTCCAGGGGCACTGGTTAAGATTAACGGCATAATGAATTCGTCCAAGTATTAGGATATTTTGGCTGACAATCTGGTTGGTTCCGCTAGAAGGCTTGGACTTGGCCGCAGGTGGACTCTCCAGCAAGACAATGAGCCAAAGCATACCGCAAGATCCACACAGAAAGACAACAAAATCAAGGTTCTGCAGTGGCCATCTCAGTCGCCAGTCCTCAGTCCAATTGAAAACCTGTGGGCTGAGTTGAAGAAGGCAGTTGATCAACACAAACCCAAGAATGTGAAGGATCTTGAAAGGATCTGCTTGAAGGAATGGTCCATAATTACCCCCCCCAAATGTGTGCCTTAAAAATTACAGAAGACTCAATGCAGTCATCCTTGCCAAAGGTGGTTGAACGAAGTACTAAATGAAGGATGCCAATAATTATTACCTTGATTTTGTTGAAATTTATTTTGTATCAAATTATTTTTATGATTTTGGTTGTTTCCATCAAAAAACGAATAAGGTATTCCACAAATGTTGCTATAATCCGTTTTTCTATAATTATATTGTTCACCTTTTTTTGTATTTTTTGTGCATTACCCATCAGGGGTGCTAGTAATTTTGGAGCCCACTCTATCTGAAGAAAAAGAAATAGACAGATGGGTGTGGGAGAAAGAGAATCAGATAATTCTTGCGGTATTGGCTTCAGACGGAGGAAACTGCATTGCTTACATTGGCCATGTGACGTCGTCCGTATTCCAAAGAGCTGATGAGAGAAGTGCAGTCGCCCTGTGCTCTTCGTGCATAGCCCCCGCCCTGCCTCAGAGCTGCTGTCGGTCGAACGCTAACATTAGCACGAGTGTGGCTCAGAGATGGAGCTGCGCCAGCGCTGCGACCAGATGGGGCCGCGCCGGTGGGGAGAGGCGGGGAGAGACGCTGAGGCTGCGCCTCGTGGTGGAGGGGAAGGACAGCGGCTGTGTCCTTGGCGATCGGGGAGGTGCGCATCATAGCGGGGGCAGGGCTGGCAGGACATTAATACCCTAATGCCTGGGCTCCTGCTGCCTGAGACACAACAGGTCCCACAGCTGCAGGGCTGTGGGGAGGAGCGTAGAGGACGGGCGTTCAGACTGCAGCATCAGTGCGTCAGCTACTGTACAGCACGCCTCTGCTCCCCTGATACGAGCCATGGCTCATCCTTAGGGGTCATGGAGAAAACTCCATCGGAGGCCTGTCGTATTCAGGTGATCACACCCAGTGCCCATTATTACCCAAGTCCCCCTCCCAAGCCAAAAATGACTGTGGACTCTTAGGAGGAATAGATATTGCTCTGGCTCTAGCCCTGACTGACTACTAGTCCATTTCATTGACACCCGTGGGAAATTGACTGGTATCAGTGCTCTCAGCGGCTGAGATGGTTTTCCTCTCTATGCAGTGTCTGACCTTCCTTCATGGCAAGCGAGTGGTTTGTTAGATGGCCATATGCTGAGGATTACTCTCCCTGTCAGAAGATAAACTAGTCAATGACATTCAGCATACGGGCACTGGAAAGGCTGTAGGACATTCAGGCTCTGAGGAAAAAAACTTCAACTAATGTAAGCCATTTGCAAATCTGTTTGAAAATGCACCGTTTGAGTGTCCAAAATGTTACTTACTAAAACTTTGGGCAACCGTGCTATCCTTGCCATTATTGATTTTAATATCCTTGGTGACGATGTGAAGGAGAAAAGGCTACCATTTTTTAGTCTCCAAATTGCTTCTGCAATAGAAGCATAGGCATTTATTATTTAAGCCAAGTCCATTTGAGCAGATTTGGTAGATAAAACAAAGCTTCCCAGGGTGCAGGTACTTAGAGGGAAGAATTGATGGAAAGTGGTGCATCGCCTAGACTTGACAGGAAAGGGCATTTTCACATTGTCAGCTTTCAGCATCACTTGTACTTCTATTTTTGTTTGTATTCAACTTGCCGTTGATGTTTTGGTAGGAAAAGTAGCAATTATAATGATATGACTCACTTTTGGGTCATCGTTTGGACTGAATTTTTGTTTTCTAAGGGCATTTCTGAGTAGAGTAAATATTCCCAGACATCTCGCCACTTTTTGAATTTCTCAAAAAAAAATGGCCTATTAATTTAAAATTTTAAATGACCTTTAAAACCTAATTCATCGTACTTGGTATGATTTTTATTGACAGATCATCAGTTTTTTTTTTTTTTTTACGTAATTATATTTGATGGCAGTCAAACCAAGTCTACCCTGTTGCAATGCACTGAGTAAAATTAAGTAAACACGGGTAATTAATCTGGTAGGTAGATCTGCGTTTTTGTGCAGTCAGTGCTCTACAATTTTCAGTCTGTTTTTAGTAGCTGCCACCATCAGTCTTCTCATTATAATGTCGGGGAGATAATTGTGAGCTTTGGTTTGAGATGGTGATTAAAATCCTCATCTCATCACCAAAGGCAATGAGATCTGGGGCTAATTGAAACAGGCAGAACATATTACAGTGTGTGAAAGCTGGCTTGAAATCAGGCAGAGTGGTCTATATTTCCAGAAGTACAGTATCCTGTCAGGCCACATGTACAGTCGCGTGCGGTGATGATCATACACTTAACAAAATGAAGATAAATCAGAAACTAAGTTCTATTCAAGTGTTTATTTCATGTAATGTTGAATCATATCAGTGAAAATAAGTAAACAGATTACAGTATGTTCGAAAAGCAAATATAATAACGTCTTTTTTAGAGAAAAAGTCATTATCTTGTGTGGCCACTCTTTGTTTTGATTAAAGCATTTAATCTTTCTAGGCATAATTTTTGCATATTTTTTTTATTGCTTCACTTGCTAAACCATTCCTTATGGTTTGAAGTTCATTTCATAGAGATTCTTTCAATGTTGCAACAGATTTGCTCCATCGGATTGAGGTTTGGATTGAGAGCAGGCTAAATCAACTTTTATATCACCAGATGTTTCTTTCCGACTGAGATAATTCTTGCACGATTAGGATGTGTGTTTAGGGTCATTATCTTGTTGAAAATAAAATGCCCAACCAATCAGTCTCTTTCTAGGTCACAATGCATAGGATGCTGTGATACTTTTGATCCATGATTCCATCGATTTTTATGAGACTGCCTCCCTTTGAGCAGACTGAACCCCAAACTATAATGTTACCATCTCCATGTTTTACTGAAGAGGTAAAACAGTCATTTTTGTTTTTTTTGCTTTTTTAATTTTGATTCATCGGTCCCAGGACTTGTGCCCAGTCCATTGGTGTCCAATCCTTGAATTTCTTGATAAACTCAATCTTTTTTTGATGTTGCCAGCTCTTGGCAGCAGCCCAACCTATCAGACAATTTTCACACAGGTGTCAGGATATAGTAGATCTTGATACTTTACATGTCCTCCCTTCATGCTTCATGCACCATTAATATTATCACAGAGATGTCATGTTGTCAAGCGCCAATTTAGTTTTTTCTCTACTGGTCATACTCGGATGACGTAAATCAGAGGCACTTCACTTCCATTTTGCACCTCTGTTGCCACTAGTTGGCAGCAAACTAGTCTCTTTGAAATGCTTAATGGTGTTTCGTACAGTGCCATGAGAGCATTTAACATCTTCACGGTCATATTGGGTCACAATGCGGCGACAAACAATATCAGACAGCTCCATCCCTCGTGCCATCTTGTTTAACACTATGACATAGGTCGGTATTTTGCGGAATAAAGTTGCCTCAAACCAGTTTTAACAAAATTTTTTTGCATCAATAATCATGGATTGAGCCGTCAAACACACATTCAGGCCATGCAAGAGTAAAAAAAAAATTTTTTTAAATTTAGATTGTTTTAAAAAATGTATGTTTTCAGTGCTGTCGTTTATTACCTATATTTGTACCTCAATATACCCATTCAAAGGATTTTTTTTTGTTCTCATTGCCTGCAGTAGTATTTTTCTTTACATTCTCACCGAAAAATCATGGAGAAGTAGTATATTAGGACCCCTTTTAGACAAAAGTGGTGGTGAATAATCATCACTGCACACTACTGTATTTTGTGGGTCCTGTCCTGCTAGAGAATGACACCATGTCACCCCCTGCCTATACTGTTAATTCTGAACTCTAAGTCAGTGATAGATGCTCCAGTATAAAAACCAATGTCAGTTATGCATGGTGAAAAGCCTCTGCATTTTCACTTCAGTGCTGGGCGAACATCATAAATGGTGGACCACTGCTCAATGGCAGGTTGTGACAAACATCTGATGATGATTGAAAGCTAGTGTAGTTGTAATTTGAGTGCACCTTTAGTGCCTCTCCATTGTGATAGTCTGAACAAGGAAATGGCACCAAGGCAATGGCATGTAATATGACATTAATGTAGTTGTGTTCGTTTGTCTCTAAATGTGTAACCACGGGCATGGCTCTTGTGTACGCGTAAGCAAGAATTAGAAGTCTGTATGGGCAATTTGCAGAAAGTTGTTTGCGTTGGGAATGAGTAACGCATGACCCTCACAGCATGCTTACCTGAGTAATTCAGAATTAAATAGATGGTACATCCTGCTTCTAACTGTTTATTATTAGTACTAAATGTTTTCTAACGTAAATAGCAGCTGTGCTCGCAGTCATTTTCGTCTCTAAATTTAATGTTATGAACCGCCTAGAAGTTTGCATGGGCATGCCAAGGGTCTTGACTTGACAGAATAAATGTGAATTTATCTGTGATGAATCCAGTCTCTGCTAGTCGGTTGTAATTATTACTTGATTGCTGCACTGAGTATTTTAAAAAGTCCTGCAAAATGTTTCTGGTAGGCTATGCAAACACATGCTGTGTAGAGCATTTGACAGCTCAATTTTCTTCAACCACTGAGCACGGCAACCAGTTCTCCAATTCTTTTTATCGTGATGTACTGTTTCAAAATGACAGACAGTAGCATCAGGGCCCTAAAAGTGATGTGCCTTAAATAATGCTCATGTGCAGCATTGGTATAGCACTTGGAGGATTCAGTTGAATTCTGTTTGAACATGCCAGCACTGTCACATTTGTCAGATCAATGGAAGCTTTGATTCAGTTATGTGCGTGTATGTTTGATTATATAATGAATCTTGGGTAACACTTCACAAACTGTTCTTTTTTTCCTTTCTTTTTATCAACTTTCTGCATTGGCAGAGCATCTTGGGATTGAATTTATGGGTATGAATCGTTCATTCCTCCTAGATTTCAGATATAGAACTCTTAGAAGCTTGAGCCTGTCTTCCCTCTCCAGCCAGTTTCCTTGCTAATGAAGGGATCATACAGCCATAACATACGTCTTTAAAATGCTCAATGTTTAGCGAACTCGTATTTATCTGTCTCAGTCATTCCAGCTCATGCCAATTCCTTCAAGGGAGGATGGTTATAAATGACCTCCTCCCTGAGTAACCCAGCAGCTTACTCCCGCTGGCTCTCAGAATCAGCTGACTTTCCTCCTTAAGCCGCTTTCACACCGGACGTGAAACGAACTTTTCGCGCCACAGATTACATTCGAAGCCGATGCAAAGACGCAAATACTCGCAAAACGCTGTGTTCGCGTCTTTGCATTCGATTGGCCAAACCGCAAATAATATTCGCGTCTTTTCATTGGCTTCGAATGTAATCTGTTGCGCGAAAAGTTTGTTTCGCGTCCGGTGTGAAAGCGGCTTGAGGCTGCCAGCCACAGGCTAATTGCTGAAGGGGTGAGCCGTGCAATCCGTACCGGATAGGCCTGCAAACATTGGCATCAAGGAGGACCGTTAAAATGTGTCTTCATTTGTTCCCCTCCCACTATTTTCTTAGTGTTTTTGAACAAATCACTTAAAAAAGAAAAAGATATTGTGTGGTCCCCAGAAACCTGCATTCAACCCTTCCCTTTACTAGCTGTCACCCATAATCAATACTGCTGCTTTGTAAGGTCAGCAAAGTCTAGAGAGGCGTTGTATAGTGGTTATGCTGTATGGAACCATCCCTTCAAGCCCTGCTCTCCCCTCCTCACCCCTGCATTATCCCTCCTCATGCTCTTCCTCCTCCATTTGTTCATTAAGTCTTTGGCATGCTGTGCTACATACATGCAGGTGACCATCACCCCTCCCTCCAAATCCAGTCAACGTGAAGTCATTTCCTTTTCCTTTCCTCCCTGTTCCTTTTTGCATTTCATTCTAATCAGTCTGGATGTGTCCTTTGTGTTGTTGGTGGCCCACGTCCCCTCATTTCTCTATTTGTCTTTGTTTTCATTCATTTCTGTACACTGTCACTGTAGTCTTCCTGCGTGTGTTTCTTTCTGATGACATCAGTTTCCTGTAAATAATAAATGATGTTTTAATTTTCAAATTTTGTTGATGGCAGGGCTTGTTCACAGGAAATATATGGGCTTATTGATGTAATAAGAAAGGAAAATTTTTAATTGCCTCATAAAAAAAAGAACAGAACTGCCATGGGCACCATAAGACTCAGAATGCATAGATAAATCTGCATGCAGTTAATTTGACACCCATTTTGAATTCCTGACCTGGCTGGTGAATCAGAACATGATGTGAGGATTACATTTGTCATCCCCCTCATCACGTTTTGCAGTGCTCTGAAAAAATGGGGAAAATCCTGTGAACAAGTCTGCTATATGCATTATGTAAACTTGTTTATGTGCTTTGAAAAGTTCAGTTGAAGCACAGATCTGTGTGGTTACATTCTGTGGAGACTCAGATTGTACTACTTGAAAATGCTCCGCATGAAAAATGGATAAATTGCACTGGCAGCTTAGTTCTGTGGAAAGATGAGTAACAATGAAATAAGATATAGAAAATCCCCCTAAATTTAACATTAAAGTAATGGATCAGATATCATTTTGTTTACAAAGATCTTTCCATTTTTACTGCTTTATACATGGCCTGCAGAATTCTGTTTGCAAATTTCAACTATTAAACTATTTCATTAATTTCACTAATGCATAGTTTGATCATTTATCAAATAAATAATCTTTTTTATCAAATTGTAGTCGCTTTGACCATTTTCCTATCATTATGAATGATTGTATAGAGTTGAAATGACTGTTTTCGGTGTGTAAGAATAGATTGCCTTGTTTTCCAGAAGCAGAGGAGCTGTATCAGAAGCGTGTTCTCACCATTACGGGAATCTGCATCGCACTTCTAGTCGTGGGCATCATGTGTGTTGTCGCCTACTGCAAAACAAAGTAATATATCTTCTGGAGCTGATTGGTTTTTCTGATAAGACGAGGTTTTGTTTTTTTTTTCCCTGTTAAATGTTTTCGCAGATTCTACTAGCTTCCATTCATACATTTGGAGCTGGAGTTGAGTTGCTATTCTTTTATGCAGTGGTTTGTACTTTTGTCATACACACATGCTTACATCTCTGCAGTCATGGCATCGTTGTCGGAGTGAATTTAGTTTTTCATTTCGTACTTGATGTTTCAATGTTTGTGCGTCTCTAATTAAATTGTGCACTGGTGCAGCATTGCAGCTTAGCCACGGGGCATGAAAAAATAAAGCAGCAACTAAAGCAATTATTTCAGCTGCTCTAGTTCCCAAAGAAAATATGCTGGCATTGAAACTGTTTTGTAATAAATTACTTTTTAACTTCCTTCACTCTCCAACTGAAGTTTTTACATGCTTGGTCTCAGATTAGTGGGTCAGTGTAGTAACGGCTGCCGTCTTCGCCTTCAGGAAACAGAGGAAAAAACTGCACGATCGACTGAGGCAGAGCATGCGGTCTGAACGCAACGCCATGGCAGCTATGGCCAACGGCCCACCGATGCCCCAGCCTCCCACCGATAACGTCCAGCTCGTTAACGTGAGTGCGTCCTCTGAGATGCTTACAAATACCCCACAGCTCAGGCTCCAACCCGCCAGCTTGAAGTGCTTTGTTGTTTTTGCCAGAGCAAATTAGTTTTATTTCTCTGCCTTGCCCTGAAGCGCCACTGTTGTCTACAAATATTAAAATAACTTCTCTGGAGTTTTATATTTTCTGTCTCTTGTAGAATTCAAAGACATTCTCTGGTCTGCAGTGTAGGAATCAGAGGAACTGTTCAAAATGTATGCTTTGCATATCACATGTATTTAGTGTTTTGAGAGCAGAGCCAATTGAGTTACATTGAAGCTGCCTTTGGAAAATTGCAATGAAGGAAAAGCTCTGAAAATGTAAACAATTGTGCGAATGCTCAGCAGAGAAATCCGTGAAAACGACAGCAGAGATTGTTATTCTCTTGGGTTTGGATTCTGTACGCTATGACCTGTGTCACATCATTCTCAGGCAGCTGTATTTATCACTGTCTTCCTGATGGTTTATTTTTGTTCTGCTTATTGCAGCAATATGTGTCGAAAAATGCCGTTCCTGCCGAACATGTAATCGAGAAGGAAACTGAAACGTCATTCTCTGCAAGCCAATACACTTCGTCAGCCCATCCATCCACTACAGTCACCCATACTTCTAGCCAGAGGTAACAATTCACTTTGCTGGGTCAACAAACTGAACCCAGCCTTTATTTTCCATTATAGCTGTGTTTTCATGGGCACCGGCGCTACCCTTCCCCACTGGAAATGCTGAACATTCTGCTTTCAGTTGAGCAGTTGCCTTAATAGAGTGCATTCTTCCAACACTTTTAGTGCAAAGCAGCCTTCAGCAAGTGTTTTTTTTTTTTTTTTTGGTACCATTTTAAAGGTCAACAAATCCATACCAATTTTCGCCATTCCCAGAGAGTTCATCTGCATATTGACTCCTGGAAGTAGGACCAGCTTACCCAGGTGAAGGGATAGGGGCCATTTAAGGGGCTGAGGTGGAAAGTCAGGGAGAGGAATAGTGAAAGTAAAAATTCTGTCAGCCTTTTCTTGCACTAATGAACTCAGCCAGATAATTTGGCTAATTTGTTCTGCCTCCTGGCTGAGAAATTGTGCTGAATGGCGAAACCCCAGCA
The DNA here is from genome assembly GCA_029721435.1 of Gymnothorax reevesii. Classification (NCBI taxonomy): domain Eukaryota; kingdom Metazoa; phylum Chordata; class Actinopteri; order Anguilliformes; family Muraenidae; genus Gymnothorax; species Gymnothorax reevesii. The sequence goes on along the minus strand of CM056583.1, from coordinate 55,918,390 downwards.
ATTGGGGCAAAAAATATTGTTTAGTAACCTCCTGGCAAACTGTTATTCTTTCAAGAATTCAATACAAAGTTAATGTATCTGCTGTGTGTCCTCATAAAACATTCCTGTTTGCAACTTTACTAACAAAAGAAAGAGTGTTAACTTCAGCTCGAAATGTCTCAAGGCAATAAATTTATGTGCTTGTGCAGCTGCTCGCGGCTTTTGCTATGTCTGTTTACTGCGGAATTGATGCACATTCTTAAAACTAGCCACGGAATTTTATGCAGGCACCAATAATTCATTGTTTAATACCTACTGAAAGAACGACTGAATTTTATTTCTTCTTTATTCTGGTTTTCTAATTTGGCCCCAAAATGTAAAGAAAACACTTTCTAGACAACATTAGTTTTCCAATTAATAGTTGATTCAGCTGACAGTAAGTAGCTAAGGTAACCTTGGGCAACCTCATTCATAGCAATACTACATTAGTTGTTATGGACTTTTGAGGGTCAAATCCTCTCTATCTTCTAGTTCATCTATCTCAAAGTGATGACTTGATATCAGTAGAATCAGATCTACGATCTGCATTATGCCCTTGTTAGACTTGCAACCCTTCTATTGTGAGCTTTCTGAGGCTGTTCTGTTTGAATGAATGCATTTCTGCTCCTCCTCTGCAGTCGGGGAAATGGGCAAAGTGAAAGTCTGCTCTCCAATAGCAGATCCGTACTGGTGATGTCATCATCTGTTGAGAACAGCCGGCACTCAACCCCCTCTAGCCGGCGGGGCCGTTTAAATGCCGCTGGCGGTGTGCGCGAAGCAAACGTTTATCTGAAGAACCCCAGGGATACTCCAGACTCTTACAAGGACTCTCCCTACAGTGAGAGGTACGGCTTGTCCCTCACAGGCTTAACCTTAATGAAGGCTTTCCTCTTTAAAGTACGTTTTGGTCTACTTTTGATGTGATTACACCACACGGTTCATCAGCTTGCATTACATTATGGCAAATGACACTGAAATACACTTTAGTTTTGAAAGAAATTTCCCAGTAATGTATTGCTGTAATAGACAGTATGTCCATCAAAAAACGTACTCTTTGTTGTCAGAATTATATGAAATATTATCAATAAAAATGAAATGGATCTATCTTTTTATTTCAGTTTAATTGGATATGAAGACAGTGCCCTGCTCACAGTTAAATCATAAAGAGATGACATAACCAATGCATAGCTGTGTGTTTAACAAATTAGCAAAAACATTGGTTCATCATTTTGCGTTTAATAGACTTCGCCATGACCATATGAATTTTATGGAAAGTTGTGCCATGTCTCTGTTCAAAAGCCACAAAGGTCGTCTACTCATGAATTGCAAAACTCCTTCCAATTATTGTCAGAAAATTACTTTTTACCCTTTTCTTTCACATAGCATACATACATGAACAACTTACACAAAGCATGATAGCTTTCTGAAATGTTTGTAAACACTGATATACAACATATAATCTGAGGAGAGAGCAGATTGTTGCAGGAAATGGAGAGAGATCATTAATTTGTTTTGCTTTTTTAATTTCTACATCTTAAATCTTACCAAATGTAAATTAAGTTTTCCTTTCTGGTTGAAGGAAATAAAATCCCTTAAGTAGCTTACACACAATCATCTGTCTTTAAATTGAGGAATTTCTGGGGAGGAAAATCAGTTTATCCCCACTTCAGACTGCAGCTCCAGGCTTGATCGTGTTCAAGCAGAATTGTCTTTGGTCTCGTTATTGATTTATCACCCACTATATTATTTTTAATTTAAGTAAATATGATGGGCTCCAACTGTGAACCTTTTAGGGGGTTATTTGGGGCTGATAGACCCTCGAATTAGAATTTAAATAGGCTTTACCTCTTAGTAAAGCCTTGGGTGTGAGTTAATTTTTCAATGGCACAGAACTATTCTGGCATAGAACTGTTTGTTCTCCATGTCTGTGTGGACCTTTGGTTGTTAGACTATGGCCAGTGCCTCAGTTTGAGGGGGCTGAGTAGGGGAAGGTGGCTGTAGTGACTGTTTGTGCCCAGGTAAGCTGTGCTTCTCATGTCAGCTGCTGGCAGCACAGCGGGCAGCACACCTGTCACCCTCCACCCCCTCCCCTCCCCCGATGTCTGAGTGGACGAGAGCTCAACCGCCATCTGTATGCATCACTCAAACATTGCATATATTCTGAAGATCATATTTCTATACATACAATTATCAGTGTATATATTAATATTTGGCGATGGTGATTGCATTTTATTTTCAATGTGTTAATGTACCTTGTTGTGCCTTCTTGTTTTAGTCATTAGGAAGAAAAATAAATGAGTTTACTTCATGTTTGATGTGTGACATATTGCATAAAAATGTCTGTATGTTGAGAAATGTAAGGCACATTGTCTTTTTCATGTGGTTGGTGCACAAGTAATGCTACGCTTCATTTCCCTCATAGGTATGTGTCGGCGATGACGACTCCGAGCCACGACTGCTTGTCTTCAGCGGAGCTGCTCTCCCCTCTGTCCCCTCAGTCTCCACCCACTGAGACCTCCCCGCCCTTGTCCAGCCTCGCTACCTCCATCCCGTCAGTGGCCATCAGTCCAATGGGGGAGGAGGAGCGCCCCCTGCTGTTCGCCACTCCGCCACGGCCGCGGGACAAGCAGCGTCAAGACCACGCCCATTCTCAAAATGGCCAATACCAGCGCAACTCTGCCCACTACAACCACGGCCAGGACACGGCCAGCGCCCCGCCCAGTCCCTTGCGGATCGTGGAGGATGACGAGTACGAGACCACCCAGGAGTATGAGGGGACCGCCCCCCAGCCCGCAAAAAAACTGCCCAATGGTCGCAGGGCTAAAAGAACAAAGGTCAGTAAGCAAGGGGCGGGCACTACGGAGTCCAACACCGCCACTAGCTCTGAGAACGGCAGCTCGGAGAGCGAAACGGAAGACGAGCGGGCGGGGGAGGACACGCCCTTTCTCAGCATACAGAACCCATTGGCTGCCAGCTTGGAATCAGCATCCAGCTTCAGGTCCGCTGACAGTAGTAGGACTAACCCAGGACTTGTGGTCTCCCCACAAGAGGACTTGCAAGCCAGATTATCCAGTGTAATGGCGAATCAAGATCCTATTGCCGTATAAAGCAGAAGATAATGCATTACATGTCAGACATAAGTCAAAAAAAGTTAATAAAATTTAAAAAATTGTACAGTCACCACTAAACCTTTATTTTATATAAATTAAGTATTTGAGGGAAATAATTTTAAAAAATAAAACTTTTATTTTAGCGAAGTAGTGAATAAAGTCTTTTATAAATTACAATGTGTGCAAATGTGTTCGTGTCATGGAAGTGCCATACACTCGTATGTAGCATAGGTCACAGTATTTCAATGGAAAAGATTATCAATGGTGCCTTTATTTTCAGTTTTGTGAACAGAGGAGAAATGCATTACTATGCTGGGCCATATATTCAAGATTTTCATGCTGCCAAATGTTGTCTGATTTGGTTGAGAAAAATTCCACCAGCAGTGTGTATTTAATGATGCTATAGCTCATGGCTAACTAATATCAATACAAATAATCTTGCTAGTTAAATGTGCTGTCAAGATTCTCTTCACTGGTTCAGGGGAATGTTGTGCTGACAAAAATATTTGGATTGTGGACAGAATGCGCTAAAAGAGCAACAGCAATGTTACATATGCAATAGCTACTCCAGTTACTCTAATTATGTTGTCTTTTGAATGGCCAAGTATATTATATCCTGATAAGCTTCATTCTCATGCTGCAAAACATTTACTGAGGTATTTATACTAACTATGTCATAAAAAATCTGCTGACATATTTTTGTATTGAATATACAGCATTGTTTTATTGAGTGGACATCAGAAATTTTTTTTTAGTGAAGCTTTTCAGTTGCAGTGGCCTAAGAGTCCGTACTGAACCTCAACTGTTCCATCGCTAAGTGGCTGCATAAACAGTATTTTCTGTATTAACACATGCTGCTGTATAGTACTGTGTTGTGTCAAAAATCGAACCATAAAAAGCATCAGATATTGGCTGCATATTTTAAAAATAAATCTCCCAGTAAAATTTTGGCAATTGCATTGTTTTTTTAAACATTTCACCCGTTTATCAATTATAAGCTTTGATGGTTTTTTTTTTTTAGCATAGTTTGCGTGCACGTAAATGTGTTGTCACGCCACATATATTAACTGTCTTGAGCCATCCATGATTACTCCAAATGAAATATTAGCATCATCTTCGTCAGTTGTGCGTGAACTCTTGAATATATGGCTTATTAGTACAAAGTGTTTCCCTGCATCCATCTGTTCTCAAGTAATGCATTGTGGGGAGATAAGAGCACCAGTTATTAGGAGTAAGTCTGTAGACATTAACTGCTTGTTTATTTGCTTGTCTGTATTAAAAGTATTTGCCACAAGCTTTAATCTTGCGCTTCTGTGTCTTTAAACCCATGTGAAATGTTACATTATCCCCAAGTTTTCCTCTGTGCTGATTTTTGTTTGTTTTTTTTTTCCCTCTGTTTACTTTGTTTTATGTGTTATATGAAAATATTCGTATTTAATAGTATAAACATTTACTTTAATGTTCCTATTCATGTAGAGTTTTTTACACTCTACTGCTCTGCCATCAAATGATATATTAATGCTCTTGTTTAGGAGAAAACACCAAAGTACCCCATCACCCATAACATATGTTTAAAACCTATAATCAAATTTGATTGACATTCAGTATCAAAAGGATTAACACAGTAAGGTGTACATTTGAATGATCTTGGACGAGCACACTGCCTGAATACAGTCCTGTACTTATGACCAATATAAATTTGCTTCCGCCTTTAATGGTGCGGCGTGGGACTGTGCTCTTATTGTTATGGTTGGCAAAGCATACACAACAAAAGTTACCCTAAGAAATTGCATCTTACAAAACACAAACTTAACTTTTCTCAATAGAAAAATACAAAAAAAGGCCCTCGGAAGATACTTTTATATTTATTTATGTGTATTTATTTATTATTTATTTATTTTTGGGCCTTATGTAATCAATTATAAAATCTATATTTTAACCAGAAGTGTTTTATATATTGAGTTGGAATATGGAAAACTGAAGATTTACAAATATATATATATATATATTTTGTTTGTTTATGTTTGTTTACTTAATGACTTATGAAGCCCTTTTTTAAGAAGCAGCACAGGTTTTTTGTTTCTTCTACTTTTTTTCCACTGTCCATATTTTTTACATCTATGGTGATCATAATAAAAGTATATGAAAATATACAGGATGATTTATTTACTTTTTTATTTAAATTATTTTGGATTACATACTTCTTTTATGATTTTATGACTGCATACAGTAATGTGATCCATACAAAAATTATTTGCATGTATTTTATATCTGTTAATTTTATATGATAATATATGCTTTTTTCCTCTGGTTCGGGAGGCATACCCCATGATGCATTACTTAAAACCCCTAATGTGTCCATTAATGTAAATACACCATTAAACATCTCCTAAAATTTGAGTATAAATATTGAAAATGGTGTCTAGTGTTCATCAGTTCTCATTTACCGTAACCTCTGTCTCTTCCGCCCTCCAAAACTGTCATACATGGCACTTATGCAACTACATTGTTTTTTGTAATGTTTTGAATTTAAAGAATCAGTTGACTGTACCTCTTGGCACTGAAATGTAGTTATGCGTTCTAACTGGGTATTGGTTTTGCAGCATTGCTAATATTATACATCATTAACAACAGTGCAAATATAGCAGCCTATGAGAAAATGCTGAAATGAAAGGTGTGAGCAATACATGCATGACCATGCTGCGCTGAATGCATGCATGCATTGCACAAAGGGGAAAATGTGCATGAACACAGATGACAAATGATGCACAGTGATGATTAATGGCTACAATTTTACAAACAGGACCTCTGGAATTTTTTTTTTTTTTCCCATTTCATTTTCAGAAATCTCGCGATGGATTCCCATTAAAAGTGTGCTTATTCCTGCTTCTGTTGTGTGGAATATACTGTATTACATATAGCACCATTACATTAAGTTCTCAAGGACCTGTGTGAAATCTGTCAAATAACAGCCATATTGCCTGCGATAACTGGCAGTCCATCATGCAAAAACTGGCACCTTTCACTATTGCATTAAAGGAAACTGTCACTCCTTCCTTTCCTGACCTTTAATTCACCCATAAAAGAATGTCCCCATGCAGGCCCTCAGCAGAAGTTTCAACCAAAGACTCCTCATTTAATTAACAATAGGATTACAGTCATTTGTATAATCTTGGAGTTGTGTTATTATTGGAGTTAAAAGCAACCAAATCAGTAGAATAAATGGAAAACCAAAGTGAAGTTTGTATTTGGGCAGTCCCAAACTTTTCAAGGACAATGTCTCACACTGTTCAATTTGTATGAATGTAAAAAGCCAGGTTGTCAGCTTTAATTTCAGAGTAAAGTGTATTTACAGCTTTACCAGGCAAACTTTGTTGAAATTATAGCCCTATCATGTCACCAAGTGCACAGCCAATTACCCACAACAGTTCTTTTTAAAATCTACCTTTGTGTGAAAACACAAAGAGGGAGGGGCCTCCCAGAATAATGAAGAAACTGATCAACTGGTTGGATAAAGTTGATCAGTCTAGGCTGCCTAGGTAGCTCCCTCAGTTAAGGTGCAGCCTTTGTGGAGCAATAGTGACTACCACGGCGCAGGTTTGATCCCCGGTCATACCAACCGGCAGTGGTCAGCAGCTTTTTCAGAGCAAGCGCACGACTGGCTAAAGCGCTCCAGGGATGCAAATTGGGAAGGGACTGCCAGGATGGGATATTAAAAATGGTTGCTTTGTTCGCTGCTCAATTGCCTCCTGTTGGCCAGACGGGCACTTGTCAGTGAGATTCTAAGCTTGCTCATATTTGGTTTCTTCTACCCTTGCTCTCAAGTTGCGAAAGTTTCGACCTATGAGTGTAAAGATGCAGGGGCGACAGGCGTGTGCTTTGTCGGAGAGCCGCGAACTGTCTCTCTCTCCTGAGCTGGCAAGAAGGGGTCGCACACGAGCAGGCTTTGTAGAAAGTTACCAATTTGTGCATTCCAGATTTGGGTGCGATTGGAGATGCCTAAATTATTATTTAAAAAGTCCATCTTGCCTCTGGGCAGGCACCTCATCACGTGATGTCGCAAAGAAACATTTCAAAATGGCTTATGGTGGCAAATCGCCTGTGCACGTTATGACATGATAGGGGACCTTTAAAACTGTGTGATTGTCTTCTTGCGGGTGTCACACTAGTAAAATGTTGAAATGATGGCTGCCTTTAGTGAGTTATATAGCAGATAGGGAAAATTTGTGTCAGTGCCCATTATGACATCATCATAAGATGAGCCTGCTGAGTACTTAGTTATTTTTGCTTGTGTGGACGTGAGGAATGAATCTGTTCACTCAATAGGGAGTGTTTTATGGATTCTAGATGCTTTAATAAAGCTTTCACACATCTCCTTCATAAAATCTGATTCTAAATTCATAGTTGCAACCTTTCTAGGCAATGTTATACCATGAAGTCTTCCTCTGTATATTTAGTTTAGAACGGGGCATTGTTAGTTGATTCAGGGAATACAGTACATTTTTTTTTTTTTTTAAATATCACTCAATGCACAAAGAATTGCCATTGTTTACAGGCCTGACGTGTGAATCAGTGCATTCAATAAGGGCCCAACTCTATGCATTAATTGTGTGGAGTTGGGCCCTTATTTAATTCACTGATTCATTTATAATTGTGATTAAGGTGTCAGTTCAGCCTGTGATTGCTTTGAAATTTATTATTGAGATTGCTTATTTCTTAAGTAGTCAAGTGATGTTCATTAATCCAAATTAAATGTATAGCAAATATATAAAAAATACATTACAAGCACAATTCCATGTGCAGACTGTACATCCCCTGAAAACAAATTCAACTTTTTCAAGTCACCCACATGACAAAAAATATTCTACAGCCCCCTAACACATTTACTGATAAATGTGATGACCATAGTAAGACACCTGAAAAGCTGATGTAATTTCTTATCTTTTTACACTATATTTACGACAGTGTTATATTAACCTTTAGTGACCATTTCTATGGTCACAAAGTTTATCGTTTCAGTACCAGTGAACCACTAACATCATTGATGTTTACATGCGCAAAATATTCAGGTTTTTGCCATTACTCCAAAAAAGACTATATTCCCTCTAAGCAAGGGGTGTCCAATCTTATCCGCGAATGGCCAATGTGGGTGCAGGTCTTTGTTACAGCCTAGGGCTACTGCGCCTGGTTTAATTAATTAAGTGATCAGGGAGTTCAGTCAAGAACATGATTATTAGAAGCAGATGTATTAGAGTTGGGCTATCACAAACACCAGGAAACGCACCAGTCCTTGATGGCTAAGATTGGACACATCTGTTCTAAGCTGTTTATATGGCGAATGAAAATACATATTCCACAAAAATTCCTGCTTACATGCAGCTTTGCATACTCAGAATAAAATTTTTTTTTTCAAAGTTTTCCATCAGTGGCAGACTTGTTGGACACTGTGAACTCAGCCTCCCTCTTAAAACAGTCTTAATTGGAAAACACAAAATTTGGAATAAAACCTAATTCAAAGTATCCCAGCAGAAAATGTTGCTTACATGGCTAATATCAAATTCGAAATATTGTCATTAGGAATAAAACTGGAACATTTGCGGGCATGTAATCGCACCCAGAATACCTATTTGTGGGCATGTAAACGTACCCAGAAGAATCCTCACTTTTTACGCGAAGCCTTAATTGGCGGCTAATTATGAGGACCTGCAGGCACTAAAGACTGTCAGGACTTAACAACATTTGACTTCACTAGGTCAGGGTGAATAGCTCACAGAATATGTTAAAAAAAATAAATAAATAAAACTTGCAAAAATTCTGTAGGCAGTCTTAAAAATATACCATACAATAACGTGATAGGGCAGTGGTCAAGTAGTTTTGATTTGGGATCGTAAGGTCCTGAGTTCAAGCCCCGGCCATGGCCTTCGCGGTGTGCCCTTGGGCAAAACACTTCACTCCCACACTCCACGCCTCACTCTACCCAGGTGTATAAATGGGTACCAGCAAATAGCCTGGGAAACTTGACTAAGAGCTGGGGGAGTACCTGCGATGGACTGGCATCCCATCCAGGGGGAGTAGTAATAGTCCTAATCACTTCATGCCCTGGAAACCGGGGTCACATTTTCATTTTGGATGACATTTTTTTCACTTGCATTTTATGATTGGATTGGTAGATTTACACATTATCACATGAAAGGCTGTCCAAACAAGTAACTTGTGCATGTTACATAGACACATTGCAATGAATTACAGTTAAAAGAGGTATTTTAGTACATGCCAAATAATGACTAATAAGGCATAATGTAAATTCACCTCGTTAAATTAGTGAAGTGCTATAAAATCTGAAAGGCTGCTCAGTGAAATCCCCATTCTTTTGGCAGCATTTCGCATATCTGACAGTGGACAAAAACAGCAAGGCATGTAGTTTAGGTGTGACGGAGGATCTGAAATAGAGCATTATAATTAGCAGATCCTCTGCTTGCAATTTGGATTCAGTATGTTGCTCAAAGAACACAGCGAGCAGGAATCTAACCCACAGCCTTTGAGCTCACTTCTCCCAACAATATAAGACATGCTTCCCTGCTGTAGCAATGAAACATGGTGCCATATTTTTAGAGCATAAGATGCCTAATTTATGCCAAATGTTATCTCCTGAAAAGGAAAGTCTGGCACGCCAAAAACTCTTATGTCGTTAATAGTGTTGACTTATGTCCATGCCTGTGATTGGAATATAATTAATCATGCACAGAGATGCCCTGGTATTAGTTCTGTTATTTCGGCCAATAATAACTTCTCATAAGTGCAAACAGATTAGAAAGAACAAGAAGTCATTCCTGTGGCAAGTGCCTTCATTTTTCTTTTTTTGGATTGATCGCATTCATTTGGCTGAACTCCACAGATGTTTGCTTCCTAAACAAAGCTGACACAAACTGCTGAACTCTAGAACATCAATTGCACCAGAAATGAGAGTCTCTTTATTGTCTCATTTTTTTCCTTGCTTGCTTTTCCTGGTTTTAGCGCGAGTTGTAATTTTATATATGTATATATATATATATATATATATATATATATATATATATATATATATAGCATGTATATAGTATATATGTCACTCTTGAATATTTCAGATCATCAAACAAATTTTAATATTAGACAATAATAACCCGAGTAAATACAAAACGGAGTTTTTTAAATAATGATTTCATTGATTAAGGGGCAAAAGCCATCCAAACCTACCTGGCCTTCTGCACTTATCTGCTGGAGAGTTTTGGATCTCCTTTGACTGACTTTTCGTTTAATTATGCGCCAAATGTTCTCAACTGGTGAAATATCAGGACTGTAGGCAGGCCAGTTCAGCACACGGACTCTTCTACTATGAAGCCATGCTGTTGTAATAGCTGCAGTATGTGGTTTTACATTGTCCTGCTTAAATACACATGGCCTATTTTTTCCAGTTTCTCTGAATCTTTTGATGATGTCATGCACTGTCGATGATGAGACCTTCAAAGCCTTTGCAATTTGATATTGAGGGACATTGTTTTTAAAGTATTCCACAATTTTTTACGCAAGCCTTCACGGGTTGGAGAGCCTCTAGCTATCTTTAGTTCTGAGAGACTCAGCCCCTCTAAGACGTCCCTTTTATCACGAATAATGATACACACCTGATGCCAGTTAACTTAATTACTTGCTAAATGTTCTTTCAACTGATTCTCTTGTATATCAATTGCTTTTTCAGTCCTTTTTTGCCTATGTCTCAACTTTTGTGAGACCTGTTGCAGCCAAACTCACTTTGTGGATAAAAATGTAAAATGTTCAGTTTCAATATTTAAAGTGTTATCTATATTCTGTTGCAAATAACATATTGGCTCATGTGATCTGAAAGTCATTGCATTTGGATTTTATTCACAATTTACGCTCCGTCCCAACTATTTCGGAAATGGGGTTGCAGTTTTATTTAATGCTTTTCATCTTTCGTATGACTAAACTGCAAATAAACTGTAAATGTACTAAACTGCTTAACTGCAAACTGCGAATAGTTTCTAGTTTGGGTTTTTTGCCCAGTTGGACTATAACCTTCTTTGTCATATCAGTGTGACAGATTTTTGGATAGAAACCTGACATACTTTTGAAAAGAACAGTGTGCAGAATATGTTTTCATTTCTCGGGAAATCTCGACTTAGTCATCAGTTTTGTTTTTACAGAATGTCAGATATGCAGTAGCAGTCAAATTCCACAAATACTGCGTCTCTCTCGACTTTTGTTTAGACAGCTTTTGTTGTGAGTACTTTTCAATGCTAGAAAAGATCATACATTTTTATGAGCAGTAAATTGTTTTTTTAGGTTTTCAATCAAAGTAGGTTCTTAAAAATGGATTTGGTTTTCATTTTATCCTCACAGCAGTCAATCATTCTTGTCCAGTCCGCACAATGCTCAAATGCAATAACTTCAACTGTGAAACTGCGTATATTAGCTGAACAGTGAAACTAAATTACTTTGTAAAGTTTATTCGTTAAATTGAATTGTAGAAGATGTGCACACTTGCTCATATACTGTATACAATCACACACTGACACACACACACTGTACAAGCATTAGCTGACAAATTAAGCTTTTCAGCCACAGTGGCAGCATCTCCTGGCCATAGGTTGGAAAATACACAGAAATCAGAGTATCTGGTACCTGTCTGGGCATGTCCCTTAAGTCACAGTCAGAGAAACTGCATTTCATTCATGCTGTCCCAGTGACGCAATCAGCTATTATCTTTCATTCACTTTATTGAGCAGACAACTGACTGATGTAAGCTGGCTGTAATGACCTTTTCACAGATATTGAATTAGGTCACACTGACAGAATCACACAGAGCATCTGAATCTATTCCTCTGCTCCCGTCTCAGCCCTCCATATTTTCACAAAGAATAGTCATGTTATGTGTGTTTGTGTGCGCGCGTGCGTGTGTGCGAGTGCGTTCATGCACGTGCGTGTGTGTACGTGCGGTTTTAATGTACTCTTGAGGAACTGTAACCCTAGAACGAAACTTAGTCCTGGGCCAAGAATTAAGCTTTTTCCTTTCACATTGAGTCCCCTCAATTCTTTAAGACTTCTCGATGCGTGTGGGGTCTTTTAGTCCCCAAAATTGTAGTTAAACAAGTGTACAACCACACAAAGTTATTTGTGCATACGTGTGTATGTGTGTGTGTGTGTGTGTTTCTCCGTTCCACACCCATACCTGCTGGGGACTCAGGTGTTTTTCCCTGACTCACAGCAGCCAGATAGGAGAAAGCCTAAAATATTCATTTTAATTTTTAATTTACTGAGCTCAGATTACACCCTGAATGGCAGAGAGGCATCACATATTGTGTTCTTCACAACCCCCCCTTAACACCAATTGTACTTTAAGGCATTTCTGTTGTCAAAAGTTTAATATTCATCATAATTCCCCACAGGCAACCACTGCTGGTGGTGATTAGGCATTGTTTTATAGCTCTTTCTGTTTTAAGCACATCCATTAATCCTGGTCTTTTTAATGAACCTTTTCTGAATGGCTCAGCTGCTCCCGATGTATTGTTGGATCCAAGGGGTTCGAAAGGTAAAATATATAGTTAACTGTACAATAACAATGTCTGTATTTTCATTTGTATCACTGAGTTTATAAGCATTGAAACTGCTGTTCTAAATTTAAGACCTTGTGTCCCATATTTCAGAAGTGTGAGAGGATTTGTTAGGTATAACTCCTGGTTTGTGACAATTTATGCGTATAATTTATCAGAGTCCTGTCTTAAAGGACACTGCAGTGATACAATAGAGATACAGACCTTTTTGCTTTGAGTTTGCTTTGTGAAGGGGTCTGCAGTGACTTCATTTGCAAGTAACCAATGTTTTTGTGCTGCAGCCCCTGCTGACTGAAATATTCAGTCAGGCCCTAAATTTGCTGCATGACGATCACTTTTGACCAGGCAGACAAATTCTTTATAGAATGTGTGTTGGGACTGGGTTGAATTGTAAAATATTCAATGTATCTGATCCTGATCCTTAGGCTATGGCTAAGCATTATTATATGTAAAGAGAAAAGATTAAACTGCTATAGCTACACAAGTGTTCAAAATGATCAGTCATTTTAGGCAATATAATTCTGAGTAGGGTATTGTAATAAAGTCTTTTTAACCTTCTTAACTCTTATTAAAAGATGAAAGAGACAACAAAATTGCCAAACATAATATTCCTTAATCTTATCATGATAAACGGCTCGTAGCAAAAAGGTCATGGGTTCAAATCTGACTTGAGCTTGCATGTTCTCCGCATGTTCTTGTTTCCTGTAGATACTTCATTCTTCTCTCACAGTCCAAAGACATGCATGTCAGGATAATTTGAGGGTCTAAATTGCCCACAGGTGTGAATGAGTGGTGCATGTGCCCTGTAATGTGTTAGTGAGCAGCCCAGGGCAAGTCCCTGCTTTTTGCCCATCGTCAGCTGGCATAGTTTCCAGCTCCCCAATGACCCCAGTTTCGAAGACACAGGATAGTTTAATGGTTGTGTTTTTATTGCCAATCTATCATGATCAAATTATTTGGAAACAAATATATGACGTAAAGTGTTTCCATGTGAAAATAATACTACTAAATGGAGATACAGCATAGTGTGACACAAAAACTGATGAACATGGAATCTCTACAAATTCCAATGTTTATTCAGATGAATAGATTATAGTCATGGTGGAGAAACAGAGCAGATGCGATTGAAGCATTGAGTGATGCGCTTCAATGGCATGTCAACAATGTTGAACTGTAGACATATCTGTGTTAAGAAACAGATACATATCATAGTCAGGCAATTTGAATGTCATCAGCCGATTGAATGAGAGCTATCATCTATCTATAGTAACATAGATATGGGCCAGTAGGTTCCTACTGTTCTGATAAGTGGCTTGAGTGGGGCATTATCATTGATTGATATCGTTGATCAGTTGCATTTCCTAACATGATGGCTGTGCTTCAAAGCAGGAAGTGACATAATATGAATATATGGAGCAAAAATTTGCATTGAGATGGAGGGTGGGGTGGTAAGATGGGCGGGTAAAACAAAAAAACTGTCCCACAGGAGACCCAGGTTTGATTGTTACCCCTGGCAGTGTTAGGAACAATTGTCGTTTAAAAAGAGTTTTAAAGCAGCATGATCGCCTTTCCAAAATCCTCAGTTCTTATCCTTACTTTTTAAAAAACCTGAGCGCCTTTCCCTAACCCTGAATTCTGACATTAACCTTTAAAAAAGTATGACTGCCTTCCCCTAACCCTGAATTCCAACCTTAAGCATTTAAAAACCATGACTGCCTTCCCCTAACCGATAATTCTAACCTTAATCTTTTAAAAAGCATGATAACCTTTCCCTCACCCCAAATTCTAGCCTTAACTTTTCAGAAAGCATGATAGCCTTTCCTTAACCCAGAATTCATAGCCTTAACCTTATAAAAAGCAAGATTGAGTTTTCCAAACCCTGAATTCTAACTTAACCTCTTAAAAAGCACAATCGCTTTTCCCTAACCTTGAATTCTAACCTTGACGTTTTAAAAAGCATGACTGCCGTTCCATAAACCAGAATTCTAATCTAAACGTTTTAAAAAGCACAATTGCCTTTCCCCAGCAATGGCATATAACATTAACTAAAGATAAAGACCAAATTTTGAGTTGCTTGTAGCAGGTACAGTAGTGCCAAACTATCCTGTGTCTATTGTACTAATACAGTGGTTCTCTAACTTTTTCTGCTGGGCCCCCCTTTGGTACATAACAACATTTTTATGACAAATAACAAACAACCACGGCGTAATTATTTTAAGTGTAACTGTTTTCAAGCACCTTGACTGTGTAATTATGTTCAGTGCAACAGGTTTATTTTTTAATATTAAATAACATTGCTATTTAAGCATTTTCCGGACACCGACAGAAACTTACTTGCATACAGCCAATCAGCAACCTTGTGCCGGACCGCTGAAGAGTGTCTCGAGACCGTTACATTTTCCTCTCTTCGCTGGCCTCGCACTTTTAAGTTAAAATACGTTAACCGAGATTGCGTCAGCTTAATATAGAGAATATGAATGCTCTGAACAGATGATTTTTGTCTAGCCTAGCTGGAAACATTAAAAACGATTGGCAGGTTTGGAAACGGCCAACGTAATTTTCCAATTAAGGACACGAAAATGTAATCATTCAAAACCTCTTTTAAAGTATAAAATCATTAGGCTGTATCACACCCCTCTGCCTGAGTATAGCCGTCTACTTAAAATTATGTTTCTATGATGCAGAAAGAAAGCACCATAATCAACCAATATTAAGCCCACAACGAAGTACGAAAAAAAATTCATGAAAACCTCTTGCAAACCTGCCGATATGATTGTTAAGTTCAGTTGCTAGGCTAGATAAAAAAATAATCTGTAGGCCTACAGAGCATTCATATTATCGAGAATAAGATGACACAATCTCGGTTATTTCTGCTTTGTATTCATCAGATTTTGTTCGTTGTCACTTGCCATATTATCAATACGCTAGATCAGTGCAGGATAAAAAGCGGCGAGTTGGGTATCGCGAGACTACATTGATTGTAACCAGCTCATTCGCTTTCCCGCACCCCGCGCCCCCCCTGCAATTGCTCTGCGCGTCCCCCACTTTGAGAACCACTGTACTAATAGCACATGATAACGCCCATTCAGTCAACTGATACAATTTAAAATGGGTGTCACAGTACAGTCTCTGCAGTCCCACCCCATCTCAATTTCTTCCACATCTGCTTTCAACTTTTGCCATAATGCATTATGCTTCAAGGGCTTGTCTACAGTATCAGGTCTTTTGGCCCAAAGGGGTACCCTCAGAGGACAATCAAAAAACACAGAAGACAGCAAATGTCACTCAATCAACATATCAGGATTTTTTTAAAAGCCCTTTTTGAAATACTTTGAACAAAATTATAACATTCAGGAAACAGCTACTGTTGAGCTTTCTCGTATGCTCTGTGTGGTGCTTCAGTAACCAGAACCCCATGGGAAAACATTACTAAATTGAATTCGTAACCAACTCAAAATAAATTACTGTCACAACCCTCATGTAAATGCCTTCTGTTTTTCTTTCTATTCAGCAACATGCATGTCAATCTCCTTTGTTTGGTTCACATCTTGCATGTCTATCCTCTCCCCAGCGGTCTAGTTTCCATGTTACTTCCTGATGTACCTCTGATGTGCATTTAAACCCCCTGCTTTGAGTTGTAAATCATGAGATTGTAATTTGCCAGTCGTGCTTAAACCAGTCAGATTTCCTAGTAAAAAGAATCATTTGTCTTAAGTTAAAAATAACCTTTGATAGTAATTTACAGAAGCATTCCTGTTTACTCAGTTAATTCAAACAAACTCCCAAGCCTATTTATGGTCCAGGATTGGAACCACGTTCTTGTTAAACTTGTCCAAGTCTGCTCCTCTGTCCAGTTTGTTAGGAGCAAACTCCCAGTCCTTCTATGACCATCAGGATTGAAACCAAGCTCCCTTCAAGCCTCTGCATCTTTGTTGAGGACAGTGCGGCTTTGGGATGTGTGCTCTCCGCCTGGCAGTTATCCTGGAAAGTCTCTGGCTGATGATTGGCTTTGCCCTGCTTTGCCTTCCTCTGATCTGAACTGCGCCTTGCTCATCTGGGTTCTGTCCTACTGTAACTATTAAAATCAATAAACCTTATGATTGGAGTGTACTATGCCTCCACACTTAATTCCTGGTGCGGTTCATAACAATTGTAGTAAATTGTGCACAATAAAATTGGCGTTATCCTTGAAAACAATCTGGGAGGAGCAAATCAACAAGGTGGACAAAACACTCAAAACATAAACTTTCTTCTGAGCAATGAAGCAATGGGACAGTCCTGTTTTTCTCAGTAATGTTTCGCTCCCTTAACGGTCATTTCAAAAGATGTCAAAGCCAAGCTCACTCCAACGCAGAATCACGCTCTAAGATCTGAGAAATTAGAAGTAGGCTATTATAAAGGATACAGAACCTAAGTATTTTTTTTTTTTTATTTTGCAAATAGCCTGGCCATGAGAAGCCAAATGGAAGGAAAAACCCGGTACAGTAGTATAAATAGGGCAGATATGGTGAATGAGAGTCAGTATCTCTATGCAGAAAGAAGAAATCACGTTACTGATTAACCACACTATCGCCATGAGTCGTCTGCTCAAGCCATGCATGAAAAAAAAACATAAAAATAAACTTGCCTACTTCTCTGAATATTTTAAAAAGGAAACAGGGAATTTTCTTTCCACTCCATCGAATTTCTCGTTCCCAACTGTCATGCCTTCATAGATGAATGCAGACGTTCAGCAGTATAACCGCAGTAGTACAAGTTCTCTTCTGCCCACATTGATTTCAGCGCATTGCATTCATCACGCTTGAAAGCCTGGACATTACAGAAATGCAAACATCAGCCACTCTGCACCCAAAGTGGTCATGCACTGGCACCCTAGAGGACATAATATATTCTTAAAGCTGAAAACATATATATTTTAATATGAGGCATTGCCTGCTTATTCAGATTCAGTGTACAGTATACAGCCGCCATATGTTTAATGCACCAAATTTCTTAAGTTTTACAGTGGAATAAAGCAATCATGGACAAGAGATCTACAGTAAACAGCCAAGGAGGAAAACCCTCCCAGCTGTTCCTACTACATATGTACAGGCATTAGGAAACATTATACGCAGACAAAGTTGAATAAGTACAGAATATCTGAACAAAGGATGAGAAAAAAGCTCTGCACTGCAAAATATTGATAAATAAATATTAATAAATAAATTTACAAGACTGAATCAGTTCAGTTCGCCAACTCAGGTGTGAACAGTTAATTGCAGAATTAACAAATATGTACAGTACAATGATGGTTTGGCATCTAGGCTCTGACCCTGACACAACCTGCAGCCTATTCAGCTTTAGGAGAAGAAGAAATCATGGAGTATCAGGATATTAAACCCCCTCCCCACACACACACACACAGGTGAATGCTGGGGTGACGGCAGCCATGAAGAGAGATGCAGCATCAGGCAATGTTACTAGCAGCAGCAGAGTGTGATGCAATGCAGCAGCAGGCAGTGCCATGTTTTTGCATCCGGGGTGGAGCTGCTTAAATGGCCTGCTGTACGGTGGCAGATATGCACAGGAGTGTCCACGACAGAGAGGGCATGTCTTGAGTTGTCTGCCTGACCTAGCTATGCAAGCTTCCCCCGCTTAAGCATTTTTTAATTTGCTGAGAGACGCAGTTGATTGAGGAAGGTATTTTCTCTCGACCTGATATTTTTCTATATGGGATTGCTTTAATTAGTGCTAAAAAAATAAGGAAAGTTCAGATTTCTATTGCTGACAGGGGTTCGGTTAGAAATAAAAAACGGTCATATTAGATACACACTTATGCTTTCAGCTGAGATTTCCCACCGTGTACAGTATGTATTGTTAAGATTTGCAGGTAGACCAGATGTGGTGATTGATTCAGATTACACGCCATTGACAACCACCCTTTCGTGGAGGGATGGTCATCATCATTAAAAAAAAAACTGACAATACTAAGGGCGCGATGACACAGCATGTTGCTGCCAGTGATCTCCACAGAAGGTTTAATGTGTGTTGCTGTAATGTACAGATTTTCCTTTTTGGGACTAGAATATATTGGAAAAATAAACTGAAGAACATTTCCATCAAATTTTTACATTATAAAAACACATCTCTTTTGCAATATTCCACCATTCCTTCTCTGTAAGTATGCCTGACAGTAGTGACAAAAGGCTTGACTGAGCACAACTCCAGTCATGTCATGAATTTTCTTCAGAATTCTGGACAAAACAACTATTTCTTTTCACTTTCTTTCACTCATAGTTGCACTAATTCATTTGAATCTTGATCATCATAGCTTTTTAATTAAGGTGGTATTCACTGAAGGAACACAGGGTCTATGAACAAAATTTTTGCATTCCATCTCTTTGAACTATGCTTGCCGACATCGAAGAAGAAGTCACTGTCATTAAAGCCAGTGAAGCTTCTCGTAAACGCACAGAAATTGCAAGCATGTTCCAAATATTTTATGTTATCATATTTCCTGTGCTTACCACTCTGCTTATTCATTCAGGAAACCGGGGCTCAGTTTTGCCTAAATTGGTAGTTTTTCGTCCATTAGGCCATGAATTAATCCATGAGACAAACTGTGGTGGCCATTAAAACATTTGTGCCTGATTGCTTGAAAATGGAGTGGACAACTAATGTGCCTATTATGAGTCCCTCTGCTCTATTGCTCAGATTGACAAATTTGTCCTGTGTGCAATTTCAGGACGTTTTCACTCTGTGGCAATTACAGAAGGAAATTCTGTCATGGTCTGGCCCTGCAGGCCCTCCCCTCTCCTGTTTGCACCTCCACCTCAACGAGCCACAGCTGCTGCTCGTTGAGGTGGAGGTGCTTTGAAAGAGTATTTAAGAACTGCACTTGCAGGCAATCAGTGCAGTGGGATTCTGTTTGTTGGCTTTGTTCATGTTGGCCGTTTGTGTATGGAGCCCTACCTTTGTGCCATTGCTCCCCTGGGCGTTTGTTTGTTTGTTTGTTTGTTTGTTTTTAAAGATTAAACTTTATATTTTACTCAGCCTGTGCACTTGGGTCCCTCCCTTCTGTTTTGGGTACATGGTCCCAGTCCCCGCCGGTTTCATGTCTTCAGCCGGCGGGGGCAAATCCACGACAAATTCAAAGGAAAATCACATTTTTGGGTGTCATGGGCCCGAGCCCTTGTAAGTTCCAACAGAAAGTGACACAATGTATATCTATCAATGAAAAACTTTCAATTTTGAAGAAAAACATAATATACTACTCAAAATTTGATAGAGATCATAGGAATTATTTTGTAAAATGATATGCAAATTTGGTTACTGCCACTGATGAACAATATATTGGATAAATGACATGCAGTCAGACACTAAGCACATTTGCACGTGCATTTCATGACAGTAAATGAGCGTGCAGCCTCACATTTTGGCTTCACCATTTCAATTCAGACGTGTGTTGCTTGTTGGTGAAAATTTGGAAGTTCCCAAATTTTTTGCATTACATTTAGCAATAACAATGTCTCCTCAACGTCTTAGACGTCGATTGACTTCAGAGCAATTAGGAAGATGCATCGGAATGCTTGACTCTGGCTGCTCACAACGTCACGTTGTGCACTTAACGTCAGCCAAAGCGTTGTGAACAGAGCGTGGAACCGGCATCATACCTTTGGTACAGCAGCACACCGTCATGGGGGTGGTTGTCAGAGATCGACTACACAACGACAAGACCACTTTCTCACACTTCAGGCACGACGTCATCCTTTCTGGACAGCCACCACCCTACGAAATGACCTTCATAACGCCTCGGGCATCAGGATATCCACTCAGACGATACGGAATTGTCTTCATACTGCCGTACTTGGACTTTACTGACTGGAGGCAACGGGTGTTGCGAAGACAACGTGAGCAATTTAATGATGCCTACATCAACGAACACGACCGTTATGGTGGCGGATCAATTATAGTCTGGGGAGGAATAAGCAGGAACAGCAGAACAGACCTGCATGTCATGGGAAGAGGGACGATGACAGGGGTACGGTACAGGGATGAGATCCTCAATGTGTACGTAAGACCATACGCTGGTGCTGTTGGCCCTGATTTCATCTTGATGGATAATAACGCGCGTCTCCATCGTGCTAGGGTGGTGAATCAATTCCTAGAGCAGGAGATAATTGTCCGCATGGACTGGCCCGCGCGTTCGCCGGACGTAAACACTATCGAGCATGTGTGGAGCATGCTGCAGGTCGCCATTTCCGGTCATAGGGCACAAACTACAACTCTAGAAGAGCTCGGAAATGCCCCTGTTGAAGAATGGAACAACATTCCAATTGCAAGGATCTGGGTTCTGATTGACAGTATGACCCGACGTTGTCAAGCCGTCATTCAAGCTAGGGGAGGCCATGCCCGTTATCGACATTAACTGTGGTAATGGAACATCAAACGAACCCTGTCTGTTTCCACTTTACATGTCAGAGGCGAAACCATGAAGTGTTCGTGAAAGCCAAAAGTGTGAGGCTGCACGCTCATTTAATGTCATTAAATGCACTTGCAAATGTGTTTTGTGTCTGACTGCATGTCATTTATCCAATATATTATATTATATATCTTTTGGAAGGAGGGTGAAGGAGCAGGTCCTGCCAGGTGTGGTCTGCCATTATTTGAGTCCCTTAGAACAAGAGTGGTCCAACTCTTTTTTTTTTTCATTTTTCATTTTGGACATCTATTGCACTGGGCACTTCAGGAATTTTTGATGTGTGGAACATATGCCCGAGGCATTGTATTCATCAGTGGCAGTTACCAAATTTGCATGTCATTGCACAAAAAAATCCCAATGATCTCATCAAATTTTGAGTAGTATATTTTCTCATTGAATGTCTTTTGCCTAAGATCAGGAGTTAAGTTTAATGAATTTTAGACAGCATCAAAAAAAGTAGTGTACGATATTTATTGCATTGGATTGGCATGGGGATTTGGGCTGATATAGGATGTGATGGAGCTGGGTCGAAACAGGAGCAGGATAAAGGGGATCCCCAGGCAACGAGACTCAAGGTAGTGGTAGCATCTCTTTTTTGAGGCATAAAGGCTCCTTTTAGTCCCCTGTGTTTCCTGTAGAGTGACTGTGTGAGATAAATAGAAGGGAACAGGAGGGAGGGACATTGAACTAGAGAGACCAGAATTGTGCAATGAAAGTGGTGTAAATTTGCTGGTTGGTCAGGACATGGATGGGTGGAATGGCATTTGAGGGGTACAATTGTTCGCAAACCCGTGTTTAGTTCATTCCATTTATCGACATTTTCCTTTGTACTTTTGTAAATTCAAATAACTTTTGCAGTTTATACATTTCATAGTGCCATCAACTTCCAATCTTGTTCTGCCATAAAATGTTAGATGTAAGCAACTGACAAAAAATGAACTGAAAAGTACAATGAATGGAAGGTCAACACTATTATAATCTAAATCTCTCACAAAATTAGGCCACATAAAGAGAGCCACAACCAGTAATTAAGTGCAGGCCAACAAAAGTGTGGAAGTGGATTTACAAATGATAAAAAATATATATTTTGCACATGCTCTGCCAAAAAATTTAGGTGCAACAAATTTGGAAAGTAATTAGATCATATTTAAAGAAAACAAAAAAGACAAAATTATCATAGTTCCCTTTGACCTTCTGATAAGATTTAAAGAAAACAAAGGAAATAAAAGCACCATAATTGCCTGTGACCTTTGGCAAGCAGCTGACCGAGCAAAGAAATAACAGACAATATACTTTGTCCCTCCAGTTTTGTTTAATGAACCTTTGAGCCAAGAATGGCTACACTGACATTCACAGTGATGCAGTATTTCAGTATTCTGATTTTGAGCTGATTATTATGCGAAACATAAATCAATATTCCAATTATAAGCTAACTATATAAGACATGAGAAAGCCAAGCCAATTTTGACCACAAATAGCAAGCACTGTCGTGCACCATAGTGAGAGTCCGGAAAGTCTGAACCAATTGGACCATCATGTTTAGGAGATATTAATTGAGTTTGTTTCCATGAAGTATAACACATTATAATAGAAAAATTGACATTTACAGATCAAGCTATAAATGCCCTGTAATATTTTTCATTATGAATGCAAAATATTGAAATTCTAATCCCCCCTTATCCTTCCATGTCTCTCGAGATTTATGACTTTATCAGTGCTCCCACTTCTTAAGATTCAGAAAAGCCCTCGTCTGCCAAAGGAGTCCATAACCATTTTTTCATGTTTCATATTTCCCAGGATAATAATAGATTTCACAGCTCTCATGAGCATAACTTTGCAATTCATGTTCACAAAATGCAATAAACAAAATTTTCAAGCAACACAATGCCTGGAATCAAGGTATGATTCTGAAAGAACTCCACTACCTGCACTGAAAAAAATTACCCTGCCGACTAATCAGAAACACTTATAAAGCTGTTCTTGGCAAACATTGTTGTACCCAAAAGCAGGAGGCTGAGTTTAAAAAGTTTAAAAAAATGCATCTCATGAACATACCAAAATGCATCAAAATGTGTTGTAACCACATGAGAATGGTTTGAAATCTAATATTGGGAAGCACAGTCCCACAAGGGAAAAAAAAAAATCTTTGTCCCAAATATTATGGAGACCCACATACAATTAATACAGTGTTATTCAAAGGCTACTAATTAGAGACGAGTTTACAAAAGAAATTTTCAGTCACAAAGGTCACATGAAATTAATTTATGTAAATTTAGCCAAGACACGGATACTTTCATATATTATAATTCTTGTTTCTTTTTTTTTCAATTCAGTCATTATGGATGATTGCAAAACTTCTTAGCAGGCAGCCACATAAACCAGGGAACCAAAAACAGACCCCATAACCCCATCCTTATGCAAATGTGCTAATGTGTCATTCAATACTAAAAAGACCATTCATTCATTCATACATTCACTTTTTGGAGGTTCTGACTGAAATCAAAAAGTTTGTAAAATACCCTTGTGACACAAATTCAATCACAACCAGATGCTGTTGTCTTGCAACAGAAAGTACAGCGCCCTCCATAATTATTGGCATTATTGGCCCCTAGTGAATTTTAAGGGGAAAAAAAATCCCAGACTAAGAAGCAATTATTTTTCATAGAATCACCTGTTCCCCTGACAATTCCCAGGAAATAAATGTAATTGAAGTATTTCTGTCATTTCTGCAGTATTTTACAGAGTTGATCAGAGTATCTAGGAACATTTAATTAGTAATTCATCACTTCCTGTTACCCAGGGGTATAAATATGACATGACACAGAGGCCATTTCTCTGATCCATTCTTCAACCTTCTCAAGTCAGGCAATGGCTACAAGAAAATAGCCACTCGCCTGCACCTGCCCATATCTACTGTCAGAGGAATCATTAAGAAGTTTAAAACAACTGGAACAGTGGTAAACAAGCCTGAACGAGGACGCAAGGTTATTTTGCCACCACGCACAGTGAGGAGGATGGTAAGAGAAATAAAAAGTTCTCCAAAGGTCACTGTTAAAGAAATGCAACAAATGGTAGCATGTTGGGGTCACAATGTCTCCAAAACAACCATCAAGCGCTATTTACATGCCAACAAGCTGTTTGAGAGGCATGCACGGAAAAAACCTTTCCTCACTCACAATCATAATGCGAATCATGGAGTTTGCTAAGCGGTACTGGGACTTCAACTGGGACTGTGCGCTTTGGTCAGATAAGAACAAGATAGAGCTTTTCAGCAACAAACACTCTAAGTGGCTCTGGCGAAACACAAAAGATAAGAAAAGCACCTCATGCCCACTGTGAAGTATGGGGGAGGATCTGTGATGCTGTGGGCCTGTTTCTCTTCCAGGGGCCCTGGTAATCTTGTTAGGGTGCATGGCATCATGAATGCTTTGAAATACCAGGACATTTTAAATCAAAATCTGGTGGCATCTGCCCGAAAGCTGAAGATGGGTCGTCACCAGGTTTTTCAGCAAGATAATGACCCTAAACATGTGACCAAATCTACACAGAAATGGTTTACCAGACACAGAATCAAGCTCCTCCCATGGCCATTTCAGTTCCCAGACCTCAACCCCATTGAAAACCTGTGGAGTGAGCTGAAGAGGAGACTGCAGAGGAGAGGACCCAGGTCGCTGGATGATTTAGAGAGATTGTGCAAAGAGGAATGGTGGAACATCCCTCTTTCTGTATTCTCCCATCTTGTGAAACATGATAGGAGAAGTTTAGGTGCTGTTTTGTTGGCAAAAGGGGGTTGTACAAAGTATTAACATCAGAGTTGCAAATAATTGTGGCACACATGATTTGATGTAAAATAATTATTTCTAACTGTGGGATTTTTTTCCCACTGGATAAATGCACTTGAATTAAAGGCTGGATTTTCCTCTTTTTTTCATTATGGTCCTATATTATTTAGAAAAAAACAGAATTTATTAGAAGCTAAGGAACACATCTTAACCAGGGGTGCCAATGATTATGGAGGGCACTGTATTTAAAGTTGAGCATCTAGGGACACATTGGATCCAAAAATATCTGCCATAAAGATTTTGTTTTGACAAGCATCTAAATTCATTATACAAAAATCAGAATTCATATGTGCCAACTGAGAAATATGTTCTTTGAGATATGGATTAGAATTTATGTTTCCGATCTATCATATTTTTATTCAAGCCTCTGCCAATTTCTGCTGGTTTCGAATGATTATACATATATCTGTAAGAACATGGCATGAAATATTCTGGAACAACTGCAGAGATATTGACTCGCCAGAACAGTGTGCCATCCTAGAGACTGATGGGATTTCCTTTCAAGTGTCTGAAAAATCAAACTAAATAGGATTATTTTATGCTGTTTCAAGAAAAATGGGCTGGCATGTAATCTCATTACATAGCAAAGTAATAACAAAAACTAAAGGCCTAAAACTCTTTGTTTTTCAGAAATATTAATGAGATCTTTGCTGCAACCTTATTTCCTTCAAAAATTCAGAGCAGGACATGCCATTGTCATTATGAAGAGAAAAAAAAACTAAAAACAAAGGAAGACTAATTAAACAGCATTAAAGGAGCATTAAAGGAGTGTTGACATCACTTCTGTTGACATTCGAATTCAAACAAAACAGAGGAAGCCCTCCCCTTCCTCCCATAGTTCCCTCCTTCCCATGCGTCCATAGCTGTCAACTCTTGTCGGTGATTGGCCGGGACAGTTTGTTATGTTATGGGGCACAGCCTGTGCCCCTTGTGTTTATTTGCAGTTTGTGAAGCCTGTGCTGTCTCCAGAGCCCGGGTTTTTTTTTATATATACAGTGAATTAGGGGCAGGCAGCTTGCGGATCGTGGAGAGATGTCGGCGAATTGAGACAAAAATATAATTGTGCAGAAAGTAAGCAAACTTGCATAGTGCTCCTTTAAGCCCATAGTGTTTCATGTTAGAACCTCCAAACCTGCGGACTAATAGCAGTTAAAGAAGTGCCCCCTGGTTTCAGGATTCATGGTGCACCTCCGGGCACCTTTGACGTTTCATCCCATTTCTCTAATTTCAGGAATTATTTTTTTTTCCGAATCATTAAATAATTTTACACCAACTTTGGGTTTTTGGTGTTTTTATCGTCAATCAAACAAAAGATGAAATTAAAAAAAAAGATGTTGTTGTGTAATGTAGCTGCTTGAATACCCTCATAGGGTTGTCTCTTTGTGAAGGACCCAGGCAGCACATGCCTTATCATACAGAGCTCAGGTCATATTCAACTTACAAAGACAAACATAAGACTAACAAATGCAGAGATTAAAATTATTTCTTTTTTTTCACAAGTACAGAATATTTGAAATAATACAGAAAAAACAGCTGCCACAATGGCACAGGCTGTAAAAGAGGTAATAAAAGATATTATTATAGCTGATCCAAATGAATCTGACTCTGCCGCATGTCACACAGCAGGAGTCACGTTGGAGCCATAATATAACTGAACAGAGAAATTTAATCTGTCCTTTTTTGAAGTATGGTATTTGAGCTGAGAAAAATTAGTGAGTGTTGTTCAATCACTGGACATTTGTATTCATTATCATTTCACTAAATGCTGAGATCATCCACAATCAAAACTATAACTGAAAAAGGCAACTATAAGTCAGTAAAGGGAGAATTTAAGATGTCTTCATCTGTTCATCTATATGTCTACAGCGTCCGTACTTGGTGATAAATAAGAATATTGTCCAGACAACCTGAGGATGTGATTCACGAATTGATGCATGCACAAATATAAATGGAGAGTGAGGAAATTCTAGTCAGTGCTAAGATGGCACAGAACTAATAAATGAGCCCCTGAGAACCAAAGTGGTCTAACTCAATATTTGTCTTTTCTTAAGTTCTAATCTTAAAATGATTTTGAAGTGGTCAATCTATTTAGTGCAATAATGGATTAAATCAGTGTAGTTCTAGTACCATACAATTCCTCGGGCATATGTTCCACACATCAAAAATTCCTGAAGTGCCCAGTGCAATAGATGTCCAAAATGAAAAATGAAAAAAAAAAAGAGTTGGACCACTCTTGTTCTAAGGGGCTGAAATAATGGCAGACCACACCTGGCAGGACCTGCTCCCTCACCCTCCTTCCAAAAGACACTTATGAGATTAGATAACATGCTGTATTTTTAATGACAAAGGGACCAAATGTTTGTGGGAGAGCACAATTTGGCTGTAAAGAAATGCCTTATCTGAGCAAATTCAGGAGGACTAGCCCTAAATATAGAACAGAGGAATCCAAATCAGAAATTCACTCTGTGCAGTAAGCCTTGTTTAATGGAGTCCAACGGTGAGTCAGTAAAAGAGCTATTTGGGTCAAACTCCATTGATTTCTGTGGGTACCAAGCCCTTCATAATAACTTGCTGTTCAGCAATTTCTCCTATTTAACTGCCCTGTCAGATGTTGGGCATGGCATGGGCATGGCATGACACAAATCAGGCTAGAAATCAGCAATTGTTTATCCTATAGCCATGAAACTCACGGTATATATTCATACAAGGACCTGAAACATACCCAGAAAATTTCATTCAAATTGACTGATAGGGGGTGCTATAAATGCAAAACAAAGTAGCGTGGTATAACACAAATTTGACTATCAATCAGCAATTATTTGTCCTATAGCCATAAAACTCACAGGATATATTCATATAAGTACTTGAAACATACCCTGAAAATTTCATTCAAATTGACTGATAGGGGGCGCTATAAATGCAAAACAAAACAAGGTGGTATAACACAAATCAGACTATAAATCATAAACAGTTTTTCCAATCATTACAAAACTCACAGAATATGTCTACATAAAAACCTGAAACATAGCCTGAAAGTTTCAATCAAATCGACCAGTAGGGGGCGCCATAAATGCACAAAATAGCCTAACATAACACAAATCAGACTATACATGATAAGTTGGTCCAATCACTGGCAAAATAGATCCACATAAATACCTGCAATATACTCTTAAAGTCGTTTTTGTCCCCTGCCATCTCGATAGTGAGCGGAGCGGGGGACATAGTATTCAGCTCCGTCCGGCCGTCTGTCATGTCCCGATTGTTCTGAACGCGATATCTCAAGAATTTTTTGACAGATTCCATTCATCTTTGGTGTAAAGGTAAATTGGTGTGATACGCCGACCCCAGTAGATTCCGTGACCTTGGCATTATTCTCAAGGTCATTACAATCATTTGACCACCTACTAATTCCTTGTCAACATGATATCTCAAGAACAGTTCGACCGATTCCATTCATCTTTGGTGTCAAGGTGTATTAGGGGCGGGGGACATAGTATTCAGCTCCATTCGTCCACCCGTCTGTCCGTCTGTCTGTCCGTCCCGTTCCATTTGTTGTGAATGTGATATCTCAAGAACGGTTTGACCGATTCCATTCATCTTTGGTGTCAAGGTGTATTAGGGGAGTGCTCACAGCCCACTCAATTTACGTGACCTTGCCATTATTCTCAAGGTCATTACGACCATTTGACCACATACAAATACCTTGTCAACATGATATCTCAAGATCAGTTTGACCGATTCCATTCATCTTTGGTGTCGAGGTGTATTAGGGGCGGGGGATATAGAATTCAGCTCCATCCGTTCGGCCTCCATCCATCCCATCCTGTTTGTTGTGAACGCGATATCTCAAGAACAGTTTGACTGATTCCATTCATCTTTGGGGTCAAGGTGTATTAGGGCCGGGTGACATAGTATTCAGCTCCATCAGTCCATCTGTCTGGCCGTCCGTCCATCAAGTCCCGTTTGTTGTGAACACAAAATTTCGAGAACGCTTTGACCGATTTTATTCATATTTTGCTTCAATGTGTAATTTTGTGATACGCCGACCTCAGTCGATTTCCATCACCTGGCAGAGGACATGGCCACATTTAGTGGCAACACTTGATAATTAAGCTGTTAAAGCTTTCAACTACAAATGGACTTTCTTGGCTTGAACCCCGGAATTGCCGCTTGCGGCTATATTTGTATTTGTTTTTGCGGGGGAGTCGAATCAGTGACTGAAATGTACATATTTGATCGTTCCTTTTTCATGAATTAGTCTATCCCCACAACCATACTTAATTGTACTGCTTGTTGCTCTTACATAACGTTTTACTGTATAAGACATAACTATGTTTTTCAATTTTACACAAGGTTCCTAAAGAAACGTGAAAAGAAAAGTCAGAGGAGTAAATACTAATGCGAGAGCACCTCCTAAATGACAGAGAAGCAATTTTTTCATGCTGTTTTTCTCCTTTATTTTTAATAAATTTAGTACCAAATGTGAGATTACTTGCATCAAATTCTTTTCCCTTTTTGAATTTTCAGTCATTGGCAACCAAAGCTGTAGCCTACTCATGCAGGAACTCAACTGCCAAATTAGGTCCAAGGTTCCGCTCAGAAATAGGGCAAGGTGTAAGCAGAAGCTGAGTTGGGAAACAACTTTTGCATGTGGTTTTGACTGAAATCTACAGGCAACCAAATGATAAATAGATCAGGAAATGACCATAAAATATTGTCAACATTACTTTTGCTGGCCTATAAAACCTTTCATGCGCCTATAGAAGCTGCTGACATAGTCCTCTTTTGCATTGTTGCTGCAACTAAAAGTTATATGGAAGCATTTTAAAAACAAGAGCACTCAGAGAGTGCATACCTCTGGAGGGCATCTGGAACTTTATTTCTATCCAGTAGATTTCAAGATGTATGAAATTTATTAATGCAATCTTTCATTCCCACAATAGGAATAATCCTTTAAAAAATTCCTACATTCAGAATTTGAACTGGATCACTCCCAAATTGATCTCACCTCTAGGATTGGTCATGAAACATCCTCTGATAAAGATTTCCTAAAAATCTTTCAAAAACCATTTCTGTAATGTTGCTGGCAAACAACACCCACAATCCAAAGGTAAAATATAACCTCCTTGGCAGAGGAAGTAATTGCACTGTTGTTCATTATCCACAGAGCGCAGTTTGATGGAGAGCATGCCTATAAAATGTCCGCACAGCTTATTAGTGTGATGCAACTTCTCCATTTACTCAATACCATGGAGATGCTGGAAAAAAATATTTTGTTCCCCCCCTCCCCCGATTCTGAAATATAGTGAAATAATCGCGCCAAGCAACAGAAAAAAAAAAATTCAGAAATTTTTTATTCTAAATATCTACATACCCGTGCAGGCCCCAGGCAGTGCAGGGGTGGAGGGGGATTGAGTGTGTTGAGCCACACTAATTGGATAGACTTTGAATATTCCTCAGGGCTTCATAAAACTTTCTTGGTGTTGCTTCTGGAGCTGTTGCGTCATCACTGACAGTGCCCTTTGGAAAACAGCAGCAAAACGATACTGTCTACTCACGTTGAAGGGAAAGAGGGGCAATGCCATCCTAATATCAAAATACCTCAACAACACCATTAAGGAGGATGACTCTCTTTACAAAGCAGTTTTTCATGCTCAGCATAGGCAATACAAACAGGCCAAACAGCACTACAGAGATCAGAGCTAAAGTACATTGTGGCTGTAGAGTGAGTGGATCTACTAGATATTGAATATGCACATCACTGAAACAGCCCACGATCCAGGAATAATGTCATATGTGTCAGCTCATTTCTAAATAAGGCATGCCACTCTTATTCAATCACTGTCATGAGGAAATTTTTTTTGAAAGTTTCAGTCCGCCTCCTATTTTCTGGTCTAATGAGAGAGAAATTCTGTAACAGCTGGATTATGTATTCTCAGCCCCTTTACAGCCAACTGTCTAAACTCTTCCTTTCACTTTGTAAGTGATCAGGTTACTGGAAACAGGTAAGTGTTATGATTAGGTATAAAAGGAGCATCCCCAAAAGGCTGTCGTTCACAATCAAGGATGGGGCAAGGTTCACCACTTTGTGGACAACGGCATAAGCAAATCCCCCAACAGTTTAAGAACTACGTTTCTCAACTTGCACTTGCAAAGAAATTAGGGATTTCATCATCTACAGTCCATAATATCATCAAAAGATTCAGAGAATCCAGAAAAATCTCCACACGTAAGCAGCAAGGCCCCAAACCAACATTGACTGCCCGTGACCGTCCGTTCCTCAGGCGGTACTGCATTAAAAACCGACATCATTCTGTAAAGGATATTATTATGTGGGCTCAGGAACACTTTGGAAAACCATTGTCAGTTAACAGTTCATCACTACATCTACAAGTCCAAGTTAAAACTCTACCATGCTAAGTGAAAGCCATAGATCAACAACATCCAGAAACGCCACGGGCTTCTCTGGGCCCAAGCTCATCTGAGATGAACTGACGCAAAGTAGAAAAGTGAGCTGTGGTCTGACAAGTCCACATTTCAAATTGTTTTTGGAAATCATGACGTCATGTCCTTCGGGCTTAAGAGGAAAAAGACCATCCAGATTGTTATCAGTGCAAAGTTCAAATCCAGCATCTGTGATGGTATGACGATGTCTTAGTGCCTATGGCATGGGTAACTTGCACATCTGTAAAAGCACCATCATTGCTGAAAGGCACATACAGGTTTTGGAGCAACATGTTCTGCCATCCAAGCAACTTCTTTTTTAGGGACGTCCCTGCTTATTTCAGCAAGACAATGCCACATTCTGCATGTGTTACAACAGCATGGCTTCGTAGTAAAAGAGTGCGGGTAATAGATTGGTCTGCCAGCAGTCCAGACCTGTCTCCCATTGAAAATGTGTGGCGCATTATGAAGTACAAAATACGACAACGGAGACCCTGGACTGTTCAGCGACTGCATTGTTCATCAAGAAAGAATGGGAAGGAATTCCACTTACAAAGCTTCTACAATTAGTGCACTCAGTTCCCAAACGCTTATTGAATGTTATTAAAAGGAAAGATGATGTATCACAGTGGTAAACATACACCTGTCCCAGCTTTTTTGGAACGTGTTGCGGGCATCAAATTGAAAATGAGTGAAAATTTCTAAAAAACAATAAAGTTTATCAGTTTGAATATTAATTTCTTGTCTCGTGTTGTGTACTCAATTGAATATAGGTCAAAAAGGATTTGCAAATCATTGTATTCCGTTTTTATTCACGTTTAACACAGCGTCCCAACGTCATTGGAATGAGGTTTGTATTTGAAGAGACTAGTGTACTTGGATAATAAGCAACAGGTGAGAGTAAGTAACAGAAGGAGGAGCAAGAACAAGAGCATGCTGGTGGTTATACTCCGGCGAGGCTGAGCGATGAGTGGAATGTGGGCAAGGTGTGTAATCTCCTATGTATCAATGACCAATAAATTTTCACATAAATAAGGTCATGTAAAACAAAAATATAAATAGACAATTTCCACATTCAAATCAAATTTTTTCCCTGCTCCACCCGAAGGGTGAGGAAATGGGTATTGTTTTCGGTTCGGTTTGTTTCTATAGGCCCAGTCACACAGCGAAAACGCATGAATTACGCATGAATTACGCACAGATTTTCGTTTCTGCGCGGAGCGTACGTCGTATGCGTAATTCGTAGGTGGAACGAACGTGGACTGTCAGTGATTGTAAGTGGATGTGCGTCGAAGGCGGTTTGTGCGGGATTTTGAGTTTTGAACGGTTCAAAAATTTTCCGACGCACAACTGTGCGTTGGTGTGCGTAATTCATGAGTCGGCATGCGTAGTTTATGCGTCGAGTATGCGTAACTATGCGCGGGATACTCGTCGGCCGTCAGTGCTTATGCGTCAGAACTGGTTTGAATCCGCGCACGTCCACGTCCGTCCACTGATGCCCCACGTTCATATCACGCATGTATCACGTTCATTCCACTGACATCCACTGACAATACGTGAAGCGTTCGTGTTTGGACGTGCTCCGCCGGTGATTCATGCGTCGGGCGTGCGTCGAATGTTCGTGGAATACTGCACCGTGTTTGCTATTATGCGTCGACGTGCGCGATATGTCAGTGATTGTAAGTGATACATGCGTGGTTCATGCGCGATTCATGCGTGATTCGTCCGAGATTTCAACCCTCGACACCCCGAAAAATTGGTCAATTTCTCAACGCAAAAGCACGCACAAACCCAATCTGTGCGTGATTTGTGAGTGATTCGTGCGTGATCGGCTGTGTGACTGGGCCTTATGTTTGTGAGTTTGATTGTTTGTTTGTTAACACTCTAGCGGCAAAACTAATGGCCAGATTCACCTCAAACTCGGTAAAGGGATTGCCACTGACCCAGAGTAGATCCAAACTGAATTTCGTACAAGTTGGTGAGAGTATGTGTGAGGGGCGGGGTTTGTTGTGCCTGGCACCACTTGTTGTGAATATTTTGAGTGATACCCCAAGAGGATAAATGGAAAAGACATTTTTTTCGCTCATATTGACCAAAGATGCTCATATTGACCAAGGATGTAATTTTGGAAGATACTGCTTTATCATTCTTTGAAGAAAATATGCTATATATTTCAATACAGCTGCCATGTGCTTCAATATTAAAATGTTTATTTTTATACTAAATTCCAGTGGTTCAGCAATTGAATTTACATAATAATGCCCAATTGTTATTAGCACAACTCTATACACAAACATGGTACTACCTTAGATGACCACTTCAACTGAAATAGGTTTCACTTTCATACATATAAGTGGTTTTGTAATAATTATGAAATTCTCTAAAATGGCAGTTAATATGTCTCCTTTGGAGATTTAATTATTGACTATCCATAATGTACATCAGTGAACTAAAGAGGCTTTTAAACCTCCAAATCAAATATGGTGAAAAGGGAATTATTATTAATGCAGAGGTCATACATTGAAAAATAAACAATAAAAGGCAAAGGCAAGAAGACAATCAATCAACCCAATAAAAAAGGCAGCACATGATCTGCACTTCTGCCCTAGGATTCGCCCTCCATGCCATTCTGTGTAAGAAATGAGCTCAATACATGGTCTGAAATACCCATTCATGTGGATAATTGTGCACTTGGCCACCCGCTGATGAGTTGGTAATTAGCTGAATTGTCACATTAGGAAAACACCCAATTAATTGCTTCGGGCATACACACCCGCAGGTAGACTGTGCATCCCGTTGTGTCTTCCCATAGTCCTTTGCTTGAATACAAACATGCACCAGCCACTGACATGGCAGAAGTAGGGTTATGCAAATTCACTTAGTCTTCCTTTTTTCTGGACGTGAGATGTTCACCAAAATATAATTCTGCAGTCCATCAATTTGAAACCATGACTGGACAGTAGATCTTTATGATGTAGTCCTACCTTGGTAAGATTACTCTATGTGTAACCAGTTTCACTTTGGGGAGGTTTTTGCAGTGTTCTTGAGAGTAAGATTAGACGAATTCTCATCTGTACTCAATTAATGCCATGAAACATCATGTCTAGACAGAGTCCTCTTACAATGAGAATTAAGTCATCACCAAGTGACACAGCCAAGAAGAATGCAAGACCAGCTGACAAATGTAAGAGGCGACTGCTGCTTAACAGAGGCTTACGTATAGAGTACAAGTGGCTTGCACATAGGGTACATTCCCAAATCAACACACCTGCTTTGTTTCTGAACACTTCTGAGTGATGATAGGGATGTGCAGAAGTGATCATCATACTAAGAGCAACAATAACAGCTGAATGCTGCACACCATTCTGCTCGCATGGCTGTTTGAAGAGTGACTGCAAGTTCCATGCCCTCTGATCGCACTTTCTGTGTTGTTTTCAGATGCCCTGGAATGTTAGGGGAGGCAGTAACCCAGTTAGCTGTAGACAGGCACACTATCTGCTGCAGCGAATGTGATACCCTCAGTTCAAGGAGACTGAAAGCAACAGTGAGGCGTCTGGGGAAAAGAACGTGCCACAGAGCCCAATGTGCTGCTGATTATGCAGCTGGCTGTAATTCATGGAGGGAGGGGGACTTATCTGAAGGTCACCTAAATATTATAGCCTACAACACATTTAATATTAATCAAAAATGCCTGGCATAAACAACAAAACCATTTTTTCCCCACATAACCTTTGAACCTTGCTTGAATGGTTTGAATGAATAGCGATGAAAACAATATGATAAAGCTTTGTCAATTCGAAGGATCTCTATTAAATTTCCAAAAGTGGCCACCAGTGGCACTTGTGCTAGTCTCACTAAATCCTTGAATGTGATTGGCGGACACAATGGAGGTTAAAAGTGGTCATTCTCCACGTCGGAGTACGCGCTTCTGGTAAACACAGTAACTAATACTTTTCGCTTGCACTGCAACGTCAGGGCAGTGTATGAAATACAGCTCAAGTATTTGCTTTGCGTGAGGATTAACCACAAAGTCACCAGAAAAAAAATATACTAACAATTCCTAAATAGTGACTCGCTAGCATAACCTGTAGCATTAACGTGCAAAGGGAAAACACATTTCCTGCACTGAGATTATTGACTGTGTAGGTACCAACCATCAGCTAAATGTTCGTCCACAACAGTGTATATTGCCTTAAGAACGTGCAAGGCACATGATGACATCACCTCCATAAAGAACGCACAGTCGTCACACAGTCAGGGTGTGACGATGCCCTTAAACTGGATCTCTGTTTTGGTATAGTATAACATCGGCATCTGAGTCAAAAAAGCCTATTTAAAACTCAAAAAATCCTTCAGATTATAAATTAAATCTTTGAGTTAAATATATTTAATTCAATCATTAATAGAAGTTATTTTTAATAATGAATAGAAAATCTATATTTTTGGTTATAATAGAAATATGAGACTGATTAATAATTTTGCAGGTTTCCCACAATACCAAATTAGTATCCGCAGGAGAATTATACAAGGAAACACACCTGTTGCTTATCTATCCATATATCCTTGAGGCATATTCCCTAGAACTGCACACAGTTTATGGCTAAAACTGGAAGTGTATGTCACAACACAAATTTTGTGGTGTCACCCTCGACATGATTTTTACATTTTACTGCAATCCCTTGAATTTTCCTTTATGCAGAGAAGAGCAATCCTGCATTTCCAGTGCATCCTCACATCGAGTGTAAAGGAATCACAAATTTGCTCCAGGAAGTTCTGTTTTTGATTCGATTCGGAAGTTCAGATTCATGAAAACTGCTGAGATTTCAAGGTTCCAAACAGTTTATTTATTATGTCATTTATAGCAGAGTGTATGCAGACTGCATGCATGTTTTGGACCCTTAGCAGGAGAGCATATGATTTAATGGAATTAAGATAAGAGTTGCAGCACGATCGTGCCTGCAATGGTCCCACATCATTTATGAACTAAACTAATAGCATCTCCTCCCTGGAGTGGCATGGCCTGATATTGCACAACAGTTGGGATTTTGTCTGTCTCAAATTAATTTCCACCATTCAAAATTCCATCTGAAGATAATGTTGCTGCTGAAAATCTCTAGTGGTGACAGCCTTGCTTTCTCTTGTTGTTATCACAGTGTTTACTTCCAAATTTTCTAAGTTTATCTTCAAACATAAAAACACACCTCAGGAGCACTCTATTCTCTGATGTGATTTCCAAATGCATACTCACCCTGCTAAAGCCTGTTAAACAGTGTGAAATAAAGTGCTGTGTGGTGACCTCATACATGGCATCTTGCCAGCTTTGGAAGTCTGGAAAAATTGCTTCCCCCTGAACACATTTTATTCCTGTTCATTTGGCATGTAAGCAGATGATCAGGAATGAAAAGGGGAAAAGACCATTGACATTTTCAAATCCAGAGACATCTAGTAAAATAATCTAAATGATGTTGTGTTTTTACAAACACAAACCTTTTGTTGCCAACACAGGGAACTGTGCGGTAATATTTTGTCCTCATGAGAAAACGTTTAGAATTTTGAAAATTCACCATGGAACACAAGTGTAACTGTAAGGGATTACCTTTACCTTTTGAACAATCAGTGACCTTGTGCTAATAGTGAAATAATGTAAACTTTAGTCAATCAGAAATGAAAAAATGCCATTGTCTGACATTAACTGAGGAAACTATGGGTAAAAATTCTCGCGTATCGGGTCTTAAGACCTAAGTATTGAAATTCTCGTAACAGGTACAGAGTTTTGCTTGCATAATTTCCTTTGGAGAATGATGGTTTTAATCTGCCAAGGGCAATTTATCATCAATGTTGAACCTAATTGTGCGCATGAAAGCATCACAACGTCCATGGCAGTGCTAAAGGTTTATGACATTTACAACCCAAATCCCAAAAAAGTTGGCGCATAAAGGAAAAAGCTAATAAAATATTTACTTAAAATGTCCACTCACTCTCAACTACATTGAAAACATCTCAACAACGGATTATTTTGATGCTTTAATTTGTGAATTCAATTTTCAGTTGAAAATATATGCTTGCTTTAAACCTGACGATGGCAAGGGACTCAAAAAAAGGAGGAGCGGAGGCATCCATTGATGTCACAAGTTACAAAATAAAGGTTACGTGACACCGGTGATGTTATACAGGTGATCTAATTGTGTTATAATACAAAAGCAGCTTCCAATAGCGGCCTAATCCCTCAACAGGTAAGAGGTGTTGAAGCCAGTGGCATAGCCAGGATTGGGTTCTGGTTCATTGGGTAAGCACTGAAAATCCCATTGAAACAATTATTAGTCCTGACTTTTTCTCAATTATTTTTCCTAGTTAACAATACTCTCGAGCTGCCGGATAGCTCACTCGGTTAAGGCACTGCGCTGCAGTGCAGAGGTGGCTATCACGTCGCGGGTTCGAGCCCCGGTGTACCCACCGGCAGGGGTCGGCAGCTTTTTCAGAGTAGCGCACAATTGGCGATCGCGCTACAGGGTTTCAAATTGGGAAGGGACTGCCGGATTTGGGTATACAATAACCGTTGCTCCAGCGCCTCCTGTTGGCCAGACGGGCGCTCGTCAGGAAGACTCTGGGTTTGTTCACGTGCGGGTATCCTCCGCCCTCGTTCGGAACTTACGAGGTCATTCATTTATTGGTCATTCGACCAATGAGTGTATAAGAATCAGTGGCTGACGGACACGTGCTTCGGAGGAGAGCCATGAGCTGTCTTCACTGTCCTGAGTTGGCAGCAAGGGGTCGCATACGAGCAAGCTTTGTACATGGTTCACTAATTGGGCATTCCTGATTCGGGTGGGATTGGAGATGCCAAATTTAAAAAAAAAACAATACTCCATTGTGTTTTTGGCGTGACTGGCATTGCTATTATTTATTCAAGTAAGATGACAGCCATTCATTTGGACATGCATTGGTGCAGTTTAATCAGCCTTATTACAAGGTCTTTCAAATCTTTGGTTGAATTTCAACAATTGAAATGATCACACAGTGCAAGTTAGATCCCCTTATGTGCAAAAAGGTAGCAGGGAAGTTCCAGAGCAGTTTATGTATTGCAAAGCAGAAGACAACTAATGAGTGAATTATTTTGACTTTAGCCTATTATTTAGTCTCCTTGGGATCAATAAGAAGGAAGTCATGTCTTTAATTGCCAATGAATTATTCTAACAATTGGAAAATGTGTTAATAACAGAAAACAAATAAGAAAAATCCAGGACTAACGGTTGTTAGAAAGGGAGATTCTGTGCCTAGCCTGTTTCCGGTTTCGGCTATGCCTCTGGTTAAAGCTCAACAATTTGCCAACTGGAATGTGAACTTTTAGTCCATCACTACGAGAACAATGTGCCCTAAATACAAATCAGTAGCATTTTGGGTACTTTACCCTCAACAGTGCATAATTTACTTTAAAGATGGAAAGAATCCTGTAAAATCCTGTAAAAAATCCTGTAAAAGTGCATAAAGGGCAAGGCCTAAAACCACTTCTGTGAATTTACATATTCTCATATCCCTTAGATGTCACACAAAGTCTTTAAAACTCATGAGTCTGAAATGGATATAATACCATGGGCTAAAAAAAAAACATTGGTCAACTTTTGTCAGTCAAAACACTGCATCAACACTCTCCTAAAGTGCTGCTAACATCTATGGACTGTAGCACAGTGGATGCCCATTTTTTGACCCAAGGAGTCAACATTTCAAGTGGTTGTTGCACGTTTGCGAAGGCACCATTAATTCAAAAAGACACAGCACCCTCCATAGTTATTGGCACTCCTGGTGAAGATGTGTTAAAAGCCTTAAAATAAATTCAATTTTTTATTGCAGAAGCATAGGCTCACACTGAAACTTGTAGAAAAATTTAACCTTCAACTCAAGTGAATTTTAAGGGAAAAAAATCCCTGACTAACAAAAAATTATTTTTCATAAAATCATCGGTTCCACAATTATTGACACCCCTAACAATTCCTAGGAAATAAATGTAATCAAAGTATTTCTGTCATTTCTACAGTAGTTTACTAAGTTGATTGGAACATTTAATTTGAAATTCATCGCTTCCTATTTCCCTGGGGTATAAATATGATGTGACACAGAGGCCATTTTTCTCATCTGCTCTTCAACATGGGAAAGATAAAAGAACACACCATTCAAGTAATGCAAATGTGTGTCGGCCTTCACAAGTCAGGCAATGGCTACAAGAAAATAGCCACTCGCCTGCACCTGCCCATATCTACTGTCAGAGGAATCATTAAGAGGTTTAAAACAACTGGAACAGTGGTAAACAAACCTGGATGAAGACGCAGAGTTAATTTGCCACCACGCACAATGAGGAGGATGGTAAGAGAAATAAAAAGTTCTCCAAAGCTCACTGTTAAATAATTGCAACAAATGGTAGAATCTTGGGGTCACAAAGTCTCCAAAACAACCATCAGGTGCTATCTACATGCCAACAAGCTGTTTGGGAGGCATGCACGGAAAAAACCTTTTCTCACTCACAATCATAAACGCAAACGTCTGGAGTTTGCCAAGCGGTACTGGGCCTTCAACTGGGACCATGTGCTTTGGTCAGATGAGACCAAGATGGAGCTTTTTGGCAACAAACACTCTCAGTGGGTCTTGCGGAACACAAGGGATGAGTATGCAGAAAAGCAACTCATGCCCACTGTGAAGTATGGGGGAGGATCGGTGATGCTGTGGGCCTGTTTCTCCTCCAGATGCCCTGGGAACCTTGTTAGGGTGCATGGCATGAACGCTTTGAAATACCAGGACAATTTAGATCAAAATCTGGTGGACTCTGCCAGAAAGCTGAAGATGAGTCATCACTGGGTCTTTCAGCAAGATAATGACCCTAAACATGTTGCTAAATCTACACAGAATTAGTTCACCAGACACAGAATCAAGCTCCTCCCATGGCCATCCCAGTCACCAGACCTCAACCCCATTGAAAACCTGGGGAGAGAGCAGAAGAGGAAAGTGCTGAGGAGATGACCCAGGTCGCTGGATGATTTAGAGAGATTGCGCAAAGAGGAATGCTTGAAGATCCCTCTTTCTGTATTCTCCCATCTTTTGAAACATTATAGGGGAAGATTAGGTGCTGTTTTGTTGGCAAAAGGGGGTTGTGTAAAGTATTAACATCAGGGGTTCTAATAATTGTGGCACACATGATTTGATTTAAAAGAATTATTTCTTCATGTGGGATTTTTCTCCCACAGAATAAATGCACTTGAATTAAAGGTTGGATTTTTCCCTTTTTTTCATTGTGGTCCTATATTATTTAGAAAAAAACTGAATTTATTCGAAGTTAAAGAACACATCTTAACCAGAGGTGCCAATAATTATGGAGGGCGCTGTATGTATGAATCTGGAGGAATGTATGCCACTATCTAGACATTGCATGTTCCAGGAATCACTGCATTTTCCATAAAATGGCAAACCAAATTCCGCATGAATTACAAAGCAGTGTGCGGGTGCTAGAATGGCCTGCCTGCAGTTCTGATCTGTCCCCACCTGTGATGATATGATGCATTCTGAAGCAAAATAAACATATAGTGATGGCAGCCCAGGACAAATGTGCAGCTGAAGACTGGCATGATGGCGGAACATTGCAAAATTCCACTCGCTACACTTGACCAACTGGCATCTTCGGTGCCCAAACTTTTAATGACTGTGATTAAAGGCATTGATTTTACGCAGGAGTAAACAGTCAACTGTGCTAAATTTTTTGGACTTTGTCACTACATGGCATATTATTGTGCCATTAGATTTATATGTTAGAACACTGAATGACATATTGCTGTTCTGTTTTTTTTTTTTTTGCTGTTGTTGTTTAAAAATAAGTGGTAAAACGAACTTTTCAAATCAGTCATTTTTTATTATATTTGCATTTCCCATGATGTGCCAATATTTAAGGAACTGGGGTTGTAGAACTGAAAGACATTCTGCTCTGCACATACAAGTAGCCTGGAACGCAGCTGTC
Source organism: Gymnothorax reevesii (assembly GCA_029721435.1). NCBI lineage: Eukaryota > Metazoa > Chordata > Actinopteri > Anguilliformes > Muraenidae > Gymnothorax > Gymnothorax reevesii. The sequence continues at coordinate 55,876,913 of CM056583.1, read as the reverse complement.
TGAAAGTTTTTAAAATGTTCCACTGACCATCACAGTTCATTAGACTCAGTGATTTGGCCTATGTGCAGCGAAACAGCAGATTTCCTCCCACTATGACCTGCAGTTTCCAAACAAAAACACTCTGCAGTGGTTCTGCAAAAACAAAGATGCATTATTGCTGTCAAATGACAGTACTAAATAGCCATGACAAATCCTCTTAAAAAAACAAACATTATCCTGCCTGTTGAAGGTGAGCAGATAAACCAGAACAATACAGAGAGTTTGTGCATTGGAATATCTAGATCTGTTATAGGCTACATTTTCCTATCAGGAGAAAACACGACAGTAGATTACTAAGGACGCATTTCTTGAGGAAAGGAAACATCACAACATTTAACACCTCATATATGTGCTGGTTAGATATGGGTTTCTCATAAGAATTATGTCTCTAAATTATATTAATAATCAAATTATTTGCCCCATACTTTGTGTGTGCATCTTAATGCTGCTGAGCATTTATTATGAATAAATGTGAATCATTAAAATATCATGGAGTTCCTTTTAAAAAATCCAACTCTGGGAATCTACAGTCGTGTTTTCCCCAGTAGGACAACACTTCTGTTACTTGAATGTCCTCTTTTCCTTCTCCTTCAGGACTTGCATCGTCTTATTCTGCTTCACTAAGTACAAAGGAACATTTCAGATTATTCCTTGATTACTGCAAAGACGAGGTTCCAGGAGTGGGCTTTAATGTGTGTTCCACCGGAGAGTCGCATGGCTTAAGTGTACGTCTTTGATTGGCATCACTCTGCTGTTAAGAAAAGTTTGCCTTCTGGGCTTTCTGCCAGAAAGCCTTTCGGAAGTCAGGTGACACAGTATGAAGAGGGACAAAGCCCATATTGGGAGGAGGTTGAGGTGGATGAATGATTTAAACACAGGACTTTCATGTAGGAGACCAGGATTTGTGTCCCATATGAAACCAAACATCGTCTTATTCTTTTTTGGTTTAATTGACTCATTTTCAGCTTATTTTAAATTGAATCGGTAAAATCACTAAGGGCCCAACTCCATGTTGAAAATGTGTGGAGTTGGGCCCTTATTGAATTCACCCATTCAATTATTATTTTCAGTTCTGAGTTGCAGTTTGTTTAGGTTTTGTCACCAAAAGTATTTGGTAGGGTTTAGGCAACAGAATGCCTTGATTAGGTTTTGGCAACAAAACCACTTGATTAGTTGATTCAGTTTTAGGCAAAAAAATATCTAGTTAGATTTGGGCGTCAAAATTACTTGATTAGGCGTAGGCATCAAAAAAAAAAAAAAAACTTGGCTAAATTTCAGCACCAAAATTGCTTCAGGGGTCTTCAGGGTAAAGTGTAGAAATAACCATAATAATGTCAAAACTAAGAAATCAACATAAAAAACATGATTTTGTCCTCATAAAATGTAGTATTTTGACAAAAATTGACATGGTTGCCATGGAAACCGCACTTTAATGACAAAAAATTTGGCACTGATATTTCAATAACCCATGGTCAGATTTTACCCAAATTAGTCTCAAATGAAAGGTTTGAGATAGTTATATGAAATAAAATAGGATTTTTTTTGTTTGGAACAATTATGAATATTTAATGAGCTCTGTTATGTAACCATAACGAAAATCGCTATCATCAACTTGTTTCGTTTTCAAAATTAACCACCTGAGGATGCACCTATCTAGAAAATCCTGTCATTTCATAGATGTCCAACAGATACAACTTCAGTCTAAATCAAGTCAATCAGATGAATATTAATGATTTTGTGAATGCCACAAGGTCGAAAATCAGTCAAAATTGTGACTTTCAGTAATTTGCACTTAAAGTCAAAAGTCAAAAGTCAAAAAAAAAAGTCAAAAGAGGAAAAACATGGATTCCTGGAGTTAACTGGCATCTCACTGCATTCCTTTATTTCTTTCATGTGATAATCAAAGATATTGAAATTTTTGGGGAAAAATTTTGAAATTTTTACCCTGAAGACCCCTTCATTAGATTTATGCACCAAAATTGCTTGATTTGGCCTGAGCATCAAAAACACTTGATAAAATTGAGGCAGAAAAATACTTGATTAGGCTTAAGTAGCACAAATACTTGTTAGCCAGAAAAAATACTTGGTTAGATTAGGGCACCAAAATTATTTGATTAAGCCAAGGCGTCAAGAATACTCAATAAATCTGGGGCACTAAAAATACTTGATTACCTTTAGGGATCAATAATACTCAATAAGGTTAAGGCTCTGAAAATGCTTGGTTAGGTTTATGCACTAAAACAACTTTTACAAAAACACCAAAATTACATCTCATCACTCAATACTCACATGGACGCCCACAGCCCCTCATATGGTATTTTCCTTACAACACTTAATTTCAGATAATAGAGGCACTGGAAACTCTCAAAAACATTGTAAATATTTTTGCCCCCTGGAACAATGGAACCTTATAGTGCAAGCAAAATCCTTTTCAGTCACATTTCCGAGAGGCATGTAATTAATCTATCACGGCGCAGTGCGAAATATCCACCATGGCCCTATGGGCCTTCATCCGTCACTGCTATGCTCACCCATTTCCCTGACATACAGGTGGGTTATGTTTGGTAAAAAATCTGCAGATTAGCCACTAGCAGCTTGAGGTGGTGAAGTTTATTTTTCCCAGTCTACCAATCAAGTGGCGAGGGTAACTGCATGCAGGTTCATTACCACTCAAGACTTTGGAGAGACATGTTATTAAGTCGTTCTCACCATTTTATCCACTAAAAGTGTTGGGTAAATTACATGAAACGGACACCTTACTATAATTTAAGATGTTTTATGAAGAACTTCAAGTAGGAGAGACCGGGTCTAGTTGTTACACATCCATGTTGTTACATTCTAAATAATTCCAATAAGAAAACATAGACGGCGCTCTAATTTTTCCTGTTGCTCCGCGAAGGTGACCCGCGTCTTTGTGTGACAGAAGGATGTACTTTGAAAGTCGCAGGTTAGTGTTCCAGAAAAAATGCTCAAAAACGAAACTATCTTAGTGTTTGGGAGATTTCGATTTACATCAAGTGTAATTAATACATGCCTGAGATTTTCAGGATTATGAGAGAGGAAGACATTAGCCTCTGTGTAATGACACACCCGTGTAAACATTGCATTGGAACGTTTCAAAGTGTCGGGACAGTGGCAAAGCGTTGCTGATGGACTAGTTGATACACCAAAGTTGTTACAGTAAGAACTTGCCCCAAACCCTGTAACAATTTGGACAAAATCAAATTACCTCACGTAATAACTTCCTACCTTTTTTATTTCAGAAAGATACCTTGAAATTACAAACGTATAACGAAACATGGGAATGCCATTAGAGAATGACTCAAGAGGTTCACAACTGTGGCTTTGTGGGATAATAGTAGTGAGGCATCCCCCTTAACTTGCCAACTTAAGTGGGAAACACATCTCACTTAAACAAATTCTAAATGTATCAACATGCTCCAAATCCTGTAGCAAACTACCCCTCCTGTAACAAAAAACCCCATATATGGGGTAGTTTGTTACAGGTGACTGGAATCCATTTTTTTCCCTCAATAGCATTACGTATGCATGGAATATAGGGGTTGCTGCAGATCAGTCATGTAGTCAAATAAACTTTCTACATGCATTTAGTTTATATCTAAAGGTTGTTACAGCTGAACATGTACTGTCACTTCACTGCTGCTTGCAGAACTCTGTATTACCAATGCGGGCATATATTCATGTAACTTGGAATAACCATTGCTGCTATTTTTTTTTGTAACTTTGACAGTATTCAACAGTGTCATTATTGCTCTTTTTATGGAGCTCATTTGCACTTCTATAAGCACTTTAGTAATTTATAATTGTGTTCTCTGTATTTTTTACATTTCTTTAATCCTATTTATATCCTCTAATTCTTACATTTTTAATTATTGTATATTAGAAAGTAGACCTCAGATATACTATGTAGTCAACACATCAGGAGCAGCTTGTTAGGCAACTGTAGGGAATGTGGTGTCGTGCTGGATGTTTTGTATGACTTATTGTATAGTGTGTTTTTATGTTTTATGTTGGACTGCAGATGGAAATTAGCTTTCTGCTAAATCTGGTGTGCCCATCTCTTCGTTTCTTGTAAATGATTAATGCAAGCACACGCTGTCCTTAAATAAATAAATCTTTAGCAGAGGTGTATAATCCAGGTTCAGAAAGTAAAAGTCCATTCCAGGATATTGTTCCAGCCACAAAAGACCTGTCATTTGGCACTATTCTTCAGCTGGGAGGTAAAACTAACAACTTAAATCTGCTGACAGGAGTTTACAGGTGGAATGAAAACATGGTAGGATTTTTACTTTCTGACCCCTGGATTATACACCTCTGATCTTTAGAGTGCATATTAATAACAAAAACCTGATAATGTCAATTCTACAGCCGTTAAACGAAAAAGTGTAACAACTAGACCCAGTCTCCTCTACTTAGGAGCAAAAATGTTTGTAAATGAGTGCATTTATCCGTTTTACAGATTCCTCATCAAAATATCGAGAATGAAATTTAACCCTCTAGTAACCAGCGTAGCATATCTGCTGCATGAAGTAAAAGGGTTAACAGCCTGGACAATCTGTTGGTTTTCTTTCTTATTGCCAAAGAAACATTTGAGACTAACTTGAATGGTATGTCACTTCAATTTTTTATTAGCATTATTACCCACTGTAGCAGATCTGCTACAATTTGGAAAGGTGGGCAAAATGTGTCAAATTTTTTTTATCTACTGTTTTTCAAATAATGGCCCAAAATAAACATTTGGAACACAATTGGAAATGGGTTTGGTTAATAGAGGGTTAAAGACCACTTTGAAAATTTTAGGCATTTCTGATGATTTATCTTTAAGGCATCCTTCCCAATGCATTTCCATGTGGACTGCAATAATTCCAATATTTGTTTGAAGATTGCCACACTTAAGAAACGTTACAATATCTGTTATCCTATGAGGATTAAATCAGATGATTGATATTTTGCAACTGTCTCTCATGTTTTTTTCTTTCAAGAAAATCACAGCAGAGTTTGGATTTATTTCTTGGGTCATAGTCTCGTTGTATGGCAGATTCTTCCATTGAAATTCACAAGTGGTTCTAAACTTTTTAGAGGTAGTGTATGCAGTGCACTTCCAGTGACAGGCAGAGTTACTTACATTACAAGGCAAGAAATTTAATTTTAAGCCGCAGCCAAATCTTCCAAACTGGAAAACTGGTCATGAGACTGAAAGTGAGTAACTCAAACATGCCTTCTGTAGTTAAAGCCTTGTGCAAAAATGCTGACAGACAGTCCTTCCGCCGCACTCTGACATGTTCTTTGATTAAACATTCTTCCATTCTCACCCAAAATGATACTGGGCATAATACAGAGACTATTGAGTAGAAGCCATCATTTGCTCCCGCCAATACGATCATAAGTAGAATGATTGGTACTTTAATAAAGACCAAAAAAGATGATGCCAACGATTTTTATCACTCAAATTATCTTGCAATGCAAGAAAGATGCACATTTAGTTTTTTCTTTGATTAAAATAACAACAAAATTGGGCCCATGAGAAAACACATTTTCTGAAATACACAGAGTGCGCCATAATACGAGGAGGACAGTGACGCTTTTTTGGTTCTGTTCTTGAGCACTTTGAGTTTGAAAGGATCCCATGACAATAAGGTTGAAGGGTAGACAGTTGGTATTATTTTGAAGGCATTTTCATTCATATTGGTTGAACTGTTTAGAAATTACAGCAAATTTATTAAGATTTGGTTTCAGATCATAATGACTGCTTGAAGTCTGTGATGTTTCAACATCACCAGGCACAGCATCTTCCCAGGAAATCCAGCCAGGCCTGTATGAAGCCATATTCAATTCTTGCTTGTTTCAGGGACTTTTTGCCTTAAGTCTCCTCTTCAGCATGTGAAAAGCATTTTCAATAAGATTGAGATCAGGTGATCAACTCAGCTAACAAAGTCAAACAAAGTCACTGTTCGGTGAATTATGGTGCTCACTATAAATGCGAAGGCAGCCATTCAGAGGCTTGTCACATCCAAAGAAACCAGTGACCCCACAGGAAAAAATACAAGCTCACTTCCCTCACCATTTTGCTTCACCGTCATCCAAAAAACCTGTTTACTTTGCCCAGTTGTACTAATTTTTATGTATATGTGTGTGTGTGTGTGTGTGTGTGTGTGTGTGTGTGTGTGTGTGTGTGTATATATATATATATATATATATATATATATATATATATATATATATATATACACACTAGTGTTGGTCAACGAATTTAACAGCCATTTAACTGTGACAATGTTGTTTTATTGAATAAGAATAATTGAGAAACCGTCTCACGGGATTAGAATAATTTTTATTATAATTAGAATCATCACTTTCTCAGTATTTTGTGGCTGCCCCCTTGGCTTGTATGACTGCCTGAAGTCTCCGCGGCATCGATTTGACCAGCTTGTCACAAGTTTCCGCACTCACAGCTTCCCAGGCAGTGGCGATGTTCTGCTTCAATTGGTCCAGCGTAGTCGGCTTTCTGTCGCGAATTTTCCGCTTGACGATGGCCCAAAGGTTTTCAATAACATTGAGGTCAGACGCGTTGGTCGGCCATGCCAAAACTTCAAGCTGTTTTTTGGCGAACCAATCTTTGGTCGACTTTGGCGCATGAGCCGGTGCAAGATCCTGTTGAAATATGAGGTCTTCTTCGCCAAACTGTCCCTCAACAGACGGAATCAGGAACGTTTCCAGAACATCTTGGTATACGGCAGCCTTGACAGTCTTCTTGAGGAAGCAGAGTTTCCCTACACCCCGAGCGGACATGCATCCCCAGACCATAACGCTCTGGGGAGACTTGACGCATCTTTTATGTACTCGTGGTTGTAGGTTTCACCACCACAACGCTAGACACGAGGACCTTGGTCACCGAAGGAGATGCAAAAGCGTAATTCGTCACTGAAGACCACTTTCTGCCAGTCTTCAGCAGTCCACTCGCCGTGTTCTTTGGCCCACTTCAGCCGTTTCTCCAATTGTTTCTTGTTCAACATCGGTTTTTCCTGCTGGAACGCGAGATTTGAAGCCGAGTTCGCGCAGACGACGGTAAGTGGTTGATCTCGAGACGTTAGCGCAGGTGGGCTCGTTCCACAAGTCGCTGAGCTCAGAAGTGGACTTGAACCGGTTGCTGACTGCGATCTTTCTCAGCTGCTTGTTGTCACGAGCTGAAGTTTTTTGGATGCCGGAACAGTTGGTGCGCTTGCTGCAGTCTTTCTTTAGAGCTTTGCAGATGGAAGACTGGCTGATGCCGAGCTGCTCAGCAATTTTAGTTTGGGTCAAGCCTTGTTAGCGAAGGGCTTGAATTTGAGTCACTATTCCGGTTGAGAGGTCGCGCTGCTGACCCATGATTGATTTTACAACTTAGAAATTCTACTCAACCCTGACTTCATACTGCACAGTGAACACTCTTCACAGAAAACAAAAATTCGAGCACTTACTCTAATTCAATGAAATGACTTATGAATTATTCTAATTCAATGAAACAACAGTGTCACAGTTAAATGGCCTAAATGGGCCTTTTGGAAAGCTCAGCTGAGCAAATTTTTTACTGGTAGCGAGTGAATACTCTAACAAGTAGGACAGGCGCGGTGAACACCTGATTTGCTGTCTGCACAAAAAATGCATCAAGAAAATTTAACGATTGCGCTATTTCAAATTATTCTAATTCGTTGACCAGCACTAATATATATATATATATATATATATATATATATATATATATATATATATATATATATATATATATATATATACAAACCCAAAACCAGTGAAGTTGGCACGTTGTGTAAATCGTAAATAAAAACAGAATACAATGATTTGCAAATCCTTTTCAACCTATATTCAATTGAATACACTGCAAAGACAAGTTATTTAATGTTCCAACAGGTAAACTTTGTAATTTTTTGCAAATATTAGCTCATTTGGAATTTGATGCCTGCAACATGTTTCAAAAAAGCTGGCACAAGTGGCAAAAAAGACTGAGAGAGTTGAGCAATGCTCATCAAACACTTATTTGGGACATCCCACAGGGGAACGGGCTAATTGGGAACAGGTGGGTGCCATGATTGGGTATAAAAGCAGCTTCCCTGAAATGCTCAGTCATTCACAAACAAGGATGGGGCGAGGGTCACCACTTAGTGAACAAATGCGTGAGCTGATTGTCGAACTGTTTAAAAACAACATTCCTCAACGAGCTATTGCAAGAAATTAAGGGATTTCATCATCTACAGTCTGTAATATCGTCAAAAGGTTCAGAGAATCTGGAGAAATCACTGCACGTAAGCGACAAGGCCGAAAACCAACATTGAATGCCCGTGACCTTCAATCCCTCAGGCGGCACTGCATCAAAAACCGACATCAGTGTGTAAAGGACATCACCACATGGGCTCAGGAACACTTCAGAAAACCACTGTCAGTAACTACAGTTCGTTGCTACATCTGCAAGTGCAAGTTAAAACTCTACAATGCAAAGCGAAAGCCATTTATCAACAGCACCCAGAAACACCGCCGGCTTCGCTGGGCCCAAGCTCATCTAAGATGGACTGATGCAAAGTGGAAAAGTGTTCTGTGGTCTGACGTGTCCACATTTCAAATTTTTTTTGGAAACTGTGGACGTCGTGTCCTCCGGACCAAAGAGGACAAGAACCATCCGGACTGTTATAGGCGCAAAGTTCAAAAGCCAGCATCTGTGATGGTATGGGGGTGTATTAGTGCCTAAGGCATGGGTAACTTACACATATGTGAAGGCACCATTAATGCTGAAAGGTATATACAGGTTTTGGAGCAACATATGTTGCCATCCAAGCAACGTCTTTTTCATGGACGCCCCTGCTTATTTCAGCAAGACAATGCCAAGCCACATTCTGCACGTGTTACAACAGCATGGCTCCGTAGTAAAAGAGTGCGGGTACTAGACTGGCCTGCCTGTAGTCCAGACCTGTCTCCCATTGAAAATGTGTGGCGCATTATGAAGCGTAAAATACGACAACAGAGACCCCGGACTGTTGAACAACTTAAGCTGTACATCAAGCAAGAATGGGAAAGAGTTCCACCTGAAAAGCTTCAAAAATTGGTCTCCTCAGTTCCCAAACGTGTACTGAGTGTCGTTAAAAGGAAAGGCGATGTAACACAGTGGTAAAAAGGCCCCTGTGCCAATTTTTTTGCTATGTGTTGCTGCCTTTAAATTCTAAGTTAATGATTATTTGAAAAAAAAAAAAAAAAAAGTTTCTCAGTTTGAACATTAAACATCTTGTCTTTGCAGTGTATTCACTTGAATATAAGTTGAAAAGGATTTGCAAATCATTGTATTCTGTTTGTATCTACGATTTACATAAAGTGCCAACTTCACTGGTTTTGGGCTTTGTACATAAAAATTAGTGCAACTGGGCAAAGTAAACAGGTTTTTTGGATGACATCTATTTAAGAGGCTGTGATTGAAATATTTTTTGAGGAATTTTTCCAGTTAAGAAATGTTTTAAAAATTGTGATTAGCAAACTTATCATTTTAACATTTTGATTAATACTGAAGACACTGTGTTTTTTTTTTTTTTTTTGCATAGTTAGCTTTTTAAGCAACTGATAAAGCACTCTCCAGAACATTAGACCACATTCTATTTTTTCAATACAAGTTTGTTAAGGGGTCCTCAGCATAAAAATGTAAATTTTTTTCAAAAATTCTAATACTTTTGATTTTCACATAAAATAAATAAGGGAATGCAGTAACATGCCAGCAAACACCAAGGGCTCTAATTTCTTGGCGCAGCGCAGGTGGCGTAGCGTGGCGCAGCCCATGCAGTGGTAATTTCGTCCGACGCAGCCCGCGCAGTGGTAATTTCGTGAGGTGCAACACCGTGCGCAGCCTTTGGTAGACGTACGTGCGCCGAGATGGGTGTGGCGGCCTAGTAGGGGGAGGTGTCACATATTCATCAAGACGCAGTGACAATTTCGTAGAAAAAGTCTCCGCTGGAGTTGCGCAGAAAGCTCGCCATCTCCAAACTGGCTTACTTTCTGTGCAGTGGTAATTTGGCTGACCAGCGCACAGTGCGCACACGTCACCGAAACCTCACAGGCAGGTTTCCAGAATGTTAGGCACAACATTCAACATTCACAACATAGTGCTTCCTGTAATTATCTGAATAAGGACATAAATTATAGTATCTATATCGAGTGTCCTGATGTCAGATTAAAAGCGGTTGCCACGCGTAATGGAAACTTGACCTGGCTTAATCAACATCTGTGATGCAAACTAACGACTTCACATCTTTCTCAGCCAACCGCAAACTGCATATATATATATATATATATATATATATATATATATATATATAGAATTCTTGCGTTCTATGCTCAGTAAAGCCGCTTGCACACTGGACGCAAAACGAATTTTTCGCACGACTGATTACAGACAAAGTCAATGCAAAGACGCGATAGTCAGACAGGGTTTTAATATAGCTCCGTGTCCGAAAGTCATAAAAGTAATATTTTTTCCGAGTATTCCAGGAATTATTAGACATGCAAATTTGGCCATGTTTGTGTTCGATCTTCACAAAATGCAAATTGATATCTATCGACTGTTCTTGGTCTATTTAACCTATTCGTCTGTTTTCTTCTGTTGAAGAAAGACCGAATAAAGACTGTTGTCTTTCTTCTGAAAATTAGTCAGATGGATCGAACAGATTCACGCTTCATTTCCACAGCAGAGATAAAATAGTGCGTGAGCAAATCAATTCCATGACCACTGACAGTGTGAATAAATTATCGCAAGCAAAACTGTCCGACGCAAAATGCAAAATACTCCATCTCCAGCAGCCAGCAAAAAGTAAACATATTGATATGAGAACAGTTTTATAACGAAATAAAGAATAAAAATATATCACCAACAAACAGGACATCCAACAAAGATGACCCGCCAATAAATAAATCGCAGTGTTCATAGAATGTTCTGTTGTTAAAATGTTTCTTTTTTTTTGGCTGTCAGACACGGAGGCATTGTACATTGTCCCGCGCAAATGTCGACTTTACTTAAGCATAGCTTAAACAGAAACATTTGATTGAAATTCTTGGTACTCGTCTTGAAGAACTGAGCCCTCTTATCAAAACATTCACGTTTAATATCTAAAAGAGTCCGTAGATTTGAAGAAATTAAAAACAATAATCGACTGTCGGAGACAGAGATAGGCTATATTAAAACCCTGTCAGACTTTCAGACACGAGACACTGCGTTCAACGCAACCTGAAGAGCGAAAAATTTGTTTCGCGTCCAGTTTGCAAGCAGCTTAATACTAGGCTTCTATTATTGTCACTTAGGTTTTATCGTTTTTAGTGGGGGAAAGGAATACAGCCTGATTGCTATGATCTCCTACAGAGTTAAGATCACATATTGAAATTAAATGTGTAACATATCTTGCATTGTTGTCCATGCATGTTGATGCAAAATTTTAAGCAGCAACAGGGTGTAGGCTAATAATAGGAACACGCTATCGATCGTTTCTCTTCCCAATGATGCAGGCAGAAGAAATAAATGAGCAACCGTCGTATTTCATTCCAACTTCATAAGTTTGAATGATCTGACGTAGTTTTCGATTTAAAATTCCATTCAAGTTCGCTCATGGTAATAATTCGAGAATGCCTCATATTCGAAATGCTTAATATAGACGTAAGCAGTGCAGAAAACAAGCCTGAAGCAGCAAAGTAAAATGCAACATTAACGCATCATGTAGATATAGGACAGAGGCTTCTTTATTTCAACACTCTAAAGGTGAGGAGAGGAGCTTATTTTATTGGTGAAGAGTTGACTCGGCTGTGTTAAACTCACTTAAAGGGGAACTCCGGTCAATTTCAACACGTATCTTTGTTGTTTGTGGTGAAGGAGTACTGTCAATAGCAAGACAAACAAAGAAATTTGGTTTTGCCTACACCGAGTTATGCTCCTGCTAAAGTTCGCACCCAAACGGCTCCAATGGGGCAGGCTTTTAACGTGCTTTTAGCGTCTTAACGCGATCGTGATGTCATTTCAAGTCCATAGCCATGTTCACCTAACCCTTCCAAGTGACCACAATGAATTTCACTACAGTAGCTGAACTAGAAATGTATAAAAATTGTGCTAATTTACTCAGTGCACGTACCTCTGTTTACTTCCTGTTTTCCGATGAAGTCCACACTGGTCGATTGTCGAACTCGAAAAATCCAATATTCCAAAATGTAATTTTTTCCACCAAAAAACATGCTTACGAACCGCTGTGGTTATGTCCATTGCGATGACTGTGTAGCAACATAGCTACACTGCAGCCTAACATCACAACTACATTTTAATACTCGCGCGCAGTCTCATTGGGAATTAGCACTACAGATGAGTGTCGGCAACATCCGCGGAGATCTGACAGCTGACTTTCTTCCTCTGTGGTCATTGCGATGCAGTACATCACAGGAGCACCACCACGTCTCCGCACTTCGTGGCCGTGAAGCAGCCTCAGCCTGCTCCTCTGCTTCTGCCGCTCTTTCGACATCTTGTGCCAATACCTCTTCGTCCGTATATTCAGGTTCGAAGAGGTAACCCCGGCCATCAAACTCAAAAAACTCCTCGTGTTCCACATCGGATTCGGATGAACTATCCATCAGAGCAAATATTTTCAAGATACTGAACAAATGTCGTTGTCGTTCCAACGCTCCGTCTTCTTCTGAGATCTCCGCGGATGTTGCCGACACTCACCTGTAATTTGGGCAATTTTCTGCCTCAATGTTCTTATTATAAGGGTTCTTAAACAAAGAAAGAGTGAGCAATCAAACATTTGATTCAATCAATAAATGTGTGCAGGACTAGGAAAAGGGGTCACTTGATGAAAAATGAGATTTTCCAACAAAATCAAGGAGTGATCCAAGTTTTTCACAGCAAAGTGTTGTAAATCGACAGTTCAGTAGTTTGACATTCTAGCTTTGCACGTGTATTTTCGATTAAATAGAGCAGATTGAACTTAGACCCCATTAATCTCAGAATGGAAAAAATCCCAAGTGACCCCTTTTCCTAGTCCTGAACATAAATAAACTAACCGGTAGAAGCTGACAAATTTTTTTTAGATTGCACTGTTCACTGCAAAACAACATATTAAACATTTTCCTATCAAGAGTCTATCGTCTCTTAACACCAATGTTAACAGCTCTTGCATTTTGCTCAGTGCTACTAGTTTGATTTGAATAAATAGTTTCCCACTTTTCTGCTTTTATATTACAAATTCATGCTTTTTAAACACACAATTTAGATAAAATGTTGACTAGTTTTTTGAATAAATGATTAAGATTATTCCATCCTCACAACCTCCCATTACAGCCAAGTTATATATAATTTCTTATACATTGTGGCTTAAATGTTTATCTTATTTATTCAGTAAATAGCTTTACTGCTTGATTGTATCATGCAGAGTAAATGAGGTAGGTCTTATATTCCTCTCACAGCACATCACTGAGCACTACAATGATGTTGAATTACTAGGTAACATTTGTGAACATCATTCGACTATTACTGAAAAAGATGACTTTAAACAAGCATTTAGTGCCGCACTGTGTGTAAGAACAGTTCCTGCACAGGACACATGCAGTGTCAAGAGTGCAATATTCGTGCATAAAAGGATCAGGGGAAATATATGTTCTGTTTAAGACTGTGCAACGAAGCAAAAAGATGCCTTCGTATAACTGCATGCCCGTATTTAAATTAGGGCTTTCAGGATTAGATCAGTCGAGTCCATTTTCTTGGAGGATAAGGCAATTCAGTAGAGTGAGTATTAGAGAGGAAGACATGAATATGCATTGATACTGTACCCGGATAGTAAATGCTTGGAAGTTTAAAGCAATGCTGACCAAGCCTGAGCACAGTGTGTATTCAGCCCACGCACACCCAACAGCCCAGTAATGTCCATCAATATCAGCAGGCAGGTTAATTCCACTAGCCTTGATCAGAAGTACGAGGTCCGATTATCTCGCATTAACATATTTGATTAAAGGGACTTAACGGTAACCCTCCTCATATCAGTCAGTAAAATGCATAGTTTGTAATAATCCATTATTCTCACAAGACGTCGGCTCATCATTGATAATACAGAGCTCCACAATTTTAATTGTAAGATTTTTTTCCTTCATTAAATTCCAACGTTTTTTTCACTGACTGCAGAATAAGGCAGGAACAGGATAGCAGTCAGGCATGTTTTTCAAACTGCACTCTATTTAATTTTCAAAAATCTTGTACATGATCAACGTCAACATAGAAGCCCTCTACTCTAAAGTGTGATGGCTCTATGGACCCATTGTACTCTCGAAAAGGTAGAATATGAGGGTGACTTTTTGCAATGATTGTTCGAAGTTAAAGGTCAGTAATTTGATACTTTAATGCCACTTTTAGATATCCCAGCTAAGCCATATAAATAAAGATACTTCATTGGTATGGTATAGATGTGATGCCAATTCAGTGCCACAGAATAGCTTGCTTCTAATGCTTAAATTTAAAATTAGAAGAACAAACTTACCTCATTAGGAATTTGGTCGGTCTTCTCATATCACAGTATAATTTTTTTCTCAACCCATTTTTACTCTTTTGTTGCAAAATTCAAAACTAAGTCCTACAATCTTATTTTGCCGATAAAAACATTTCGTTGTTGGTTCCAAAGCCAGAGATAAAACCAGAAAAATTAACAATAACTGGTTAACTGAAAATACTGGAAAGACTAAAAACAGGGTAGATACAGGCACTCAAAGGAGGGTATAGATTAAAAAGTCCTGACGAAAGCCAAAACATGTTGACAACTATTAGCTAGTACTAAATAAAGGCTTTTTAATCTAAACCCTGCTTTGAGTGCCTGGATCTACCCTGTTTTTATTCTTTCTAGAATTTTTTCACTTTTGATCCAAGAGCACCAACTTCACTCCTGATAGCCTCCCGCTGAGCACCTGGTTGGATTCTTCGTTTTTAACTTAAACGAAAATACTGCTTGTGTGTGGGACAACCACAAACATTTCCAGTGGTTCACGAGGAAATATTTCTCTTCTTTTAGTGTTCAGTCTATGACAAGATCACCTGGTCCACAGGAACACAGCATCTGGCAAGTTTGGAGGTTACCTGAAGGTAGTAGGTAAGAACATTCCCGAGCTGAAGCAGTGCTGTGGATTGGCTCAGCTGTAAGAAGAGACATGAATGCAGAAAGTTGAGCCCCAGGGGGTGACCTACTATAGGGAAGTTCTAGTACAGAGAGTAGAGGATGGTTAAGTGCACTTATTGCCCTTACAAATATAGTCTAAAAATAAATATTTAAGGTTTTAAGATTTTATAAATCGGTGAAGCAAATCTACACTTGTGTATCACAATTTCTTAACAATTCCCCCTAATTAAACCACACTGTCACCATCTGCATTATCCTACTCAGCTTTAGTATGAAGTATAAGAGTCAGACTCTGAAAGCAACACTTGTGCTGTTCAGCCAACAAGCTTTCTTCATTAACCCCTTTCTGCAGATGTAGAAGCTCGTGTCTATGGAACTGCAAATTTAAGCAGAGATAGCTAGACTAGATAGCACCCCCGGATCAGTTACTGAACATCTACAAGCAAGCGGAGTTCGAACGTGGTTTTGAATATGGGGAAGTTCACTTCACTCCCTGTTTTTCAAGAGTTGCATGAATTAAACTCCTCAGCTAAGCCTGATGTGCAAACTGGTCAATATCCTTGCCCATAGTTTTGATCCAGCACTTGAAAAAAAATGATCTCTTGCGACAGAAAAAATCGTTGTCCTCTGTAGCAACCACTTTAGCTACAGTGAGCCAACGGTATTCCAATTAGTGGTTCAGAAAAATCAGTTTTCTGAAGCAAAAAATTTGACATGGTATGGATTTTCTCACATTCTAATGTCAATTACCGTCATCACATACAAAAAATGCATAGTTCCCTACCGTGGATTTACGTGTAGATTCCTTCATTGACAAATTCATTGCTTCCTTATATCCACCCAAGTACTGGTGTTGATAGCCGATCACTTAATTATAGACTCAGGCTCTTCTGCGTAACTTCATAGTTATACTTCAGGCCCTCGTGAAACTCCGCCAGTAACAATATATTGATTGGCTTGTCTCTTATCCAATTCCCGAGTGTTTGAACATTCCACTACGAGTGAAACACATTGATTGGACAAATACAGAGCATACAAGCATATGCGTATCAGCAGACTTGGTTGTATCCTGTCTAAGTTGCGCACATTGCGCGGCTGAAATAGATGCGATTTATAGAAAAAAAGACTTGCAAAACTGGCCTTGAAATGTTCAGTTACATTTGCAGGATTTAAATTAAAGAAGGACATGGTCAATGGGAATTATTTTGAATGAAACAGGACCGGAGGGTTTCTTCTACTGGACACATCAGTCTCTGGAGGAGGAATTCAATGAAAAATGTTAGGCTGCTACTTTTGCTTTTTGTTTTGGAGTGTATACCGTATTCAACAAAGTCGAATGCCGAGGTTTTTTTCCCTGTTTAAAAACGTGAACTGCCCATGCATTTGGGTGGACCCCTGGTACGTTCATTGCACAGTTCTGTTGAATCTAGGGAGGGATATATTATTTGATCTTCCCTGAAAGTGGAATGTCTGTTCTGTTAAAATAAGGTATATTTCAGAATTCAGATATTACTGAGTGAGTTGAGCTTGTTCCTAATTAGTGTTGAAATGAGTTTGTGAGCTCGGAAGTCGGAACTGGTAGCTTTCATTGCAGGGTGAATGTACTGACCGGTAAATCAGCAGTTTATTTAATGAGTATGTGTGCTGGCTTGGGGGACTTTGAAGAAAAATGGACAAAATTCTAAACTTTATTATGGAGAAAAGGCATGCTTTGTGTTTGGAGAGGTTACTGGCGACCACTGATGTTCAACTGCACTGATCTTGACAAATTAATGCTGAACTCAACCAGAAAATCATTATTTCATATTAAATTTCATGCCTCAAAACTTTGCGTAATACATGATTATTTTATGATTGGATAGCACACCATTTTGAGGGATCTCAGACTTTGGGGAGCTAGTTGGATAGCTGTATAATTAGGCTAATAGCATGTAAGTCATCTAGAATGTAATGTTGAAGATGAATTCTACTTGTGGTCAAGGAGTTTATGATCCCAGAAATGTACTTTTTTTTGCAATTTGATTGAATTCTCATGATTTTTTGAGTTTGCGGCCCATTTTCTCTACCAAAATCATTAAAATAAACTGAAATATGATGTAATTCTAAATGCTATGATGCAAGTGCCTTTTCTGAGTTAAGCCACATTTTTCCTCTTTACGAAGCTTAAATCTTGAATCATAAAGCATTAAATTGGGTAACCCATAAATAGCCAAATTTGGCTTCTGCGCAAAGGGGCTAAGCTCTAGAAGGAGTGCAAGGCACTGAATAATGAGAATTGCTGTACTTTAATGCTGAGCTAAAACATGCTCTTTATTCTCTTAAGAAGAGAATAAGAGTAGATCAGGTGAGCACTCTCTCGGCAGTGAGAAAGCTTTGCCCTATGCCAGCTTGCTCACAAATGCAAATTAAAAATAGAAAGCTATATTTTAAGGGTTTTGAAAGGAAACAGCCAACTTCAGAGGGTAAAAGTTTTAATGTGGATGAATAATGCTTTCTTCTGAGCTTCTGAAGTTAAAACCTGCATGACTAGAGTAGAGAAAAAAATATTAATTTAGGAGAGGGCACAAAAATTCCCAGTGATTGTAATTAGGGCTCACAAAGTTGATATCTATCATATAATATTACATAGGCTGCAATTCAATTTGCAAGCCTTCTCCCTTTAAGAGGTTAAGCAGATTCATAGCTCCCTCTAGCGGCGAAAATCGGAAGTACCCAGCGTCTACCAAGAAGCGGCAAACACTGAATAAAATCAACTACCGAACTTAGTCAGTCCCATTGCCATATAATTTTTAATGAAGATGCAAAACGTAATGTTGATCACCAAAATGAAGTAAAGGACATACTTTAGGTTAGCCATCAATGTGATATAATTTTCCCTTCTTATTTGCAAAGTTTTTATATCTTCTCATTCTAAAAGATATAGAAACCACTGATAGTTAACTTCACTTTTCAATAGCCCATATAATGATATTGTTGCTTGAACAGCAAAAGATGTACAGTTGATATGGGCATTTCAGATTATACTTGAGTTACTTTTAACAGCTGCTGCTCGAGTTTTCAAACAGCCTTTCACTAGACACGAAGTGACCCATCCACCATCCAACTACTGTCCCGACATCCTGTATCTTGCAACAATGCTCATATTCCAACATTCAAATGAAATTAGTTTTCTCATTTTATTATTCAGCTTAATTATAATTCAAACTCATTACATTTCTATGAACACATAAAAGAAGGTATTGACGGCAAGTTATTACGTATATACAAAGCATATAAAGTATAAAAATGATAATGTGGATTTAGCAAATGGTCCTGAAGTTACTAATAATTCCATCTATTCCAACTGTGTTTACTGTTGTTTGTCTCTGATTGAACTTGAAGGATGTTAAAATGTTTTGAGCATTCGAAGAGAGTAAACTCCCAACAGCAGCAGTCCTGTCTGCCTTCAGGCCACCACTTCCACAGATACAGAAACAAAAATCAAAACATCATTCATCCTCAATTTGCTTAAAATGAGACAGTAGAGGTTGCACTCGCAAAACAACTCATGAAAAAGTTTGTTTGGCAGCAGCATGTGTTTATTAGCACAGAAAGCGTCATCAGTCAGCTCAGATCCGGACTCTTAGTGCCTGTCAGAGCGTTTTAGGACAATTTAGCCGTCATTTAGCTTTTAGTGGAGTTATAATGACACTTACCGATAAAATAGAACACACTGTGCATAATACTGCATTTCTATCAAAAGTTACACCATTTGAGGAAATGGTTTGTCTTTCAATCTAGTTGCTTATATAAAAGCTTGCATAAAAAGTTTGTACAAATTAATTTTTCATAAAAATTTTATGCAGAAGAAGAAGTATTGCCATTATTGCCATACAATGCTTAGGGCAGTGTTATGAATCCATATGCAATTAGCCCTGGATATGACACTTCTCAGCACCAGAGATACAATCATAGGTCTTGAATATAACAGCTGGAGATATGAGCAGAATTGCAGCACCTTGCACAGTTCTTATCAAGCCCATCAGCCCTCCCACACAGTACGTATAGACAATGCCAACAACCAGAGGTTGGCGAAACAGAACATAAGAAACCATTGCGTCTCCCACGTCTGCTCATCCTGCTCCAGTGACTCCTCTGCTCCAGCTGCAGGAGCAGGAAATGCAGCCCTTCAGCACTGCGACTGCACAGCACTGCAGGGCACAGAGGTGTGGCCAGCAGTGCAAATTACGCCCATCAGCAGTCTTTTTCATTGATGGGCCGCAATGCAGAGGACAGGCTAAGAAATGCAACTAGAAGGAAATGAAGACCTGTGTGCAAGTACCTAAGTCACTAAATAACACTTTTATGATTTTGAGGGATAAAGTTTTCAAAACATATTGCAGGTATCTGCAACATGTTTTGAAAACTCTGACGCCCAAAATAACAAAAGTGGTATTTAGTGACTTAGGTACTTCTTACACACAGGTCTTCAAATTCGGAAGTACGAAACTATTCAGAATGGAAAAAGTCGCCTACTTAAACCTTACTCGCATCAGCAAAATATTATGCCTCTATAAACTCACAATAAATATTAAATGAGAGGATGATCCACGGTGCCATGCATATGGATGTTGGCAGCACAAATACACTGGACAGGAATAGACTTCTAGGTCTAAAATAAATGAGATGCAATATAAGAGACATTAAACCTTTAGCTCTGGCAACAAGACCCATCAGCCACAGTAGCCAGAGATGGTGTCTAACTGAGACTTATACCCATCAGACTTAGTGACAGAAGCGTCTCAGTTTGAGAACACCTGCTTCCAGAACTGCTCCACAGTGAAGTTCCTGTTCTTCTCCACCAACAGCCGCAGGGCCCGCGCCTCCAGTTTGGACTGTTTGTAGCTGAGGCCCCAGATCCCCCGAAGAGAGGTCTCGCCCGTGGGGGCACCAGGGAAGCTGAAGCTCCGTGGAGGCGGGCAGCGGAGGTGGCTGGCTTCAGCCTGCCAGGTTTTGGGAGGGAGGCCCTGTAGGGAGGAGAGAAGGGGGCCAGTTAGAGGAAACTGAAGAGAGGAGATCAGGCTGTGTAACAGTGGACAGCACTGATGCCCTGGAAGAAAGCACCGGCTTCAACAACAGATAAATTCAGGCTAAAGAAATGATACACAAGAATTTGCAAGCAAACTAATATAATGGCTGCGTGAAATGTGTGACATTAATTTCCAGGTGGGTCTAATTTTCCTTGGGTCATATTTCAGCTAATAAATTATAAGTCAAGCCCAATGAGAAAATGACCTTAGATGATTTCAAGTAACAAATTAAATGACACTTAATTAATATGATTACTTTTGAAATTACGACCCTCCAAAATTGGTCCCTGATGAAAGGACGTGCATGTAAATGGAAAATTAAATGCAAAAGGAAGGTGCACTTTTTTCCAATGTCAGATATTAATTATCACCAGAAACACTTTTTATTTTAATCGCAGCTTTTCCATGGAAACTTAAGGACCCGCAAATGAGCATTTTGCACAGTGATTTTTTTTCCTATATTGCACCCATTGCAAAGTACCATTGTACTTTAAATTGCTCAACTGAAGAGAAAAATGGAAAATGAAGCTCAAACTTTCATGTATTTAATACATCATGATTTTCTACCAATACAAAAAAAAGAAAAAATACTGGACTAGCCATGGAATGGGCCACATGTTTTAGCAATTTTTGCTTGCTAAATCTCAAACTGTTTCAGATTTCTTGATTGTTTTAGCAGTACTTATGCTTTTACTTTAAGACTGAAACTTAAATAAACTTATGAATTGAGAAAAATAATTCACATTACATCTTCTAATTCAATGAAGTCTGTTGACTATAATGCTGCTTCTGTTTCAGTGTTTCTTTTAGTCAACCATTTGACTAAACTCAGAGTCAGAATCCTTGATGCACACACAGCTTGTACACACTTGCAGTGCAAAAACACAGAATAGCAGAGGTTTGTGGTTGTAGTATAATGAAGAACAGCAAACCTAAAAACAAAATCTTATCTACTCCAAATATGAATCAAATCAAAGACTGGCCAATCAGAACTTCAGCATGTTACAAAAAAGTGATGTTTACAGTCATAAGGGCCATTTTAATCAAGAGGCTATTTCATGCTTCCGATTCTCACGTGACCAAACATTAATTAAAACGTTAGCATAGACTGCATTCCGGGCTGAAATCCAATCATGGGGAGAATGCCGCGATCAGTCAACAGTCAACAGTTAACCCCCCCATCTGTCATCCTCTGAGTGTAGAATGGAAACTTTCTGCTGGTGGTGGGGGCAGAAAGGTGGAGATCGAACGAGCGTAAAGACATCTGGTTGGCGACATGACTCAGGAACAGCTGATTGGGGTTTACAAAACAGTGGAGAGGCTAATGATTGGATCCTGCAGAGGAGTCGGAGACGTAGCTTGAAAAAAAAGAGGGCTGGTAAATGAGGTAGTCCGAACCTGTGCTGAGCTCCATTTCAGCTCATTAACAAGAGAGCAAACACTCGTATTAAATTAGCTACCTTGTGTAGTTTAAATAATACTCTGATGAATTCTGATTCTTTGGAATGAAATAAAATAAATGACTAAATGTAAAATGTCTGATTGACTTATGATCTTGAATATACAGGAACTCAAGCTTTCCATTTCACTCGCGTACCAGCCCACATGCACAAATCTACCACCTAGGGCTGGGCAATATATCGATATTTTATCAATATCGTGATGTGAAGCAAAATATCGTCACAGATTTTGGGTTTCGTAATATCATGATATGAGATAAGTATTGGCTTTTCTAGTTTTAAAAGCTGCATTTCAGTCAATGGTTGCATTTTTCTGCTCTTATAAGACTGTTGTAGCTGTTGCCTGCACCTGCTTGGTCGTTGAAGGTCGTTAAAGGAAGAATACTATTAAATGGTTATCAAAAATATCAATGTGTAAATATTTTGTGAACGCACCAACATTTGTCCGGATAATATCGGCAAAATATTGATATTGAGGTATTCGGTCACAAATATTGAGATATCAGATATTGTCTATATCGCCCAGCCCTACTACCACCTTGTAGGTTTTGATTGTAACCACAATTTTACTTTGCCAGAGTAACAATCAATTAAATTTATTAACTGGATAATCAATACCAATATGTAACTTAAAGCAATTAACAAATGATAAGGACAATGAGAAAATTAGGTTACAATGACATATCAACAATGGCAATAATCTGAGGAATTATTAAGGAGAAAAAAAAAGAATCCAAGCTTTTTTCTGAACACCATTTCCTACAGTAGAATTTCTTGCATAAGAGATTATTAAAGATTAATTCCAAATTAAGAGATTTCTTTTAAGATGCAACTTGATTTTGATTGAAGCTTTAAAAGGCAATACTTGCGTGCAATAAGACAGCATTAGCACAACATAAAAAGCCTTTCACATTCATTGGAAACAGTATTACTTCCAGTAAGCCTAGCAAACCAATTTATGCAAATCTGTGCCATTTCAAAAGCACTTAAAGTTTTGAACCTTCAAAAGATATATTCATGCTTAAATCATCATTTGCATGGATAGAGAATGTTTCACAACATAGATTTATTGTTAATTGAATCACCGTCTCAAATCAACCAGTCTTCCCACCAATTCATAGTTATATAGTGAGTCAATTGTGTGATTCCTAACCAGGCAATGTAAATGAGAAGAGGATGCAAGAATTGTGCACCAAAAGGTGAGGTTACTGCCAAATCCATCACACCTCCAACAGCACATCTGTGTACAAATGGCAGTGATGGAATACAAAGTTCAAAGGGGATACTCAGGCCAGGTCTGTTCATTCCACAACCTTGAGGCACCTGGCTATAGCTTCCTGTATGATCATTTCTCAAAGTCATGATGCATGTAAGTCCATAAAGCAACAATTGCAGAACAAAGAAAAGTGGTTACTGTGCTCTGTAATTAATGCACATTGCCTCTGCTGTAGACACCAAAGTCCTCCTTGTAGACAGCAAACAGCTAATCTGAGTAAAGGTGCCGCTCAGGTAGCAATAGAGCCCAGCTGGCACTGGGCCAGACGGCTATAGCATCCACCCTAAAGCACCATACAGTGGTTCACAAGGAGAAGTGAAATCCTGACCACTGCAGCAGGGCAATGCAGAAAGGAGGGTTCAGCCTGCAGAGTAACCTGTGAGTCACTGCAGGAGGGCGATTTTGCCACTTGATCAAGCACTGAACGCGTCTGTCAGCGGAGTCTTTCATAGTAAAGCCCTGTAGGGCACTGGCAGCAAGGCTGAGCTGGACAGTGGAGCGAGATGGAAGCCGTGGCTAGCTGCACATCGCTCTCCGGAAAACATACACTCATCTGCACTTTCCAACACTTAAAGACCATGTCTCAGCAGTCGCCTGGGTCAACAGATATGAATGTAGACAAAAAGCACAGAAGAAAAAGACTTGGGGATCAACAGTACAAATTTTTTTTTAATTAAAGTGAGCATCAAGTCAAGTAAACTTGTTACCTGTTTTTGTCTGTAGAGGTTCTCCCAGACACGGTTGCAGACCATACACTCAAACACGTCAATGTAGTTGTCCTGCGTGGGATCCTGGACTCCCCACTGACGATTCTTCATCTCAGTTAGCAGACCCTGGTTGGACACCTGGCCCCTCAGCTTCCACTCCAGGTACGCCTCGTATGCCTCGTCGTTTTCATCCAGCTGCCTCAGGTACTGCGCCAGCCTCTCTGGCGGCTCCTCGGGGTCCACTACCACCGCGCTCCTGTTGCTGGGAAGCCAGGCATGGACATTGGGGGCTCCGTAATACACGGGCACCACCCCCAGCTTCAGGGGCCTCCACAGCTTCTCGGTGATGTAGTCGTCGCAGACCGCGTTCTCGAAGGCCAGGATAAACTTGTACTGGGCCAGGATCTTGTGGAACCCTGGATCGTCCATGGAGGTCGAGTCTTGAAGCGAGGCCGGCAGATCCCTGTTGTGCAGGCACGCCCCATACGAATCGACTCGGATGTGCCTCATCAGCTCCCGAACGTACGTGTCACGATCGGAGGGGGGGTCGCAGTCCGACTGCACGTACACCAGTGGGGCCAGGGTCTTGCGCAGACGGTTCTTGTGGGCCAGCGGGACGAGGTGGGCCCGGGAGGTGAGGTGGTCAAGGCTCTCCAAGAACTGTGTGGTGAGGGGAAGGTGAGAGAGCCGGCTGAATGTGGCTGTGTGGTTGAACAGGGTGATGACAGGCGAGTGGAAGAGCTTGTAGTTGTTTTTGGGGGACTCCTCGTGGAACAGACCCCAGTGGTGACCAGCCTTCTTGGGCAGGGGGAGGCTTTCTATGTTGAAGTCTGTGCCTAATGTGACACAAAAATAAACAGAAAGAGATCAAGAGACTTTCATGAAAGATGAAGGGTGATAAAACAGGACATTGAAGCTGTTGGTTCAGGGATAAAACAGGACACTGAAGCTGTTGGTTCAGGGATAAAACAGGACATTGAAGCTGTTGGTTCAGTGATAAAAAAGGACATTGAAGCTTTTGGTTCAGGGATAAAACAGGACATTGAAGCTGTTGGTTCAGTGATAAAACAGGACATTGAAGCTGTTGGTTCAGTGATAAAACAGGACATTGAAGCTGTTGGTTCAGGGATAAAACAGGAAATTGAAGCTGTTGGTTCAGTGATAAAACAGGACATTGAAGCTGTTGGTTCAGGGATAAAACAGGACATTGAAGCTGTTGGTTCAGGGATAGAACAGGAAATTGAAGCTGTTGGTTCAGTGATAAAACAGGACATTGAAGCTGTTGGTTCAGTGATAAAACAGGACATTGAAGCTGTTGGTTCAGTGATAAAACAGGACATTGAAGCTGTTGGTTCAGTGATAAAACAGGACATTGAAGCTGTTGGTTCAGGGATAAAACAGGACATTGAAGCTGTTGGTTCAGGTCCAAGGTGGGTGACAACTGTGAAACCCATTCAACAAAAACATGCATTTTAATGGCTTCAGCATGACAGCAGCTGGAAATTGAGCTGCTTACTAAAAAACAATGAAAAATGACAATAAATGTATGAAATAAAATGGGATAGTTTTATCATAATTAACAGGGCAACCTAAATGTAATAAAATCAAATTAGGAAAGAAAAACTTTATAAAGTAACAGCTAGACAGGAAAATGTAAATAGAGGAAATTTATCACAATTGTAAAAATTCTGCTCTCAACATTTTCCAACAAAGCAGAAGCTAAAGATTCAAAGCATTTCAACACCTAAATGATGTTACTCTGTGGGATAACTTTTATATTTCCATCACCAAAACATCTTTGCAAAAGTTAGTTTAGAGAAAACCCGCTACAGAAATGAGTTCCTAACTCATGGCAGCAAGTTTATTCAGGCATGACAAATACAATACATCACAGCGACTCTGCCCTTAGTTGTTTGCAATCATTTCACAATTCTTTGGACAAACTTCACTGGCAGCTTAACAGACCGACGAAAGGCAATCTCATCACCTCTGATCTGCCTTGTAATCAATTCCAAAATCAAATGTAGTTCTGCCACAAAACTGAAATAGAGATAATGCTGGTCTGCATCCTTAATTACTATTTAATCTCCAGCTATAGATTTTTTTGCAGTCTTGTGAGGTCAGCACATATAGCATAATACAAGGATGAATAATGTCATAGTCAATGTCACTAATGAGTGCCGACCTCCACTAGTAAATGCAACCCCCACACACACACACACATACACACACACACAAAACTTGCTGCATAAATCACCCTCTCTAAAAGCACGAATTGACATCACTTAAATCATTATTTGTCACCAAGCTCTGAAGAATAACATAATATTCGGGTTTATAGTTCAGCATTTTTTCACAAGCAGAAAGTGCAGAGATCAGGGTTCAAAATATTACAGACAAAAAATGTATATCAGCTTACTGCAGCCACACCCTTTCAGTTACTTTCCATAGAGGAGGGCTGCTCTAGGGTCAATGCCCTGGACAACCTGCACAGTAAGTGGAGTGCACTTGTGGTTTCTGGCTCCAAACGAGTGGGGCGGGTTTAATTAGTAAATGTACCTGCATCAAAGAGAGCCTGACCTCGGCAGGAAAAATAGCCTCGGCTGAGAATGTAGAATAGACCCTCTATTCAAGGCACTATGGAGCTCGACAAATGGCTGCACAGAAAGTGCACCGTTTTGTCCACAGACAATGGGGTCGTTCGATATCAGCTCCCCGAGTGGTCACAAAGTGACAACTGACAAGCTCAGATTTTCATGACTTTTTTTAAATTAGAAGAAATCAGGTGGGTAAACAGATTTTTACCAAGGAATTCAGAATATAACATCATAAGCAGTGTGCTTTTTGCCATTTTTCCACTTGTGATCGTCTAAACATGCCACTTTTGCTCATGTACTTTTCTTTTATTTCAGCGGCCACCAAAGGCCTCTGAACGCACTTGGCAGACCCATCATAACTAGGGTTGTCAAAAGTATCAGTACTCAAAAAAGTATCGATACTACACCCCCCCCCCAGCCAACATCACCCCCCCCACTGCTGCATGACGCAAGTAGTGCATAACATAAGAACAGAATATGGCTAGTGCTGCTGCAGGAGGGCCAAAGCAACCAGTTTTGGTTGAAAATGAAAGAGGCAAAAGTGCTGTTTGGAGGTATTTTGCCTTATGAGGCAAACGAACAAGGAAGGCCAAAGGATATGGATAAAGCTGAGTACAAACAGTGCTGCAAAGTGTTTCATCAGTGGTGACGAAGTCAAGTCGAACGTCAAACTTGGCGAAGTATCTCATGGACACCCTGGCCTTTACAACAAACTTCGACAGGTTAGGAAATCTTCAGTTTCAAACTCATTACTGATGTTATCGTGGCCGGTGGCCCGCATTAATGTTGACCTTCTTATTATTATCCGCAGCTGGCAGATAAAGGCTGATGTCACGTTAATGATTAAAGACAACGGTAAAAAAAAAAAAATCAGGCATGCCCAACTATTACGTTAAAGGGATGTTTCACAATTTTGGCAAATTGGCCTATTGCCATAATTCGTATAGTCATATGAGTGGGTACATTACCTTTAGTTATCCATGCCCGTTGTTTTGAGATTCAGGGGGGAGAGACGCGAGCTGCTTCGCAAACATAATGAGTATGATGAATGTGCAGATCACAACTTGTGCACAAGACCGTTTTGGAGCTGTTTGATTGTGTATTTGATAAGTTTTGAGGCAGCGAGGGACCTGCACCAATCACTTTCATTATGTTCGCCAAGCAGCTTGCATCACTCCGCCCCTAAATTTCATAATAGCGGGCACGGATAACTAAAGGTAATGTAAGTGTTGTTATTTATTTATTTATTTATTTTTTGCACTACCTAAGATAACCTGAAACTTGTTATCATTATCATAGTTGCAGTTTCTTTTTGCGCAACCGTTTATTATTACTATTTAACCTGTGGTTCTGTTAATTGTTACATGTTGTAATAGAGGTTATTTTTGCATTCTTCTTGTTGATAAAAATATTTCTATTAAATTTTAGGGTCATTTTTTTAAATCCCTGTGGTATCGAAAATGGTATCGAGTATCGAATTGAAAATTTTAGTATCGTGACAACCCTAACACATTAGTAATATTTAGTTCAAGTATGTGCAAGACAAGAAGCAGAAAGGAATCAAAATGCTTACCTCGTAATTTAAGTGAGTTGAAGATGGTATTTTTTCCAATACATGAAAAATGTACCATTTGGTAGAGCATATGACTATGTTGACAACCACCCAATGTTTTAAAATGTTTACCAATAAAAAATACTTATTGGATCTATGGTCAGCACAATGGTGCAGTGGTTTGTACTGTTGCCTTGAAATGAAAAGGTTCCAAGCTCAAACTCCAGTTGGTAAGGATCTGACTGTCAGGGCTGTACGCTCTCCCCGTGTGCCTGTGGGTTTTCTCTGGCTTCCCCCACCCAGAAAAATGTGCACAATTACAAGCTCCTACCAGTACATCCCTGACCAAAGATCTGCCTTTGGAACTACCATTGTGCGTAGAACTCGGGGTCACAAATGGAAGTTGACCAAAGGTAAATTTAGCACAGATATTCGGAAATATTTCTACACCCAAAGAGTAATTTTGATGTAGAATACCTTGCCTGACCATATTGTTGCGGCAGAGACCTTGGGGGTTTTCAAGCAGGCTTGACTTAAAGCTAGATACCACTGAGTCATTGAGTATCTGAAGGGATATATTCACAATAGTATAAAGAAAGTGGCGAGCATAGTTGGGCTAAACGTTACGTTATTTTACGTTACGTTACGTTTGGTCCATGGGCATTGCGCTGTGGCTGTCCAGTGCTCCAAAATAATTAGCATGGATCAAAAGCAGAGGACCAATTACACCACACAGTTCAATGAACGGTCTTCACCTCTGGGTCATTCCATACAAAACCAACATACTAAGAGTGCAATTTTACCCTAACAATTCTTCGAAATCTACAATTCTGTTCATATTTCATTAAATTGTTCCCTTTGGTAAGAATAGGCTGTATTTCACATTTCAGCTTCATATCTTCACCACAGGCCGAGAAATCAGTGAAGATTTTCAGTGTTTCATCATGAGCCAGACCCATGTTAGAATTTAAACGTAAATAACTTCAGCTCATTCGAACCCATTTGGCTGAGCAATACCTCATTGTAAAGCATTTTTCAAGCTTTTTTAAAAAAAATGGCAGTTTCTTCAACTAACACTTCTTGACAAAAATTCCATTCTTATACAGCTTTCTCTGCCTTCGTGTGCTCCCTGTGAGTTAGTACCTCTGACAGAAAGTTATACCATAAGCTTTGTGAAGATGAGCTGAAATTTGGAATACAGCCTTTTCTTACCATGATAAACATCTTGTCAAATTTCTATCCAAATTAGGCATAGTAAGGGATTATGAGATGGTTGGTTTGGTATGGAATGACCCCTCAGCGGCACTTCTTGTACCATGTTAAAGTGACACTCGGGGTGACACTGACATTTGCAGTGTGATATTGTTCATTTTTTTTGATCAAACACCCACATTTACCCAGGAGATTGCTAAGCAAAAACGTCAGCATTCCCTTTCAATAAAAGAAATATCTGAAATAAAACAAAGTTCAAATATTTTATTAATAAGGACAACCAGCTGTTCATGAAGTGCATTTATCCATCCTCGGTTCCATAGCAAAATCTTCCATGAAAGGTTACAATAGTTAACTTAACATGTAAAGAAAAACATCAAGGGATGTCATATGGAATGTGCCAAAGGCCCACTAATGGTGCTAAATCACAGCATACACTGCCCTCAAAATTACCCTTAAACATCATAAAATATAAGCCCAGTCATGACTGAAACTCCCCTTCAGCCAAAGAAAGTGAAGTAAAGAAAGAATCTCCCCTTCAGTAAAGAAACTATCTCAGTCCAGCCAGCAGTGGCAGAGGATTTTGACACACAGACCATGAGTGCCCTCTGATGTCCAAGTCAGGTAGTTTTCAAGAACACATTGCTGTGCAGGCACTTAAGCGGCCATTTATTCAGAACACCTTCAACTTCGTCAATCTATCCCATTAAGCACATCTCGGGAGGCACCATGCCAGTTTAAAGGTCAGGCCAATTAGCTTGATGGCTGTGAACAGGCCTGTTTGTGTTTCCGCAATTAGCAGTACAGCTAATGGCATTAGATTTGCTTCGTTTATATTGCTCGTAAGCATTACAGCATACCAGTGCATTTGTCACTGGAGGCCGTAAATCGGGCAAAAAGGAGAACATCCTGCTATGATGATTATCCACATATGATAACATACATATTAGCAAAACAGGTTCAAGGTTTGTCCTACCCATTACCTCTGGCCTGACTTCAGAGAGTTTAGCTTCACTTTTGCGACATCAAGAATCACATTCTTCACTACAGCTATAGAGAAAAATCAGTTTTGAATATTAAAAAATTGAGATAAATGGAAAGTAAACCTCAAAAACCAAGTTACACGGACTTAAGGCCCTCATTATATAAGATCACATCACAAGAATATTACTCACCGTAAAACAGAAAAGCCTGAGTAGAGGGGTGGTTGTGATAGGTCTTGTTGACCGTGAAAAAGCACTTGTTTTTCCCACATTCTCCCAGACGTCCCAATTCCCCTGTCAGGGGAGACCACCATACGATGAGGGGGTACTGACTGCCAGGCTCCAAAACTGTCAAGTGTGTTAATGGGCTGCGCTCCAGATAATCCAGTCCATTCCTCAGGGGAAGCTTGTGTCTTTGCACTTTGCCCTCAAAATGGCCAAGCTCCACCACCACCTGAGCAAACGAAGTGTTTTCACAGAGGGGTAATGTTGCTCAGGAGGCCAATTTTGTGAGAATGTGTTCACAATAAATCAACACAAAACAGGTGGGTGACTGCAAAAAAACACAGCTTGCTTGAGATCAAAAGTCTTGTTGAATAACAATAGACGTACACCGATAAGCCACAATATTAAAACTACCTTTGTCATACTGTGCAAGTCCCGCTTGTGCCGCTAAAACGGCTCTGTCAAACTGATGACCATTTGAACCCTGACTCAGAGTTTCACAGCAGTACACTTCCCAGAACACCAAAACTCCCTCCACCAGCTTGTCTTCTCACAGTGCATGCTGGTGCCATCTTTACCCCAGGTAAATAGTGCACAAAAACCTAAGTGATGCACTTGATGCAAAAGAAAAGGGGCCTCTCTGGACCAGGCACATCTTCAACAACTGCCCCAAGGTCCAGTTCCAGTTTTATGCTGTGAACCTAGGTTAGAATGGACACTCTGCTACAAAGCATAACAGGGTAGCATGCATTTGTGTTCTGACGCATTCCTGATGCAGGTGCCAATAAAATTCTCCGCGACATTGGCGACAGTGGCCCTTCTGATTTCACCGAATAAGGTTGCTTCGTGAGGCTATTAGGCCAAATTGTTTGACTATTAGCCTATGTGATGTCATATTTTCAAACCTTTTCAGATAATTTCTAATACATAATAAATTCCCTTAATTCAATAGTTTTTCATTTTATCATTAAGGGAAACACTTATTATTTTTGAACAAAAATACAAGGCTCTTTGTTTCACATGCGCTTTCTCTGTCCTGTCCCCGAAAGCATCTTTCAGTTTCGTAATGACATAAAATGTGGTCAAAATACTTCATTTATTGATCTGCCACTTTCGTGATGAAGGCTTATGCTTGCCTACCATTTCCTACGAAGCACAAATCGTATGCGTTTTATTGACCAATAGGGGTCTTCAGAATGCATTTGAAACATCATGAAATGAACCACACTTCAACACATCTGGCTGGAAAGCTTCAACGCTTCATCTCACCAGCACTACTGGTAGTTTCTCGCCTCTGTTGACTGGGAGCACCCTAGTGGCCTTGCCACTTTGGAGATGCTCATTAACCATTCATATGTCCATAATGATCAGCACATTAAGAGAGTCACTCGGGTCCCATTTTTCCCACATCCAACACACTGACTATGAGAAATGGCAGTTTGCTTGCCATCAAAACCCTGTCTGCAGACCTTGACATGTGCCGTTGTTTTGAGATGATCAATGTTACTTGCTTCCCTTGTGAGTAGTTTTAATGTTTTGGCTCATCGGTGTACATCCTCAAGGTGTTTCTCACTCTTTTAGGATATATTTTACACTGATAGCATAGAGAATCAGAACTCTGTAACATCTGATATTGACAATTCCATATGCAAAGCCTTAGAGTGAACGAATACAGGAATTGCAGAACATGAAATAGCACAGAAATAACCAAAAACTAAATATCAAAGAGTTCAAAAACGCATTCGAGAAATGTGTTGATTTGTAAGCCGAGATGGAGCACAGGGGACTGCAAAAGTAACTACGCGGTTGTTGGTTAGAAAAAATAGTTTGGGAAGAGCAGGTACTACCAGGAGGAGAAGGGAGAGGGAGAAGAGGCTGAATTTTCATCCAGGTATTAGTTCGGGTGCAGAGAAAGGAGAACGGAGATAGAACCTACTGCGTGCCTAAAAACAAAAAAGAAAGAAAGAACGAAAGAAGATCATCATCGGGTTCCTGAAAGTAATAAGGTAAACGTTAGGCTGCAGAATCGCTCACTGAGCGATACACACCAGTCTAAATTAGCTGATTAGGCAACAGATTGCAGCCAACATCAAAGCATCTCGCAGCTATGCCATCTCTCAGCAGTACAATTCTAAATCTAACAGTGCCTTAAGCCAACACACAGCATCTTAGTCTTTTGTTTCATATTAACCAGCAGTGATGTGATTGTACCTGGAGAGTAATGATAAGGAAGAGCGATGCTGAAAGACAGAAACAAAAAATAAAAAGCCTTTTCAGATTAAGTCTTGCCATCTCCCGACCCCACAGCACGAGGGCAGCAATATGCCATAAGTACAGATTACAATCCTACAATTTTCTTGGTCATTGCTGGCTCAATTGTGGGAAGAGAATTCAGAGATTTAGCTAGCACGTCAACCGCTGCTAGCAGCGAGCTGAGCTTGAGCTTGTTTTGAAAAAGCCGTCCTCGATGATACCACCCAAGAAAGGTCCTAGATTCAATCACAAAACACACGCAAAGTATCGATTTGATGCACCTTTCCGAGAAATATTTTTAACCTATCATGCAGCAGGGAGGCACCTAAGGACAGTGCCTGAGATTTTAAAAAGCGTTTCCAAAATAAAACACAAAATGGATTAAAACCTATTTAGCACCGTAGGACCTGATGTAGACATCCGGTTTTGCTTCCGTTTCGCGCTAGCTACGCAGCAAATAGTAAGCTCATCGTCTGGTCTGGAGCAAGGATGTTCCTTATAGGTCCTTGCTCTGGACACGCTAGATGGAGAGAGAAGTGACAACTCAAGAATGGTGGCCATTTTGTTTCCATTGCGCTAAACCAAGCCGTTTTGCATCATGGAAATCGATGGATTTTTTTCGTTCTTTTCTCGGGGGGAAAACGTATTAATTTCGGGGGTTTGACAATTGACCAGCTACCAATGCTGTCAACAAGCACAAGAGGGGAAAATGTTCAGAAAAGATTGCAAGATAAATCGGGAAAAATTCTGCGTGTTGAAACTGCCCTATAATGAGATGGAAACAAAATGGCTTCCTGCTCACATTTGCTGGAACCCTTATGTCGCCTCTCTATCTACATCCATGTGGCTACCTTGCATTCGGAAAGCAGAGTTTCGAGGCATGTGTTTAATACGTCATTACATGTTCAATTTAGGTCATGGGGTATGTCATATCTTAACATCCGAATGACCAGGGGAGTCTTCTTCGGATTTTCTGCCTTGTTAAACGAGTATCTCCACTGCACAGATGTGAGATCAATGTCGTATCTTGACCAAAGAAGGTCACTGTTAATGTTTCATGTATTATCCATCCTTGTGGGAAATAGCGCCGCGCTTCAATTGGAGATGTAAACCACAAATCTTTTTTTTTTTTTTAATCTTGCACGACTATGTACGTTAATGAGACATATTTATGTACTTTATGATTAGGAGAACGCCCCATTGTTTATTCTGGATGTCATCTGGATGACATCTCATTAGGATGTCATCTTTGGGTGGGCATTTTGACTACTTGGCAACAACAGTAATGTTGCTGTTCCTAAAAAGAGGATGTAAACAAGGGCACAGTTACATTTTTTTTTTTTGGGTGGGGGGGGGGGGGGGGGGGGGGGGGGGGGGGGTGAGAAGGGAATACAATTACAGTATCTACAAATTATTGGGGGTCTGGGGCCATTAGCCTGTGAAAAAGAAAGAAATAAGCAGAATATTTTAGATTTCCTAATGAGCATCTGTATGATGAACCAGAGAGAAAAAGTTGTAAGCAAACTTGGATCTTCTGTTGGCTACAATAATGTACAATAATGTGCACACTTGTACGTGTGTGTGTGTGTGTGTGTGTGTGTGTGTGTACATACACTGGCTGAATAAGTAAAATAAGTTACATTTTTTGAAGAGAACATGAATGGCCAGGCAAAACACATTTCTTTTATTTCTTATTGGATTCATATCTGACTGTTGGTCATGCAAAATGGCACAATCATAAAATAATGAAATTAGAAAAAAGGTCGCACTTTGCATAAACACATTTATTGTAACAAGCGTCTCAGCACAAACGCGTTTCGGCATAGTGCCTTCTTTAGTGTGCTTAAAGACATAGTCATTCCACAGGTTATATACCCACGACAATGCACTGACACACCCTCATCGATTAAGTGATAGTGCAATTATGTAAATTACATGAAAATTACCAATAAATGCAATCATACCAGCACGCATAATTTGGAGTCATAGTAGCACTTCGCATATAGCTAAGACAGATATGCAAAATCATACTAAAAAGCATACTATAAAAAGCAGGTAAGGGACAGATTCTCATTCATCCCATTAGGTGCAACCGTATTCAAGGAAAAAATACACCAGGCCTCCCTCTGCAGTAGGCGGTTCTCACGATATCCGCCTCTAGGGGACTGCTTCACTTTTTCTAAGCCCATAAATTTAAGAGAATTAGCATCATGGCTCGCTGAATTAAAATGTCAAGCGACAGAGGATTTTTCGTAATTTCTCCTGATTGCATATTTATGTTCACATATTCTGGTTTTAAGTTGGCGTAAAAATGGCCACTTCGAACTTAGAAGAAACATGCAGCAAGCAAACCATGTAAACTCAACTGTGAAACTATGCAAGATTACTAATATAACATAAGATCCAGATAAAAGAATGAACAATAATCAAAGGTATTAACGTAATACAAAGGTATTTTAATTAAACCGTTCACAGCAGCTAGCTACAAATAGGTAGTGCAGAGACAA
Source organism: Gymnothorax reevesii (assembly GCA_029721435.1). Classification (NCBI taxonomy): domain Eukaryota; kingdom Metazoa; phylum Chordata; class Actinopteri; order Anguilliformes; family Muraenidae; genus Gymnothorax; species Gymnothorax reevesii. Next base: position 55,841,851 of record CM056583.1, on the reverse strand, counting down.
ACTGAAGAACTATTGTAGTTCGGCTATAAGAGGAGCATTGATTATGCCCGCCCAAGGCGTAAAAACAGCAAATTGAAAAGCATGCAATCTGTTATAGTCCAGTGAAAAAATTACAGAAAAGTAAGAATGCTCAAAAATAGTTTAAACGTAGATTCCCCCCTCCCCCCCTCCCCACCAGAGTTTTCAGTGGATTTGCAGATAATTACTCTAGGTGGGCAAGGCTTATCTTATGATGGGCTGGGCACACCTCAGCCCTCTCTTAGATGCACCCCTGTATATTAGAAGGTAAGTGAACAGTCAGTTCACGTTGCCAATGTATTGTATTTGGGAGAAATGGGCAGGTGTAAAGACCTGAGCAACTTTCACTGGGGCCAAATTGTTATGGCCTAATAACTAGCTTTGTGCATCTCCGTAATGGCCAGACTTTTAGGATGCTCCCAGACAACAGGGGAGACTGCCTTCAAAAAGAGATCTAAGAAGGGACAAACCAGGAATCGGATACAGGGTGTTAGGCACCCAACGCACATGCATGCGAAAGGGCTCTCAAGGCTATCCTGTCTACTCTGAACGGACAGAAGGGCTCCTGTGGTCAGACAAGTTATGGTACATTGCTTTAATGTCCATCCTTTTCGTCAACATTGAATTTGCATATTAAGAAGAAGCTCAGAAATTCTGAAATATTTATTTAAAATAGAAACATAAATTCAGACTGCAAGTCATACCAGAATTTTTCCTGGGTTGAATTGAATGACTATTTTTTGTTTAAAAACATCTTCTTGTTTAATTTTTTTAAACGGCGGATCAGTTACCGCTGGTTTGCAGATTTAACGAGGCAATTTTCCTTTTGCCCATCAGGATGGGTTTTTACTTTTGTTTTTATATTCTTACTGAACCCTTGATGAACTCTTTATTATCTCTTTTGGCTGATTAATTATACCAAACCTAAATATGCGCTTGTACCGCAGAGGGATTTGGAATTGATTTTCCTTCAAGCAATGTTTTCGGTGACCTTTTCACCACCTTATTTATAACTCCCTAGACTTTTAAGGGTCATCTGTGTCAAACAGCTTATGGGTCGTGACATATAGTATCTATCACCAGCAGGAGGTTAGAGAGAAAATTGACATTCGACCTGTCTCACGTGCAGATCTCTGCTCAAAATCGGGGAAGTAATTTGGTGCTGAGTTTTATTGGTTAATGCTGAATGCAAAAAAATGAACGCACAATATACCATATCAATTCCAAAAGAACTGGGACAGTACTTAAATGCAAATGTAAACTGAAATAACTGATTTGAATTCTCTTTTACCTAAATTTACAGCTGAAAATTGCACAAAGAATAATATTAAAATTTTCACTTTATCAACTGTACAGATTTTACTTCATACTCGCAAATTCTTAAATTGATCCTCACAACACATAGTTAAAAACAAAACAATTGAGACGGGAGTGGAAAGACTGGAATTAAAGTGGAATCTTCAGAGAAACAACCGTTTGTAACATTCCACGGGTTAGCAGATGAATAGGTAACAGATTATTCAATTATTATTTGGTATAAAAGCAGTCACAAAAGACAAGTGTCCCAACCCTTGTGTGAGTGCCTTTTGTGTCTCTTTCTTCTCAGCAATTTGCATGTCTATCAGAATGACTGCTTTTGATAGGTTTACATCTTGCGTGTTTGTCACTCTTCGGCTATGTCTTATTTCTTGTTTATTTCTTAATGACCATGTGACATATATTTAAGCTCCCTGCTTTGTGTTGCAAGTTGCTGGATTGTCAATTTCCTTTTGAGCTTAAAACCAGTCAGTATTTCTTGTAGAGACCATTTGTCTTTGTCAAGTGTAGTGTGCTTTACTGACAGCTATACCTGGAAGCTTTCAACTTTACTTACAGTAGTTAACTGGAACAAGCATCCAAGCCTACTCAGGGTTCGGGTTTGGGACCGCATTCAAATTAACCCAGCTTTAGTCAATTCACAGTCCAGATTAGTATGAAAAAGCTCCCAAGCTTAATCAGGGTCCAGGATTGGCCCCAGATTCTTGGTAACCCTATTAAGTATGTTCCCCTATCCAATTTGTTGGGAACAAGCTCCCAATCCTTCTATGGTCATCAGGATTGGAACCAAGTTCTCTCTAAGTTACTCCATCCTCCTGTGGGACAGTTCAGCATCACCCACAACATCTGTCCTGAGCTGTGCTCTTTTTACGGGATTCCCTCCCCACCTCTTCTTCTGGGTTTCCATCCTCAAATTACTGTATAAGCTGTTAATTAAAACTCCAACTGGATTGTACTCTGCCTCCGGACTTGATTCCTGGTCTGGAACATGACAGTACAATCCAGCTAAGAGATGGAATCAGCTGAAATGTTAAGCTCAGTTGACGCCCTGAGGTAGCAAGGCATGCAGGGGAGTCTGCAAGAGGATAAGTCCAACAGCTTCATGAGTCCATTGGGGCACTCTCCAATCAACTCGTGCCTGTAACAGAAATTTCACAGGACTCCGCCACCTCACTCAAGCAGCCAGCACTCTCCTGCAGCAAGCCCTCTCTCAGATGCTAGCCATTTGGTAGCCCAACCTGGCAGTTTTGGACTCCTACAGCGGCAATCCCACCACCTGTCACAATTTCTTGGCTCAGCCTTGAAGATGTTGTTCCAGGCTGCATTTGTTATCATGCCTCTCCGGATTTGTCAGGGACTGGGCTGCCTTCTGCTGGGAGGCAGGTTATCCTGCAGTGCCTTAGTTTACTATCTTTGCTGCTGAGATGAAGGTGTTCGACTAGTCCCTCCCCAACCATGCTGCTGCTCAAAAACTGCTCTAGCTGCATCAGCGCAACCTAATGATGTCGGATAACTCCATCAACTTCCGCACCTTTGCTGTCTCCACATGCGGGGTTGCCAAGGTGTTGTACAATGTTTACTTGTTTGGCTTAGCAGACTCAATTTAGAATGAGTTGACCATCGGCTTCACAAGCTGCCCCCCAAAGAACGGCTGAGCCGCATAATCTCTGCCTGTTTTGCCGCAGTATCACCCATGCCATTGCTGAATGCTGGGTGCTGCTGTCTCATCTACCCATCCCCTCCTTTCTGTTTGCCTGACCTGGCACCCAGGTCAATAATTTAATCGACCCTGGTGCTGATGGGAACTTTATCCATCCTGGTCTTGTCCACTGCCTGAGGGTCCCTACTGTGCCACTGCCAGCTGATCTTCTATTTGAGAGTTTGACAGGGATTACCTTTCCTGACATCACTGAGGTAACTCAACAGAGGCCCACACTGATCTTGTGGTAACCGTGCTGAAGAGTTGGCATTCCTAATCATGGAGTCACCGCTTGCTCAGGGGGTGTTAGCAAGGCCCTGGCTTGAACATCACAACCCTCGTGTGGACTGGCCTTTGGTATTAATATTGGAATGGAGTTTGTCCTGTTCACAGTCCTGTCTTTGCACAGCCTTCAGCCCAGCAGCCCCTCCTTCCTCCAACCATCAGTTGGACTGCCAGACCTGAAGGGCGTTCCCCATCTATCAGTACCTTCGCATGGCATTCAGAAAAGCCAGAGCAATGTCACTTCCACCCCACAGACTCTATGATTGTGCCATTGACTTACTGCCCGGAGCATCACCTCCGGAGGTTGGCTCTCTCACTAACCAGGGGTCCCAAGTTATGGGGGAGTATATAAGTTAGTCCCCAACTTCTGGAATAATTTGTATTTCCTCATCACTAGCTGGAGCTGGTTTCTTCTTTTTGGCCAAGAAAGATGGGTCGCCACATTCCTGCATTGACCACCAGGGTCTAAATGCAATTACAAAATGAAATCGTCATCCTTTGCCTTTAATGGATTCAGCATTCTCAGATCTTCACGGCTGCCACTTCTTACCCAAACAAACTGGAAGGAGATGAGTGGAAGATAGCATTTAACAACCGCCTGGATCATTACGAATACTTGGTAATACCGTTCAAGCTTGCTAACGTCCCCACTCTGTTCCAGAATCCCATAAATGATGTCCTCCGAGACACAGACTCCCGGTTTGACTATGTCTACCTAGAAGATACACTGGTCTTCTCGCAAACACTCAAGGCTCATTCTCCTCATGTTTGCTTAGTCATTCAAAGGCTCCTGCAGAACCAAACATATCTGATGCCAGAGAAATGCGAATTGCATTGTACTCCTGTCTCCTTCCTGAGATTTGTGGTGATGCAGGAAGCCCTGTGGATGGATCGCCAGAAGGCACAGGCTGTACTGGATTAGCAAAAGTCAAAAGAATGCAAGGAGTTACAAATATTCCTTGGGTTGGCCAATTTTTACCACCAATTTATCCGATGATACTCCACTGTTGCTGGTCCCCTTAAACAAGCTGACACCCATAAAATTCCCCTTCACCTGGACCCCTCCTGTGCTCTCCTACTTTAACAATCTTATGAGGCTTTCTTATTATGTAAAGAAAGAAAAAACTTAATTCATCCATCAGTTTTCTTGTTATATGGTCTTTTTTTATCAAATTTTGTATGACTTGGATAAATTTGTATTATCAACCCCTGCTTTTCTCTTTTCTGATGCCCCTCGGTCTCAAGATTCTGTGTTAGTAACCCTCCCTCTCAACATTCTGTATAAGTAACCCCTCCCTCTCAAGACTTTCTGTAAGTACAAAATCATTGATAGGAAAATTAAAGCTGACCTCCCTATGAGGGGAGGGTGCTGGCAGGAAGAAAAAAAAAAACAATCATAAAAAGCCATTTACCCCTGCTTTCATCCTCAAGCCTCCCGATCCCCAGCACCAGTTCATCATATAGGCACTGGAGCTGTCCTCTTGCAGGGAGCTGATGATGCTGAATTACATTCTTGTGCCTATTTTTCTTGTTGGTAGTCTCCTGCAGGGAGGAACTATTCCATCAGTGACTGGGAGCTGTTTGCATTGAAGGTGGCCTTTAAGCAGTGGAGGCATTGGCGAGAGGGGTTCCGGTTTCCCTTTTTTGTCTGGATGGACCACTGCAACCTGGAGTTTCTCTCTACATTTAAGAAGTCGAACCCCAGGCAAGCGCGTTTTACCCTCCTCTTTTCAAGATTCAATTTCATCTTAAAGTACCAACTCGGTACGAAACACATTAAGACTGACTTCTTATCATGACTATACCCTTCCAAGCCCAAAGAACCTCCTGATACCCTTCTCCTGGATAACTGTTTCCTGGCTTTCACCAAGCCGCAGGTTGAGAGTGAGGTCAAAGAGGTGTTGCAGTCCTGTCCCTCTCCATCGCACTATTCCCCTAACCGACTCTTCACTCCCGAGAGAGTGAGAAGCAAGTCCCAACCTGGGGCCATGCCTCTCAGCTAGCATGCCATCTCAGTCTCTCTCACAGCCTCACCCTGGTTCCTTAGCCCTTCCGGTGGCATTCCATCATCCAGATACCCAGTCATTCATCGCCGCCTGCATGATGTGCGTCTGCTCCAAATCAAGTAACTAACGACCCTGGTTCCCAACCAACAGTAGGCATGCATTTCCTTGGATTTTGTCACAGGGCTACTTCAACTAGATGGGAAAATGGTCATTCTTACAATCTTTTAGCATTTCTCAAAATCAACCCACTTGGCCAAGCTGCCTACTGCCAGGTCTTCAGCCGTTTCTGGAAGGCCCTCTGCACCCAGCTTAAATTGGTGCATTTGTGCAATTATAAAATTGGTTAAAAATTATTAAAAAATTGTAATTTACAAAAACAAAATTTTGGTTTAGATTGTGGCACCTGGAGTGGATGTAAAATTGATTTAGTTACTGTCATTAACAGAGCTCAAATGTGTTTTTATCCCTGAAAATTTTATGTGGCTATTTCCTGTACTTATGACATTATGAGGGCTCAAAAATACTATGTGAAATTTTGCCCCATGTCTTAGTGCTCTGAAGGCCCGAAACTCTAAAAATATTCATTGTATATTGGTGAAAATTTGCACGGCTTTATTAAATTTAATAAAGTTATTGTACCAAAAATCAGCTGATTATGAGGAAGTTAGTTGGGTGACACTGGTAGATTTTTCATGGAATGACCCCGGTGTGTTCAACTGTTGGGTTTCAGAGCACAGGAAAGCAGGTGCTTTGGGTTAGGGTGAGGTTTTTTGGCTTCTTCCTGAAAGTGAGCTATTGGATGTTTGACGTCACATTTAACGGGAAAATCACTGATTCCATGAATGTTTTGATCTGGATGTTTTACCCATTTGTGAACTTTGGTTCAAGGGAGGGCCACTAGGCATCATTGCATTTTTATACCATCAAGTATAGTGCTACTTTTTAGAACTACATATTGTTTGAGATTTTGGGTGTTTAGCTTTCGAATTTCATAGGCCATTTTACGATGGAAATTGACAGCAAGAAAATTTGAGTCATTATGCAGTCCCATAGGATTGTTCAGATTTTTCAAAATATGTTGAAATCAATGTACTTACCTTGGCAGCGGTGCAGAGATAAGAACCTGTTATATAGTCTTTACTCAGCAAAACAAGCAAGCTTGGACAAACATCACTCAATCAACTTTGATACAGAAGTTGCAAGTTTTTGTGAATTTCACTGGAATTAGCTCTTTTACTTATGATGCAGCGCTGTCGATTGTACAGTAGCCCTTCACAAACAAACAAAATACATGCATCTACTGGCTATTATGTGCTGATCTAACAGAACAGTACATGTTTTAGCCTACCATCCCTCACTCCAATGTAACTGGAAAATCAAATTCTATTAGATGACACAGGCAGTCAATGGTCTTAAACTTCCAAAAGACGGATGTGCGGGTAGCCAAAGGATTAATTTTAATGAGGGGGAATTTTTTCTGTGATTTCTGACAATTGGGGATTTTGTTAGTGAAACTGAAGTTTTGGAAGTGACTTTTCTGCACACACAGTTGTACAATCGCACAGCAGTGCTGGGAACTGGAAGGGTACATTGGAGCAAAAATTTTGCTATAGATGGGGAGAAAGACTTGAAAGAAGGAAGTAGTAAAACTATGGTGAAAGGAAATGTAATCACTGCAAATAAAGGGAAATTTGGTCTCTTTTGGTATTTATTATTCAGTTTGCCTTGTCTTAAAATGACCAAAAACATTTTTTTTTCATTTGAAGTTCATATTTCATAGTTGTTAATCATGGTGAGGAGGCTATATAAAATGTTTACATCAGTCTCGTGGCACTGAATGTTTGTATGTTTGCAGTTTCATATTAATATTATTCTTTTTTGGCCCATTGCACTCCAGTTACACTCAAAATTATGGAGCCAAGATTTTTTATTGCATTAGTATCTAAGAAGGGTAGGAATCAAGGCTGCCAGCTTTTGCTTTCCCTTGTCACAGTCATCTGAATCATGGCAGGCTTTGTTCTGACCTGCAGGACGGAAAAGCCAGATGGAATGTTGGATGATATAAAGGCCATTTTCATGCCGGCCAAACAAAATTATTAAAATGGCAGTTAAACAGAACTAAGGACTTATTCCTTTTGTCGAGTACAGGCTTCCCCAGTGAATAATTTCTTGTATAAAGCCACGCGGCAGTTTGTTGTTTTTAGAAATTTAGTTTGCTTTCGTGAAGACAAATATGTTTTATTTACGATCTACTGTAAAGCACATTGGTTCACCTGGGGGTGATTGTCAAGGGCTGTATAAATAAATAAAGTGAAGTAAAATATTTTTCAGGGGATTTTACATTTAATATTCTGGCCGTTGCCTCGGGCCAACCTGCAATATGCCTGTGAGGAGTTCATGAGAGGGGAAGACAGGTGCATGCTCTAGTCAAAATTCATTATATACTTGACAGCAGTCAGTTTCCTTTGCAATGGAACACAGTGACTCCGGTAGAGGAAGTTCGCTGATGACAACTGCTTACCTGTATATATCTGAATATAGGAGACACAAATATACCCTTAGCCCAGCAAACTCTTGACAACTAGTGCCAGAACGGAATGATTGCTGCTGGCAGTGTATTGTTACTTAAAGCCTTCTGTGTATCTGATATCAAAATGAAGACACTACGAATTTGGGTATCATACCCGGTTCTCAGAATTCATGCCATGGGTATGTCTGATGAGGATAATGGAAAGCACGTTGGTCAAGGTAAATCAAAACCAATAGAAAAGTAGCTGTGAGATGTGTTGTTGGCAGTTTAATCAATAAATAGAAATGTGTGTGTGTTTCTATTTGTGTGCGTGTGCGTGCCTGCGTATGTTTTTGTGTGTATGCGGTCCATGTTCACCTTCACTAAATTCCAGATTTCTCTATCCTCATGGGGACTATTCAGATCCCCACGAGAAAATTGAGCTATTTTAGGGTCAAGCGTTACGGCTAGGGTTGGGACAAGGTTTGGTACATACTGTTCAGGGTAAAGGTCAGGGAAAGGGGTTAGGGAATGAATGCAAATCTATGGAATGTCCCCACCAAACATGAAAATCCAATGTATGTATGTGTGTGTGTGGGGGGTCCTGGTTTACCTAATCTTTTGGGGACAAAATGTCCCCATAAGTAATGCAATACCAGATTTCTTCATCCTTATGGGAACTTTTTCAGGTCCCCATGGTGGAAATTGAGCTGTTTAAGGGTTAGGGGTTAAGGTTAGGGTTGGGATAGGTTAGGGTTAAGTATGTAGTGTTGAGGGTTAAGGTCAGGAAGAGGGGTCAAGGAATGAATTCAAGTCTCTGGAATGTCCCCACAAGACAAGAAAACCCAACATGTGTGTGCGTGTGTGTGTGTGTGTGTGTGTTTGTGTGACTGTGTATATGTGCATCTGTGGGAGGTACAGTATGATAAAACCTTAGACACTACATCATGAAGATAGCACAGGCATGAAAGGGTATAATGACTATTTCAATTATTATGCTCTTGCAGTGCATTCCCTGCCGGAATTGAAATTTCAAAAAATTATTTCTCAAAAACTATCTGATAAATTTTTCGGAATCTGGCAATCAACTCAGCTTGGTACACTTTATGTACAGGGCAAGTGCCATTTTGATTGACCGATAGAAGTGTCTCTAATGGGGCACTGTACTGGAACATTGGGTCTTGCAGAGTCCTTCAAACAGGAAGACTTATGGTGTCAAACAAAATAGTGAAGTCCAAAAATATAAATATGGCAGTGGCGCTTCAAGACCTGCAAGAGCGACTAGGCAGCGTACACCAGGTGACCAACCATCCCCCACCCAGATTGAAAGTTCAGGTATGACTGCTGCGGAAAAGAAAGCAGACATCTTTAGTTTTCAGTGAACCAGTCTCTTTGAAATGCTTGATGGTGTTTCTTAGAGTGCCAAGACACCATTTAATGTCTTCAGCATCATGCAAGACCACCATGCGACTACAAACAATCGCTGAGAGCTCCGTCCGTCGTGCCACCTTTTTTAACACTGCAGCACTGCTCATAGGTCATGTCATCTTATATACTGGAACAACTGACCATCAGAGGTAATTTAGCAGGAAAATGTTGCCTCAAACAAGTTAAAACAATTTTTTTAGCGTCAATAACAATGGAATGAGCCTAAAAATGCATTTAGGCAATACAAGAGCCAAAAAATAAAATTTCCTGCACCTTTCAATTGTTATTAAAAATAGTTGTTTTCAGTTCTTTATTACTCATATTTTTACATACTAATTGCCTAAAGTAGCATTTTCAATACATTTTCACAAAAAATTATAAAGAGAAGAATTATATTAGGACCCCTTTCAGACAAAAGTGGTGGTATATAATCATCACTGCACAATACTGTACAACATGTGCGTGTATTTATGTATATACAAATATATATATATTTGTATATATGTGTGTATGTTTGTGTGTTTGTGTTTGTCTTTTCATAATACTGGGTAACAAACTTGTGACCGTGAAACAAGCAAGAAAATGCTGATTCATGTTGAACTTCAAAAGTCGTCATCACTGCTTACGGGTAACGTAAAATTTACAATTCATTCATGTGATATTTTATGGGACAGAGTTATTCTGAAGCATACCTTACATCACAATGGATTACAGTAGACAAGAAATGGGTGCGAATGAAACCGTCACCTCATGGTAAGAAATTGCGCTATAATCCTAAAATATGAAATTAATAACGCAAATTATATGGAGCAGTCATGAAAACTGCCGTCTGTAACGTCTTACCTTGTGGGAGGATGGCCAATTCCTGAAATATGATCAAAAGTATGGATGGATTCAGCCAACTTTTTATCATATTTCCCTTTTCACTTAATGTTCATTACTGCATACAAATTTGTGGACACAAAAGGTATGGTCCTGGAAATCAGCCGTCTCGCAGCCGCACACTGGAAAACTTTCATTTCCGATAAAATGCATGCACAGGGTCATTCCATAGGACATGAAAGATCAATAAATTGATTCCTACAATCAAAGAAAAAAATCAAAATTCGTCTTTGGTAATGGTCATGATTTACTGGACACTACATGATTTTTAGCATTTGAGTGAACATTTTTCAAAATAGACGGAACTTATCGGTCAAGAAGTTGGTTTATCGACATGAGGAAAGACAGTTCTTCCGTGGAGTGGCAGTTCATTAGAGCAGCGCCACTCGCTCAAGACCTGCCTGCCATGGTAACAGTCGTTACCGCAGTGGACACGTTGGGCAAAGACCGTAACCCTATAATTTCAGTCTGATATCGTCCCATTGTTATGGCCCCAATTTGTTATTACATTTAAAACAACAGCAACAGCAAGGGATGACACACACAGTTTTAAAAACCTCAACACATTTAATTAACAAACAAAGACTAAACTACTATTTACAACTACAGACCAAGATTGAATAAAAAAAAAAACAGAAATATTTACAGTCCCTTTGGTGGGTTTCCTGGTGATGTGCTGGGTGAGGAAGAAGGCTCAAACATAGGCAAAAATCCACAAAAGAAACTTCACAGGTCTTGAACAGAAATGACAGGTCTGGTCACACGTATCCTTCTTCTTGCAATTTCTCCTACTACTTTACTGTCTCAATTCTTTTCCTTATATACTCTTTTGCAGACCCCACCCACATTTAGACCTCTTTTTTTTTAATTTTCTGAGACTTGCCCCAGACATGTCCAGGACATGTCTAAACATGACTCCAGTCTGAGCTTAACAAAAAAAAGGTAAATACTGCCATCTAGTGGCCTATATTCACATTACACCTCCATTCCAAAAGGGAAAAATTTTGACTCATAAAGGCAAAATTTTTCTTTTCAATACAAAATGGTTAAGTGAACACTTGTCTATATATACATATCATACAATATTCAAACACATGATATATATATACACATTCAAACACGGGATAAGCAATCAGCAATTACATTGTCTGTACCCTTCACATGCTTAATTTCCAAGTCAAACTCCTGTAAAATCAGACTCCAATTCAACAATCTCCGATTCTTGTTTTTCATCTTACTCAAAAACATTAACGGATTGTGGTCAGTGTACACAATCATTGGCTTTTGTCCTGTACAAACATAAACCTCAAAGTGTTGTAAAGAAAGGACCAGAGCCAACAGTTCCTTCTCTATTGTGGAATAGTTCCTTTGGTGGCGATTGAACTTCCTGGAGAAGTATGCCACGGGATGCTCAATGTCATCAGAGTCACTTCTCTGTAGGAGCACAGATCCACAAGCTTGGTCGCTAGCATCGACCGCGATGGAGAACGGTTTGTTGAAGTCAGGAGATTTGAGCACGGGGAAGTGACACAGCAGAGACTTCAGGTGATCGAAAGGTGAACTTTACGCCTTTCTTCAGTTGGTTAGTTAGACTGAGAGCAATCTCAGCAAAGTTCTTGCAGAACTTGCGGTAGTACCCGATCATTCCAAGGAAGCGGCGCAAAGCTTTTTTGTTGTCAGGAACTGGAAAGTCCATGATGGCTTGGACTTTAGCATTTATGGGCGCCACCTTACCCTGGCCTATGACGTAGCCAAGATAGGTGACAGTAGCACAACCAAAGTCACTCTTGCTCAGGTTAACAGTCAGGTTAGCCTGGGTCAGGCGCTGGAACAACGTCTCTACATCTTTTAGATGTTCTTCCCAGGAGTCACTCCATGTGATCAGGTCATCGATGTACGCACCCGTGTGTGGCAATCCGGCGATTGTAGACTGTATCATCCTTTGGAACGTGGCTGGGGCATTTTTCATGCCAAAGGGTAGGACTTCATACTGGTACAATCCAGATGGTGTGGCAAAAGCAGAGATGCTCTTGGCCCTCTCAGTTAAAGGCACACACCAATAACCCTTCAATAAATCAATCTTGGTCAGAAACTTTGCTTGCCCTACACTATCAATACAATCATCAATCCTAGGTATTGGAAACACATCAGTTCTAGTTACAGCATTGACTTTGCGATAATCTGTACAGAATCTAGTACTTCCATCAAGTTTTGGAACTAGCACACAGGGTGAACTCCAATCGGAGTTGGAGGGTCTGATAATATCATGTTTTAACATATACTCAACCTCTTTCTCAGCAATCTTTCTCTTTTCAGGATTCATCCGGTATGGATGCTGTTTTATTGGTTTGGCATCACCAACATCTACATCATGAGAGGCTATAGTAACTCTCTTTGGAACATCAGGAAACAAATCCTCATATTTCTTGATCAACCTTTCAAACTGATCTCTCTGTGAGGGTTCTAAGTGCTGGAGTTTTACATCAAGATTTTGCAACACTTCAGAATTTGACAATTTACATGAAAGAACTTCAGCTTTAATTCTAGGTTCATCATCTTGAAACTCCACCTCATCTCCACACGTTTTGACCATAGGAGAATCTGAAGTGACAGCAGCAACCCTAGCATTTCTGTCATGATAAGGCTTCAGCATGTTAATGTGACACAATTGTTTTGGTTTTCTCCTATCTGGAGTCTTCACAATGTAATTGAGATCATTGAGTTTTGTCAGAATTTCATAAGGACCATGAAATCTAGCCTGCAATGGATTGGACTGCAAGGGAAACAACACAAGGACCTTTTCTCCTGGTTTAAACTCACGGCTTCTAGCCTTATGATCATACCAAGTTTTCATTTTTCCCTGACTTGATTTCAAGTTCTCTTTGGCAAGGTCACAAGCTGCACGCAATCTTTCCTTGAACTTGCTAACATAGTCTAACAGACTGATATGCGGCTCTTTCTCTTGCCATTGTTCACTCAATAATAGCAAAGGTCCTCTCACTTCATGACCAAACACTAGCTCAAATGGACTGAATCCAGTAGACTCCTGCACTGCTTCTCTAGCTGCAAACAACAGCAAATGAACCCCTTCATCCCAGTCTTTCTCATGGTCATAACAATAAGTCCTCATCATTGTCTTGAGAGTGGAATGAAACCGCTCTAAGGCACCCTGACTTTCTGGATGATAGGCACTAGAAAGAATCTGCTTTGCACCTAGTTCATACACAACCTGCTGAAACAATCCTGAAGTGAAATTGCTACCCTGGTCTGACTGAATTTCCCTGGGAAGGCCAAACAACGTGAAGAACTTTATCAAAGCCTTCGAGATTGCAGTTGCCTTGATGTTACCAAGAGGTATGGCTTCGGGGAATCTGGTAGATGGACACATGATTGTCAACAAGTACTGATTTCCAGATCTAGTCTTGGGTAATGGACCAACGCAATCAACAATGACCCTAGAGAATGGCTCCCCAAATGTTGGGATAGGCTGCAATGGAGCAACAGGTGGGTCTAACTGGTGTTTTCCAACTACCTGACAAGTGTGACCGGTTTTGCAAAAGTTGGAAACGTCTTTCCGAAGCCCAGGCCAAAAGAAGTGTTTCATGATCTTATCAACAGTCTTGTTAACACCAAGATGACCTCCTAAAGGTAAACTATGAGCCATTGTTAAGATCTCATTCCTATAGACCTTCGAAACAACAATTTGCCTGACCACTGCCCAATCTGCATTGGCAGGGATATCAGGAGGGCGCCACTTCCACATCAACACACCATCCTTGAGATAATACCCAACTGGAACTGCGTCTATTTCTTTATCAGGAAGGGCTCTCCTCTTTAGTACACAAATTTCAGGATCATTAGTTTGCTCCTCAATCAACCGCTTTCTGGACAGAGACAAGTCTCCAGACACATCAAAATCACCAGACCCATTCTGCTGGCTGAATAGAGAACTGATAAAAGTATCTGATAAGTCCTCAAACGGAGAAACCATAGTAGGCCAATCAGAGTCATGAGGCGAACCACCTGAGTCCTGACTATTCAATGTGCTGGACGGCACCACAACATCTTCTTCTTTAGCCTTCTTGGCCATAGCACGAGTCACTGCGCAAGAAGGATACAGAGATGGGTCCTCATCCCCATCTTCAGTGCTCCGCTGTGAAGTAAGATGTACAGGGGGAACTACTTTGCCCCCAGCCAGGTCATTGCCTAGCAACAGAGAAACACCCTTTATAGGTAGACTTGACATAAGTCCCACCTTTACCTGTCCTGTAACTAAATCTGACTTCAAGAATATAGAGCGCAGGGGTACAGATACAGTCCTCCCTTCAATACCTTGTACAAGTATGAAATCCCCTGAAGCGGTCTCATCACGTAACTCCAAAGAGTCCATCAACAAAAGTGACTGAGAAGCTCCGGTATCCCTTAGGATATATATGGGGACAGGAGTAGTATGCTCATTCAGAGCCACAAATCCCTCTGACACAAATGGAAGAAATTCCTCCCTCACGAAGTCAGCTGTATCAGGCTTTTCATCCCCACAAGAAGCAGGCAATTTAGCAGATTGGTTATCTACTACAGGGGTTTCTAACCTTGTTTTCACAAAGGCATTTGGTTTGGTATCCTTTTCTTTTTCTTTCTTAGCTTTAAGGAACCAACAGTTAGTTGTAACATGACCAGATTTCTTGCAATAACTGCAAACTAGACCACTTTTGTCACTGTCAGCTTTTACACTTTGATCAGACCTGTTACTGGATTTCTGAGCACCATCACCAGATTTGTCTTTGTCTTTGGGTGAGGAATCTTGGGTATCACCATAACCCTTTTTCTGAAATTGGGACCATCTATTCTTACTGCTAGACTGAAATTTGGACTTATGTGTGAGAACATATTCATCTGCAAATTTGGCAGCTGATTGCAAATTCAGTGCTTGCTTCTCATTAAGGTAGGTCTTAACATCATCCTTAACACAGTTCTTGAATTCTTCAACTAACACCATCTCTTTTAGAGAGTTGAAATCATCCTTGACCTCCATAGAAGTACACCAGCGCTCAAAGCAAACCTGCTTTTCATTAGCAAATTCAACATAAGTCTGATTTTCAGATTTCTTCAGACCTCTGAATTTCTGTCGGTAAGCCTCTGGAACCAACTCATAAGCTCTCAAAATAACCTTTTTGACAACCTCATAATCAGAGGAATCATCTGCAGACAAAGCCGAATAGGCTTGTTGAGCTTTACCCTTGAGGACAGTTTGCAACATCAGAGGCCAGTGTTCCTTTGGCCACTGGCAACTCTTTGCTACCTTTTCAAAACACTGGAAATAGTTGTCAACATCCTTTTCCGAAAATGGAGGCACCAGTTTTACCTCCGGACTGGCACAAAATTTATTTTTAGTTTCAATTTTAATTTTTAGTTGCTCCATTTGGAGTCTTTCTTCTCTATCGAATTTCTCTAATTCAAAATCTCTCTGTCTTGCAAATTTTTCTAACTCAAATTCTCTTTGTTTTTCTTTTTCCTCCCTTTCTATTTTCTCTTCTCTTGCTAATTTTTCTAACTCAAACTGCCTTTGTTTTTCTTTTTCTTCCCTTTCAATCTCTAGCATTTTTAATTTAAGTTCCATTTCTTTATTTGGATTTTCCAAAGGAAACTGTTCCAGATCTCCGGGTGCAAACACATTTTCATCAATGTAATATTCAACTATCTCTCAAGCCAGTCTTGCTTTTCGCATGGCTGGTTTTACCTCTGTCAGCTCTAAATGTCTGCAAATTTCTAGCAGTTCTGTCCTTTTAAAAGACTTCAAAACCCCTACGGTTGGTGATGCCAAGAAATCATCCATTGCTGTTGTCAATATATATGTATTCAATAAAAAAAAATCAATTTTACAATTTGAAATGTTAGATTTTCAATAAATTACTCACAAAATGGTCTATCCCGGACCTTGAGCCCCCAATTTGTTATGGCCCCAATTTGTTATTACATTTAAAACAACAGCAACAGCAAGGGATGACACACACAGTTTTAAAAACCTCAACACATTTAATTAACAAACAAAGACTAAACTACTATTTACAACTACAGAACAAGATTGAATTAAAAAAAAAACAGAAATATTTACAGTCCGTTTGGTGGGTTTCCTGGTGATGTGCTGGGTGAGGAAAAAGGCTCAAACATAGGCAAAAATCCACAAAAGAAACTTCACAGGTCTTGAACAGAAATGACAGGTCTGGTCACACGTATCCTTCTTCTTGCAATTTCTCCTACTACTTTACTGTCTCAATTCTTTTCCTTATGTACTCTTTTGCAGACCCCACCCACATTTAGACCTCTTTTTTTTATTTTCTGAGACTTGCCCCAGACATGTCCAGGACATGTCTAAACATGACTCCAGTCTGAGCTTAACAAAAAAAAGGTAAATACTGCCATCTAGTGGCCTATATTCACATTACACCATGTTGTGACAAGAAATGTTTTGGAACAAAGTGGAATTTATTTACTGGACTGTGAGTAAATACCTTATGGGCAAATGCACATGATACTTCCTCATTTTGATTTCCCGCATCCTTTTTGATAAAATCTTATTTTGATGTCACATTTTGGTGTCCTTATTGAGCCAAAAACCATTTTTATTAATTTCATAATAAAACCTACTTGGGTTCAAGTAGTAGTTTTATCGTCACTATATCTCGAATGTGTGCTGAACAAAATCAACATGAATTAAATCATCAATCACTATCTGCTGATAATAATACAATGAACAACAACCATGCCTGAAATCTCTCCAGTATTGTAAACAGACACATATGTAAATGTATGTTGGGGTGAATATTTATGTTTTTTTATGTTTTTTTGTTTCTTGCTTTATACTTGAATATAATGTGTAGAAATGCTGTGTACACTGAAAATGGAAATAAGAAAGTAAATGCATGAGGATGTATACATTGTTCTGTTGTTGGTTAAAACTTGATAAAAATTAAAGGGGACCTATTATGCTGATCCTTCATTTAATACATAAGTAATTTTATAATGTTGGATGTCCATACTCAACCTCTGAAAAGTTTCTAAACATAAGTTACCGGGGTTTTTCCGAAATCCAAGAACGTGATTTTGTGAACGTGATTTTCTCTCTGAACAGCTCATCCTGAGATCTTCACGAGATCTAGGCAAAACCTAACGTCAGGTTGTGCTATCCAATTAATACAGACCTAGCCAGAGCCAATCACACCGCTGCACCTACCCACACCTGAAGCTATTCTAGCTGGTACAAACAACCATGGCTCATACTATGCCTTAGTAGTGTCTGCACTTTTGGAAATACAAAAGAAGAATCGCAGATCATTTGAGGTGCAGTTTGTCAGTATCTCTCCCAAAGGTGCTTGTCCATTTATTTTTGGATGCAAAGAAAAGCACCTATTTCTCTTCCAAAAGATGATGCCACCAGAAATCAGTGGGTAGCTTCTCTGTTTGCTGGCGGCAAACAGCCACAGCCATAGGGAACGTTAGCTGTTTGTGCTCAGCATTTCACCAAAGACAGCTTTGTCAATAAAGGATAATTTGAAGCTGGATAACGGCTTCAGATGCTTCTCAAACCAGAAGCAGTTGCATCAATCAAGCACGCGGAGCCACAAGCTGTAAGTAATGATATAACGCCAAATGATATAAGTGAAGCTAACGTGTTATGGGTGGCTAGCAGGACCGCTAACAATAGTTAGCACTAACAACTAGCCTCAAAAGCAGGCTTTGTAAAATATCTGAAGATAAAGCCTGGATCGGTCGGGACTCTCCGTGACTCACTGATGCGGAAGCTGTTACTTGCTTTTGCGTCGTAAGCCAACCTAATTCGATGGCCTGTTGCCAGGGCTGTAGCACTGTGGCTAACATAGCCAAGTTACTGTTGCTAATGTTTGTGTCCTAAATATGCAAGAGTAAAATGAGGGGAAATTCTACAGAAGGTGTGTGAACGTAAACCTCATTTGAAGCTAACTATTTCTACTTGTTTGATACAACTGTCCACAGTAACAAAACTTGCTGTCCGTAAGACCTGTATCGCAAGGGTTTGTCTCTGTTATGACCGCTCAGTTACCAGCTACTGCATGTTAGTTTGCATGCTGTGCTACTTAAAAATGCTCCTGTTTAACTTACATGCAGTAATTTTCGGTGTGCTTGTGTTACTTCGGTAAGCATCAATATGCCAGTTTCATCATAACATAGCCTGATTGTAGCAACTACAGTTGAAGCTAACCAGAGCTAACAAATGATTTCTCTGCACTGCTGTGGCATAATGCCATCCCCCTGTAGAAATTGTTCTGGCTAATAAAATGCCGAAAAAGGCGGAGATTGAATCGGAAAGTTATCGATTTGCTAGATCTGTGATAGTGCGATCAGGAACCAGTCGTGAGAACCAAGTAATGCACTAGATCTGATTTTATTAAAGGGAGAAAACCCCCGCAGGGCAGAAGGCAAAGGTACAAAGTCCACACTCCAAAAATCACAATCCAGTTGGGCTAAAATAGAGACAAAAACAAGGGCAGCAATCCCAGTACTCATGGTCGGACAAAAATGGGTTTGGTACACATGCACTGGTATATCAGAGAAGCCAAGCCAAAATTCAATGGGCGTAATCCAAACCGTTTCCAGGGCTGCAATCATAGATCTCGTGGTCGGGCAGAAAAAAGGGTCAAAAAACACAGATGCAAAGATAAATACAAAATCACAAAGCCAAAAATCGAAAAGTCGGACAGTCCAGTCAGAAAGGAATCACTGAGAGAACTAGGCGAGAGTAACGTGGGACAGGCAAACTGAGAGAAACGATCTGAGAAGACAGTGCTGTGAAAAGACTCCTAATATACACTCCAGGGGAATCACATGCTATACAGAACACAGGTGCTGGAAATTAGACTAATTACAAAACCCAAAACCAGTGAAGTTGGCACGTTATGTAAATCGTAGATAAAAGCAGAATACAATGATTTGCAAATCCTTTTCAACTTATATACAATTGAATACATGCAAAGACAAGATGTTTAATGTTCAAACTGAGAAACTTTTTTTTTTTTTTTGCAAATAATCATTAACTTAGAATTTAAAGGCAGCAACACATTGCAAAAAAGTTGGCACAAGGGCCTTTTTACCACTTTTTACACTTTTTACATCGCCTTTCCCTTTAACGACTCTCCGTAAACGTTTGGGAACTGAGGAGACCAATTTTTGAAGCTTTTCAGGTGGAACTCTTTCCCATTCTTGCTTGATGTACAGCTTAAGTTGTTCAACAGTCCGGGGTCTCCGTTGTCGTATTTTAGGCTTCATAATGCGCCACACATTTTCAATGGGAGACAGGTCTGGACTACAGGCAGGCCAGTCTAGTACCCGCACTCTTTTACTACAGAGCCATGCTGTTGTAACACGTGCAGAATGTGGCTTGGCATTGTCTTGCTGAAATAAGCAGGGGCGTCCATGAAAAAGACATGCTTGGATGGCAACATATGTTGCTCCAAAACCTGTATGTACCTTTCAGCATTAATGGTGCCTTCATATATGTATAAGTTGCCCATGCCTTGGGCACTAATACACCCCCATACCATCACAGATGCTGGCTTTTGAACTTTGCGCCTATAACAGTCTGGATGGTTCTTTTCCTCTGTGGTCCGGAGGACACGACGTCCACAGTTTCCAAAAAAAATTTGAAATTTGGACACGTCAGACCACAGAACACTTTTCCACTTTGCATCAGTCCATCTTAGATGAGCTTGGGCCCAGCGGAGCCGGCGGCGTTTCTGGGTGCTGTTGATAAATGGCTTTCGCTTTGCATGGTAGAGTTTTAACTTGCACTTGCAGATGTAGCGACGAACTGTAGTTACTGACAGTGGTTTTCTGAAGTGTTCCTGAGCCCATGTGGTGTTGTCCTTTACACTCTGCTGTCGGTTTTTGATGCAGTACCGCCTGAGTGATCGAAGGTCACGGGCATTCAATGTTGGTTTTCGGCCTTGTCGCTTACGTGCAGTGATTTCTCCAGATTCTCTGAACCTTTTGACGATATTACGGACCGTAGATGATGAAATCCCTAAATTTCTTGCAAAAGCTCGTTGAGGAATGTTGTTTTTAAACAGTTCGACAATCAGCTCACGCAATTGTTCACTAAGTGGTGACCCTCGCCCCATCCTTGTTTGTGAATGACTGAGCATTTCAGGAAAGCTGCTTTTATACCCAATCATGGCACCCACCTGTTCCCAGTTAGCCCATTCACCTTTGGGATGTTCCAAATAAGTGTTTGATGAGCATTCCTCAACTCTCTCAGTCTTTTTTGCCACTTGTGCCAGCTTTTTTGAAACATGTTGCAGGCATCAAATTCCAAATGAGCTAATATTTGCAAAAAATTACAAAGTTTACCTGTTTGAACATTAAGTAACTTGTCTTTGCAGTGTATTCAATTGAATATGGGTTGAAAAGGATTTGCAAATCATTGTATTCTGTTTTTATTTACGATTTACACAACGTGCCAACTTCACTGGTTTTGGGTTTTGTACAAAGGAGGGAACAAGAGGGAGAACCTAATCACATAAAATAGGCAAAAGCCAAAACTCGGACAGAGATCACAAGACAATCCTATAGACAAACATACCGCTCCGGTAAAGGAGTTCTAACATGCATAGATAATGAGAGAAAGGACAGCGCAAGCAAGTGTGGAGAATCCAAAGAAAACGCAGCAGAGAAGATTAGGGAAAGACAAGAGGCAGAGACTAGAACAGGGCGAGTGCTGAGAGCTTGTTAATCAATTAGTAAGTGCAACTATACAATCCCTTAGTGCACGTTAGTAAGTTCGTATTATATACAATGTTAGTTTGTTAGTAACTCTAGCGAAATAACAAGCTGTTAGTATGGGTTAGTAAAATAGAAAAACAAGATGAAGGAAGTAAATGAGATTGGAAGGAAGGCTGAAATCCAGAAACCATTAAATCACCCGAAGAGTGGTACGCAATATCGGGGCTGTGAGAAATGAAAAGACAAGAGACCAGACAGGGGGAGACAAAGTGCAATGCCTGGTAGAAAGCAAAACATGGACCGGAATAAACTATGGTAAAAAGTAAAACATGGAAAAACTAAACTAAGACAATGCATGATTAAATCAAAGAAACCAAATCACAATACACATTACAAAGAATAGTCAGACATAGCAAAAATCCAAATATGAACATGGCAAACAGATCATGGGCATGGCAAAGCAGGGCAGAGACATGGCAAACAGGCAGAATCACAACAAAATCCACATAAGCACCTGTTCATGCTAACGCAGCTTATGGTCTGTAAAACCTGTATTTTGTTCATAACATAACCAGAGCTCTCTCTAGCTGTCGCGTACTATCCTGCTATCACACCGGACATGAAACAAATTTTTTTCGCAACGGATTACATTCAAAGTCAATGCAAAGACAATGCATTGATTTTGAATGCAATCTCTCGCACGAAAAAATGTTTTGCGTCTGGTGTGAAAGCGACTTAACGCACCTATTTTCCACGAGCAAACGCTCATCATTCCAAGGCAATAAGTAAACCATTACCACGGGCAATTTCCAAAAAGGCCGTTTAGCCTGGAGCTTTCGCCCCTTCTTCATATACCAGAGCAGAAGCTTTTCATCACTCCACGCTATCGAAACACCATAGTTTTGCACACGAACCAGCATGTCCTTATAGTACACACCTAAGCAGTCCATAGGTTGTTTGTCCACTTTTGCTGCTCCTCACTGTCCATTTTTCCCTTTAAACTCAGACTCCCCGGTCTACACTTGGGTATGTCGACCCGTTCTACAAATGTGTCTGTATAGGGTGGATTCTACCTTTCCCTCAATCCTAGCTATAGAGTGGAAATACCGGTGTACTCACCATGCCGTAGGTAATTAGCAAATTTGAGCTTGAGCTACCAGACTTTCGCACTGCGTCCTCCACTTTCGCTGCTGCATTTATTAGAACAAGTTCATTTCATTAGATCTATACACATGTACAGCGTTTGATTGCAAAATTCCTTAGCTAAGATGGCAGACGCGTCTCACGTTTCACACTATGGAGGCGGACCTGGAAAAATGCGTTCTGCTGAGTCCCGCCCAGCTCCGCCCTCCACAGAGCTGGCCAATCAGAAGAAAGTGGTCACACAGGGAGGGGGGCCAAAGCGGAAGAGCAGCCCAAAGGAGGTGTTTCAGGGAGAGACTGCAATGGACTAGAAATGGGGTTTTTTGATGATGTCAATATGAGCTAAATAAGGGACCTTTTTTGGACTTTGAATGATCAGGAGTACACTTGGGGAGTCCAAGATCAAAATATAAACTTGGAAATGTAGCATAATCTCCTTTTAGTAAATAAATAAATAAATAAATAAATACAATTGCAGTGTTGATGTTTATATGCCACCAAGGTACTGAAACAGCAAATTAAACCTTAATTTTAGAATTGATCTGCCAACTGTGCCGTTTGTATTTAGGTTCTCCTGTGCCATTACTTTATGTGTTCAGCAGAATGACTGCATTGTTACCTTTTCTTCCATCAAAGCTGGGTATTTGAATTCCACTCCAGCCTCCCACCCTTGGCTTTGCGGATAGTCAGACTGGCAGTGGCTCTGCCCCCTGCCCACACTTTTTCACCCACAACGGCGTGATCTTCATCTCACGTATAGCACATACATACACACAAATGTGCAAACACGTACAAGTATGCTGATCCATCTGTTCAAGTGTAAGTGACATTTCACAGTGACCTCACAATTCTAGATATGACAAGTATATTAGCTATGTGATGGAACACCACATTGATAGCAAAATTATGAATTGTTATCCTTGCAAATCACGGCCCAAATGTTGTGCTGCACATGTGATTGACTTTAGAGCTTCATATTTGATTACTGAGACAACACAGACACAGAGGAAATGATGTTGCCTTTATTAAACGTGCATTGCCTTATCTGAGCTGGACTTAAACCATAGTAATCTAGGTAGGAAAACCTTTATTTTCAAATGACTAAGAGTTTTTCAATCCTTCATGGTTTGATTTCAAAAGAGAGATAAATGTTAAGTGCTTGGCAAGACAGGATAATCGCCAAATAATCTTGCTGTAGAGGTACAGCGTGAATACAGGAAGGCAGCATGAGTGCATAATCGGTGCACTTTACATGTGACTATGCTGAATTTATTTCAGAGTCTATTCTTCTGTTATATCGCACTGCATTTGTCTTCCTTTTTTACATAAGTTTTAGATAAGTAGAATACTGCATCATGGGATGTCCATGGAATGTCTTTGAGAGAACATGTATGCTCTTGATTCACGAAAACAAATTGCTCTACAGCCTTTTATCAGGTGAGGTGAGATTTACGAAAAAAAAATTCTTACTTCACAGGACCGTTTCAGGTGTCGCGTCAGGTCATGGACGTGAACCTCTGAGTATCTGATGCTTGTATCTTGGTGCATAATGCACATTTTGCCATCATTGCGTCATGCATTGCACAACTAGGGGAACACTACATCCCATTTGTTTCTGTCCTTTCGCATAGATATTTCATCGATGTTTCAAAAATATTCAATGTAATTTATGACATGCATGCCTTCAAAGACAAGGCATTTGATAATTGTGAATCAGAAGTATGTTCATTCTCAAAGAGAGAGGTTTAACATAAGCTTTTCAACAAGCAAATTAGCACTGAGTCATTAGTTGAAAAACTGATAGTGCTCCTGTAAAGGAGTGCCCCCCCCCACTCTTTCCTCTGACCTATCTGCCCACACAGTTGTCCCTCCAGCCTGAGGAGTGTCGGCTCCTCCTATCATTTCCACTCCTCCGTCAGCTCTTAGCTGAGAGAAGAGAGTGACTCATTCCTCTCTCTCTCTCTCCCTCTCTTTGGCCACCCCTTCCATGGTAACAGCAAAGTGCACTGATTGGCCCCTGGCTACAACTCCACTGAAATGTTGTCAAGGTGAAATCGTTCATTTAGAGGTATTTATATTTAGAGAAAATGAAAGATTCTTTTGTCAGGCAGCATTCTTCTCTTAAAGGCTTATGAAGTCTTATCAGTCTATTTAGGCATTTTTTTCGCTACTTGGATGGGAAATTGCATGAAAGGACAGTTTAGTTTAAAATGGAAAGATAAGTGTTTACTTGCATATCCTTGTTCTGTTTGCATTCAACCATATTAAAAAACAATTGTGGATTTTTTTTTCCAAGCTATATTTCCTTTTCGTGGTCTAGTGTCGTAAACTGTTGATGTACAGTTCTGCGTAAACTGATGTCCCCTCACTAGAATCAGCTCTTGTTCTTTTCTCCGATTCATCTCAGCTTTATGACAGTCTACCCGCATCTATCACTGGCAGACTGACAAATGCTGCTCAGGGTTCAGAAAGAGGAACTGAAGTGATCATTGAAAATGAATGAATTAATACTGGTTTAGCTATCTCTCTCAAACTCCATTCTGCAGGACCCATAACACCGTATAACTTTGCCACCGGAAGCAGCTGTTACTCATCGGTGATGTGAGAACTCCACTGACCACGGGGAACAAAGCCAAAACAACGACACTTTATGAACCCGATCAGCCGCAGACCAGTCAGAGAGCCCAATCTAACCCCTGTCCACTTAAGAAAGTGCCCACAATGGGCCCGTTAGCATTAGACTGGACATTTGAGCAGTGGAAGATCCAATTTGTGTCATTTCCTTTTACATCTTGTTCTTTGGCTGTGTACATGTACACCTTTCACCTGGGGAAGACATTGCACTTGGATGGATTGTTGGATGAAGAAAGGCTGGTTGAGTGTTATGTTCTGTGAAATGTTCTGCTGGAAAGTCTTGAGTTTGGTCATTAATGTGGATGTCAGTTTGCCAGAGTTGTTTTTGAGGCACTCAGAGAACCAACAGCATATCAGGCAGATGGTCATTTTGGCTCATTTGGGTACCGTACCTCCCTGATTGACATCCCTGAGGCTAAGATCCACTAAAGGCTTGAAAAGTTTACTCTCAAAGGCTTAAGAGCATGTAAACCCTACAACATGACCAACATTTTAAAAAAGCTGGAAAATACCTGAGGAAACAAATACATATTTCTCGCTGCTGAAACCAATCCCCAGTCAAAGGTAATCAATATTATGTACAGCTTGGGACGGGAACTGCTGGCTACATCCCGAGCCTTTCCGAGTAACCTGTTACGGAAGCGATGGAACACACAGACACGCTAGTATATCATGTATGCAGGGGCGTAATTTAACTGCCAGTTGGGGGGACGGGGACACGGCCTTTATGACAATTGGTAATTGGCAACTGAAGACACGGTTCCTCTCCATATGCGATTTAACTCTACTTTTTAGGCCTAGCTTTAAGTTTAGGCCTAGCTTTACCACAGAACTTTTTGCAGTCCTTAATGAACAGGTGCTGCTTGTTCTCTTCGATTAAGTAAGATGGCAATCGGTCATCAGGATGCGTATTTGCTGTGTTTAAATCAACGTTATTCAAAATTGCCTACCTGTCGACACACGGGCAAGCAGTAAATTAATTTTCTGAATTTAATTTACCCAACCATATCATCGCTGGATGCTGATAGATCGCATATGGAGAGGAACCGTGTCTTCAGTTGCCAATTACGATAATTGGAAAATAATTCTCCCCAACTCTCCTGTCTCTCTCTACTCTATAGCTATCAAACAAAGGAGAACATCCCAAAAAATAATCTTAAAATAAAGTTTTAATTGTGGTGTTGACTCACTATTTGCTGCGGCATATTCCGATTACATGCCCTGGATAAGTGCTCCTGGATCATAATGTTCCTAGAAAAATGGTTTTGAAAAAAGTTTTTTGAAAGTGTATGCTATTTTGATATGATTTTCTGAAAGTGAAGGAGCCAGAAATCATGTCACAGCCATTTCTGGAGAGGAGAGGAGAGGAAAATGCTTAAAAGGATTTGGCGCCTTATCAAGGAAATCTTTATCCCCAACATTACTTTGGAAGACCATTTAATCAGTCCATAAGGTGAAATCAGATTGTGAAAGAGGGTTTACATGCCCTTAAGCATCAATAGGCCCTTCATGGCAATATTTTTAACTCTGATGATCTTAGAATGACTAGGTCTTTGATATTTTTGGATATTTTTGTTGGTGTTGACTGAACATACTCTGATAAGCCAAAACATTAAAACAATTCTCAGATGAAGCGAATAATATTGATCATCCTATAACAACTGTGCAGGTCAATGTCAGCACATAGACCTTAGACGGCAAATGAACAGTTGGTTCTTATATGCAAACGGTTAAATGTGGGAGTTATGGGATTGTGCAAATTTGAAGAGAGCCTAATCATTCTGGCCAGATGAGTGGGTCAGAGCATCTTTAACCCTTGTCCAACCAGGGTTTTTCTACTACTACCCCAATTATTTCAAAATTAAGCGATAAACATCATCTTGTTTGGTATCATTTTAAAGCTACAGATGTAGCTACAGATCTTCAAATCAAGTACAAATAAAACACATTTCAGCATTATGATGTCAAAAAGATGTCAATATCGACACCACATTAGGATAAAACATCAAAATGACAAATTTTTATTGGTTTTAGCTAAAAATAAGTAACTTTCTGTTATTAATTTGACATCACTATGATGTCGTAAATAACTCATTTGGGGAAAACAATAGTTTTCTGAACTTCTTTCACATTTTCTTTACCTTGTTTTTCAGTATGATAGAACAAGGCTTATAATATCAGTAATATGCACAGGTGCTCAGAGTCCGTAATGTGACGGATTTCCGTATTTTTAAAAATTTCCTCCAGAAGAACAAATCTGGCACAAATACAAAATAATTTTGGGTATGTGGAAAAACTACATTTCCCATAAGTTCGGTTGATTGATCCAATATGTGCTTTTGTACAAACTTTAACTCGTAGCCAATCAGAGAGACTTTTGTTGGTGATTGTGAGCAATGAGAACCGATTACGTCAGGAGCTGGGACAGAGTTATTGCGAGGCTGAGGGAAACTATCTGCGTTCCAATCCAAAAAAACGCTTGCTTCAATCGAGGGGGGAGTCCCAAAAAAAACCCAGATGTAAGATGGCTGCCACTTGTAGGGTCGTTCCAATGCAGTTTTGCGGAGGGAAGCATTTTAATTTTCTCAAGCCCTCGATTATCCTCCCGCAAACGAAGCCAACAACAAACATCCCTCCAAGCTTTGATATTGCCCAGAATGCTTTGCTCATTCTCCCTCGATGAAGATTTCACGTCCGCCATTTTTTTCTGTTGGCAAAATGAGGAATTATGGCAGGGAAATTACCATACAAATGTAAGAATTGTGCTTGAGTAGAGTGTAATTTATGACAGAGTTATATGCAAATAGCAAAGTTTGGGGGTGAGGAGCATCGGTTTCGCATTATTCTTAAGCATGTAACATTACTTTCATTTTTGCCGTAGCTAGCCCATAGCATCCGCGAGGACTGTTGCGGAGCTTATAGCCACTTTCACATTGGACGGGAAATGAATTTTTCGCACGACAGATTACATTCAGAGTCAATGCAAAGACGCAAAGTGTCCAGTATGAAAAAAGCTTTATTTTCCTATAAAACCGTTGTGAGTGCCGCAGCAATCAAACGAGCAAGCTTCTTCTTCTTGCCATAAACATGCGATACAGAGTCTGCTGTGCTGCAAAAGGTGAAACGTACAGGCAGCTAACTCAGTCGGCTCCAAGGCAACACTAACTTCCCGTTGGCTTGTCGACAAGTGTCAAAGTGCGGAAGAAACCCTGAGAGGGTCGTTCCGATCCGATGTCCAACAACCCTCCCCCTAAGTTCCCTCTATTGCCCTCCCTCACTCGAGAAGGGCTTACTCGCCTGCTACGTCATTCAGAGGGCTCACTCGAGTGGAGGGAAGTGAAGTGAAGGGAGTGTCTTATTTCGGATTGGAACGCAGCCTCGGTATGCGAAACGCTGAAACGTAGGCTAATGCTGATGTGTAATGTTGAACCCATTTTTATTTCGTGCAGATGCTGAGCCGTATTATCGATTCTCTTTTGAATCACTCCCTTGAACCACAGATGCAGCCCCCGAACACCGCGCCCAACACATTTCAACTAATTAGTTTCCTATGCATTCAAAATTTGTAGCTGATCATTTAAAATGTGAACCGCAAATATTCACAAAGTCGGGCCCACTTCCGTTGCAGGGTGACTTGGTGAAAACAAAACCCACATGGCCCATGAAACCGAATTGAAAGTGATGCAAACGAAGTAATAATCCATCAAAAAACATGCCCAAGTCGTGTGTAGCGTTTGGTTGTTCGAATCATAACATGAAACGGAG
The DNA here is from genome assembly GCA_029721435.1 of Gymnothorax reevesii. Taxonomy (NCBI): domain Eukaryota; kingdom Metazoa; phylum Chordata; class Actinopteri; order Anguilliformes; family Muraenidae; genus Gymnothorax; species Gymnothorax reevesii. The sequence goes on along the minus strand of CM056583.1, from coordinate 55,813,413 downwards.
AGAAATTTTAATTTCACGTATTTCCAAAGGTAAGTAAGCGGCGTGAAGCATGGATAGAAACTGTCTAAAGACAGAACTCTGATGCATACATGCCAACTCTGCCGCTTTTGGCGGTAGCCTACCACTTACGAGGCGTTTCATTCTGAAAAAAACGCCCCAAAAAGCGGTCGGCATGTATGCGGCAGCAAGTGGGAACCGTCAGCTCATGCAGCGCTGTGCGGGAAGCATGTCATCGGAGGTGAAACTGTAAATACCTAAATATTTCTTTAGCTGGGAATTAACTGGGAATTACTTTTGCCATTTGCTGTCATGCTTTTAATTTACAACTCTATGTATCGGCAATATTTAGTGTCTGTGACACAATGATGATCAAAATAGTCAAATGACATCTCTAGTACCTTATAATAACTCCTACATGCTGTATGTACTCGCAAAAAAAAGAAAAATTGCAGATACAAATACTAATAAGGTGGATTAGAAAGTGACATTTTTTGATGAAATAACATGAAGACGAACACACAAGGTTAATTGTTTTTGTTCTGCCCCGGAGAGTTTAAAGTTTAAAGAGGTAATCTCAGGGTAGATTTGTTATGTGAGGTAGATTGTAATAGTCAGTGTTTTCAATCATTAGTAAAAAAAATTCAATTTGGGAAAATATATACACATACACACACACACATATATTATATTAAAATAAATATTTTCCAGTTTCCTAGTACACAAGTTCAAGTTGTTTGTGTGATTTTGTTGGCTTTTGTGTCTGAAAAATTCCAGAATGGTGATGCATTATAAGTTGTACTTCTAGTGCTCAGAATGCGCCATTTAAAGCCTAGAAATAAAAATGACCCTGGACTCCCCTGCTCCATGGGCCGTGATGTGAATACTTCCTTATTTTATATCCGGCCATGTGGAATTTCCTTAGTTTTTAAAGAAAACTCTGAGCACCCCTGAAAATGCAAGTAATTCTAATTTTAAAAATCAACTTACCTTGCAAAATGATGATTCAAGTTCACCAGACAGATGTACAAATATCTTGAAAATGCTACACATTTGCATAAAAGGTTTATCTATGAATTATGAGAACAACTTTAAGAACAATTCTATCAACTTATATAAGAGTAGGCCTATAGCACAGTATAAAAACAGTATACAGTACAGTAACCAGTCAAACACACAGGTAAAAGTATGTGAGTCATGCACTTCTAATATTATTAGGTGAAGATCACTTCAAGGTTACTGGTCACTGCTGGTCATTGTAATTCCAAGATTTACTACTACAAGGACAAGCTACATCAATAAATCAATAATCAAAAACAATCAGTGTGGTCTACAAGGTTCATTGAGCATGAAACATAATAATAGCCTACTATTTGCAACTAATTTGATTTTTAAGCATATTTTGGATCAAAAATTGACGCTGGTGGCAACCACCCACCCACCCTTCGAATTTGACGGCCTACCCTACCCCTGGGGGGAGAGATACCCTCATCGTTTTCTCATGAAAATGAGCGCAAAGGATGAATAAACAATTACATAGGAGCATTTGATCATATCTGTTAACGTTTTTGTGTGACAGGAAAAAATCTGTCCACCCCCCCTTGGTTGGACGAGGGTTAAAACGACAAGGCTTCTGTGGTACTGCCACTCAGCAGTGGAGGGTACCTACTGACAGTGGTCCCAGGAGAGACTAGCCATGCACCTGCAATAGGGTGTTAGGCGCCCCAGACTCATGGATGCACAAGGGCAACAAGGACTTCCTGTCTGGTCTGAACCACAGAAGTCTACTATGGCGCAAATAACTGGGAATTTTAATGACTCCAAGATGAAGAATGTGTCACAACACGCAGTGCATTGCACCCTGCTGTGTATTGCACTTTGTAGCTCTAGACCAGTCGGCTGGTGGCGGGAGTGTGATGCTGTGGGAAATGTTTTGCTAAGAAACCCAGGGTCTGAGAACGCAAGTGGATATCGGTTTGATGAAGCTGTATTGGCAGCACGAGGGAGACTTCTACAATATTTGCAAGGAGGTTATAATGTTGTGAATGATTGGTGCAAATATTAAAGTGTTTCAATGCAAATAAAAAACAAGGAAAACACTATGCATGCTCTCCTTTGTCAACATCAAGAGCCCCATTTTCCTGAATAATTGTGGCTCTGTTTGCCGAACTTTTTATTTATTTATTTATTTTTGTAGAGACTTTTCAATGCTGTTCTTTGTATACCAGTATGAGCTGTTTGGAATTTCTGCAAAACAATAGGGTTTAAGCTCTTCTTGCTCACCAAAGTACATCTCTAGAAGTTCACTTATCAGTTTCCAGATGATATATGGAGTCCAGGATGCACAGTTATCTACTATATATTGTAAGTGAACTTGATATGCTGTAGCAGACGGAGGTCATTGTTCCTCTCAGATTATCACTAGAAATAGATTCATTGCCGTCAATTTGCGTCCCTCAGTCTGGACAGTGATTCATTGGTAAATCACCTGAGTAATGCCCCATCCAGTATATCAGTCTGATCCAGCAGCGGTGAAATAAGAGTGTGTATTCTGTTACACATCTTGCGAGTGGGCACATTACTTATTTGCATGCCTTTTACTGTAAATGCTGGAGCTGTACACAGCTCACATCCATTTTCATGCACACTGCACATATTGCAGGCTCCTCTCATCACACCGACTGGGGATATGCAATCTGAGAAAGTGAAACCCAGTTTTCTAGTTATTGCGGTAGACGGCCATTTCACCTGACTGTGTAACACCTTTCAAACAAAATAATACTGGTTCAGTTGCCTGCTCTGCACGTTTTTATACTCCAAGGTTAATTTATAAATGGCATGTAAATATGGATTGAGCCAAGTTTGCCGAATTCATAAGTGCAAACTCGCTCAGTTGGAAGTTGCAGGTGTCATGGAACAGCTGAAGATTGGAGCAAGTCGAGCGTCACCATTTTTCCTGCTCCCTGCCGCCACAGCCATTTTCTAGTGCCTTGAACTTCCGGCAATCTCCCCTCCGCAGCCGTGCCCACACAGTGTTTGTATAATAGCTTCCTTCAGTCACTGAATCAATCTGATTATTATTTGGAGCACAGCATGCACACACATGCAATTATATAGAACGATCAGACACGGGGGTGGTGAGAATTCTCAATTTAAACCCAGATTGCAGTAACATTTAAAACATTAAAATGTCCAACAAAATTGCACAAAAGTGTAATTTGTGAATGTAACATTTAAGATTTTGGTCCGTGCCAAATGAACGAACTATTTGCGGTCCTTTAGGAAAATCAGATGAATCATTTTCACGAGCAGTGATAGAAAAATAGTTCTACTAGGAACAGGAACAGAAAGAGACTTGCTGGCATTGTCTTGCAATAAACCTTAATACAGTTCATTTTACCATGCAAAATTTGGCTGGCCTGTGAATATCTAACTTTATTTAAAAGGTTCTTGAATAACTCCAGACAAGCATAATGTTTCCCAGAAAGTACATAAACATAATGACAGGAAGCTGTCAGAAATTACACGAAGACTGTAGAGTTACAGAAGGCAATTTAGTATTGCGGATATCTTGTGGCTGCCTTGGATTATTATTTTAATTTGGTCATTGTAGGAAGTATAAATCAGCATTCAGTCATGTAAGAAACCCTTGAGCTGGGTTATCAGCTGTGAGGAGTCTGTGACCCACTTCCAGTGGAGATGCTCTGCATCCAAGTCTATAGCTAACTACAGTACACATTGGTGGGTTTACGTACATTACATGGTTATATTATGGTAATAATTCCTTTTCCTTGCTGTGAGGTTCTGAATCTTTCTAGATATGTTCTTGTGTATTTTGAATTTGGTATTTTCCATGTTTAACATAACATGACATGACATGACATGAATGGCGAAAACAGGCCGTTCAGCCCAACTACAATCGCCAGTTTCTTTATACTATCGTGAATATATCCCTTCAGATACTCAATGAATCAAGGGTATCTAGCTTTAAGTCAAGCCTGCTCTTGAAAACCCCCAAGGTCTCTGCCTCAACAATATGGTCAGGCAAGCTATTCCACATTGAATAGCTTAGGTCAATGTATAATAATAATAATAATAATAAGAGGAATAAATTATTATTTTTTTACCATTCTAACACTTAGGCTGAAAGCAAATCAAGTCCTGGCATCACTTTCTAACACGTGAACTTGGCATTGTTTGTTCACTGTCAACTTGCATGCAACATTTATTTAATTTTATTTTGCATTGTTTTGTAAGTTTGATTAAACCATTGTTTATATTGAATTATATTCAATATCATCAGGTGTATGTGGAAGATGCAGTGGATGTCAAAAAATTACTTGGATTATATCATTTAGCAAAATCTGACCTCCAGCCAAAATCAGAAATTTGGCAGATTATCAATAATAAAGATGCGCAGGGAAATAGTTTTTTGAATGGGGCTCAAGCTTGGTTGTACTGCAGCAAGTCCTCCAATCAGTCTGCCACCATATTCTCACTCATCTGCGAAGGGATTTGATGTAAGGGAGATAGATCATTAATCTGTCTAAACAGACGATTATGACTCGTCATCATTGACTGAGTCTGCGCTACAGAAATCTTTGATGCTGCTCATAATTAATGCTTATGCTTTATTAGTTCAGATTTGGATTAATTTGTTTCTTTCACTGCAGTACTTACACATGAATTTGTTTATCACTGCATTTTATTTTTGTGACAACAGATTATTTCAATGATATTGCAATAAATCATTGTCCCTCAAAATTGACTGCAACTGACCTCATAGCATGCAATATGTTGTTCACTAGTCAAGGTAAGCAAATCTTTAAACAATTGTAAATGCATGAATTCAGTATGGAGTATGATCTCAAAGCGCAGACTTGCAGGTTTAATTTGTGTGAATTTAAATTCAAATAGGCTGACGGCATAGGATTTACAACACAATCTTTATAGACGCCCCCACCTCCCTCTTTTTACAGGAACCAAAAAGTAATTGGACAATTTGCTGCACAGCTGTTCTGTGGCCAGATGTATATTACTCCCTCATTATTTCATTTTCAAGTTGGCAAGTAGAAAGTCTAGAGTTGATTTCAATTGTACCATTTATGATTTGGAATCTGTTGCTGTTATGTAGTCCAAAGAGCCATCATTGTCAGTGTAGCTAGTTGTCATTTAGTATTTACAACCCCAATTTCGAAATAGTTGGGGAAAAGTGTAAATTATAAATAAAATCAAAACAATGACTTTCAAATCACACCAGCTAGTATTTTATTCACAATAGAACAGAGATAACATAGCAAATGTTGAAACTGAAAAATGTAATAATTTTATTCACAAAATTAGCTCATTTCAAATTTGATGGTCGCTACAGGTCTCAAAAAAGTTGGGACAGGGGCCTGTTTAACATGGTGTAGCATCCCCTCTTCTTTTTAACACAGAGTGGAGGCGTCTGGGCATTAAGGAAACAAGTTGAGTTTGATCCCACTCTTGTTTAATACAGGCTTCCAGCTGCTGGAGCATTTTGGGCCTCCTTAGATGGACTTCTCATTTAATTATGCACCAAATGTTCTCAATCGTTGAAAGATCAGGGCTGCAGGCAAGACAGTTCAGCACACGGACTCCTTTACTATGAAGTCATGCTGTTCTAATAGCTGCAGTATGGCAGTATGTGGGTTTTGCATTGTCCTGCTGAAATACACAAGGCCTTCCCTGGAATAGATGTCTGGGGGGAACATATGTTGCTCTAAAACCTTCATATATCTTTCAGCATTCATGGTGCTTTTTAAAACATGCAAGTGTCCCACACCATAAGCACTAATGCATCCCCATACCATCAGAAATGCTGGCTTTTGAACTGAACACTGAGTTGGGGTGGTCTTTCTCATCTTTAGCCCGGAGGACACAACGCCCATGATTCCAACAACAATGTCAAATTTGGACTCGTCTGATCACAGCACACTTTGCCAATTTGCTACAGTCCATTGTAAATGAGCCTTGGCCCACAGAACATGGCAGCGCTTCTGGATCATGCTCAACAATGGCTTCCTTTTTGCATAATAGAGTTTTAGCTGGCATCTGTAGATGGCACAGCGGACTGTGTCTACTGACAGTGGTTTCTGGAGGTAATCCTGGGCCCATTTAGTAATTTCAATGACATGCCGGTGAGTGAGGCAGTGGCGTCTGAGGGCCCGAAGATCACGGGCATCCAATAAAGGTCTTCGGCCTTCTTCCTTACGCTCAGATATTTTTCCAGTTTTTCTGAATCTTTTGCTGATGTTATGCATTGTCGATGATGAGACCTTCAAAGCCTTTGCAATTTAACTTTGAGGAACATTGTTTTTAAAGTATTCCACAATTTTTTTACGCAAGCCTTCACGGGTTGGAGAGCCACTGGCCGTCTTTACTTCTAAGAGAGTCAGCCTCTCTAAGACATCCCTTTTATAGCCAATCATGATACACACCTGATGCCAGTTAATTTAATTACTAGCTAAATGTTCTTTCAGCTGATTCTCTTATATATTAATTGCTTTTTCAGCCCTTTTATGCCTGTGTCCCAACCTTTTTGAGACCTGTTGCGACCAGAAATTTGAAATGAGCTCATTTTGTTTTTATAAAAATGTATAATGTCTCAGTTTCAACATTTGAAATGTTATCTATGTTCTATTGTTATTAACATATTGGCTCATGTGATCTGAAAGTCATTGCATTTTGATTTTATTTACAATTTACACTTTGTCCCAACTATTTCGGAACTGGGGTTGTACTACAAGTTCACCAACATTTCTTTCTCGGTTAAAGGGCCTCTTCGTCGATTTTCAACCTTACCTCCATCTATACGAGTTAGGGATATTGTGAGCAAATTATATGCAGTTTTGTCACAATTTTTTTGTATAGCTTTGGGTCTCAGCAACAAAATTGGGTCTATTTCCCCCTGCAATATCTAATATACGCACACAGTACCAGAATTGGAGGTGCAGAAGAACTTGGATCTTCAGCTAGTCTTCACCTCTGGGTAACTAAGAGTATGCACCATGGATTCCACTCAAACTTCATTGTTGTATTCACTTGCAAACTCGCTACCAGTGTTTCCAACAACAGAAATGGCAGCCTAAAGTATGAGTACAGAAGGTGTTATGGAGAGGATACATTTGACGCAAAGCTAAATTTAGTGAAAGCTAACTGGTCTGCTAACAGTTTTCAAATTCAGCAGAAACAGTAATTCGTGAATGAAAAAGTTTGCTTACCAAATCACTGGTTTGCAGTTCAGCAGAACCGTGCGCACCCCTGCTCTAATTAAAATATGCAGATTAACCCTTGTGCTCCTCATGACTGGTATACTCAAATGGACACTTAAATCAAATTTTTTACCCTTAGAGGTTTTAGAACAATAAAGAATCGAAGTGATAACAATGCAATTGTCCAACTCCTGGTGGCAACTTTACTCATTGCGTCCATAAGGAAAATTAAATTAAATGCAGCAATACGCATGAGTTACAGTAATTCAATGCCACAACCTCATCTCTCTCCTCAGTCAGCAATGCACTATTCCACCTTGTCAAATGATTTTAACAGATCATTATAAGTTCACAAGAACAGAGCAATCATGCTGGCCATGCTGGCATCTATCTGGGATGAAACCACATGAGCAAATCCACACATTTATTATAAGTTGTACTTACTTCACATGAAACTCAAAATAATGTACAACAGGTTGTGATGAGCAAAATGAATATATGCAAATGTCATACAGGAGTCCATGTTAAAGTCTCGCTTGACCATTCCACTTTCCTACATTCAGTGCCCTCAATATTTGTTGAAGCCTTAGTCAATATGAGTGAAAAAGGCTGCGCAAAAATGTGTTTGCTATTTATCCTCTCAGCATTTCACTCAAAATATTCATTAATATCTCACTTTTTCATTAAAAATGATTTAAATAAAAAATGAAGAAAAAGAAGAAAAAAGCCAATAAAAAAAACAAGACCCCTCATCTCACAACCAGTTTAGGTTGCTGTCTGGAATCAGTCACGTGCATGCTGAAACCAGATGTGGTGCTTTTGAGCTACAGTAGTCATCCATGGCGGGAACGGTCAGTGACAGGGCCTATTTTCCATTCTCGGACAGACAGCCAACTGATTGTTAACCAGTGACAGTCCAAATGATGCACCACTTCTCGGCAGCTGAGACTTGCCAGTAACATGCCAAAAGCTCGTTTCCTCTCGTGTCGAAAGTTGTGCCGTTTTCTTGGGGCCATAGCATTTTTGGGGGGTTTTGTTGGCTTTATGCAAACTATTGAAAACACCCAAAAGAACAAGCGAAGAATCATTGAACACATCAAAAACAACTCAATGTTCATTACTACTGAAGTGTGCGACACGTCCAAACGGCGTGCGTCGGGGTTACGGTACCACGCGCTTTTCTTTATTTCTACTCTTATCTCATATTGACTCGGGTGTGTGTAAGCATAGATTAAGACTGTATAAATGAGGTGTGCAGTTGCTGTCCTTAGGTTTGTCTTATGTTATCTTATTGTATTTTGTCACTCCAGTTGCGTACACACTTTGTAATTTTAAGTGAAATGGTGTGCCTGATCTTGGCCAGGTCTCCCATGAAAAAGAGATTTTGAATCTCAAGGGATTTTCCTGGTTAAATAAAGGTTAAATTAAATAAATGGAAATCTCACTGGAAAAGCAATAAAAATCGAATGATTCTTCAATATGCAGCAAATACAGTACATACCTCATCCGTCCATTTTTAATGACTTAGAGTATATATTGGCTTGAATGTTCCCATGTGCTTGTGCTTGAGTGACTCTGTCGAATTTGGTTTAAGAAACTTTTTTTGAGGCACTGATAGAATCATGCCTCAAGCAACTGAGGCATTGACTTCCAAAATAGCAGGAACAAATGACTGCATAATAAAAGTACTGTCACAACTCTCATGTGTCACTAATTAATTAGTTCCTATCCCGTTCCAGCTGTTTGCATGTGTTTTTACAGTTTCTCTCCTTTGATTTATTGTTCATTGCTGGATTGTAATGGCTCCGAAGTTGGTAAACCTTCTGGTCAGTTTGTGGCTTCTAGTAATAAGCCAAGCTCTTCTTCCGTGTGTTTTGGTGTATTAATCATAAAGAAAACATAATTACTCTTTGGAGTCTGATTAATAGGAATGAGCTCTCAAGCCTTCAAGTCACCCTCCAGTTCAACTGTAAAAACATTCCTGCTTCTACATTAGAGATTTTCCAACTGGTTTCCGCCCTGAGATCACTGGCCTGGGAAAGGATATGCCCCTACCCTCTGCATTCATTACCAACTTAAGCTGCTTTCACGCTTGAAGCGGAACAAATTTTTCGCACGACAGATTACATTCAAAGTCAATGCAAAAACGCAAATATATTATAATATATATGCGTCCTTGCATTGACTTTGAATGTAATATGTCATGTGAAAAATTTGTTCCGCGTCCGGTGTGAAAGCAGCTTTAGGTAGACTGCCCCTCAACAACTCTGGGCTACAGCCTTTCCCCCCACTTTTACTGTATTCCTGTAAATAAATCATTCCTTGTGGATTAAACCCTGAATCTGCGTTTGTTTCCTGGTCTGGATCATAAACAACAATTACATTTGAAATTCTCCTTAACCTTTCATTGTGATTCATGCACTTTTGATTTTTATGGAAAACATCACTCTGGATGATCTGATTGCATTTGTACCTCAACTGCTGCATAATAATGAATATTGTCCATTAAAAAGCATATGCCAGCTGTTTGTTTTTTTTTTTGTTTTTTTTTGTAGGGTGATATCAGTCCATGGTCATTGAAAGCCCTGAACACAATTGAAAAATACAAAATTATGATTTCAAAGGGCTCTTGGTGGGTATGAAATTACTCAAAGTGACAGCACGCCCTGTTTGATTGCGTTCTCCCTAATTGACTTCACTGCAATAAGGCAATCATACTAATAGATTGATTGGGCAGAATATGAGATAACTATGGACAATTAATGAGCTTAAAAGAGAATATAAATACAAACATAATGGGACGAATTTTCCCTGCAGTATGAGGTATGTGCAACAACTATTATACTGTACATGCAAGGACTATCACAACCTCTTCCACAGTCCGTCAATGATTGTGGATCTTCGCTGTAAATTTTAACACAAGCTGGCACAAAGCGTAACATGGACCACTGCAGTAACTGTCCTCCTCCACTAGGGGACTGGTCCAGACCACTGTCCTGTGTGGCACGGACGACTGCAGTAACTGTTGCTTGATTACTCCAAAGTGGTTCTCATTCACTTTTCATAATCAGCAGCCAAGATAGGAGAGAGAAGGAACTCACACCAGACCACGGGGGAAAATACAAATGTGAAGAAGGCCAGTCGCATACTTGGTGCCATAATATGATAATAGGCCCTTATTAATCTATTAAATTACCAACTTTTTGACTTAAGTCTACTTCAGGGTATTGAATCATCCCTCAATGCCTTGAAGACTTACGTGATAATATTGGTAATTTAATAAATTAATTACTACCGCATCATGGCTACAGTTGTGTGACTGCCCTTCTTCATATCTAATTAGCGACCAAATGTTAATTTCCTCACTTGGGAAGACCGAGCGGTGGAAAGACTGTTACATTTCTTTTTAGCTGACATCATTGTTCATTGCATCAGTTCTGAGGCATCATCTGATCCACAATAACGGTGACTTTAAACATCTTTTGAAGATCTGAATTCATCTAGTTCATAAAATGGTTCATTTGGCAGCTAAGCTTATACAAATGGTTCTATTTTCCATCAAATTCTAGAGGATTTGGTTTGCCTGAGTGGATCATTCCCACGTCTTTTTAACACTGAAAACATTTTAATAAAGTAAGAGTCATCTTAAAGTAAACTGCTTGAAAAATGCTAGAATTCATGGAAACCTTTGGATTATCATTTGCACTATTGCCATCCTTACAATAATGTAGTATTATGAGGAGGTTGTGAATGTAGACTTTCGGTGGTCTCTTCACTGCTTTCTGAAGTTGACAGTATGTGTCGCATGAGCATGCTCGCACGCTTTTTGCTGATAGGACTTTCCAAGGGGTGGAATTAGAGATGCCAAATTTTTTGGGGGAAAAAAAATCAAAAGCTAACTAATATTTGCAAGTTATTGTCTCATGGGTAGGATGCAAAATATCTAGCTGACCTCAGGAGTTAACTTAGTTTACACCAAGTACATTCTCAATTTGTTTCCAGTTGTCTATCAGTTAAATGTTACCGTAGCGGTGTTATTCTCAGTTCATATAGGGTTCACTTATCACAAAGTGCTAAATCTTCAAATTAAATTGAGCTCATCTGCACAGTGATCCTCCATAAAAGCAGCAGGGGGCCATGTAAACCTAGCGGTGTCCACAAAAATGAACAATTTACATATTGGCCATTAAACAACAAATGTATTATTGGTGCATGATAAAAGAAATCTGAGCTATTTCTTACAGTCTACGCGCTAAAATAATTGAATGGCCAGAGAGCTGGTTACCCAAGACAGTACCAGTATCAGATCTTACCACAGACCAGGCAGGGCAGTTTCTAGGAATTCTGGGCCCCCTGAAAGAATATCAATTAGGGCCCCCGACATTTTTTATTCATTTTTCTGTTTCTCGGTGTTCTTGACAGTTCTAGATGCCATACACCCAATTTTTCCTTTTTTTACGATGAACCACTCAGAGTCAAGAGTATTATTATGCAAATTCTGAATTATTAGATGTGGCATGTATTCACAAAAAAGGCTACCTGAAACCACATTACTACACCGAATCTGATCAGAAATAAATGTTCAATAAACCACTCAGATGGGTACTGAGTATTCTATTGTAAAACATCGAGCACTGATGTCCAACAGACAATAACTCAAAGTATACTGGCTAAAGATACAACACAAGGTGGAGTTGTTATAGTGAAATCACAAAGGTAGCTATGTTACTTAACTATTTGAATTTCTTGCAAGTAATATTGACAACACAATTAAATACTTTCTTGTAAAATAAATATCAAAAACTATAATTTTACGTCTTTCCTTATCTCAACTTGAGCTTAAGTTATTTTGTTTGTTTACAGCTTAAGGTCTTTGAAGTCCAACTATCTGCTTAAAGCCACATACTCATCTTCGATAGGATGACGATCGCCTAAATCACACAATAACTTTAAAATACTTTACCTTATAGATTAATCTCTCCGCAATGCAGTGATGCCTTTGAAAAAAATTAACTACATCGGGAAATGTTTGTATTTGACCGCCAAAGTGTGTAACCCTACTTCTTTTCGCTCGCCAAAAAAACACACACATTTCCGTGACGTAGTACACATGATAGCGATTATAGCGAATCACTATTATAGCTAATAGCGATTTTTATGCAAATATGACACACATACATCAAGTCAACAATCATCCTATTACAGTAGAGTCAACCAAACATCGCAATCATTTCTTTATGTCATATATGTTAGGCTATTTACCTCGAGTGAATCCAAAAGACGACGACTTGGCTTCCTTGTTCGTTGCGCGACAGGCTTATTTTCCTTCCGGGTCTATTTTTAGCAACGGGCCGACAAGGGAAACCTCCTCAATAGTTATATCTATATGGCTGGACCTGGGGGTTCTAAAATCGCGCGATTGTTCGTATTCGTTATATCTAGCCACTACAAACAGGAAAGTTCTCAAAAAAAATTCTCAAAATTAAGTCTTATTGAGTGAATCCGTGAGTATGTGGCTTTAACTGACTTTCAATTGAATGTCTGGCAAAGCTATTAAGCCTCTCCTGGGTTGTTGTAGCTGTAGGCTACAGCTAAAATCTGGTTCACTATTCCCTTCACTATCTGAAGTAGCCTTGCTTTAGGGAGATGGGCCTGGCTCTGTCAACAGGATGGACAGTGGCTTAAGTAGACTTATAAAGAACTCCAGCCTATTTTGCCATTTAATTATATCATTCAAATGGCTGAGAAATGGACCAATATGTAAGTAATTGCCATTGGTACAGCGGTTCAGAATAAATCTAAACAGCCAAACAGTTTCTGCCACACTCACTCACTCTCCATCAAAAACATCTACAGACTGCTGGTGGTGAGGGTCCACTGCTGGGTCAGGTTCAGATGAAGTGACCACTGCTGATTCTGGAGTGGCAGTGCATAAAAGTTTATTCTATTTCATATTGCTTTTGTAAACATTTAAAATTATATTTTATGGACCAACTAATAAAGAACTAACATATCTAGTCTTGGAATTAACCAAATTTAGATGGGCTTCTCTCCCAGTACCATAGCTCTGAGCACACAGCTTCACCTGGATATTGTATGAGGGCAAGCTCTGTAAAATTACTTCCCGTGTTAACAAGACTTATGGCAACAGAATAAAGTAGCAGTTTAGTTTTAGCAAACACTTTTGTAAGAAGGTACAATGCTAGCCTTGTCAAGCGATTGTTTCAGTTACACCACTGACTGCATGTAGTTCGCTATCCAAACCTGGCTTAGACAGTCACGAGAGCCAAGTATGCAGTAACCACTCATAAGGATGGAGGCACGTGTCCTACTGCTACCGGATTTTTTGACGGTATATTATAATGGCTGGCGAATGATAACCTTACCGATTTTTTCTGTTGATGATACCGTTAATAACTGAGTAATGTCATTCTTGTCAGGCGATTATTTACTCAGCTGACCCCATGTTACATTAACGTAACGTTGGCAGCTAAACAGCCAGCCTAAACAGCCAACATAGCAAGCTAGTTAAAAACTCTCACCTTTGAAAAGAATTTAATTTTCTGGACCCTGTTCTGCTGGCCTCTCTCCCTCTCTCTCTATCCTATTCTGGTGTCCAGATGTGTGTGTGCTGCGCGTACTATTTACTGCCGTACTTCATGAACCTAGCAAGCAAAAACACACAAATTTTCCAAGAGGAGCACAAAGCATGGACCGAACCATTTTTTAAGAAGGGGGTTGTTGAAATTCATTTAATCAATATTGCATGCTTTTGTGGCTTTGTGATTAACTCTGGTGCATTAGTATGAATAGCCGTTAGGTCTATGCAAAATAATTTAGTCATGGCGCTTACCGTGTCTGTTTTGTGGGCCCCAATGGGCTGTGGGCCCTTAATTGTCATCACCTTTCCCCCTTATACAGCGACCAGGGGCCGTATGCGAGGAGGGATAACTTTACCCCCAGATATCACCTATCCTCCGGATTACTATCCAAGGGATACTGCCGCGTGCTCTCCGGATGCGTGAGCCAAGGATAGGGTAGGGAATGGCTATCCCAGGTTGACACGCAAGCGCTATTTTTAGAAAGGGGGACTGGCTGTTAGGACTGGGCGATATGGACAAAATCTAATATCTCGATATCGGTGACTGGATACCTCGATATCTTGCCGATATCAGGACAAATGTTGGTGCTTTTGCAAAATATGTACACAATATTTTCTATAACCATTTATTAGTAATATTGATATAACGATGAAACAGATGCAGGCAACAGCTTCAACAGTCTTGCAAGTGCAGAAAAATGCAACCCATTACTGTAATTCAGCTTTTAAAACCAGAAAAGCCAACACTTATTTCATATCACGATAGTCAAAATCTGTGACGATATTTTACTTTGAATCACGATATATCGCCCAGCCCTACTGGCTGTGTTTCCTAGCATTCTGTGCATGTCGGTAAGGGATTCCTTGTGACATACTTACATAACGACACATTTCTCATTTTTTTAGTTGCACAACAAATAGTTATTTTCTACAACATACAATGCAGCAGGCGTCAGTAGTGGAAAGTAACATTTCTGACAACGATCCCATGTTCTTTTGGTGGAAATCTCAGTGGAACATGCAGTTCTGTTTACAGCTAATACATGTGCTATAGCAAAAAAAAAAAAAAAAAAAAAAACACTGAAATTTGGACCAGAATTCCCGCAAAGGTGAATTTGTGCGGCTGCACAGAACGCACCATTTCAGAATTGAAAGATAAGTGGAAGTCTCTGAAAGCAGCTGTACCAAACAGGCGAGACCAGCGGAGTCCGTGGAATAAAGCCGCTATCCCCAGTTGAAACTGGGTATAACTTTATCCCCAGAATAAGAACTGCTATCCCCTCAACATGCATACCACTTTTACCTCGTTATCCGGGGGATGGTCTCTATCCTCTGGATAAGTCACTTATCCTCGCGTCATGCATACGGACCCTGGGGTGTCAAACTGACCTGCAAAAGGGCCAAGAGGCTGCAGGTTTTCACTCCAACAATGCAGAAGCACACCTGATACAACTAATCAGTTGTGATATGGGATCAGTAAGACACCAGATGTGGGGAGATGGGAATGAGGATTTATTTCAAACAAAAATAAAACAGGCACGAGGGCCAACAAAAAAACTTGGCCCAAAGGGTTGCAAAAAAAAACAAACTAAGGTAAGCTACACGGAGCTATAAACAATGAATGCAAAATGCAAAAAACAAAAGGCACTGGAAACTCCAGGCAAGAAGATCAAGAAAAACAAATAACCAGACTAAATATATATACACAAGACGAGAGGCGAGAACAAGACTTGAAACTAGAAATGCTAGGGAACTTGACAACAAGAACTTGGCTAAACTTGAACATGCAACGAGACGCGAGACACTGTCTGCCAGCCAACTTCCACCGCATCCAGATAAAGGCTTGATAATCAAGGACACATGAGGGGCAACACCTGGAGAAGCAGAAACAAGAGGCATGGCAAGATCAAGACATGGACAGAGATTAGATGACATGACCTGCTCATTAAGAGAATGAGCGTGCTCAGCTTAAGTACCAATTAAGTATGCAGTTTGGAAGCAAGCATGAATGTTAAGAACAGAAAAGCACAGCAAGATCTTGAAATAGCAAAGCAGGAATCATGACAATAAACTCCCTGTCTAAATTAGTAATATTAGTAATGTGCCTATCTAAGAATGACACCACCCAGTGAGTGTTAGTAAATGTTAGTAACTTAAAAACAGTTAATTGCCAATTAAGCTTAGAGAGCCCCGAATCAGCACAGCACAGAAGGAAGAGGGAAATACCAAAGCCAACCCAGAGCTCTGAAATGTGCAACAACGAAGGCACGGGGCGGAACGCAGACAAGCGGTGGAGTGGCATGGCAGACCTGGCAAAAACAAAAACATGGAAAAGTAAAAACAAGGACATGGAATGTGAAATCCTGAAACAAGAAACTGTTAAAACTATGACATGAACATGAACTATGAACTATGGAGTCTTGGAACATGAAACTGTTAAAACCATAAACAATACTGTTCTGGCCAAAGGCCAGAACCCTGGAACACAACAAGTTGTGCATTCCTAGATCAGTTGGTTAAATCACTGTTTTCAGGTGTGCTTCCACTTGGTAGGATTGAAAACCAGCAGCCCCTTGGCCCTTTTATGGGTCATTTTGACACCCCTGCAGACTGTGTAAAACAATGGATGTATTCTGCTAGACGTCACCCATAGAGTTTTGAAAATATAGATTGTGGCTCAATTTGGGCTTGCACAAGCTCCCAGCCGTCTCCTTCTTGGCAGTCTGACTCCTTATTTTCATATTGCAGTGCACAAGTACTGAAGTAAATTAGGTGCCATAATGGCTTCTGAAGCAACATGAATGGCATCTGATGTATGTTGTTCATTACTTGGGCATAACTATTGCAATGCACTTCATATTCCACTGCCATAGCTCTGTTTTAATACATATATAGCATCATACTCTGCTCCCTTTGTCTCTCTTTGAAATTTGACTTACATTCCTCTGGCATCCATATTGGAGGCAGTGTATAGAAGCATCTCTTGTGTGTTCTTGCTGCAAACATGTTCACAATTCATGTGAAGACTGAATGTGACTTTAATCTTTGTTGTTATGGCAACTGTGCTTCAAAGATGGCTGCCATGGGAGCCATTTTGAAAAAGTGACTTTAGCCTATACGTAACCATGCATTCTTTCAGACTGGATAAATTGACAGGTCGGAACAATAAAGCCTGCTCAATGCCAAATCTTGCAAATATCTATTTTATTTTTCTTTAACTGACCTTGATTTCATCTCATTGATATCTTGTGCATTGATTAATTCAGGTGTCCAGGTGAGCTACAATGCTGTGGCACTTTTTTTTAAATACTTGGATCACAGATGTGCCACAGCCTTTTGAGAAAAAAGATGTACTGCAAAAAGATAATTGCATGTAATTATTCATTTTCATGCTTTAATTGCCTAAATAGTAATGGACTTGAAGACAAGATAAATATATTAATAATATATCATCACTGCAAGAAATCTGTTTCCCTCTGAATATTGACGTTGCAATTTTGATGCACGCACATACATCTTGCCTCAATTATTGCTATTCATGTTCAATTACAAGACTAATTGCAAAATTAGTTACAATCCATGTAAGAAAAAAAAAAAAGACAGTTGAAAGGATATTAACTCACGATACCATGTTGGATTACAGAGGATTCACTCACTAATTGCTAGGAGAAATTTCAATGGATAATTCAAATGGTTAAAATGCCTAAGAATATTGAAAACACATTATTTGAAGTAAACTGTTTATGAGCCACCACTGGTCTGTCTAAATCAGGGGTGTCAAACTGACCCGTAAACGGGCCAAGAGGCTGCAGGTTTTCACTCCAACAATGCAGAAGCGCACCTGATACAACTAATCAGTTGTGCAGGCCTAGATCAGTTGATTAAATCATGCTTTCAGGTGAGCCTCTGCTTGGTAGGATTGAGGACCTGCAGCCTCTTGGCCCGTTTACGGGTCAGTTTGACACCACTGGTCTAATTCCTCTGTTCGTTCAATAATAAAGCCCCATAATTATTGACAAGCATCACCTCTTCCTGTTGTGCAAATACATTTTTCATTTTTAGACGGTCCTTTTGAATTCGCTTATTAGATGCAGTTAAGCTTTCCCCACAGCCTGAGTACACATCATGCTTGGCATCACTATGGTTAAAAATATGAATTACTGATGTGTCATAAGACACTTTTATATTGCCTCTGCCAGCAGAGTATTGACCTCTTGTAAGGTTGGCTGCTGGAAAATATGTATATGTGTGTGTGTGTGTGTGTGTGTGTGTGTGTGTGTGTGAGGGGGGAGGGGCGGGGGGGGGGGGGGTTGGGTGTTATTCAAACAGTAACTGCTGCACTTTCAAATCATTAATCACATTTCTTTCACATGTGAGGAGACCATACATTTTAAATCAAATCTTGTATGAAATTAAAGGCAGATCGATGCAGAGTATTTCAGTAAAAGTGTCGTGCAATGACTCAAAGGTGATGGGGGCGTAAAATGGAGAGGTGTGTGGGTAGATACCAGTTCATAAATTCAGATGGGAGCAGAAAAGCCAGGCATTGTCTGCTTCCTGTCCTTACGTCCATAACCACTGCTCCTCTCCTCTCCTCAGTCACGCACAGAAAGAACATCTTGGTACTTGGTTTCTAAGCAACTGTTTCAAATCTGTATCGGTCATATCTTATATAACAGTAATTATAATCCCATTTGAACATTTAAAGCTATGGGTTATGTCTGTTTTTTAGCAGTTGTATCTCATTCTTGCAGCATGCAACTGTTCCACAGATTCTCTTTAAAAGCTTAAATCTTGAATGGCTGCAGGTTGTGATATGTGGACATATATTTGAAATGTCTGTTCCTCCAAGTTTGTAATGCCCACTCAGACTGAACATATGAACAATACCCATCTTGGACAATTCAGGAAAGCACATTGTATTTTCTTTGTACCTACTAGAGGACTGTGCTCAATATGCAGTAGGTAAAGGCAGACCACAAGTGTGACCAGCCAGAGGAGGCATATTTACCTCCACCAATGAAGTTGGGGCAGAGGTTATGTTTTCGCCCCAATTAGTTTGTTTGTCTGTCTGTCTGTCTGTTTGTGAACAACATGACTCAAAAAGCAATGCACGGATATGGCTGAAATTTTGTGGGTGCATTGCAATTACATCAAGGATGGACCCTATTGATTTTCACTGCGATCAGTGAAACAATATGGTCGCCACAGCAGCCATCTTGAAATCGTATGACACGCGATAACTCAACTTTGCTCCCACTCATGAAAATTTGGATTGTGCTGCCTTGGCGGAGGTTTGCACTCTACAAGTGCCTCTAGTTTTGGAATAATTATGTGGACAAAATATCAACATGAGATGAATTAAAGTGTTGTGCATCCAGCAAAGACTGGCTGAGGGGCCATGCATGATGCTTGCTGTGTACCATTACAAAGACCCAGCCAAAGTAGAATTACCCATACATAGCCCTGCTTTGTTCCTTGTTATTTTAAAGGAGAATTCCGGTGTGACATTGACTTGGGGTGTATTGAAACATGATAATGAGTACTAACTTTTGTCGAATACCCCACCTCCGTACGCACGCAACTTTTCGAAATAAATGGATTTTCAGCCAAAGCTCCCAACAGGCTTACAATGGTTGTGAATCGGGGCTCGCGTTGCCATGCAAAAAAATCGCTATTTTTTTTCATCATTAACAAGGCTCAAAGTAGCTCCACACTTCATCGATAGAATTCCGAGAGCCCTCACATTTAAAACGAGGCACTGAGAACTGCACTGGTAGTTTATTAAAAATTATACTATGGTCTGGATGAATGCTTTTTTCTGATTGGTATTTTTTCTGGCAGGTATGCATTAAAACCGTGGAACCGCACAGGTAGTTCGGCTATGGTCGTTTCACCATTCTAAATTCATCCACTAGCCAACTTGTAGCCATAGCAGCGTTAGAGCTGGTATCTGACTGGGTACAACAGAAAACTAGCTGCTCATTCATCTCCAGTAAATTTAGCGGCGTCATATAAATTGCGTCCTGCGGGGCGGTTAACAACAGGTACTCAAGCGATAATGACAGTAAATATTAAAGCAGCAAAGTAATCCGGCTTTATCCACTAATCAATTGTAAATACAGTTACAAATGAAGCTAACGTGTCCACCTCATGTATCAGCGACTGCTGACAGTTCACTAGTTACCTGCTATGCCAGCAGACTGATTTCAGCTTGCTGACTCTACGGACAGTCATAAGTTCATTGTAATTGTGTACAGCAAGTTAGCTACAGTCTGCATAATCGCGCATAATGTTGTGTTATGCATAATCTCCGTTTCAGCTGGAATCCGGTATCAACCAAGTGGTCAAAGCTGGAATTTTCAGCAGGGAAATCATCAGCTAGTAAACAGATGTAAGCATGTGAACGTGAACGTGAACATGAACATGAACGTAAGATGAACTAAGATACCTGGTTCAATTTACCTTAGCCTATAGTACTGGGTATGAGAAGGCACGGCGCCTGTTTAATGATTACCAACTCGTTTTTTTGTGCAAAACTTTAACAAAAAAATTCTGAATGCTGCGATTTGGCAAATGACCACGGTAAAAGCGGGATAATCAACTCAAAGGTGAGCATTAAATCCATTTATATTGAAAAGTTGCATGCGTACAGAGGCGGGGTATTGGACAAAAGTTAGCACTCATTATCATGTTTCAATACACCCCAAGTCAATTTCACACCAGAATTCTCCTTTAAGTTGTTCTCTTTTTAAAGTCCCATAAAGAGATTGTGCAAACGTGAATCTGAGTAATTAATTTTTTTTTATCAGGGTGGCATTAATGGAATTCTGACCTTAATGTACTTGCAGTTTGACTAACACAACAGGTCAATGGCCATAGCCACTTCCATTATCTGATCAGCCTATGCATACACTGATAGAAACACTAATAGAGAAAAAAATAAAGCTGCGAGCAGCAATTAATGGGTCCAAGCACAACAAACAGCAGATGAGTCTATGATGTGAGATACAGGGATTTAGGGGAATAAGAATCACAAACATAGGACAAATAGGTTGAAAGTAACATTCTGGTATTTGGCCTGTTGGTGGCAGTGAATGATTTACCTCTAATTTAGTGCCGTGGTACTTTGGGTTGTTCTCTTCAAATGTGCCAAATTTCAGTTAAATCTACGAAGCGTTTTTATGGCTTACCATGAAAATCCATTGAAAACAATAATCACAAGATGGCTAAAAAGCAAAATAGCCAACTCAGAGTTTGGCTGCTTTACTGTCATTATGTTCAACACATTCTGTTCAAACATCTACTTGTTCCAAAGTAAAAGATAATGATTTTTGGTATAGGCGCTTATCCAATTTTCCCACTAGCAATAAAGTTCACAAAGCTCAACATGACTCCAGCCCAAAAATTGTCAGGCATGGCCTTTCCTTGCGGAAACTACGTTGGATTTCTTTCAGGATTACTTTCACACTTATGACTCACTTCCTGGAATTTTTTATTTTTTTTTGTCTTCAAAATCAAATTTGAAAGTAAATCAATAAATAAATAAATGTGGAATTATAAAATAAAAATCTCCAGAAATAAATATGTTTCCTTTGAAAAATTATATTTAAATAAATACATATTTATTTATTTATTTATTTACTGAACTATATCGACTAATTTATAGATTAATGTTTAAATTTATATATATTTTAACATTTATTGCCATGTTTACATACCTTAAGATTTATTTCATTTCCTATTTATTTATTTATTTCATGGACAAATTTAATCAGTTATGTACTCACTTATATAATTTTGACCCAAATAGCATTTCATACATATTGTTTACCAAGAATAACTCTCTTAATTACTTTTGGTCAGGACCCTCAGTCGTCAAGTCTAGTTAAGATCGGCCATATGGCCAAGGTCTAGTTTGCAAAAGTACGTTTTTCAAAAAATTCGAAGTGGTAGAAAATTCATAATGGCAGAAACAAAAACCAGAGACCGGTTTCACGATAACCTTGGAAATTTTGTGAACATGCAAAGTCCACTCATCGCTAAATTTATAATTTACAAAGAACGGCGCATTAATCACAGGTCATAGGAGCTTGCTGAAATTCGTAAATTGCTTTGCCAAGACCCCGCAAGATTTTGGCATGATTGCACAAAGCCCTTGTTTAATTTGAGCAGTTTCAATCCGAGCTTATCCCTTCATGACCTGGCCATTTTTAGCAGGGGTTCCTGACTGTTGGCAAAGTATAGAAAGACTTTCAGAATGGCATTGTTTCTCGAGCTGGAAGAGGAAGTTCATTATGTATTCAGCCGAAAAAAGGGTTATCCCTGATGGAATCAACCTGATAGAGTCTCTGAATGACATAAAGCTTCTAAAACGACTTGCGTTACAGAGACATGTCATCCTTGAATTGCTTGGACATTCTGGAAAGCCCAACACAAAGGTCCAGTGTCATTCCCGTGCATTTGCAGGTGTTGTGTGTCATGTGTGCACCTTGGGTGTATTTCACGGGGCATTTCCTGTACACATGCTGGGATCTAGTGGGCTGCAGCCAGGTTTCAGTATCTTGCATAGTACTACGTGTGTTTACTGCAAAGACGAGGTAGGCGCATTTTTATGCTCACGTAAACGAAGTTTCGGGGGCATGTAGTTTTTCACCTGTCCGTCTGTCTGTCTGTCTGTCTGTCCGTCCGTCTGTTTGTCCGCAGTGAAAAAAAACTTTAACCTTGGCCATAACTTTTGATTTGTTAGTGGTAGGTCTCCGATACTTTGCTTGTGCACCCCTTGTGACGACACCTTTCAGATGAGGTCATCAAATTTGACTTTGTGCCCTTGACGTTGGCGTCGGTGACATTTTCACAAAAGTTTAACCTTGGCCATAACTTTTGACTGGTTTGTGGTACGTCTTTGATACTTAGGTATACAATTCCTCTCGTTGAAGAAAGGTGATCTAGGCCTTGATCCTGTCTTCTTGACCTTGGCATACGGGGGCATTAGTGTTTTACAAACACATCTTGTTTCTTCAAGTTCTCGCAGGAACAAGATCGCCAACAAGAAATTAAGGAGGGGTATTTCAATGAACGCCGTCCATGAATAACAAACATCATTGGTTGTATTGATGGAAATCTTATTGCAAGAAAGAGACCCAAAATTAAGACATTTTAATTTGTCGCAAGACAACCCCAATTCCAAATAAGTTGGGATGCTGTGTAAGTTGTAAATGAAAACAGAGAGTCTGAGTGCTGAACAGACCAGTTTGTAGTCCACACAACGCACTAATAGAAAACATTTGGCACATTGAAACACGAAAAAATCTGGCAAAGAAGATACAGGACTGTTCAGCAGCTAGAGCCCTGCATCTGACAAGAGTGGGACAGCATTCCTCTCCCAAAACTTTAGCAATTTATCGCCTCATTTCCCAGATGTTTGCAGACTGGGAATCTAAACAATGGTAAACATCCCCCTATCCCAACTTTTTTGAGCTGTCTTGCTGTCATCAAATTCAAAATGAGCGAATATTTTTCATGAAACGGTAAATTGTCTCATTTTCAACATCTGATATTTTGTTTATGTTCTATTGTGAATAAAATGTCTGTTCATGAGATTTGCAAATCATTGCATTCTCTTTTTATTTACATTTTACACGGCATCCCCTTTTTTGGAGGTAGGGTTGTAGAATCGACCACAACCCCATCTATGCTTGAACTGAACTGAGTATTGTTGACATGTTGCAGGTACACTTTCTGCATCATGATGGGACAATAGGGCCAATTTCCTCATGCTGACTTGTTATATAGTGATGCTACCTGACCAAGCATTGATATACAATGCAATAGGAAGCTTTTGACGTATTTATGTGATGCTGAGTGTTAGGGTTTGGGTTTATGGCTAGGGGTAAGGTTAGTTTTTACTTGCTGTCAAATAAGGGCGCCACAAGCGCTTGGACAGGTACCATCAATATATCACACATTGGGATGAGACAGGGCTCGAAAATTGTCGGAAGACAAGGCCACGCACGAATTGCGACTTCGCTAAAAGTAACGCTATAGCGGATAGTTAGTGAAGGCTTTTGTGAACACCTTGCTTTGCTATAGTTGCTTGGTTGCAATCGCTTCGCTAAGCCCTTGCATCTCTCATTTTTTGCAAGGCCTTTGTGAAACCGGTCCCCAACTACCAGATTGCTGAGCATGAGCTTCTGCCTCTGCCTGTCCTGAAGCTCTGGAACAATCAAAGCCAGAGTTACAAGCCTTAGAAAGTCACAACTTTGACCCAACAATGGCCCTACTGACACGGGCCTGTGGAAACCAAAATTACTGTATCTTACTCATTCTAAGCCCTCTATCTGAATCAGAGTCTTCAGAAAGAGCAGCCAAGCTGTTCTTGAGATATTTTACACATAAATTGGCAGAATATTAATAAATATTGCTGTAAGCCCTAATGAGGAGGCCAAGCAATCCAGCAGGGCAGGTAACTTTGTTAGGACTTTGTGAAGATCATCTGTACCAATTTTGTTGAAAATTGGACAGATTTATGACCTGTGAAGCATTTAACCTTAAAGTAAAATCAAAAAATCAGAAATTAACATAATGTGGTGAATTGAAATAGACTTGCTCCCAGGAATCCACGTGTACTTCATTTTTGAAAATCAGGCATTAAAAAACCTGCATAAATGCTCCTCCACAGTTGTACCATTGATGGTGCTGGAGGGCTTTAGGCAGAAACATGAAGCCTCGTGAAACTTGATGATAATAATAATAATAATAATAATAATAATAATAATGATGATTAAAACAATAGGTGTCCAGCACCTTCAGTGCTATTGGTGTATCTATTGCTTTCCTTCACTGTAAGATTATCCCTCCCTGATAATAAAGAGCAGAAGCTAGCTTGCCTCCTACTCAGTGGTTTATTTTCAGTGTTCACATTGCTTATAAACTGTACATATAATTGCAGCCTACTAAGCATTAACTGTTTATTTTTCTATCTCTATTCATCACAGTGAAAAAGACTGAATGGCTGAATCTCATAGCAAATAAAGAGAGGACTTCATGCACAAGCACTCCCAATTTCCCCAAGAATTTCAAACACAAGCACTCTTTCAGCTCCTTCTATTTCCTCTTGTGAAAGCAACTGAAGGTAGCAGAGATACTGTAAATAAGCTTTAGTACACTGTTTAAATACACATAATGCTTTCTCAGGATCAGCTGGATTGCTGATGAAAACCTGAAATCTTCTCTTGCCAATAGTGTACCATCAACAAGTAATCATTCTTGCAAGTTGCTATGGAATGAGTCCCATGACAGATGCATCTTCACTCCATCACATTCTGTACAGTTGAAGAGGTTTTTGATATTCTGTGGACATTGTCTCTTTGGAAGCTACCGTGGTAAAAAAAAAAAAAAAAAAAAAACTTAATGCCCATTGAATAGGAATAGGAAAGGATAACTGAGATGCATTATTTTCCTGGGGTTTACCTTACCTTGTTATGCCCTGTTCTTTGCACATTTGCTGATTGATGACCATGGGTTACTGCTCTATCTTTCCATTCTGCCCTCTGCCAGAATCTTCCTTTTTTAATCCATCATTCACTTGTTTCTGTGTCGGCCGCAATTTCTGCCCGATCGCCATTTTGGCCGCAGGTGATATGTACTGCTTCCTTCCAACCTCTGTGTGCCACTTAACTCATGATAAAAAGCACAGGGTACATACTGATACATTTTTAAGGATAATTTTTGCATCAGTGTTGTATTTGAAATGCGCCATGTTCCTGTCATGGATATTGAAAAATTATGTGCAGTAGTAGGGAGACTGGGGCACCATATAGCACTTTATATCTGCACATATCTCATTCATTCATTACATATGTTTCTTCCACAGACAAGATATATGCCTTTCCTTTATATTAGCAGTTATTGATGATCTGACCGTCCGTGTGTTATCACGCAATCAAAAGTAGCGGAAGTGCAGTTCTTCAAACTTACTCCAGCAACAAGTTACCAGCAACGTGGCAAGGTTCTGCAGCATCCAAAAGCTGGGAAATAGCACAAAAGTATGTGAGTCCAACAATTTAATCATCTGCATTTTTCATTGTTGATACTAGTTGTGTTGACACGGTCGATACTTTGACTGCCTGACCGCATAACTTACAATTAATATGTGATAAATGTCTCAGAAAAAATGTATGTGTGACTGCTTGCTGCTGCCAAATAATCACCAACATAACCTTAGAAAACAATGGGTATGTAGAATTAACAAAATATTATATGAAAATGTATTGTAGCTGGAGCAGTTATAACAGACAGGGGCATGGTGTAAAAACGTTGTGCTTTGCTGTTCAATAGCTGAAGTCCTACACGACTCACAGTTTCAGATTACCAGTGTTATGAGTCAAAATTGCACCATCAAGTAACCCACAAGACTGATTTAAATAATGAATATTTGGAGTAGGCACCATGCTGGCTGAGTGGGTTGTGCTCTTAGGTCACAGGATAAAGGTTAAGGGTAACACTTTGGGCTGGGGCCTTTCAGTTTCCTCCCACAGTCCAAGGTCATGCAGACCAAGCTAATTGGATACTGTGAATTGCGGATGGTATGAGTGTGCGAGTGAATGGTGTGGGATTCCTGTGATGGAGTGGTGAATTGTCCAGGATCTGCCCCAGCCTCTTACCCATTGTATGCTGGGATAGAATCAAGACACCCCACCCCCACAGGAACACAATGCTGTAAAAAGAAGTATTTGCTCCCATGTGAATTGTCACCCTTCAATGTTTCAGATTATCACAGTTATTTTAATATTAGAAACAGATAACCCAAGTAAACACAAAATGCATTTTTATCCCTGCTGGGTGACCCCCAAAAAGGGGTTTATGTCGTGGCACAGTCCTTCTGTCTGTCTGTCCGTCTGTCCATAACGGACGGTATTTAGCTGGTGAGATCAACTCTATCCTAGAGTTTTCATGGGACATCCTTTAAACTTTGCACATATGCTGCAGATAGACTCATGAGACGTACAGTGGTGCTTGAAAGTTTGTGAACCCTTTAGAATTTTCTATATTTCTGCATAAATATGACATCAGATTTTCACACAAGTCCTGACAGCAGGTAAAGAGAACCCAGTCAAACAAACGAGACAAAAATATTATATTAGGTCATTTATTTATTGAGGTAAATGATACAATATTACATATCTGTGAGTGGCAAAAGTATGTGAACCTTTGCTTCCAGTATCTGGCTTTCAGTATCTGGCGTGACCCCCTTGTGCAGCTATAACTGCAACTAAACATTTCCTGTAACCGTTGATCAGTCCTGCACATCAACTTGGAGGAATTTTAGTCCAGTCCTTCATACAGAACAGCTTCAACTCTGGAATGTTGGTGGGTTTCCTCACATTAACTGCTTGCTTCAGGTCCTTCCACAACATTTTGATTGGATTAAGGTCAGGACTTTGACTTGGCCATTCCAAAACATTAACTTTATTCTTCTTTAACCATTCTTTGGTAGAACGACTTGTGTGCTTGGGGTCTTTGTCTTGCTGCATGACCCACTTTCTCTTTAGATTCAGTTCATGGACAGATGTACGGACATTTTTCTTTAGAATTCGCTGGTATAATTCAGAATTCATAGTTCCATCAATGATGGCAAGCCGTCCTGGCCCAGACGCAGCAAAACAGACCCAAACCATAATGAAACACCACCATGTTTCACAGATGGGATATGGTTCTTATGCTGGATTGCAGTGTTTTCCTTTCTCCAAGCATAACGCTTCTCATTTAAACAAAAAAAGTTCTGTATTAGTCTCATCCGTCCACAAAACACTTTCCCAGTAGCTTTCTGGCTTGTCCATGTGATCTTTAGCAAATTGCAGATGAGCAGCAATGTTCTTTTAGGAGACTGCACACCAATGCACACCATTGTCGTTCAGTGTTCTCCTGATGGTGGACTCATGAACATTAACATTAGTCTGTGAGAGAGAGGCCTGCAATTGCTTAGAAGTTACCCTGGGGTCCGTTATGACCTCACCGACTATTACACGCCTTGCTCTTGGAGTGATCTTTGTTGGTCAACCTGGGGAGGGTAACAATGGTCTTGCATTTCCTCCATTTGTACAGAATCTGTCTGACTGTGGATTGGTGGAGTCCAAACTCTTCAGAGATGGTTTTGTAGCCTTTTCCAGCCTGATGAGCATCAACAGCCCCTTTTCTGAGGTCCTCAGAAATCTCCTTTGTTCGTGATATGATACACTTCCACAAACGTGTTGTGAAGATCAGACTTTGATAGATCCCTGTTCTTAAAATAAAACAGGGTTCCCACCAACACCTGATTGTCATCCCTTTGATTGAAAATGCCCGACTCTAGTTTCACCTTCTAATTAACTGCTAATTCGAGAGGTTCACATACCTTTGCCACTCACAGATATGTAATATTGTATCATTTTAGTCAATAAATAAAGGGCCATGTATAATATTTTTGTCTCATTTCTTTAACTGGGTTCTCTTTTTCTACTTTTAGGACTTGTGTGAAAATTTGATGATTTTTTTTAGGTCATATTTATGCAGAAATAAAGAAAATTCTGAAGGGTTCACAAACTTTCAAGCACCACTGTATGTTGCAATCGCAACTCCAGAAGGGGATGTTTTGCTCACTGAGCAATCCAGCCCAACCTCGTCCGTTATGAAAAAGTAGTCACCGCATCAGTTAAGACCTAATAAAACAAATTTAATTAATCATCAAGTTAAATTTAATTAAGCAGACCCAGGCATGATTACTACCAGCCTTGCAGAATCTAAACCTCGTTTAAATGGGACCTGTCTGGCAGTGTGAAGAAGGCAAAAGCAACACATGATGCTGCAATCTAAAGAAATTCAGGGGCAGATGAGAAATGACATATTTGGCATCTATCAGTCTGGGAGGGGAAAGAAAGTCTTTCTAAGGCTCTGGAACCTGAGTGAACCACAGTGAGAGCAATTATCTAGCCTTTATGGGAAAAACTTTGAACAGTGGTGTACCTTCCCAGGAGTGGCCGAACTACCAAAATCCCTCTCAGAGTTAATTGACAACTCATCCAAGAGGTCACTAAAGAACCCAGATTAACATCTAAAGAACTCCAGGCCTCTCTTGCCTCAGTTAAAGCCAGCATTCATGATTCAGAAAGTTCAGACAGAAATTTGGCAAAATTAGAGTCAATAAGAGAGCTGCAAGGCAAAAAACTCCTGCCGACAAAAAAAAACACGAAGTCATGTCTCATATTTACCATAAAAAACATCTTCATGACCCCCAAGACCTGTGGTATGATATTCTATGTACTGATGAGTCAAAAGTGAGACTTTTTGGAAGACATGGGTCCCATTTCATCGGGCACAAAGCTAACACCGCATCCCGTAATATGAGCAGCATACCAACAATCAAGGTAATGGAGGTAATGTAATGGTCCGGGCTGCCAAGTTTATTTTTTCCCTGACATTATATCATGCAAGGAGTAAATCATGACTAACCAGGCGTGCAATAAATTGGATGTCATGCATCACTAGTAATATTTCAAGTACAGATAATGTAAACCCCAATTCCAATGAAGTTGAGACGTTGCATAAAACATGAATAAAAACAGAATACAATGATTTGAAAATCATTTTCGACCTGTAATCAATTGAGCACACTACAAAGACAAAATATTTAATGTTCAAAGTTAAGCTGATAAACTTCATTGTTATTTTGGAAATATTCACTCATTTTGATGCCTGCCACACATTTCACAAAAGCTGGGACAGGGGCAAGTTTACCACAGTGTTACATCACCATTCCTTTTCACAACACTCAAGAAGCATTTGGGAACTGAGTACACTAATTGTAGAAGCTTTGTTGGTGGAATTCTTGCTTGATGTTGAACTTCAGTTGCTCAACAGCCCGGAGTCTCCATTGTCGTATTTTGCGCTTCATAATGCACAAACATTTTCAATGGGAGACAGGTTTGGACAGCAGGCAGGCCACTCTATTACCCGCACTCTTCTACGACAAAACCACGCTCTTGTAACACGTGCAGAATGTGGCTTGGCATTGTTTTGCTGAAATCCCACATGGAAAGAATCTATATGAACATATATATGCATATGTGCAGCATATATGCCACATATAGGCCAAATTCAGGTACATATGTGTGCTTATAGTTGGCATATAGGTCTCCTATATCACTTCTTTATTTTCACATGTAGCCCCTATATGTACATACAGAGTATATGTCTCCTATATAGCTCCTATACCCAGTGGCTGGTTCTGTTTGTCATACCTATTGATTGTATAGCTCATATCTCACTTTTGCAACTGTCATACATGATGCCAAGCTCATATTTTTATTCTCAATGTAATATCTGCATATTAGTCCAAAGTCTCTCTTTCAGAAATAACAAGAATTTTACGCAATAACTTATTAATCGCATGTGAACATGTGAAATTGGCATCACATTTGATCCTAAATACATGTTGACATGTGACAACGGCATGGTAAGAGTAAACCAGTCATTATTAACTATGGCAAGTGAGAGGAGACAAAAAGCTATGATATCAACACAAATATCTAATACTATATATACTACTCAAAATTTGATAGGGATCATAGGAATTTTTTTTGTGAAATGACATGCAAATTTGGTAACTGCCACTGATGAACAATATATTGGATAAATGACATGCAGTCAGACACAAAACACATTTGCAAGTGCATTTCATGACATTTAATGAGCGTGCAGCCTCACACTTTTAGCTTTCACGAACACTTCATGGTTTCACCCCTGACATGTAAAGTGAAAACAGACAGTGTTTGTGTGATGTTTCATTACCACAGTTAATGTCAATAACGGGTATGGCCTCCCCTAGCTTGCATGACGGCTTGACAACGTCGGGTCATACTGTCAATCAGAACCCAGATGCTTGCAATTGGAATGTTGTTCCATTCTTCAACTAGGGCATATCTGAGCTCTTCTAGAGTTGTAGTTTGTGCCCTACGACCGGAAATGGCGACCTGCAGCATGCTCCACACATGCTCGATAGGGTTTAGGTCCGGCGAATGCGCGGGCCAGTCCATGCAGACAATTGTCTCCTGCTCTAGGGATTGATTCACCACCCTAGCACGATGGGGACGGGCGTTATCATCCATCAAGATGAAATCAGGGCCAACAGCACCAGCGTATGGTCTTACGTACACTTTGAGGATCTCATCCCTGTACCATACCCCTGTCATCGTCCCTCTTCCCATGACATGCAGGTCTGTTCTGCCGTTCCTGCTTATTCCTCCCCAGACTATAATTGATCCGCCACCATAACGCTCGTGTTCGTTGATGTAGGCATCATTAAATTGCTCGCGTTGTCTTCGCCACACCCATTGCCTCCTGTCAGTAAAGTCAAAGTAATATCGGGACTCATCAGTAAAGAGAACTGGAGCCCAATCGTTGTGTGTCCATGTGACATGATCGTGAGCTCAATCCAAACTGTTTTCTGCCTGCTCAGTTCCTCTACTTTTACATATATTCAATGGCTGCTTTTTTTGTCACGCCAATGATGCACGGTCAGTGGGATTCGAACACATGGCCTTCTTGAGTTGTGGGCGGCAGTATGAAGATGATTCCATATCGTATGAGTGGATACCCTGACCCCCGAGGCGTTATGAAGGTCATTTCGTAGGGTGGTGGCTGTCCAGAAAGGATGACGTCGTGCCTGAAGTGTGAGAAAGTGGTCTTGTCGTTGTGTAGTTGATCTCTGACAACCACCCCCATGATGGTGTGCTGCTGTACCAAACGTTTGATGTCGGTTCCACGCTCTGTTCACAACACTTTGGCTGATGTTAAGTGCATTAGCAGCGTGACGTTGTAAGAAGCCAGAGTCAAGAATTCCAATGCATCTTTCCAATTGCTCTGAAGTCTATCGACGTCTATGCGACATTGTTATTGCTAAATGTGATGCAAAAAAATTTGGTAACTTCCAAATTTTCACCAACAAGCAACACACACGTCTGAGTTGAAATGGTGAAGTTTTAGTCAAAGCCAAAATGTGAGGCTGTACTCTCATTTAATGTCATGAAATGCACTCGCAAATGTGTTTTGTGTCTGACTGCATGTCATTTATCCAATATATTGTTCATCAGTGGCAGTTACCAAATTTACAAGTCATTTCACAAAAACATTCCTATGATCCCAATCAAATTTTGAGCAGTATATTTGTTACATTTTTTTCCTGAAACATTGACAATAACAAAATCATCAATTCTTTCTAGACCATAGCTATTTCCATTCTGTGAAGATTGAGTTGTGTATCGTGGAAGAGAAGGAAATGTATAAAAATAAAATGGTTTGATTATGTTTATTTCATCAATTAAGCATTTTTTCAACTCAAAGTCACTGCCAGATTCACCACATTAGATAAAATTGGATTCACATCATTACAGCTCATACACATCCACTGAAAGGTTGTACACTACACTGTTACATCCACCAAATGCGATGTTTTCTATCTTGTCTGTAATGCAGTTTCTAGATTAATATGGCTCAGAGGTCCTTAGACTGAATGAAGCAAAGTAAAACAAAAACAACAAAATAAAAGTACACAGAAGAACATTCATTCAAGTCAACATGCCTTTCAAAAGCCATTTTCATCCCCACATCTATTTGAGCATTTCACTGTGGTTAATGAATTTTTCCTACAGGGATGAAATAACAAGGATTCTTACTTGTAAATTCCCACATGGAAAGAACCTATATAAACATATAGGTATTGTTGAGTACCTATCAGGAACCAGTCGCGAGAACCAGGAAATGCAGTAGAGCTTGTTTAATTGGTAAAGGGGGGTAACCCCCGCAGGGCGAAAAGCAACTGTACAAAGTCCACAATCCAAAAGTCAAAAACCAGTTGGGCAAAAATAGTATCAAAAACCAGGGCAGCAATCACAGTAATCGTAGTCGGACAGAAATGGGTCTGGTACACAGGAATAGTTCTATCAGAGAGACAAGCTGATATGGAATCAGTGACACCAGATGCGGGAAAAGGGAATGAGGATTTTATTTAAACCAAAACAAAACAGGCACGAGGGCCAACAAAAAACTTGGCCCAAAGGGTTGCAAAAAACAAACTAAGGTAAGCTACACA
Source organism: Gymnothorax reevesii (assembly GCA_029721435.1). Taxonomy (NCBI): domain Eukaryota; kingdom Metazoa; phylum Chordata; class Actinopteri; order Anguilliformes; family Muraenidae; genus Gymnothorax; species Gymnothorax reevesii. The sequence continues at coordinate 55,780,454 of CM056583.1, read as the reverse complement.
GAGCTATAAACAATAAATGCAAAAGGCAAAAAACAAAAGGCACTGGAAACTCCAGGCGAGAGGATCAAGAAAAATAAATAACAAGACTAAATATATACACACAAAACAAGAGGCTGGGACGAGACTTGAAACTAGAAATGCTAGGGAATCTTGACAAAAGAACTTGGCTAAACTTGCACATGAAATGAGACGCGAGACACTGTCTGCCAGCCAACTTCCACCGCAACCAGATAAAGGCTTGGAAATCATGACATGAGGGGTAACACCTGGAGAGAGAGAAACAAGAGGCATGGCAAGATCAAGACATGGACAAGATTGGTTGACAAGACTTGCTCATTAAGAGAATGAGCGTGCTCAGCTTAAGTACCAATTAAGTATGCAGTTTGGAAGCAAGCATGAATGTTAAGAACAGAAAAGCACAGCAAGATCTTGAAATAGCAAAGCAGGAATCATGACAATAAACTCCCTGTCTAAATTAGTAATATTAGTAATGTGCCTATCTAAGAATTACACCACCCAGTGAGTGTTAGTAAATGTTAGTAACTTAAACAGTTAATTGCCAATTAAGCTTAGAGAGCCCCGAATCAGCACAGCACAGAAGGAAGAGGGAAATACCAAAGCCAACCAGAGCTCAGAAATGTGCAGCAACGAAGGCACGGGGCGGAACGCAGACAAGCGGTGGAGTGGCATGGCAGACCTGGCATGAAACAAAACATGGAAAAGTAAAAACATGGACATGGACATGAATAATGAAATGCTTGAACCTGATACAAGAAACTGTTAAAACTGTGACTATGAACATGGCTATGAAACGTGAAACTATGAACTATGAAATCTTGAAACATGAAACTGTTAAAACCATGAACAATACTGAGAACCCTGGAACACAACAGTACCCCCCCCTTACAAAAGCGGCACCTGACGCGGACAAAAAACACCAATAACTAAAATACAAGAAGCCGCACAAAACTAAATACAAATCCCACAAGACTAATAACCAAGTAAATACTATGGACAAAAACCCTAAGACACAAAACACCTAACCAAGAAACAAGAAACACTAAACATAAACAAGATTACTAGGTCTCCAGCAAGCTGGGGCTAAGGCTTAGGCTATGGCAATGGCTTGGAACTATGGCTATGGCTTGGCTTGAGGTTAGAGGCTATGGCTATGGGCTATGGGGTTGGGGCTGTGGCTATGGCTTGGGACTGTGGCTTGGGACTATGGCTATGAGCTATGGCTTGGGGTGTGACTGGTGGTAATCACGGATGAGGGATTTGTCTAGGATGTGCCTGGCCGGGACCCAGGAACGCTCCTCTGGGCCGTACCCCTCCCAATCCACGAGGTACTGGAGGCCCCGGCCCCTCCGTCGGCAATCCAGTAGAGCTTTGACTGTGTAGGCCTCCCCTCCGTCGATGAGCCGAGGAGGAGGCGGAGGCTCAGGTGGGGGCAGGAGGGGGGAGGTGGCAACAGGCCTCAGGCGTGAGACGTGGAACACTGGGTGGAGACGTCGCATGGTGGATGGGAGCTTGAGCCGGACAGCAGTGGGGCTGATGATCCTTTGGATTGGGAAAGGACCCAGGAAGCGAGGAGCCAGCTTGCGGCTTTCCACCCGGAGTGGGATGTCCTGCGCAGCTAACCAGACCTTCTGGCCGACCCGATAGTGAGGGGCTGGGCGCCGACGCTTGTCTGCCGTGGTCTTCATCGTCTTACCCGCCCGAACCAAGGCGCGGCGAGCAGACAGCCACACACGGCGACACCGCCGGATGAATGCCCCGGCTGAAGGCACCCCGACTTCCTCCTCCTGGCTGGGGAACAATGGAGGCTGGTAGCCCATACAGCACTCGAAGGGGGAGAGGCCGGAGGCAGAGGCGGCGTGGGAGTTTACGGCGTACTCGACCCAGGGTAGCATGGTAGACCAGGATCTTGGGTTGGTCGAGCACACACATCGGAGGACCGTCTCCAGGGTTTGGTTGGCCCGCTCAGTCTGTCCATTGGTCTGTGGGTGGTAACCGGAACTGAGGCTGAAGGAGGTGCCAAGGGATGTGCAGAATGCTTTCCAGAATTGGGAGGTGAATTGGGGACCACGATCTGATACTATATCCACAGGAATGCCATGGGGACGGACAACATGCTGGATAAGTAGATCAGCTGTGGTTTTAGCAGAGGGGAGCTTGGGAAGGGGCACGAAGTGGGCAGACTTGGAGAACCGGTCAACTATGGTGAGGACAGTAGTGTTTCCATGGGAGACGGGCAGGCCAGTGACGAAGTCCAGAGCTATGTGGGACCAGGGACGGTGAGGAATGGGCAGTGGTTGGAGCAGACCAGAGGGAGGTGCGTGGGAGGACTTGGCGCGGGAACAGACTGAGCAGGCAGAAACGAACCCCCGGACCTCTGCTGCCATCTTGGGCCACCAGAAACGGCGCTGGATAAACCGCAGGGTCCGGCCGACCCCAGGATGGCATGACAGGTTGGAGGAGTGGCCCCACTGGAGAACGTCAGACCGGGCAGCTGCAGGGACGTACAGGCAGTTGGCAGGGCAGGCACTGGGCGTAGCTGCGCCGTTCTGGGCGTTGCGGACCAGCTCCTCGATCCGGAGGCACACGTTGTTGACAAAACATATTCTGGGCAGAATGGAGCTGGGCTCTCCCTTGGCCGAGGAAGCGTCGAAACGCCTGGAGAGCGCGTCAGCCTTGGTATTCTTGGACCCTGGCCTGTAGGCCAGGGAGAAGTTGAACCGGTCGAAAAAGAGGGCCCATCTGGCTTGTCTGGGTGTCAACCTCTTGGCTGAACGGAGGTACTCTAGGTTTTTATGGTCCGTCCAGACCAGGAACGGAACCCTTGCCCCCTCAAGCCAGTGCCTCCACTCCTCCAGGGCCAGCTTCACCGCCAGCAGCTCCCGGTTCCCGACGTCGTAGTTGGACTCCGCAGGCGTCAGTCGGTGGGAGTAGAACGCGCACGGGTGTACCTTCTGATCATTGCTGGATCTTTGGGATAGTACCGCACCAACCCCGACATTGGAGGCATCCACCTCCACAATGAACTGCTTGGCGGGGTCGGGGGTGGTGAGGATGGGCGCGGTGGTGAAGCGCCTCTTCAGCTCACAGAAGGTCACCTCGGCTTGCGGAGTCCAACGGAATGGCACCTTGATGGAGGTAAGGGCCGTCAGGGGAGCTGCCACGGTGCTATAGTTCCTGACGAATCGCCTATAGAAATTTGCGAATCCTAGGAAGCTCTGTAGGGCCTTGCGGTCCTTGGGTGCGGGCCAGTCCACCACAGCCTTGACCTTCTCCTCGTCCATGCCCAGGTGGTTAGGGGAGATGACGTGCCCCAGGAAGGAGGTAGTGGTGGTGCTGAACTCGCACTTTTCAGCCTTAACAAAGAGGCGGTTTTCGAGGAGGCGGCGGAGCACCTGGCGAACATGGTTAGTGTGCTCCGTCTTGTCCCGGGAGAAGATCAGGATGTCGTCAAGGTAGACGTAGACGAACCTCCCGATCATGTCTCCAAGCACATCATTCACCAAGTTCTGGAACACTGCGGGCGCGTTGGTCAGGCCGAATGGAACCACTAGGTACTCCCAGTGGCCGCTAGGGGTGTTGAAAGCGGTCTTCCATTCGTCGCCCTCCCTGATGCGCAAGAGGTGGTAGGCATTCCGCAGGTCCAGCTTGGTGAAGATGGCCGCCCCCTGGATAACATCAAACGCCGAGGACATCAGTGGAAGCGGGTAGCGGTTCCTGACCGTGATCTTATTGAGCCCTCGGTAATCGATGCAGGGGCGCAGGGAGCCATCCTTCTTCTTGACGAAGAAGAAGCCTGCCCCCGCGGGAGAGGAGGATGGACGGATGATGCCAGCTGCAATGGACTCCTGGATGTACTTGTCCATGGCCCCCCTCTCTGGCTCAGACAAGGCAAAGACACGACCCCTAGGAGGCGCTGTGCCAGGCTGGAGGTCAATAGCACAGTCATACGGACGGTGCGGGGGCAGGGACACCGCACGGGACTTGCTAAAGACTGTTGCTAGGTCGTGGTATTCGGGGGGCACTCTGGAGACGTCTGGCCTCCCCTCGGGAGCTGGTCCACCCAAAGAGCAAGAAGGTCGGGAGTCGAGGAGGCAGCTGGCTGAACAGGAGGCACTCCACTCCCGCACCTCATGGCGGGCCCAGTCGATCACCGGCCCGTGTAGCGCCAACCAGGGATGACCCAGGACAATAGGGGAGCGAGGTGTCTCGGTCACAAACAGCCGGATCTGCTCGCGGTGGTTACCGGACGCCAGCAGCTGGATGGGAACGGTCTGGAAGGACACCTTAGCTAGGGGTTGCCCACCCAGCCCTGAGATGGACAATGGGCTGGGAAGATGGCATAGGGGAACCCCCCACTCAGCGGCAGCTCTGGCGTCGATAAAGTTTTCCTCAGCCCCCGAGTCAATGAGGGCGGTGGTCTTGCGGGAGCGGCCCTCCCAGGTCAGGGTCACCGGAACGCAGGTCCGGCGGTAGGAGGAGGTCTCCTTGGATGAAGCACCCACCAGTACTCCTCCAGACGCTAGGGGGCGCTGTTTTGACAGACAGCCTCGCACCGCATGACCCTGCTGGCCGCAGTAAAAACACGCCCCCGACCTCCTTCTCCGTTGGCGCTCCTCCTGGGTGAGCCGGGACCTCCCGATCTCCATGGGAGATGCCTCCCCAGGAGGGGGTGTGGTGGTGCTTCTCCTCGGCTGGTCCTGAGGCGACGCACGACTGGGACCCGGGGGTTGGATCTGACCAGCGGGGGCAGAACGTCGGCCAGGGCTAAGGGTGAGCGCCCTCTCCTCCAGGCGGCTGTCAATACGCAGGGCCAGGTCTATAAGGGCCTCTGGAGACTCAGGGATCTCACAGAAGAGCAGTCGGTCTTTGACTGGTTCGGACAGCCCCTGGAGGAACACGTCACACAGCGCCTCCCTGCTCCAGCCCGACGCGGCTGCCACCGTCTGAAAATCGATGGCGTAGTCCGCCACCGATCTCCTCCCCTGCCTCATCCTCAGCAGCTCCCGTCCTGCGGCTCTCCCCTGCTTGGAGCGGTCAAAGACACGCAGTAGCTCCTCCGCCAAGGCCTGGTAGGTGGTAGTGCAGGGCTGCCGAGCCTGCCATGCGGCAGTTCCCCACAAGCGAGCCTGCCCCGTCAGCTGGGAGAGGACGAAGGCGACTCGGGCCGGCTCTGAGGCGAAGGTGGAGGGCTGCAGAGCGAAACACATCTCACAGGAGGTGAGAAAAGCCCTGCAGAACCCTGGTTCTCCACCGTACCTTTCGGGCGGTGGAAGGCAGGGCTCAGGACCAGGGTGGACAGCTGGCTACAGCTGAGGTGCTTCTGCGCCGGGCTGGCGCACAGGGGTGATGGGTGGCTGGTGTGCTGCAGGAGCACGGGGCTGGACAGCTGGCATGATGGGACCCTGGCTGGGACTTGCCCGGGGAAGGCTGGCCTTCAGTGTGGCCAGCGCAGCTGTCAGCTCCTGGATCTGCTGCCGTTGATGCAGCAGCTCAGCCTCTCGCTGGGCGATCCTGCACTCCATCCCGCTGGTGTCAAGGAGACAGTGTCTACTGATATGGAATCAGTGACACCAGATGCGGGAAAAGGGAATGAGGATTTTATTTAAACCAAAACAAAACAGGCACGAGGGCCAACAAAAAACTTGGCCCAAAGGGTTGCAAAAAACAAACTAAGGTAAGCTACACAGAGCTATAAACAATAAATGCAAAAGGCAAAAAACAAAAGGCACTGGAAACTCCAGGCGAGAGGATCAAGAAAAATAAATAACAAGACTAAATATATACACACAAAACAAGAGGCTGGGACGAGACTTGAAACTAGAAATGCTAGGGAATCTTGACAAAAGAACTTGGCTAAACTTGCACATGAAATGAGACGCGAGACACTGTCTGCCAGCCAACTTCCACCGCAACCAGATAAAGGCTTGGAAATCATGACATGAGGGGTAACACCTGGAGAGAGAGAAACAAGAGGCATGGCAAGATCAAGACATGGACAAGATTGGTTGACAAGACTTGCTCATTAAGAGAATGAGCGTGCTCAGCTTAAGTACCAATTAAGTATGCAGTTTGGAAGCAAGCATGAATGTTAAGAACAGAAAAGCACAGCAAGATCTTGAAATAGCAAAGCAGGAATCATGACAATAAACTCCCTGTCTAAATTAGTAATATTAGTAATGTGCCTATCTAAGAATTACACCACCCAGTGAGTGTTAGTAAATGTTAGTAACTTAAACAGTTAATTGCCAATTAAGCTTAGAGAGCCCCGAATCAGCACAGCACAGAAGGAAGAGGGAAATACCAAAGCCAACCAGAGCTCAGAAATGTGCAGCAACGAAGGCACGGGGCGGAACGCAGACAAGCGGTGGAGTGGCATGGCAGACCTGGCATGAAACAAAACATGGAAAAGTAAAAACATGGACATGGACATGAATAATGAAATGCTTGAACCTGATACAAGAAACTGTTAAAACTGTGACTATGAACATGGCTATGAAACGTGAAACTATGAACTATGAAATCTTGAAACATGAAACTGTTAAAACCATGAACAATACTGAGAACCCTGGAACACAACACAAGCCAGAATCCACAGGACGTAATCTGAATCGTTACCAGGGCAGCAAACAGAGATCTCGTAGTCGGGCAGAAAAATGGTCAAAACACACAGATGCAACAGTAATCCAAAATCACAAAGGCAAAAATCGAAAGTCGGGCAATCCAGTCAGAAAGATAAATCACTATGAATCGAGGCGAGAAACAAACTTGGCACAGGAAGCTAGGAAGAACGATCTGACAACTGGAAGTGACTAAAAGAGACATCTTAAATACACATCCGGGTGAAACGCATGACCAGGGAGAACAGGTGCAATCAATGATACAATAATCAGGAGTGACACATGAGGAATAATCTAATTACATGAATTTGGCAAATGCCAAAACGCAGACAGGGATCGCAAGACAATCCTATGAACAAACAACAGCTCCGGTTAATAAGTACTAAAAGTGCATAGTCTAAAGAAAAGGAAAGCATGAGATGTAAGTGGAAATTCACAGAAGCTGCAACAGAGATAGGCAAGAGGGCGGAGATTAGAATTGGGCGATTGCTGAGAGATCGTTAGTCAATTAATATGTGCAGCTATACAATCCCGAGTGCACGTTAGTAAGTTAGTAAAAATATACAATGTTAATATTGGTTAGTAATTATCGAAAACAACAAACTGTAAGTACGGATTAGTAGAAAGTAAAAAAGAGGGGAAGGAAGCACACAAGATAATGAAGGAAGATTGAAAACCCAGAAACCAATAAATCACCCGAATGAGTGGCACGCAAGACTAGGGATCGTGGGCAAAGACCTACATAAGACAAGACAGGGTAGACGAAGTGCAAAGCATGGAAATGAAAATATGGCATGAAAAACTAAATGATCTAAACATGAAAAATGATAAAACAAGAAATCTAAATACCAAAAACACAATACACAATACTAAGAATAGTCAGACTGGCAGTGGTCACTTAACACAGAAATCCTGAACATGGCTAAGCCAGGTACAGAACTTAAACATGAGAAGCAGAAACACAGAATCATAGCAGGTATTAATCCCCTGCCTCGTATCAACCAGCAGTGGTCGGCAGCACTTTTCAGAAGTAGCGCGCAATGCCAATGCGCTACAGGGATGCAAATTGCGAAGGGCCTGCTAGGAAGGATTATGTAGATAAGGGTTCCCCTAGGCACGTCCTGTTGGCCAGATGGGCTCTCATTAAGAAGATTCTAGCCTTTGTCTGGGCATCCTCCACCCAGTGCAATAATAAAAATCAGCCCAGCTGGCGCGGGCTTCGGAGGAGAGCCGCAAGCTGTATACATCCTCCTGAGCTGCAAACAGGGGGCTGCATATGGAAAAAAGCCAAAGTACTCGTACATAGTTCCCTAATTGGATATCTCAGATTGGGGTGGGATTGGAAATGGCAAATAAAATAAAAAAAAAAAACATACAAGTTTTAATATAGGGCCTCATATAGGTTTCACATATATGCGATATACGTAAAAAAACTGCGACAATTTTATGTATGTCGCATTTATGCAAAACCTATATTTGGCCCTATATTAAAATCTATATGTTTATATACCTATATGTTTATAACCTATATGTTTATATGTTCAGGCACGTCCCTGAAAAAGACGTTGCTTGGATGGCAGCATATGTTGCTCAAAAACCTGTGTGTGCCTTTCAGCATTAATGGTGCCTGCACAGATGTGCAAGTTACTTATGCCATGGGCACTAACACATCCCTATACCATCACAGATGCTGGCTTTTGAACTTTGTGCCGAAAACAATCTGGATGGTCCTTTTCCTCTACAGCCCGGAGGTCACTACGTCCATGATTTCCAAAAAAATTTTCAAATGTGGACCACAGCACACTTTTACACTTTGCATCAGACCATCTCAGATGAGCTTGGGACCAGAGAAGCCGGTGGCGTTTCTGACTGTTGTTGATATATGGCTTTCGCTTTGCATGGTAGAGTTTTAACTTGCACTTGTAGATGTAGCGACGAACTGTGTTAACTTACAATGGTTCTCCGAAGTGTTCCTGAGCCCACGTGGTAATATTCTTTACAGAATGATGTAGGTTTTTAATGCAGTGCTGCCTGAGGGACCGACGGTCACAGGCATTCAATGTTGGTTTTTGGCCTTGCCACTTAGGCTGCATGTAGAGATTTCTACGGATTCTCTGAATCTTTTGATGATATTATGGACAGTAGATGATGAAATCCCACCATTCCTTGCAACTGCACATTGAAAAACATTGTTCTTGAACTGTTGGACTATTTGCTCACACAGTTGTTCAAGTGGTGAACCGTGTCCCATCCTTGCTTGTGAGCGACCGAGCCTTTCAGGGATGCTCCTTTTATACCTAGTCATGACACTCACCTGTTTCCAATTAACCTTCTCACCTGCTGAATGTTCCAAACAGGTGTTTTTTCAGCATTCCTCAACTTTCCCCTCTCCCAGCTTTTTTGGAATGCATTACAGGCATCAAATTCAAAATGAGTGAATATATCCAGAAAACAATAAAGTTTATCAGTTTGAACATTAAATATCTTGTCTTTGTAGTGTACTCAATTGACCTATGGCTAAGCCCCGCCCTCTCAACTGACTCAGACAAACAATCAACATTTTAGAACAGGTGCGAATGGCTGGTATCAAAATTGAAGATATTTATGCTATCAATGATTTTTAGTTATCAAAGGCTCAAATATCATCAAGAAGTGCGCAAAGAGGGTTACACTATGCATTGGAGGGATACATTGATGAATCGAGAGTGGAGAAGGTCAATAAAAAGTTGAAATTAGAAGCTAAAACTCTCAGGTCTCCGTGCAAACTAGATCAACCGCATCTCGTTTCCTTCACCTTCGCACACAACAAGATAGAGGATCAGCATTGTTTGCATACTGCAAGGTAATACATTTAATTTACGTATTACTACTGCTTCCGAATTTATGAAATCTAACCATACATGACTGAACTCCTTCTAAGTAAACAAGGTGACATGGTGAACAATGCAGCCAGGAGCTCATGTTAAGCCAATGTCTGTCAGCACTGAAATTAGCCATAGAGTTTACTAACGTTAGCTAACGAAAGCTAACTTAGCAATGTAAAAGATAACTTTACATTAATCTCCAGCGAAGTGAAAAGATGTCACCTTAAACATGATGTTGACTTAGCTTGGAACAAATGCAGACATCTTTGTTGACCTTTGTTAGCTACGTTAAGCTGATAGCGGGGTCCTCCACAAAGCTTGATCCAGGGGAGACACTTCTCTTGGTTATGATGTGGCTTTGAGAAGGGTATACAATACATCCCATCGTCCAGCCTCTCGGGATACCTCATATCGGAGTTCTATTTACCCCAAGCACAACGCTTGACCATTTTTTTAAACTTAGAAACATTTTAAAACCCCAATATTCTAAATCTTTGAATTCTGTTTTTAATCACGTTTTCACAACGTGCCAACTTCATTGGAATCGGGGTTTGTAGAGGCCGCTGTATGTTCCAATGGACATAATACTTGTTCCCATGCCTCCATTAAGAGTAAGGTTTCATCTTGTTGTTTAATTACAGTGCATCAGAAAACACTAAGGAAGAGCAGAATAAACAAAGTAACTGAGGAACGCAGTGCTGTTTTTTCATGCAGATAAACACATCCTTTGTCCCTCGTGGCAAGAAGACACCAATGACATGAGATTAATTTGAAAGTGTAGTTTAGTAACATCAATGAGTCTTCATTGCTCAGTGACTGAGACATATCCCATGAGCCTTTATGCCTCCAGGCTTTTCTAGGGAGGATGGAATGAACTGCAAAGACACCTGTTGTTTTAATAGAAAATACATGGCGAGAAAATGAACTTTTATGAATATACGAACTCTGGCAGTGAGTGCTTTGACATCAATATTTAAATAAATAAGCCATCAATATTGCAAAAATCCCATGAAGGGTTGAGATGACTGAATTATATAAATTCTGGGGGCATCAATCACCATCTGCAAGAAGAAAATGATGCTGATGATTTCCAATCAGCATCTCTACTTGCCAGTCATGGCTCCCCTCTCTTCCAGGGGAAATCTGAATGCAGTGGAAATGACAGCCCAAGCAGAAGATGCTTTCTGGGGGCTGGGAACTGAGCACAGCCCGTTCCATGCTGGATTCACTGATTAAACTCATTGAAAAGACACAGTCTGCCATTTCTTTCACTGAAACTCAGGTGTCTGGTGTCACTATATTAATTTTCATTGCAGATGGCAGGAATCAGGCATCACTAGTATTGCAAAAAGTGCCTTGTCTTATTTATGCTGGTCATCTGAATTTCTACTTAAACTTCACCTGTTCTGAAACTTTCCCCATATTTCAAAAGTCAACTTATTTAAAAACTGAATAGTTAAAATACACTCATTCACTAAGCCTGAGAACAAATAGTAACATATTTACTTTCTATCACTTATCGCTTCAGAATTGGAATATGCTCACCTTCAGGAACCAGTGACACTAGTGTTAGGTGGAATGCAGGCAACGTTATTGTTGGCAATAGTAGCCGTGGATGGAGTGAGTTCCATTTCTATTGAGGCAGCCCAGTAAATTATTTTTATATTGCAAAATGTCCATAATGTGCACTGAAAATTTCTCAAATTATGAGAAATCATTTTCAAAAAATGGAATTAACCCCCTAACCCACCTCAGGAGGCTCCGCACTGTTCCTTGGGCAGCGAGAGCTTCAGTCAGCACCGTGCTCCAGACACACCTGCCTCTATGAGGACAGCTTTTCTTGAGTAGACAGAGAATGTATCAAATACAAATAATACATTCAAATCATCCCTTGGATACGGACAGTACACCACCACACTCTCCCACTCCATCCTCCCACTCCCCCCAGCTATGGCCCATTGTAAACTGGCAGAATATGCATTCTGCCTGAGGTTATTATTCTCTTCATTAACTAAGACTCCCAGGGAAAACTTACCATCATCATCAGCAGCAGGACCATGGAAATGTCAGGGATTCATTGAATAAGCTTACCTGAGAGTGGCATGTTTGTTTGAAATTTACCAAATAATTTGGATGAATGAATAAAAAGAATGGTTTCACTGCTTTTAACCCTATTCAACCTACAAACCCATGTAATTTTCTGTCAAATCCAGCTGCTGTGTTTAAATCTGTGTGACTTCAGACCTAATTCACATTCCAGAGAAGATCGCAAGGTTTCCAATGATCCAAAATATGTCCTGATGAATCACAGGGAAATTTGTTTGAAATAAAGTACATACTATACAAGATTTCGGTATTTTCCATTTGATGTACTGACGTGGCCATTAAAATAGTCCCCTGGATTTTAATTTTGAATTTTAAAGAGCACAGCAGCGTTTGATGGTTCTAAGAGTCAATAAAAAAATGACACAATGAAATGTTACATCATAAGGACACAAGACTTCTTGTTTTCAACAGCGCATGCATTGCAACGAGCGTTTTCTGGCATATGGCTGGAATGCCAATGGTTGTGTAAATACTGTGATTCATAAACATAAATCAGTCCATGGATTTAACACTGTATGAGGGAAATTCTCATGCACACCTGATTCAAACACTTTCTTCCCAATGTATTCGTCGTGATCTATTCCAGCGAAGAACTGTCGGGGATTCTGGCATTTCGGAGCAGGCAACTGGCAACAGACAACTGATTTGCACTAAAGTGGCAAACATGAAAATGTACCATCTCTCCCTGGTTTTTCTGTTTATTTTATTGCTTTACCCAGGAGCAACACAAAAACAACTCCCACAGTAGCTCTTCCTTGTTCGATGTTGCCTTTGGTTCAATTTTGTCAGTGCTGTCAACAGTGGATCTACTGAAAGACTAACCAAACTCAGACTGTCACATTTTACCCCAAAGACAAAATAGCTGCATCCTTGTTTGACAGAGTAAACTCTGAGAGTTCATTTCTTCTCTTTAGCTTATTAGCAGTGCTAGTCATGAGATATTGTTTTCAAGTGGAAAACCCTCATATTTTTTGTCTACTTTACTAAGTGTTCAATGTTCCATGCTCAAGCATGGAAAAAAGTAGAAAGAAAAGTTTCTATTTATTGGTAAATTAAGATTAAGGTCATCTGCATTTTAGGGCCCAGTGACAGTTAAGGGGTTAAACAAAGCTCAAAAACAATAAGAAGCAAAGTGTGCTATACCACAAAGCACAAAAATAACTCTTTATGCCTGGCATTGCCATGGTAACAGAGGCAAAAGCTCCAAATAGTAATTGTCAGTCAAAAAGAAAAAAATAAAGGACATGAAGAGCTTTCAGTGCATCAGACATTAGAAGCAAGTTCAGCTTTTTTGGCTTTTTTTTTTGGCCGAAGATGTATTCCAAATAGTGAAGTGGCTGACCATGAAAATGAACATTTGCTGTCAAGTGTTCCATCCTGATTTTAGGTTTAATCAAAAAACTGATTAGGCAAGAACTTCCAAAGAATTTTCCATTTCATAGGTGTTTTCCTCAGTCTAAAATGCCAGAATTTGGATAGCAAAATTGAGCAGTAGAATTATGAAACTGATAACACACTCATATCCATTCCGTTGAGTTCAGCTGGTTGCCAGGTTGTTCAACAGGTTTAGCCCAACCATTAGTTGAAAGGAATGGTCTATACCTGCTTCATTTCAAGCTCACCAGCTGCTATCGCTGCTGATAGCATATACAGTGTAAGCCAGTGGAAGTTCATTATGGGATTATTTTTATTTGTACAATTGCTCATGTAGGTTTATTCTCACTTCTTATTTCTGCTAGTTCAACAGAGTTGCACATATAATTTTATTTCCAAAAAGGGCCACGCACAATTTCATATAGAATACATTTCGCTCCCATGTTGTGCCAGCTGCAAAGTTATTTTTGAAGATGGAAATGGAGATTTAAAAAAAAAAAATTATATATATATATATATATATATATATATATATATATATATATATATATATATATATATATATATATATATGAAGAGTTTGGTTCCAAAACGCAATATATCCATTTTACACATTTTGAGTAAATGAGCTTTTTCTATGTTGGAATCCATTGCATTTTATAGAAAATAGCAAACTTTGGCTATGAAGAAATACACCTTATCGTATGAATTCCTGAAAACAGATGACTGCACCATGTGCAAGAGCCACAGGACTACCAGTCTATGTCATTATCTCAATTTTTGTAATTTTGGCACTTATTGCATTTTGGAACCAAACTCTTCATATATAATTTGACATTGAAAGAGCATTACCTTTGTTGTTTTACTCAATTTCCTCAACCATTTACCTCAGTTTTAGTTTCCTTGACATCTCTATTATCCCAGCTGGTTTGCAGTAGTATTTAAGATCAGTAAACATGACCGTCAGCAGCAGTAGCTTGCGCTTGTAGAGAAGTCAAAATGGGGAAAAGGTGCAAGATCCTGAAACAAATCTACCGTCATGCACCTCTTATTCAGAAGAATGAATTACTTCCGCGTGAAGGAAAAACTATGATATGAGAACAAGGCTTTCATCTGAGGGAATTCTTTTCAAAGATTGATAACCTAATAAGTATATAGAGAAATTCTAAAGTATTTGGATTGACATGTATTTCTGAATCTGAGACAAAACAGGGCTAAAATGTATGCAGCTATAATCAGCTTCAGCCTGATGAAATGTGACGCGGGTAAGAACAGCTGCCCATTTTAAAAATTCTTCCATTTCAGTAAAAGTGTGGTTTTTGACCACCGGCATGTGAGGCGATGTAAAATGGTGGATTAGGGAAACACAAATTCAAATTTAGCGGAGCTGCACGAGCCCATCAATAGCAAATTTTAGGTAAAGCATGCGCTACTGTGTTTGACCAAGCTGGAATTGAAAACAGGTATATTTATCCCATAAATCATGAAAAATCGGTGTGATACAACCCGTGAGATACAGGGTCTATACTTCACATGTGTAATACAGCTTTCTCACATTTCAACTGGTCCAATTCCAATCATTGGCAAACACGATAACGTTAACAATCCTCCTGCTGGGATCCAGTAACCGTCACCAGCGTTTGTTTATAGTTTGATGTTTATTCAAGTCAATGGTATGAATTCCCTGGCTAGTATGCAAGCCCCTATAACAATTTAAATAATAAGTGACACGAGGTGATGTTTTTGTAGAAACGGAAATTTATTAATTTAATGGCGAAAAGCGTTAGCATGCTACCTAGCTAATTATTCAACCCATTGACTTGAACAGACTGCCCAATAGTAGCAAATGGTTTTTTTTATTTTTTTATTTTCCAATTAATACGAGGCCGACATGTATAGGATGAGTAGGATCTCTCATTCATGGGCACAGGATATCAAAATTATGAAACAAGAGTAGTAATTTTCATTTATTCACAGCCTTGTGCGAGAAATAAACTAAAATTATCGCTTGAGTTTCAGAAATTTGATACGTCTGGTTCACGAATTTGAGATCCCATTGATTTATGCCCATTGATATAGGCATTCAATTATTTAAAACTTCTTCGAGAAATAGAACATGTTCACAATATTAAGACTACAAATGTTCTCTTGTTTGACACAGCAAATCATCCCAAAGACAAAATACAAAGAGTCAAGTAAATACAGTATTTTATTTGCTGAATCCACCAACAGATTGTATACCATCAATGTTGTGTGACCAACTTTGGCAGGAGAGCGTAAGACACACTCTGGGCCAAGGAAATGACCTGACAACCAACAATGCAATCCTGGGTCTTTCAGTAACACAGGGCAACAGTTAAATTGAACAACATTTACACATTTAGAGAATTGTACAAGATCACAGCTTGGAGAGATTACAATGCATACGTGTATTAAGACAGAGCCTACCCGGAGGCAAAGGTGCATTACTGTCTACTGTAGAACTCTCAAAAGCACAGGCTTGCTTGATTGACTTCCCAGCCCAGTTACAAAATGTCAGGTCTGATTTTACCAGGCAACAGTGTTTTGGGATCATTATATAGGAGATGTGAAGCTCCTGCACACTGTAACCTGCAAAGAGAATACAGAGAAGGTCTCTGAAAAGATTCCTTCATTAGGTGGAGGGGTGCATCACTGCTATATATCGACCAACTCCGTTCTCCAACAACTTTGCAGTAAAACTACTAAGTAATTAAGATCAAGGGCAGCACTACATCAGAAGTATGCATAGAAACTTCACTTAGTATATCCCATATGAGCATTCTTGCCTTTTGTCTCACTGATGACCTAGGCGGCACTGTTTCTCATTCTTGCTCCTAGAGAACCCCTGCTCTGTACAGTCTCGATGTCTTCCTGATTTAATACACCCCAATCAGCTAATCAGCTCAATAATGGAATACTTAAAGAGCCAAAATGGGTGTGTCATATCAAGGAGATATAGAAAATGTGCAGGGCAGAGGTACTCCAAGAACAGGGTTGTGAAAAACAGCTCAAGATAAATATGCAGTAAATTGTGAAACACAGCCCATCCAGATAGATCTAAATGCCATTTACCTTCCCTACAAGCCCTCTGTAAGAGATGAAAATCCCTTGGTAAAACCGCCGTGAAGCAAAAGCAAACAATCTGCATGTGACCACACAACTATTTATGAAGAACCAATGCAAAATACCTGCACAATTGACTTTGTTCCACATAACGGCTCAGTTAAAAGAATCAGTGATTTCGTACTGGGAGTTACTGCAAAGTGCATTAGAGCCAGGTTGATTACCGTTGATGGACAGTCCTGTGATAATATTCTGATGTTACAAAGACCTGGGGATATATCAATCAAAGCTTAAGAGGTTCCAGTAGAACTAATGCGCTTGAAGATGTCAGTTCATTGCTGTAGATTCATCAGAAATCTATAAAATTGGGTGACAAACCTTTACCGCATCAATACAGTCTCTCGTTCACACGACCCTTTCACACACTGCCACAGGACTCGGTGTTGTGGAAATCATCTACTGACAGTCAAACTATGGGAAGATTTACCACCATTATTCAGCCAAAAAATGGCAAAACTTAAGTGCCCAATGCCCATAATAAAGGAGAAGGGATCATCAATGGCATTGAAGCTGTGTGGCCTGTAAGGTGAGGGTGGGGTAAGATAAGCTTAAAACTTAAAGAAGTACAGTCTGAGAAAATGTTCTCTGAAAAAATAACAATTGCGATACGGCACGGCATTTAGATTCAAATACACTTCTTAGGGGATCTGGGCAGGGGGGGATTTTGGAGAACCAGAGGGAGCTAGCCTAGTTGGTAATCTGAATATATTAATCAATAATGTTAAATTACAGCAGAAAAGCAGAACACAAAGTTTGAATGCATTGCTCAGCATTACTTGAGACCGTATCTCATTTCATCACTGAATGTAACTGTTCAACGAAATAACAGTTAAAATAATAGTATTTAAATTCCACCAAGTAAAGTGACAAATTTTGAAAATGAGAAAATTTTCTGTTTGCATCTTCACTCAACTTTGCAACAATCCATCAATCTGTGTCCTACTTGAAAAAAGATATTTTAGAACCATCACACACCAACCACAGGCAGGGGACGACGGGACTAACAGGGTAATGCTGTGGCCAGCTGCTGTAGTACATGTATAGTACGCTCATGGGTCCTCTATATTTACTCCATTCGTACATTTATTACAGCATTTTGGAAATAAATGAAACAAGCAAAAATAAATTATTTTAAGGGAGGTGTGGAGTGGGAATTTATTGTCCAACAAAATGCAGTTTTTGTCGACATTCTCCGCGATGAACGTCTGAGCGACATTACAGATTCAATAACAGCATCAGGAAAGGCAATAATTGCAACTTTAAATGTTACAGCACTGTAAATAGTTTCTCAAAGGAAACCTTGTCATTGAACAATCAAACTGGAACAGCAAATACTATCAAACCACTGAAAACAAACTAGGACGACATTACTGACAGGGCTGAGAGAGGCGTACATTCAGCCCGGTACCTTCAATAAAACTAACGTACGTTTAGTTCAGCCTTCAAATCTGAGAAGTCAGTAAAGTAACTCTTCATTCTACCCCTTATAAAGCTCTCTGAAATATTCAAAAGAACTCATTTATAAAGTGCACTATAAATACTAGTTCGATCTTTACAACAATACAGTTATCAAATTAGAATTCAAAATTCAAATACGTGAAGATTATAAAAGACACAAAAAAGGAGCATCGGCATGTACACTACTCAAAAAGCTTAAATATATCCTTCGCTTTAATGAAGACAAAATAAATGGCTCAGCTATAGAGATTGTGTTTTCCTGGATTATCACGTCAATGTTGTGCAGCAAACTGAATCTTCGCAGCAGTGCAGATTTAACTGAACTTGAACATACCGGTTACACTAAACAGATACTTCAAAGCATCTCTTACGGATATAGAAACTTATACTTAGTTTCAGATCAGACCTCATCTAATTGTAACATGTTTGTGCAGTTTAATGAATGGTTATGTCAAGCTTATAATTTGGGAGTCCCAATTGTCGGTTGGTTCTAGAAGGAGGCAAGTAAGTTCTAACGTCTTTAAAGGCAATCATACTTTCAACTAAATGATGCATCACATCCCAATATTTACACCAGGATGCATCATCGTGATCACAAGGATGAACTTTTCTAGAGAGAAAAACCTTTAGATGAATGTCTAAGATGTCTATTGGGAGTAGCAGGGGAGGAATGACTGCTTCTAAAGCACCTGCCTGTTCGCGCTGAAAGCCATATCTGTCCACATAAATATTACCATCAAAATATGTGAACATTTAAATGTCATCAATGTACACTTAAAACTACATATTAAAATAGCAGGATAAACTCCAAATGAGACCATTTCTATATCTCTATTCAATATTTACAAGAACACGGATTCGTCAGGGATCTTCCACTGAGCAAGAGAGAAGAAAATATAATTTTTCAGTCCTCTTGACAGAAAGTCAAGAAATCTTTGTTGTGAAATAGATCTTACAGTATAGAGAGACTGAGTAAAGTGACAAGGAGTCAAACGCCTCACAACCATATCTTACGCTTTATACAATAACAACAGCAACAGCAACGTCAACGACATCCAAATGAAAGGACCACGGATACGTAAGATGATGTGCCTTACAAAAACGCAAACAAAAAGATGGGAACAAAACAGCTTACAGAAGCACCAGTCAGTCTAGGAAGGACAATTTCTTTATCATTTACAGTTTACACAACTGTTTGTGTAGCAACAGTGGGCAAATAAATTAATTACATGAGACATATTCACACACTGCGTCTGCATGGCCCCTTCTGCACTGGCAGAGCCAAAGCTTCCTATGAGACTTTGGGGGTTTCGGGCCTGTAGTCCTTCCGCTCGGAGGTGTTGCGCTTGACTTTGGCCGCTGCCGGCTGAGACTCCTGGTTCAGCGAGGGGCTGGACTGTGACTTCTTTAGCCCGGTGTCGGCGTCTTTGCCAGAGAGCAGCTCCTTAACCCCTTCCTTCAGTAGCTTCACGTACATCTCATAGCGGTTCTCCTACAGAGGGGAGGAACGAGAGACCATTTTCAATCCTCACCTAACATGATTCCAACAATCATTAGCGTTAATCGATTTCAATCGACAGCAATGAACTCGCCCCAATACAATGAGACGGTGAGAGATTACCCCTCAGGCAAGGGAAGCCGTTACAAAAAGACTCAGTGCTGAGAAAAAGTATTTGCCCCCTTCCTGATTTTCCAGGCTCCACCTGAGGCTTAGGATGAAGCTTAGATGGTAATTAATTGGTACAGATACCACTAATCAGAGCCTTGTTGTCGTAATCTTGCAGCAGGTGCCATTAGGTTACTAACACCACATGCAATCAGCCAGCAGTGATGACCTCGATTTCAGTAAATCGATGTGCCTTGATGAGAAGGCTGCACATGGAGAACACTTGCATTCCTGCACTTGAGCGGAGATACAGCCCCCTCCACGCAGAGTCTCAGGGCTTAATGAGAAATGTGGTGGGGCTGCCTGCTGCTGAGCACAGAGCGGTGTTTACAGCAGCCAGTGCAGGCAACCAGGCCTCTTCACCAGAGGGAGAGAAGGTCATTGCTCCCAGAACTTTAACACTGACATGCTCCCACCCCACGAAGGAACAACATGTCCAGTGCTTCTCAGATTTTTTCCTCATCCAGAACAAAGGCTGACAACAGAGATACAGACTGACATGAATAAACAGTTGATAAACAGGTATGTAAGCAAAACCAGAGAGCCTACGAGCCCTAAAGCAAAATTAACAGTCAAACTCCCACTGTCAAGTTGGGGCATCCTTTCCTACCTCCCTTGACCCTGTTTGATCTTCTAAAAAAAATTCACAGGCCATTCAACTCTAAAATGTGACAAACTGTCTTCCATTTTTTTTCTTCAGTGGTAGGGCCAATCAATCAGGAACTGCACAAGAGCACTAAGCATTGACACGGGCAAGGATTGACAACGACAATTTTCTCATTTTCCCTAATTTCGGCTGTTTACGAGCAAATTTACTGTCTACAAGCAAGTCTGCATGGTGTTGTGGTGCGGAGAGCCCCCGAAGATTGCAGGTCATAGTGGTGCGCGCAGCCTTGAGTGTAGACAAGTACAACTACAGTGCAGCTGAATGATTGAAAGGCTGTCTGAATCTTTTAGTGCTCAGTAACTCTGCCGTGCAGAGAAGAAGAGTATGCCATTATACCAGTGGAACAATAATGAACAGAAAATACGTGAAAGCAGCACAGATAATAAAGCAAGAGGAACAGAAACCCTAATCCTCTCGTGTTGAGTCTGGGGAAAAGAGCCGCACCAGAACAGCCATCATGTCAACGCCCTCAGGGAGTCATCTCCCATGGGCTCTCAGGGAAAGCCCTCCCCCATTAGCCTGTCTCACAGGGTCACTGTTTTTTCAGTATTTCTGTAAAATATTTCAGATAAGCCTGATGAGCCCCAATAGAGTGCGAAGACCGCAGGATGGACGGACTCGCGTCTGTCGGCAGCGCTCCAGTTACCCATGACTGAACCTGTCATGTTTTTGCAGTTCCATTCCTGATCTTCACAAAATATTTTTCTCTCTTCAGAGTTCAGAGCGTACAGCAGCTTACAGGGTAATGTCATACACTGCCACCAGAGAGCATCATTCAAATAATGCCATTTGCATCGTTCATATGAAAATAAAATGTTTGATTGAGACAAATAATAATTTATAAAAAATATATATCATAAAAATTTGAGAAGACTGTCAAATGGACGATCACTATGTTGACTAAGTACACACCACATGAGGAGGAGGGGGATGTGTTCTTGCTTCTAATGTTTCTAATCTTGTGTTACGTCATGTCCTGTGTCTTAACGTGAAGTGCCTTGTGGTTGTTACAAACCAATTGCCTTATGGGGACAATAGAGTTGATCTATCCATCATTCTATTGACATACCACATGGTTCATTCAATGGATTGTCATTTCTTTTACAATTTTCTCATTTCCAATCTATCCCTCAGTTTCTTTTGACTGAACTACCAGCACAAAAGAATGTTATGTAGCATATTTTGGGGGATGAGATTTCTAAATATATCCTGTGATAATGGTTAAATAGAGGAAAGAATTAGTGAGCACGGATATCAGAGGAGTATACCCAGAGCAGCAGGATATGAACAACACAAACTCCTCGATTTACGACTGCGTAGCAAAGGGTTTCACTGCATCCCTGTCCCACATCAAACCGCCCACGACTGGTGAATTATTTTCAGACAAAACTTGAGAAACAATAAACTTCAAATGGACTGTTAACATTTAAACGCAGGACACAACAAACTAGAGCTGGTAGAGGAGCCCCTTGGATGCCACCAGTCCCAGGCATCAGCAGGTGACTCACTGTAATTAATAAGGAATGCAGTTCTCCACTGTGCTCATTACTAAACTGTACCACAGGGAGATCTAGCTTTGAGTTACGGGCCCAAATTCCCATAATAACTGACTACAGGCTTGCGGTTAGTTATCAACTGCAACCTTTTTATAGTCATAAACACACACACAATTTGTTCACTTACTCAAATAAAACTGACTGCCTATTCCAAATTCATTCACTGCTGGAGCATAGAGGTAATGGAATAAGCATGCAAATTGCTTCGCAGAACGTCTAGATGATTTGATTATGGTGTAAATACTGTGCTACAGCAGAGCTCGAAGACACCCAGCGTCTGGCAGTGGATCTGGCTCTATCTGGGTTTCTTCCTGAGCTACACTGGCACCCTTAGCTTGTTTCTGTGAGGGAGCACCTAGGTGTGCTGGAGGGAATACTGTGACAAATGCTCGGCGAAACGTAAACATGTTTCCTTTCGAACTGACAGCTCAACGACTCGGTAGTGTTGATGTGAGAAACATCCGAAGCACGTCACTCAAAACAGCAAGGAAATGCACATTCATCTAGTCCCACTTAAGAAGCACAGACACAAAACCATATAGCAGAGCAAATCAAACATGTCAGCGATTTATCTCAATTCCGCTGTTTGCACACTGCCGGAGAAAACTCCTCAATTATGTTATTGATGTATTGAGCCAAATTAGACAGGTTAATTTCCAGGTCTTACACGGGGCCCTTTAATAAGCCTGAAGACAAATGTTTGCTGGTTCAAGGAAAAAGAAGAGCAATCTTAAACTTCTGTTGTGTTCTTGTGTACCAAACAACTTAGTGTGCTGCAGGTCGATAAGGAGGAGAGCTTAATCAACAAATCAGGGAGATTGCCGGCAGGGTATTTTGACAACATCGAATAAAGGGCTTAATAAGCAGTTACCGATGTGTGCAATGCATACTGCTGTTGACTCCTCAAATTTCATTGCCTCTGTGATAAGATGTTGTTTGGATTTTAGCATTCACTTGCATTACATGAGCTTCAAACTTTCATAATTACAAGTAACGCGTTTCAAATCTGAAGTTTTCACCATCCTGCGATACTAATACATTCAACAATTCAGTGGTCAATTTCTGGACTGTTATTTCCGGGCTTGGTTTTTGCGTAGTAATCATTTTGAGCAGATGTAGATCCACTCATTCGAACACAAGAGAAATTTTCCGATTGAAGTCCAGTCTGCTTATATTGAGCAGTAGCGCATAACAGCACGCCCCTTTGTGATGTCAGCAATACGCTACTGCCATGTCATGCAATGTGTCTACTAAAGAAAAATAGGACCAAACTAATAAAACACGTATTATAAAACACTCTGAATATCAAAAATTTGATATTCAGAGGGGCAATGCAAGTGAATGAGGAGGTAAAATTCAAACATTTCGTCTTCACCACAGAAGCATGGTACTTTGGCGAGTCAATGGCAATATGCCCTATACACATTGGTAACTGCGTATTAAGCCCTGTGTTTAATGTTGAGAAAACATTGCTTTAAATACTTCAGAGGGGAAAGCAGCAATATTACAGGGAGAAGAGAACGCCTATGCTTATAAACACCAACAGCACAATACCTTACCTGACCATTAAGATTTGTATACCTCCCAAACCGGCAGGGGCCAGAATGGATGGCCAACAAATGAAAAGTCAATGAGGTGATGTATTTTTATATCTAAATTTGGTGTGCTGCCACTTCCACAGCTTTAGACCGCAATGTTTTTTTCATGGCTTATTTATTTATTTATCTATTAATATATTGGCAAAGCACCCAGCCAGAGGACACTGAGGAAGTGAACCTGTAATTAATTTTTAGTGTTCAGTACTTGAATAAGTTCTCAGAAAAAAAAATATGCACCTGGACAAAAGTTAAGCAACACCAAATCAAAAATGGAATTTTCCAAAAATTGGCAAGTCCTCAACCCTGTACATTTGCACGAAGGTTATAGCTATGCATTCCACATGCTTTTCAAGTGAGAAACTTAGTCATGAGCCATGCTTAATTGCACGTGCTCACAGTTATCAGCTGGGTGGCACGCCTGCAAACTTAGGTTTCATCTTGGCAAGATATTGATTCCATTACTTCCAATTAAAGTTCAGACTTCAGGGGACATTTTTGGCAAACACAGGTCTCATTACCATTTTTGAAAGGCTGTAGGCCCCCACTAACAGCAGGGTCATTCCATGCCTAGTGCAAACACACCTGGGCCATCATGGTCTTAGATTTTCTAGTAGCTTTGCTCATTTGTACATTTTGGCCCAAATAACAACTCTACCAAATTTTTCAGAAATCGGACCGTCGGTATGGGTTTTAAGGCACTTAGGAAAATGGCCACTAGATGGTACTGTACAGAGATTGTGTAAAATGCCCCTCAGAAAGATCCCAGTTACATGAAAACTACAATAGATGCATGCCTGTAAATAGGCATGATGAAGGACAAGGCCCATGTCTTGGGAACTGAAGAGAGAACTTTCTGAAAAATGCAGTGGGCCCTCAAAGTTGCCGAAAATGTGAGCGTGGCCAAATTTCTCTCGCTTTTGAGACCCTTGTAATTCAATCATGGAACAATATATAGAAGAACTAATGACATAAATCTTTGATTTCATGCAGAATCTCTTCAATAAATGTAAAAAAACCTCTTATTATATCCTTAGTTTTTCAGATTAACCCTTTCAAAATCGGATGCAGCAGAAAAAGTCCATTTTTGGGGGGCCCAGTAAGACCCCAGGGCCAACTCCAAACCTTCTCAATTTGAGATATGTAACAGTATAAGTCCTATATTTTGAGGTAAAAGTGAGAGAAATATATATTTGTCTATTTCAAGATGAAATATTGCCATCAAATGTTCAATTTTCAGGGAATATACATACAATGTAATGCGAAAACAGCGAACACAAATGTACAAGGAAGTATAGGAAAAGCACCCGACATACTTTTTAAATATATTTGGATTTGGTTTTATACTTGGGAAGGTGGTTCCTATCCTCTTAGAATACTGTTTGGTCATTCCATGCCAAGTGGAAACACACATGGGCCATCATGGTCTTGGATTTTACTTTAACTTTGCCTATTTGTTCATTTTGGCCCAAATAATCTCGGCTTTTTTTGCAAACTACCCTCTGGTATTGGTTTTATGGACCTCTGAAGAAATGGCCTGTAGGGGGCACTTTTGAAAATATGCTGTAGAAAAACCCTTATATCTCTGGCCCTAATACTGATACAGGTCTGGGGTTTGGATGGATTTGTAATACGAGGCTTCCTCTATAACCAC
Source organism: Gymnothorax reevesii (assembly GCA_029721435.1). Taxonomy (NCBI): domain Eukaryota; kingdom Metazoa; phylum Chordata; class Actinopteri; order Anguilliformes; family Muraenidae; genus Gymnothorax; species Gymnothorax reevesii. The sequence goes on along the minus strand of CM056583.1, from coordinate 55,755,732 downwards.
CTTCATTTACAATGGTTGTATCAGTTGGCACGGAAAGACCCAGCATTAATTGTATTGAAACATACCCATTATTCCACTATTAAGAAGCTAATAAAGCATGAAGTAAAGATCCAATTCTAATCAAACTGATTTTCTATGTCAGGCAACTGACTTTGTATGTCTAAAACATATTTCTGAGAATTGGACAACGTTTGTTGACGTTATTAATTTAGATGTTTGATGAAGTGGATCTTCTTTTTTGAATTGGGTGGTGCTTAACTTTTGTTCAGCTGTATATATACTTTTTAACAAAAGAAGCATTTGTTCCGGAGGCTTCATAAATTAATACTGTTAATATCGATATCATAAATTAAACATAATTTCATACGGACAGCAAAAATTTCAATAGGTGCTAAAAATGATGTTGATTGTAGATGTACAATGCTCATTGCAGCTCAGACCACCATTGGGTACACTGGAACAACACTGACCACGTTTACATGGGTAGTTTTCCTCAATCTGATTGAAATCGATCGGAATAATTGAATCTGATATGATCTGTATACATGAAGTTTAAGTAAAGAGATCCACGTTCAATCCGCGTTGACATGGCCCCAGCTGAATCCGATTGTATTATGTTTTTTTACCTGCGCATTACGTCACTCTGCGTACGTCACTTCACTTACGAGCCTCTAACGTACTAGGAGCGCATGCGCGGACCGAACAATCCTCTTTATCAACACAATCCGCTCCACTCAGTCGTTTACATGGAGCATGGAGCGGATTATCAATGGGCGTAGACTACCTCTTACAATCCGATCCGAAATACAATCGGATCCGGGTGAATCAGATTGGCTAAGGTGTTTATATGAGACATTTTGAATCTGATTGACCTTTCAATCGGAGAGTAAATAGGATTTTTGGACCCATGTAAACGGGGCCACTGATTTCTCATCAAGGCTGAAGAACAGAAAGAGACACCATGATTAACTGCCATGAGCAAAATGGCAGGTTTTCAGACTTGGCTGTCTCATTTTCAGCAGGAAGCTAGATGTGAAGAGGGAGCTTGTGGAAAGCAAGTATTATCAGGCCTGGCACATTTTCACCAATCTTTAACAACATGCAGAAAAGGCGATCAAGAAGGCAGACCAATGAGAGTCCAGAGAGTGTACTTGCGAGCACAGTAACAGGACAGTTCTGTGATCCATTTCCAATGAGATCATGGTCTTGGGAGACAACTGGCTGACTTCCTGGAAAACAGGTTGCTAATCTCAATGAAGAAAGTAAATAAATCTGAATTCTTTTGCAAGACTCGATCCGTTACTTTCTTCAACCCAAGGACTGCATAATGCAACAAGCCTCAATGGACCAGTCACGTATATCTTGGATCAAGCTTTAAAGCGATGGAAATTTTTGTGCTGTTGCGTGTGATGCACACTGCCACTATCGGTGGACACTTTCATTATAAATGTCCCCAGATCGAGCTGATTGCGCAGCTGCCATCTGCTACGGTAATGGATCTGTTAAAGGAGTGATGGACAGACTGCATTAGTGCACAAGGATTTATTTATTGGATTAATTTTCTGAGAGGTGTGCAAATGGGACCCTTGTGCATGCAGCCGGCAGGCAGGGCTCATTTATGAGCTTTGCTTAATTTAAAACATTTCATGAGAAAAGAACAGAATGTTTTGAACTGAACAATATCCATTATCCAAGCACTGAAATTTTGAAAAAATACCCATTATTGTGAACCTCTGATCTGCCAATGTTCTCTTACAGAAAAAACATTATGCCATGAGAGAGGACTGAAAAAATGAAGCCAAAAATAGCAGAGGTGGGATCACCTGAAAATAATGTATTGCACAATAGTATGAGCATTAGCATTTGAAAATATCAAGACAAAGAAGAAAGCACTAATTATGACCATCACTGGGTGTGAAAAAAATATTCATTTTGAAAAGAAGGAGGCTGGCAATTTTAATTAAAATGCAAAAGAGTTTAATGAAGCACTGCTCTCTTTTCTTTCTCTTTCTTCATGTCTGTCTCAAGGAATTCTTTTTCATGAGATGTAACAAAGTATTCTTATGGATGATATCTCTGGTCTGGTCAAATACATTCTGCTAAAAAAAATAGTTATTGGCAACTCTGACTTGAAAAGCTGATATAAATAATACAATTATAGAGACACACTAAGAATACCAAGATGTAAACAATAGTTTATTACTGTTACAGTGGAACCAATCAGAATTCGGACTTTCAAGTTCCTAAACGCTTCACTCAATGAGTGACTAAGGACGACCTCCCAGCCAACGTCATTGAAATGGGGTGGAAACAATAAGAGAGTTAAAAATTCCGCATTGCAGACCCAATCTAAAGTTTTTATGGCAAAGGGCATATGACCTGCGGAATAGATTGCTGTCCCTGTGCTGACAAGTTGCAGACATTGGGCGAGGCTTAATAGAATGCCCTTTTTGCTCCACTAGTTGATAAACAAGCTAACAAATCTTTGTTGTCCTGGTTTAAAAGTTGTGCTAAATCCTTCATTGCAGCAATCTTGGGGACTGAGCAAACTTTTGATAAAATGGGATCAAATAAACCAGCGCAGCTTGGACATCCATTTTCATTGTTTTTATAAAGCTCTCCATGCTACAAAATTATTTGCGATAACTCCAGTTTATTTCACTTCAGACTCAGGACAGACTTTGCCTTTTTATCTCCATGGACAAGGGCCTGAAAAGGGGGACTGCAGCCCCCTCCTGGTGGCAGCAGCAAGCCAGAGTATCTTGGGTGCAGCAGTAACTTTAAACAGTAACGTAAATTGTAACGGAAAAATAAAAACATGAATTGGGTTAAAACCATTTTATACAGTCAATGGCGAGGGCAGTAAGAAACTGGGGATAGGCAAGAGAAATGAATAGTCTGACCTGCGCTCTGATTCATTGCGTTACCTATGCTTAAAGTGACTCAAATCAGTGCTATGCTGTCAGAGTTACTAGTTAGGGATCAATATACTGCTAGGAAAGAGCTGGAAATTTCATTCAGTTCCATTAAATTCCTGGGCCATGAAGGACTGGTATGGGTCATTTGGAGCCTGTACCTGTTGGACCGATACAAGTTGGACCCTGTCCAGTTGGACCCCTGAGGGTCTGAGGTCCAACTGGTTTGGGGTCCAAGTTGTCAGGGGTCTAACTGGTTTGGGTCCATTCAGTCAGGGTCCAACTGGTATGGGGTCCAAACAACCTACACCCATGAAGGAATACCACTCTGAGGGCACAGTCATCGCCACACAGGCTGCAGCAACTTATGTTTGAGAGAGAGCACTTGTTACTGAAATCTTGACAATGGCTTTCACATACCCGCTGTGGTAAGATCCGTCCAAATCGCCAGTTTGGGTGCATTTTAAGAATGAATGATGATCCCTATGGGCACAATTGTCAGCCTATCATTATTTTAGGCTTTTTAGGCAGGATTAACTTGCTGCCTGTATGTTTCAAGCTGATGAAACTGACACACTACATTCATAAAAGAAAGTTGATTGGATTAAGAAAGTAACTCATTTAACGCAATGAATCACTATGTTCAAATTGTGGATTTTGTCTGAGGATTTTAAATATGTTTGGGGTTGATGACCTCATAAAATGGTGTATCATTGGTAGGCTTACAAGTGACGCCGTTCTGTGCCAGTGTTTCATAGGGTTTGACTGTAAGGGTTTGATTTCTTTAAATGTAAAAAAATTATTGAAATGGGAGACAGAATTCAGGAAACGTTTTGGATGAATTGAATTAAGTGCATTATTGTCATCTCTGCAATATTGTGTGTATTATATGTGCATTTTCAATGGAGCCTATCAATGGTGTCTTGATCACTTCCTAATTCATGGTCATTATACAATTATAGAGTAGTCCAGGTAATTTGAATGATAAATTGTTTTGTGAATCACCCGATTTCAAATGGGTACAGGTTCTGATCCATCATGTGCGACAGGTGAGCAGCAAATCCTGTAACGGCAGCATTACTAGGAGTTAAGGATGAAGACATTGAAAACAAGAGCAGTCAGAGACAGCAATATATGCCCGTCACGCAACAGTTTGCATAAAAGGGTTAGTTTTGAGAAAAAGGGTGATCCAATCAGGCTGATTCTTGAACTCATCAAAGTTCCACCTGATATGGTCATGCTGCGTGAATTTGGGTGAAATCGATTGAGAATTGGCGGAGTTATTGTGAACACAAGCAACGGACAGACAGACAGACATCATGATTCCATAATACGTACCGTCTGTCTTACGACGGACGTATAAAAATGAAACAATAAGCATGATAGCTTTTTAAATGACAGAAAAAGGCCTGTAAAACAAAGCAACTGACTGGAATAAAAAAACTAGGAAAAATACTGGAAAACAAAATGATGATCATTTAAAATTTTTTTGGGAACAAGTTATGATTTATAAGGTGATTTTCGTTTAACCCAGTACTCGTTTGCACACTTAATTGCTATGACGCTATAGCAAAGACCAACAATGCAAATACGCCTCCATGCTGCCCTAAAAAACATTATGACGTCACACTTTTTCATTCGGTTGACAGCCTCCCCTACTTGAAACATCTTCCAACGCACATGTCCACAGAGATCCTTTCAACATCAGTCATATTCTTGGATTTGGGTCATTCCATACTAAACTGTACAATTCACTGTGTTCTACAAGAATGGTCAATAAAATTTTTCTAGGAGAATTAAATGATTTGCATCGTTCATATTTATTCACTCCGGGATTGAAGATATACATAAGAATAAATGAGAGTCATCGGTCCAACAACACAGCAAAAAAGAGGTTTCCTGATGTCGGCCAAGGCATTGTGAAGGACATATTTTGTTACAAAATTTGGCAGCCAACGTCATGAAATGCTCATGACATGTCTGTTGATACTTCAAAAGAAAGTGAAATGAAATACTGCAGAGAAATACCCATAATAACGGTTTCAATTGTCTGCACTAAATTATTGGGACTCGTCTGATCAGAAATGCAATTTGAAATGACCGTCGTGGGCTTAACCAGTCACATCCTCAAGTGTTACGTCCATCCCTGTGGGTTAATTTGCATAATGTATGCAAATGGTAGAAATTTGACCTCGGCAAAATAAGGTACTCACTTCCTGCATCAGAACTTCACAAGGCGTCAGACAATCCATGCTTTTAAAAAAATAATGTAAAATATATGGAGTTAAATTACTGCCAAAACCTAGTATACAAACCGAACATGTTTTACAAATGCACAACGATTCACAAACAAATACAATGTGATTTGCAAATATAAAAATGATTCACGTGCAAACAAAGTGTGGTTTGCAAATATAAAAACGATTTGCAAACAAATACAGTGTGGTTTGCAAATATAAAAACGATTCACAAACAAATACAGTGTGGTTTGCAAATACAAAACACCATTAACAGACGAATGTATTCAATTTTACAAATACAAAACGTACCGATTACAAGTATACGACGAGAACCATTTCCTACAAGTACAAATCACTTTTGGCAGTTTTCTACCGCTGACATGGCGTAAAGGATTTTCTCACAAATGTCCTCACTGCTATTGTCCCTGTTAAACAGCAGGTGGGGCTATGACTCAATATCCGAGATCTCTACACCGTGAAGTTGGGTAGAATAGAGAACGGCCGTTACCGACAACCGTGGACATGAGGATGATGGCTGAGGCTAAATAAAAACGCAGTGTCTACATGTTCGAAATAACTCCATGTCCGACTGTGGGATGGTGTCAATATAACTCCCGTGTCCGACAGTCGATTATTGTTTTTAATCTCTTGAAGTCTGTTGAATCTTTTAGACAGCCTATTAAATGTGAATGTTTGATCTGATGGCTCAGTTCTTCAAGATGGGTACCGAGAATTTCAATCAATATTTCTGTTTAAGCTCTGCTCAATAAAGTGTTCTGATTGTTAGTGATATATTTTTATTTTCCATTTCGTTATAAATCTGGGCCCGTATTCACATAGCATCTTATCTTAGCGCTAGGAGTACTCCTAAGTCGCGCTAAAACATTTATGTAGGAGTAAAATCTTAAAATTCACAAAACCACTGAGAGCAACTTTTAGTGAAGAAAATCGGGAACTCCTAGAATAGGGGTAGCTCTGAGATAGGCGGGAGTAATCTCCGTTGCTATGGCTGACGTCAATTCTCATGCACGAGTCTTGGGACAATGAGCACGGTGATTGGTTGTTTGGTGGCAGGGCAGCCCATTGAAAAAAATATCCCACATACAACCCATGGAGGAAAAAATGAGAAACTAGTCCAAGTGGCTGGTTTGTCCCATAAAATAATGGCAGTTGTTACGGGCACGGCAGTTTTCTAATGCATTTCAAAGTAGAGAGGTACGACGATCCCCATTTTAAACACTGCATTAACCCTAAGCCTAACCTTAACCTTAACACTGACATATAAATAAATCTCTCTCCTATATAGCTCCTTACTCTAAAACCCAGTTACTTTTAAGCAAGCTATTGTTAAAATACAATGTGTCGGCTTTTTTTAGATTCGGCTTAAGATAATAAAATGTTGAGCACTTTTGAAAATTGCAATGCACGGTCCCCGCATATCACGCTCTAGGCAAATAAACGTACATAGGAAAGAGATAATCATAAAAACATTAATAGCATTAAACGAGTTATTAATGACACGCATCACTTGCCCCAATAGCTACTTGTTACCCGATGAGAATGAGAATTTGTTGCGATCATTTAAATGTCGAGCCTTTCAAGTTTGTTTGCCCTAAACTGTCATGGATGTAAGCTCAAAAATGACGCGAAAGCCCAGCTGGAGCCAAGACCAGTTACTGCTGCTGGAGCAGTTGGTGCTGGAGCGAAAGCATGTACCCTAATCAGAGGGAAAATTGGCTCGGGGGTGAACAGCAAATCCAAACGGTATGCGTAGGATAATATCAGCCTACAGATCGTTGCAGCTTTACCCTCGGTGTCTCGGATGGCTAAAAGTTGCCCTCAGCGGTTTTGTGAATTACTGTTAAGATTTTACTCCTACATAAATGTTTTAGCGCGTCTTAGGAGTAGTATTCCTAGCGCTAAGATAAGATGCTTTGTGAATACGGGCCCAGATTTATAACGAAATGGAAAATAAAAATATATCACTAACAATCAGAACACTTTATTGAGCAGAGCTTTGACAGAAACATTGATTGAAATTCTCGGTACCCATCTTGAAGAACTGAGCCATCTGATCAAACATTCACGTTTAATTGGCTATTTAAAAGATTCAGTAGACTTCAAGAGATCAAAAACAATAATCGACTGTCGGACACGGAGTTATATTGACACCATCCCACTGTCGGACATGGAGTTATTTCGAACGCGTAGACACTGCGTTTTTATTTAGCCTCAGCCATCATCCTCATGTCCACGGTTGTCGCTGGCGGCCGTTCTACTGTGTATTCTGCTCAACTTCACGGTGCAGAGATCTCGGATATTGAGTCATAGCCCCACCTGCTGTTTAACAGGGACAATAGCAGTGAGGACATTTGTGAGAAAATCCTTTACGCCATGTCAGCGGTAGAAAACTGCCAAAAGTGATTTGTACTTGTAGGAAATGGTTCGCGTCGTATACTTGTAATCGGTACGTTTTGTATTTGTAAAACTGAATACATTTGTTTGTTAATGGTGTTTTGTATTTGCAAACCACACTGTATTTGTTTGCAAATCGTTTTTTATATTAGCTAATCACACCTTGTTTGTACGTGAATCGTTTTCATATTTGCAAACCACACTGTATTTGTTTGCAAATCGTTTTTATATTTGCAAACCACACTTTGTTTGCACGTGAATCATTTTTATATTTGCAAATCACATTGTATTTGTTTGTGAATCGTTGTGCATTTGTAAAACATGTTCGGTTTGTATACTAGGTTTTGGCATTAATTTAACTCCATAAAAATATTCTGTGTCCTACTCCAAATATTGTGTTACGACCATAAAAACATAAACAATCTGTGCGCTATCACCATAAACTGTATATAAAGATGGACGCAGCACCCGGGTCTGAAAAGTGAGGCCAATGCCTTGTTCTCATTGAATTCCATTTAATGGCCAGCGGATGTTGACGTCGGTGGTTGCGGAATTGGAAAAGGTGTATTTGAATTCTCATCACCATTTGAAACACATTTGTACAGTTTAGTATGGAATGAGCCATTTTTGAACGCCATTAAGCTGTCCACGGTCCATACTCTTGGCTTGCCATTTCTCTTCAGACCAACCCCAAAGTTTTTGATCAAACTGAGGTCTGACGACTCAGATAGCAGTTGCAAAACATTTTTTTTTGTTGTATAGGAACCATTTCTGTGTGGATTTTGAGGTGAACTTTGGACCATTGACTAGCTTCAAAGTCCTCTAACTGCGCTGGCAGAGGTAACCACATTGTCAGCAAAACAGCCTGATTCATGGTGGAATCCATTAAGTCATTGATCTCAACAATTTCCTCTGGGCCTCTGGAATTAAAACAACCCCAAAACATCGCTGATCCACAACCATATTTCACTGTGGGTATAAAGTGCCTTTCCTTGTATGCGTCTTCGTTTCAAGCCAAACTTGCAAATGAAGTATCCGAATAAAAAGTTAAATGTTGTTCTCATCAGACCACAGCATCGTCATCCATTCATTATTTAAATGGCAAATTTCAAGCACTTGCTTCCTTATCTTAGGGTCGGAAAGGGTTTTTTTTCCATGTCACTGTCCTGAAGAGCCTGTGGTTTTGGAGGTGGTGTCAGATGGAGGTTTTTCCAGGACACTAAGGCCTTCAATATTTCCATGGGGATTTTTTTTTTGGTTCTCCTACAACTGTCCAACCAATCTGCAAGGTAATGGGGCAACAAGCATCTACGTGCTCTACCTGTCAGGTTTCTTGCACACCTGCTGTTGCATACAGAGGTGCAGATTTATGGGACCTCACTCACTCAGACCTCCCAACTTTTCAGTTCAGTGGTTTGTCCTTTGCCCTTGTGGCTTTTCAGTCCTGAACCAACAAGGAATTAACTGAGCTGCATTGTACCCATCACAAACATGTTCACAGACAATGTAGTTTTTGGTCACATTGACTGTAGATCAAAAAGAGTGTCACTGTCAGTTTGATGGGTCGCTTTCATTATTCTGCATTGTAAATATATATGTAGCCATTTGTAAAAATACCTGAAACATTAAAAATGATGTTTGTGAGAAAAAAAATTATTATTTAATTATCTGCTTCATTAAACCCCATCCTTTACAGAAAATAATTCCAATCCTGTTAAAAATAATTGATCATGGTTCATTTTGACATTTTCTCAGACTTAGTCACAAGTTGGGTATACTGGCAAATGGGCTGTGAACAAGTTTCTCTACCCCTTCACTAAAACAGGAATGGATCATCGTTACCACCAAGGGCATTTTAATTAGCTGGTTTTGCCTTTCAGTTGCTTTCCTTATGCTAGAAAGGCCAGCAGTTGTCTTTGCATTGTTTGCCAGAGTGTGTGTGTGCGCGCGTGTGCACTCGCACGCACACTCATGTGACACATCCTTATTGTTAATGACATTATATTACTTTTGGTATATGCCCATGTTTACATGAACTAATAAATGACTACTGTTACAGTCTTTCCATTTACCAATAAGAACGTTTTTTGGGGACAGTTCAGATGAGTGACACCAATGTCTGCTCAGGAGTAAAGACTGAGGGTCTGCCACCTCGTAATGAGAGATCCTGAACTGGATGACTGAACATTTGCTAGGAGAACTTGAAGGCCTGACTTTTTTGTTTGTAACTGAGTGATGATACATTATTTTGAATTGTGGGAGATGCACAACGTGTTACCATTGTTACTGAGCTTAATAGGATGTGATTTGGCTCCTATATAGCTTAACATTTGCCAGATGCTGGACACTAAAGCAGCTGATTAATGTTAGATAGCCAGTCAGCTACCTGGCTTCTTAGCACAACATTAAATACTGACTGTAGTTCTAGTGGACCTACACACCTCAGGCATTACAGCCTGAAATGGATTCCAGTTTAAACAAATGATATGAATGCAAGTGGAAGAATGAATAAATTTGAATGATACACTACTTTAAAAGTATACGTTTAACTGCCTTCAATGATTTCATTATAGGCTATTTTTAACCAAGCTTCAGTGCCTTATAATGCAGGGGAGAAAGGAGGAGGGGATGAGGGGGAGGTGAGACAGAGGTATGCCATTCCAGTGTTGTTGTTATTATTATTATTAGCAGTAGTAGTAGTAAAAATACAAGTAGTAGCACTGTAATAAAATTGTTTCAATTAGAGCAGACCTCATTCCATTGAGGGGAGACCCACGCAGAACAGCCTGTTTAGGGTTTAGGGTTAGGAATGACAAGAATCAAATGGCCCAGAAATCATGGATTTTTTTCAAAGAATATTACAACTTGGGGGGAAAAAACAGCATAATATAGTAGGTCAACAAATTTAGTACATTTTATTTACAATAATCTTTAGGGAAATCATTCACTGTGAAACTCTGATTGAAATGAAACAGATTTTTTTTTTTTTTAAATTTGGCATCTCCAATCCCACCCGAATCTGGAATGCCCAACTGGCGAACTATGCACAAGGTTGCTCGTATGCGACCCCCTGTTGCAAATTCAGGAGAGATTCACAGCTCACGGCTCTCCTCTGAAGCATATGCCTGTCAATACTGCTTTACACCCATTGGTTGAATCCTGGCAAGTTCAGAACGAGGGCGAACATGAACAAGCTTAGAATCTTCCTGACGAGCGCCCGGCTGGCCAACAGGAGGCCCTTCAGCAACAAACGAAGCAACCATTTAATATAACCCTTCCCAGCAGTCCATTCCCAATTCACATTCCTGTAGCAATGGCCAATTGTGCGCTACTCTGAAAAAGCTGCCGACCACTGCCGGTTGGTACGGCTGGGGCTCTAACCTGCGCTGTGATAGTCACTTCTGCTCTGTGAGTGGTGCTTTAACCGAGTAAGAAACTGATTTTTAATTAAGTGATCAAATCATTTTGCTAGGTTCCATTGAAACAATCATAGAGTACAATATTTCTCTCCAGTTGGCATTTGAATTTATTGCTGTAATGAAATTTAAAAAAAAAATAGTATTTTAGTTCATTTCCAGTCACGGGTGCCAATAATTCTGGAGCCCACTGTAAAAGCTCCAGACAGGTGTGACCCTGTGATGAACTTCCATAAAGAAAAAAACATGATAAAAATAGTATATCCTTTACTGTACCATATACATGATCTCGAAACCCTTGCATTTTCATCAAAACCTAGTGCTATGTATCAAGATTAACCACGAACACTCTGGAAATGTACATATAGTCATGCCATTACATTTGAGAAAGGACTAACAGCACCACAGTCAGTCTCTAGAGGATACCAGCCTCGCTGAAGCACCTACTCATGAAGCGGACTTCCTGCTGTCACTGGCTGTCAAGAGAACAGAGCGAGGTCGTGAGAGCACTCCCTGGAGTCAGTACTCTCAAAGCGCATTCGTTCCTCGGTGTCTGTGGTCTTTAACAGTGACCGGCACACTGGTGTGACAGCACTTGTGAGAGCAAGATACCCCTTTGTCAGAGCAAATCACAGCGAGGGACATAAATCTAAAATGAAAAACAGTGCAGTGCTGCTGTAAGAGCAGACATTAACCACGGCAGCCAACTGCAACTGGCAACCAGCCCTCTTATCCACCCAACAGAGTGGAGAAAGGGTAGAGGGATTGGGCATTGAAACTTCAACAGAGCATGCTGAGTGCAAAATATCTTATGGTTCTTTTAATTCGATATAGAAAACCAGGGTTAGATGAAAATTAAAGAAAACCTCTTTGGTCAATTTTTCTGTCATAGCTTTATTATGCATGGGGCAATGCTGGTCATTTTGGATCAGATCCTTGGGAAAATGATGGGAAAGCATTTAGTAATTTAGTTACCTAGTTTCACCATGCGCTCTTCACATGGGTGTAAAAATAAAAAAAGTTTCAAAATACATTGGGGCAGGCTAATTTTGCCTTCGAAGTTCAGATTCTCCCCAAACACGTCAATGAACACATCAATAATTTTGCATTCAAAATGCAAAGCTCCAGCTTACATCCAGGGCATCATAGGCAAAGGTTAGCTGAAGCTCTGCCAGCATCCTGGTTAAATATGAATGTCAATGTTCCCACACCAAAGTGCCGCACGCTTGCACACCATATGTAGTCAACATGCTTAGACTGAAGCTTACCTCAAACTCCAGGTAGTGCTCTTTCAGCCTGTACTCATCGATCTCCTTGGCTTTCACCTTCTTGTCTGGTGGGTAGGACCTGTGCTCGGCCAGCTCTGTGGAGACGTGCTTCAGTTTGGCCTCATGGGACTTGAGCTGCTCGTCCTGCGAAAGCCACACAAGGTCATAACACTTCTGGCCCTGCGGACACTTTGTGTTCCTGGATAATAATGAAGGAGAGAAGCACTCCAGCACAAACACTAGTGACAGGCGTTGCTCTGCCCGCAGGCCTTGGGATGCTCTGAGGGTAATTCCACCAGACAGCAGCACGCATCTGTGAAAGCTAGAGTTCACAAGCCAATTGAAAGGCTCTCCAAACTGGTTGGGCCTTAGCACTGGGTTTCTACCGAAGAGACTCAGTCGGACTAAAGACTCTCACATGAGGGAGCTGCCCAGTCCAATAACTGCCCAAACTCCACCTCAGAGCCAATTTGTGCAATCAGAGGCAGAGGAGGCCCTTTCCACAATTACCTTAAACCGAATTAGTACGTTTCAGACAATGACAATGTTAAAGGGGACGGAAAATGCCAAGTCTATGTCAGGGTAAATGCTAACCTGACAAGCACTTCATTCTTAAAATGCCAAGGAAGCTATCGCAAGGATATTGTCCTGCACACTAATCTCATCTGTTTGGAAAGCGTCCCAGTACACATAAAACCTCTAATAATGTTGCAGCAATGTTGTAGCTATGTTTTAACCTATATTCAAGCAGAGGAAGTTTCATTGTGAACATTTATCTCTTGTTCAAGGACACCCTGGGAGAAGTGATAGATTGAACAGTAAAAAGTAAAAGGGATGGAGGGAAGCAGGGGTTCAGTCCCTGGAACAATGTTGGGGTTAAAAGCCTTGCTTAAGGGCCCAATGGCAGGACTCGTCCCAACCTCATCTTTCCAGGTCACATCAGAATCCCCAACCCCACTGGGCACTTGAACCAGAAACTCTTCAGTAACTAGTCAAACAAACTATCCCAAAGCTACCTTGCCGCACCAAATAAGACAACATAACACTGCAAAGTTACTTCAGCCAGCCTTGTCTGCTAAGTCTGTACACATTTCACAACTCTGATTGGTACAGTATATTCCCACCACATAGAAATTGGAGAGTACATTATTCCCCCCATCCCACTGCTGAGCAAAAAATCATTTCGAAATGGAGTAACTGAAAATGTCAAATCGATGTTTAGAGCTGATGTGCTGTTGGATCAACAGTGTTTACATCCAGCAGACACAAACTGTTCTCCTTTTGAGACGGTAAAGTATTTCAGCTGATCAATTTAATGTCACCCTGGTTTTAACCCAATCAATGCTCATTTGTCAAATTCAATCCAGGCACCATCACATAAGGATCATTACATTCATAATCAGTAATTTAAAATGTATATTTGAGAGAGAGCAGTACACTTGATGGCGATGTATAAACTTCAGAGTCATCAGAAGATGACAAATCCCCCTGGGCCCCACATTCTAATCCCACAGATCCCAAAATATCAGAAGGCACCAGTTCAGGACCTGATAATACACACAGCAAGTTTCATAACAAATATATATATTGAGCAGTTTTAGAGTTCAGTCCTGGAATACAAAATGTCCATGGACATCAGACGGACAGACAGACAAACGCACTGACAGCTATACCCCCCCACATTATATGCCGGGGGAGGGTGTAAAAAGTAGTTTTATTAATTTATTAACATTTTGCTTGTGATACAGTCGCAGGGCAATGAAAATTCCACCAGCGGTGATTCTATGCATACTGCCAGCGAAGCCTCTGCGCTCCGATCTGAGGTGCCAGGTGTAAAAGGATCTACCTCAAACAACACTGTGGCAACGGGAGCTGGATCCTTGGACATATGCATGGGCAAACTTGCAGTGCGCTTAGACCGTGGTGGAGGGGTGGGGCATGGCCTAGTGCTCTCTCCCACAAACAGCCATGGCGTGACTCCTCTCACCTGTGACATTCTGGTTGTGGTCGCTGGCAGAAGGGGGCGGCTGAATTTTTTCTGGGAGCCAATGGCGGCCGGGAACGAAGGCGCGGAAAACATAGCCGCCACAGAGTTAATCTTCCTGATCCAAGAGTCCATTTCCTCCGGGCTCCTAGAGCACGACAGTAAAAAAACTAAATGAAAATGGTGGACCACAGACATGATTGAGCATGAGGTGCTGCCCTTCTGCAACCAGCGCAAACAAAATGACAGCCTGTGAAATAATGCTAAAATCATCTCTTTACTTATTGATTTAAAAGAGCAGAATTTCTCGAAAGGCCGAGTCCCCCATGTGCCAGCAAACAGACAGGTCAAAATGAGCCATTTCTCTGATAAATCCGCTCCCTATCTCAGGAGGGTGCCATTCTCTCTCATTCATAAGAGGCTTTATTCCTTTTCTTCCTGACATGCTGCTGCTGAATGGCACAGGCACATACTCTGACTCAGAATGAGCTGTGGACAGACTATTGGTTGAGATAAACATGTTTTTGTATGTTTTTACCCAACCATGAATTTGGACAAGAGTTTTGGGAATACCCTTGGACTCCCCTCCCATCGGGCCCTGCGATTGGAGCAGTCGGAGCCAAAGGGGCATGGCCTCACACTCACTGGGCTTGGAAGAGGAACACCCTCCAGTCGGCTGTCTTCAGCTTCAGCACGTTTGGCTTCTTCTCGTAGTCCACAGCCTTGATGGCCAGCGCATGGTGCACGCTGATGGCGTTTTTCAGATCCTCCTCTGACAGGGCCTTCTCCGGCTTGTACTCATCCTGCGACAGGGAGCGAGGCGAGAGAGAGAGGGACACTCAATTCATCATGTCGTAGGATCAATACTTTCACGCTCATGACTGCTTTGTTTTATTTATACATGCAATCTGCTCTACAATCTGAACAAATAAACCCCTTGATTTAAATGGCACCTCTGTTTTTGGTGTAGGAAGAAAATAGGACTAATTACCAAAATGAGGAACTCTGATATTTTTCAAAATACTGACAAACTACCCTGATAATTCATGAAGGTTTCCACAGTGGTTTCCAAACACACCCCGTACATCAATTAAAAATTTCACACACCCGAGCCTTCATACAAACAAAATTCTAAATGCGAAATAAGGAAAACATCAATCAAAAATATCAAACAGAACTCTGTGGCTTTCTTGTTGATGTTATTGTATTAAAAGTGACGGATGGAGTTGGGGGGGGAAACAATATCGATGCCAACAGAACATGCAATTATGTCATGCTGGAGATCAAGAGAAATAAGGCTGAGGCAAAAGCTCACGCCGCCATACTCCACTGCCCTGGCTAATACGTGGGGAATGGTGAACCATATTGACCAGGGATCCTGATGATAAGAATAAATCTGTCGGGTTTGCTCTAAAGGTTATCGTTTACTATTTAAGGGTCCTGGGGCTTGAAAATGACTGCAGTGGAAGTCTAGCGTATGAAATGTAGATCATTCAGGCCCTGTTATCTCTGGCCCTGTTTTCATATCCTCCTCACTGCCCTCGCTCCCGGCTCTCACAAAGCCAATAATCTGCTCATGCTTAAGGGACTATCACTCCATTCCTGTTTTTGGGGCTATTTGAATTCTAAAGCATTTCAGCAGAACTGCTGTCGGTCTGCACTGCAGCCGTCTGTCTGGATTCGGACCAGAAGTCATGTGATGCCCAGCAGATGTGGGGGCTAAAGGGCGGACAACAAAGTCACCTTCTGTGGACCTCAGGATGACTAATGACATGCAACGAGGAGCCTGACAAAGCGAATACACTAGCCAATCTGAAGGAGTGGATTAATGAATGGCTGTGCTACATGTCGACAGCACACAGTTGCAGTCCGAAGCCCTTCAAAATGTCACTGAACCCCTTAGGAGGAAAACAACCCTCTTCAGTAGCAGGTTTTATGAGGCCATTAAGCAGAGGGCCATAGATGGCCATTAAGTATGAGCCCTCTTCTCATAGGCCAGTTACGAGCACTCCACTGTCAAACCACTCAACTGACAGACCGTCTTTACCAAAAGCCCGGACCCATCCCGTTAATTTCCACACAAATATAAAAATGGACAGAATGTTTACCCAGGCTTTGCAGTGTAGCTGACTGCTCTGCAATTCCACAAAAAAGGAATAAAAACGAGCATACAAAACCTAGACAGGCACTAGAAATGAAGCTCATCCAGAAAGCAGAAGCAGTGAGATGAGTGATCACTCTGAGCGCAGTTATACTTGCTCCAAAGACATCAGTGCTAACCAGCTGTACAAAATGGTGATGTTACATGCTACATGCTCTTCATTATACGGGCTAAGCACAATGTGTAATCAATCTATCTTGGTCACTAAATCCAATTACCAAGTCAATGGTACCAAAAAATGTAAATGTAGCCCGCACCACAAAGGCCAAAGAATAATGCAATATCATTTTTGTCACCTGCGTTGTTGAGCATTAAGGGGGGATAAATGCAATCGGTTAGATAAACAGGAGACGCGATTAAACCGTAAACACAATGCGGTTTTGTGTCATCCAGGCCTTTGTCGACTCCCCACTTCGCCCCTGAGGAAAGAACGGCTGAAATTCCAGGGAGGGAAAAGTCTCGCTCCATCCATGTGATTAACAGTCCGCTCAGAGCTCAGAGCACTGCGGCCTAGAGAGACGTGCCGTATTAAATTCCCCCAAAGAGACTGAGACTGAGGCGGCACGTTAAACTGCAAATCATAAAAACAAGAGCTTGAGCCGATCAATAACACAGGGGACTGGATAGATCAACGGAGGGAAGAAAAACAAATACGAGGCCCAATTTCAAAGGCCATTTCATTACAGGTGACTCTCAGATTCTCTGATTGTTTGGTCCTTGTTTTGACTAGAATATAAATTGGAGACAAAACTGTTGTAGCAGTTCTCCTGAAAAACAGTGAAAATTAAAACTTCCTGAAGTCCTCTCAAGAACACTTAACAGTTAAAGACAACAAAATCCAATCTTACTTCCAGCTAGGGAAATAAAGACGACAGAAGGGTTGCATGACGTAAACAACACTGGTAATCAGTGAAAGGGTCCCTTTCATTTTAAAAATGATAAAATGGCATTCACACTTCTGTGGAGTGCTGGGAAAAGCCATTTACCCCCTTTCCGATTCATTCTATTTTCGCATATTTGTCACACTTAAATGTTTCAAATTATCAAACTAATTTTCATATTAGACACCCAAATACACAGAAAATGCCGTTTGTAAATGATGATTTCATTTATTGAAGAAAAAAGCTTTAGGGGAGCAATTAATTTTTCACATCGGCGATATATGTTTTGAATGACTCTTTACCTTCAAGAAATTAAATGATGGTTAAAAAGCTGCATTTTGTGTTTACTCACATTGTTTTTGTCGTATTAAAACTAGTGGGGTGATGTGAAACTGTTACAGATGACAAATGAGGAAAAAAAGAAATTTGGAAGGCGCAAATACTTAGCCTGCTTTCCCATGAATTAATATGTAGTCACCTATTGGTATTTTGGTAGTGATTGTGTGGCAATAGATCTTTCCCATTCACCATCAAGCATAATTCTTATCCATTAAGGGAGTTGCTTTTTTGGACTGCATCTTTATTCTGATGTTCCAAATTCCTTTGGTGTGTTCACAAGTGATTATCACCATTAAAATCTCCAGGTAAGACCATCGTTGTTATATCAGTGATCTCACATCATAACGGGTTAAAGCTGTAATGAATGAACATGGCTGAAAAAAAAAGTTTCTATCTAACCACACCACTTCATATTCTGTTCAGCAGTTCCGAAGAATACTGACATTAGATCTGTCTGAATGTGACAGGGTCCACGCATTCAGCACTAATGTCCACTTACAGATCAAGTTTTTGCTCCCTACTACTGACAAACCAAGACCCGGAATTAACATGTCTCTCGCCCTTGGAAGATGAGGATAAGCATTTAACACCAGAAACAGACTAGCAGAATATACTGGTAATAAAAAGTACTGAATTTTAAAATTTTAATGCAGTCTGAAACCAGCATTTCGCGAAATTCTAAAGTATATGAAATTGTGCTGACATTTCTCTCTATTGCAGCATACTGGCCATTCGTCGGCTAATTAACAGTGGTCCTTAAAGAAATAAAGTGGGCATGACTAATGGCCTGAGTGTGTACATTTCTAAGGAGCTGCGAGTGGGATGGTGTTCTCTCGCTGAGAAAAAATATTAGACCACACTGTTCAGGAAGACCTATTGGCAACAGTACATCACATCTGAAAGGTTTGAAAATCAGGGGGCTCCAAGTGAGAAGTGGGGGGGGGGGGGTTTGAATCTCTCTCTTACTGAACGAGGTAACTCAATGCAATACTAAGGGACGGACTTGAATACCAACACATCCCGATAGGTCTGTTTTTCAGATAGAAAAATTACAACAGCAGATTAAGCCATTTCACTGAAAATACTGCTTTCATTATTGACAGTATAAGAGGCAATATAAACAACTCACCCTTAAAAATGAACATGCCTGAAAAGCCTTGTGAAGCAAAATAGAAAAAAGGAGTAACAAATACTCTTGCTTCACAGGTATGTGATTATTATCTCCAGATACCATTATTTCTGTAGCAGCTTGACATGAGCCTGTACTCTCCTGTGTCAGAGTCTTAGGGTCTTTGACAACCTACACTAATGCCACGAGGTTCATGGGCAATCATAATTAGAACAACTCTCCAATCTTCCATCTATGCTGATGAGAGGCCAAGAATAATTCACCATGATTGCCACTCTAGAGTCTACAGCCCTTGTAGCCGAAGTTAATGTAGCAGCGGTTTTGATCGTTATCTGGCAAGATCATGGAAACCAGTAGGAACAGAATCAGGCGTAAGAACACTCCATAAGCAACGCAAGCTCCACTACACTAATATTATCAAATCAAGGCGCAGATGTGTTGCATGTCATTGCTACAAAGTGATTGGAAAATGCAAAACTTACCAAATCATCAATGAGAGGTAAATAACAAATGTACAGAAATATATAAACGTTCATGAAATTCTTTATAAAATAGGCCAGCCACATCAGAGAATTTGATCAAAAATGCTTTCAAAAAAACAATTTTCTGACACCATTTTGCAGTAGCCTGGCATTTCAAATGAACTACTTGACATTTCCCTGAGATTACCAAGTGAAGGAAAATGTTACAAATGAGAGATGGACAGATTAGTGATGTGGTACATTTAGTTTATTTTAAACTCACACTGCCAGTAATTAAATGCAGAATCCAATCCTACTGCTGAATCTCAGGTGTAGACCAAAGCCTTTACAGCCACTGCACACCCATGTGATAATACCGCATGAGCTGGATACTCTGCTTTCACAGGACTGGAAGCCTACATTTGTGTTGGGGGCGAAGAGCTCCCTCGGCCCACTCCGCTCGCTCGAGCACCGTCACTGATTTATCCTTACTAATAAACAGCACTGTTTTGGGAAGCGAGGAACTGTGACGGGAAGAAGTGCTAAGCTGAAGCGACTGCAGTGTGAAAAAGGGTCTCAGATTTATCACCTTCGATCCGCTGCGGTACAGTCGTCACTAACTGAGGGCTTTTTACACTGAGTGACCCAGAGAGCCAATCAAGTTCTGAGAGACAGATTAAATCAAGTCTTATAAAGAACATATGGGCCTGGCCAGACTCATGCAGTATATACTCTGTTAAAGTCGAATTAAGTATTAACTTCTCACTTGGCAGAGTACATTTCAGTTTAATTAAACTTATTGAAATTCAGGATTTAAAAAACTTTGCATCAAGTTAAATGGACCAAAATATATTTGCTGAAATGGGCTGAGCCCTCCCAACTCTACAGTAAATGAAAGCAAAAGGGGGGAGAGAGAGAGAGAGAGAGAGAGAGAGAGAGAGATGGTGAGAAGCAACAAGTTCCTCTCCCAGGAAACACTGACAGCGATGGCTGAAAGGGCGATTAATTGGCCAAAAGGCCACCGCTCAGGTGATCCACAAAAGTAATGGCAAGTTGAGCCATTTCTCCATGCAGGTGTTCAAAAGGTCGTGTTGAAAACAAATTAAAAACACAGCCCACACACTGAGGACACAAGGGAGAAAACCAGTCACACCAAGCAAGAAAAAAGCCTTAAATATTTGCATCTATTTTATCAAAGATAACACCTTGAAGTTGCTAAGCCATGGTCAGAAACATACACCATCCAAAAAAAAGTACAAATGGCTCCCCTGATACTATTCTTACCCGAGAAAACAATGGTTACGCAATTTACAGTGCAGTTACAAGCCAATAAGCAGTTTACAGTGCAGCTTGAAAAGTGGTTAATAGTGCAATATACGCTATGACTGTTTCGCAGTACATGCTTCTATTGTGAACAGCAAGGCAAATATCTTGTCCATCTTGTCGTACCTGCACTGTCTGCTCAACATAGAAAGTCACAGCTCACCACTTTTTAACCATGCCTTGCCATAGAGCCACAAACCATAGATCTTTCTGTAAATCAAAAGCACCATCCTCAGAGTACTGCACTGCATACATTGTGGGACAAAAACTTTGGGGAAAATACTGTCCTCATCTCTACCCCCTCCAGCTGACTCAGAAAAAAGACCACTGGTTATCAAGCTATCAATTCTGACAGATGAACGTTGAATTTTTTCACACGTTTTGCATCCAGCCAATTCAATAGTGCTGCCAAGAGGACCATTTTGGCAGAAAGAACTAATCTTATAACTCGATATCAAGCCTGAGACAGAACTTCCTCATGAGCACATGAACTCAAAGGGCATAGAGTGGCCATGGCCGAGCATGGATAGTGGATGCTCATAGGTATTAAGAGACATAGTTCAGCCGTCCGCAATATTGGTTCTAGTACATGACTTTGATCGGTCACAATATAACAGAAAATAACGTCTGGGAATACCTGCGATTTTTTACGTTTTGGCTTCCTAATTGTTTGTTTCCTAACATACTACGTGTAATCCCATATGTTTATGGACAGTGAAGTCAGTAGAGATTCCACAAGAGGCCATCCATGGCGATTGCGCAAATAAACGTCTCAAAGCTCACGCAAGCAAAATGTGTTTAAAAAAAAACACAGAACAAATATATAATCCCTGCCTAAAGTAAATAATTTGCTGTCAGGAAGAACAACCGTGATGAACAGCAATGATTAACCACAATATAATGTTAGACTAGCAATGTCCACCAGCTACGCACTTTTGAAAACCTGCCAATTTTTTCAAGTGTACTACAAATGCTTGGCTTTGACAGCGCCCCTTCAAGGATGGTAGCTGGTCACTCTGAGTGAGAGAAGGTTCTGACCCACACAAATGCTTATGGAAACTTCACCAATGCAGCACAGAAGACACAAAGTACTTCGGTTTGGGTTGGATTCCGGCCTGGGGCCTTTCTGTGTGGGATTTGCATGTTCTCTCCCTGTTTGGGTGGGTTTCTTTCCACAGCACATCAGGCTAATTAGAGACGCTAAACTGCCCATAGGTATGAGTGCGAAAGGCAATGGTGTGTGTGCGCCAGGTGTGAGCGCCCCGCGGTAGACTGGCGTGCTGACTAGGGTGGGTCCCTGCCTTTCGCCAAGAGTCAGCTGGGATATGCTCCAGCTCCCCCCGTGACCCCAGAGAGGAAGAAGCGTGTACAGAGAATGAATGGTGGTTAGGTGCATCTTGCAGACCAAAAGGCAGGCTAGAAGGAAGTACCAGGAATCTTTTGCCATTTTACTCCTTTTAGTTATACATGGCCCTTCTGTTTTTGCTGAGAGCTAATGTAGGATGTGTAGACTATTAATTTGAATAAACCCAGCAGCTCACAGATGGGAGCTTTTAGGCAAAGCCTTTCCGCTAATTTAATTCATATTCATATTTTAGTCTTTAAATAATTTTCAGTTGTGACAACAGCACTATGCACGGCACAACTAAAATGATAAAAAAAGAGATTAAAAACAATTTTGCATTCAGCTATATCCTCCAATAAAAATGTCCCCTCAGTAAGTGATTCTTCAGGGAAATCTGCGAATCATGCATTAATGGCTTTTTCTCAAAAAGTGGTTGTTTGTTTTTCTTTAAATTTTCTCTATTATGCTAGGTGTGTATGCGCTAGGGGCTGAAAACTACAGTGCATGCTATGATGAGTTCAAATCAACCATCGCTAATCGTGACAGAGCCAGGTGTAGAATTTTCAGCAAAAGTACACTACTCCTCTGTGACATGCTTATCTTAACAACACCCAATGAGAATGGGGTATTTCTGCACTATGTGTGATGTCACAGATTAGTGAGCTGGGTTGATTATCAGCACCAAAGCCAATCACTTTTTCTGGATTGGCAACCTGGTAAAATATTCTATTGAAAGTTGAGACCGTGAAAGAATAGCAGCATTAAATAAAATATTCATTCACAACAGCAGGAATGATGACACCTCAAAAAAAGGAGCAGAATTGAATTGTATAATGGAAATTAACTGAAATTATATGCATTTGTGTCAGAAAACATTTTAAAGCAAAGAAAACAACATTACATTGTGCCATGAAATAGCTTTTGACAGACAGCTCATTGCTGTTTGAAGCTGCGATTACTTCAGTTTCGCCTCAGAAATTTTCAGTTCACATATTATTACTTTATTATAATTTGTCAGCGTTACACGCAGCGCAGGGCAATTATGAAACTAAATGTCTGGGGATATGCTGTGGGATTGGAAATGGGCTGAATAAATTAACTACTATATAAATAAATAAAATCCATTGTACTTGAGGTCCCAATAGGTGAAACTTATTTAAAGGTTCACTAATTCGTTTAAATACATTTTTGAAATTGCTAACAGAGCAAGAGGTCAGGTGTTTATTGATGTATTGCTCAGCCTTACTCTTCAGCCGAGCAGTTTGTTAAACCCTAGTTACTCATTACTAAGCAGCCGCTGCAGGAGAGCGATGGGCATTAAAGCCATTGTCAGCACAGGACACATCGTTCTCAGGAGCATTTTTTCATCGTCATGGGAGAGCAATTAATCAGATGCCCATGTGCATCAGCGCAGCTACCCACACTCTTGCTACCTTTCAAGCACCATTAAAATACAAATTTTATGTGCAAAAATCACTGGAGGTTTCCTTTGTCCCAGAGCGCAAACCTCTCAGTCAAAATTAGCCGTTTTAAAACCGAAGGTTGTGGCAGCCATGAAGAAAAACATCCTTTGAGCAGTGCCTTCATTCAGATAACCGCCAACTCAGGCTCATCTTTCATGCTTTTAACTCCTGCATATTACAGCTGAAAAGAAAGGTCACACTGAAACATTTCAGCAAGGGGAAGAGGAACAGGAAATGCATTACAGACATCAGCTTTTGAAATAATTCTTCAACAGCATTATCTTTTCTTTGGAGCAAGATTAAAAAAATAAATAAATAAAATAAAAACCTTTTGAAGCAAAAGGCGTAGAGCCTTTTCAATCAGGTGCATTAATCCTATGGGCAGTCCGAGAGCATCGCTACAAAGGACACATTTACTTATGAGCTGTGCGCGGCCCTCTTTGTGAGAAATATTACTCCCCCGGTGTGCAGGGGCTTGTGTATATCACAGGGAGAGAGAGGAGGACAGAGACAGAATGAGAGGAGAGTACCAGCTAAAGACAGATGGAGGGATGGAGAGACAGAGAGAGCGTTAGAGGTGTTGAGGGGAGAATGAAACAGCCGGGTTCAGCCGTTGGCCGCTGCTTTCAGCGTCATGCTGCCATTAACCTTTCAAAGAACCGGTTTTCTGGAATTTTTCCACATTTCAAGTGAGAATTTTAGAGCTCCATGGCTTTTGATTACCAGGAATCACAATTATATCTGAACTGGAATGTTAAGACCACTCAAACCACATATTCCGATACCATTACATCTTAAACTGCATTTCATTATGAATTGCGAGCAGGGAATAGGAGTGCTACATAATAAGTTGTCCTTCATTTATGGGAAAATTAAAATAAGAAGAGTGTGATATGGCACTTCCATGAGAGGGTAAATCGATACAACAGCCCATGAACATAAATGTAGAAATTCAGTAAGGAGTTATGGCAGCTCAGAAGAAAACAATACTGCGAGCACAAATACCTAAACCTCACACATACAGACAAACATAGGGACACACAGTTAGTTACTGGAACCCCCTGCCAAAGCACACAAACCTGTAGCTAGAGCAGCTGCCATGTATAGTACAAATTCAATTCTCACATCAAAGCAGAACAAAAGCCAGCTGAACGTAAAAATTAAAGTTTATAAACAAAACATATGTTAAAAACTCAATGTTTATTTCAATGACAAGCAGAAGATGTAAGTAAATATACTGAAAATGCTGTTAGATGGTTTCTTGGTAGTGAATACTTACCTTCTGCAGGTAGAGAATCATTCCTTTCAGGACAGCATAAAAGGTTTTCCATCCTCTTTTTCCTCTGGGTGCTGGAAAAAAAAAACAAAAAAAAAAACAGCCCTTTCATTTCAATCGTTGCATAAGACCAGTTTAAAAAGAAGAAGAGAGAAGCAGCCGTGAAAGAGGCGGAAATCGCTAGAGCTCAGTCTGCCTGGTAACAGTCTCTGGACAGTTGGGCGTAAAATATACAGCAACTCTTAGATGCTTCTATGGCTGCAGATGACATGCTAACAGGGATTTGGAAATGTAAAGACAGTAAGAGATAAAACATCAAGTACAGTGCAAAAAGAATTTTATCATAATGTTATAGGCTTTCATTGACTAATGGATTGACAGCCACTGAGATAATGACATTTTGTCTAACATGCAGCTTAGCCAAAAAAAAAAAAAAAAAAAAAAAGTGGAGAAAATTAGAATCAACACTCCTCTCGATGAGATTAATATTAATTCTGATGAATAATTAAAGGAATTATGACATTACACTTCCTATTTTAGGTTATTTCGGATTAATTCTGTGCAACAGAAAGGCAGTTTCAATGCCAAGATAAATAAGACGTCATCGTGACTTGAACACTTCCATGAGACTGAAAGCTGCTCATGATGCAGGGACAAAAAATGCTCATGAAATGCAGTCATCCCAGGACAACTCCAGTTTCTCTTTAAGAAACACCAGACCATTCTGAGGTCTCCCAGACCGCGCCTCTGGATATCAGTGCAATGAATTGGGCAAGCAGGATCAAGCATCCGAAATCCATTCGGAGAAGACAGATTCTCTTTTTTTCTCCTGAGGCTGCTGTTCCTTGACCCACAAATCCTGCCTACGGCAGCCTCCTAGACTCTGAGCAGCATACTAAAGACTCTCCACAAACTCAACAGTGTCCGTAAAGAGGTCATGTTTCCTGGCTGTAACCCCATTACACAGCACTGCATGCACAGGTGCAGAACTGTGCCACACCCAAGCCCACTTCCCATGAGGGTCCGGGACGACTGAGCATGACTAACAGAAAGTCTACAGTGAACTTCATTTCACTACTTTTCTCAAACCACTTATCACATGCTGCAGACAACTTCACCATTCTACAGCCTTAGACCCTCATGTAATGATTGAAATGCATTTAAACCGGTGATGAAACACTGCTTCTCCTATGGCAATCGAGGCTTGACAAAGTTATATCAGCTGAGGTTGAGTTGAACAAACCGGATGCTGAGATGAGGCTGAGCCCACCCAAGGCTTGGGAACTAATGCACTTTCTTCAGTGACTCTCTAGAGTTTCAATAAGACAAGAAGCAACAATAATACGGTTATTCAAGCAATTAACCATGCACTGTTAAAGCATGGCGCCAAACCTTTATAGGACCATCGGCACCAGATGTTTCAAACAGCCTCCCCTTTGACCGACCACGGACTTCTCTTATGTCTATTAACTACACACTCCACCAGCACAAGTATACAAGGCTTCTCACTCTGAATCTGGTTTTTTCAACACTACCCCCTACAACCATTCAAAGAGATTTCACTTTCCCTTCTCACTTTGGCTACGCATGCTTACAGATAAAGTTTCTGGAATTAGAGTTGTGTATCCTAACTCCAGGAGCTGGCACACCATGGAAAATGCTAAACCAGTAGGCACTGCTTTAAAAAGTCCATTCACCCTACTACACTGAAGGCAGTACAAGCAAACATTATTTGATGTTCCAAAATGCGAATATAGTTGCTTACTGAAAACATATGATGGGATGACTGCAACAGAGTCAGAAATAGTTGGCACAGATGACCACTTACATCTGTATAACACCAACACATCTTTTAATCACACTGAGTTAACGTTTCGGGACTAAAGACAACAGTTGGTCAAGGTCTTTGTTGCCACATATTTTGCTTCATAATGCACCATATATTCTCAATCAAAGACAGGACTGCAGGCAGGCCAATTCAGCACCCGGACTCTCTGCTTACAGACACAGGCTTGTAATCCATGCAAAATGTGATTTGCCATTTTGTTACTGGAAAATGCAGCAATGCCCTCGGAACAGATGCTGTCCGAATGGCTGTATATGTTGCCCAGAAATTAGTACATATCAATTTGCATTCACACATCCCCATACAATGACTAATGTTCACTTTTGGACCTCATGCTGATAATAGCTTGGTTTTTCCTTACAATCTTTCGTCCACAATACATGGCAGCCATGAATTCCAAAAACCACTTGTCTCGTCGAGCCGCAAAACATGATTCCTCTATGATAGCTACCCAACAAATTTGTTTTAGAGGACCATTGTTCTGAAAAAAAGATGGATTACAAGTTCACATATCTGTTGGAAAATTGATGAGCCTTGATCCATCCTTGCTCTTGAGGGACTAGGCTTTGTTTGGAGGCTAGTTTTATACCCAGTCAGCCTTGAGGGCTGAGGTGTAACAAGCATGGGGATTCCCTCAATGACGAGCCGAGATCTGGAAACTCATCTGGCCCCAGTTCCAGGGTCAAGGACCTGATCCGCATAGCCAAGGGCAAAAGGCACTAATCCTGCTGCCGACTAAGTAAACTGTTATAAAATCTTAAAAACATAAAAACATTTCCTAAGACAGTGTGTATCATCACCTAACCAAGAAACTAGGTTTTTGAGCCTACAAAAGATAGAAACTTCCATGACTTACGAATTTACAAAAAGACATGAGATTGGTCTTTTTCAAAGTATGTCACACTTTCCCCAAAAGACTGGGGACAAATTGATTTTCTCCAACAAATGCCTTTTATACCGGTTTCCTACCCCGAATAGTCAGAATAATCAAGTTTACTCGGAAAGTCGTGAAAGAGTTCAGCCATCAGAACACATGAAGGTTAGTACCCACACCATGGTGTGGGGGGCAATGTCAACTGAATGCATTGGGTTGTGTGTACAACATTCTGCACCAGACACTGCCTTCCAGTTCTGGGAAGAAAGAAAAAGTCAGGGTCTATAGCCACCAAGAAAATGTTCAACAGGTGGTGGGAAACTGTTAAAGATGGTGCCCCTGTTCACACTGCTCGGCTGACTCCGCAGTGTTGTGCCGACCACCTTCCCGGATTCCTACAGAAGGAGGAATGGCCACCCAACTCCCCTGACCTCAACCCGATTGAAAACTATCGGGGAATCCTGAACAGCAGGGTCCTTCGAAGTCCATCCCCCGTCACCATTAAACAGCAACAACAGAATAGCACAAAATTCAGCCTCCTGTTCTCAAGAATCTGGTGCATTCCATGCCTGAGAGACTTGGCTGAAAGGCTGTGATCAAGATGAAGGGCAGACACAACTGTTTTTGAAATTATTTAATCTGCTGAGAACTCACACTTTCAAGGTGACTCTTTATTTGGAGAGCGATCTTTTGAGACGAAGTGTAAATTGCCCCTCTGCAAACTTTTTGGGACTCTGGTGCAGTCATCAGATTTGAAATAAGCAAATATTTTCAGTGAACAAAAGACAGTTTAAGCACAAAATAACCTGTAATTGAAATGTTTTCAGTAGAGTTGAGGGTAAATGGGCTTTCAAAATCACTCCTATTGAATTTTATTGGCGTTTTCCTTAACATGCCAACTACACCAGAAACAGGACTGTACTTACCCGAAGATGAGGCACATAAAGTGCACTAGATGGTGAGCAACTATAAAATGCAGCGTAGATTTACATCAACTGACTGAGCACAGAGATGAAATGTGGACATTCGTGACCCAGTATCTGCTGCAGCACCCAACCTCCGCATGGTCTTACACCCACTCATCGCAAGCATAAGATACGTCACCAGCAGAGAGTGTGTGTAATTATGCGTAGCCATTTCATAAACTCGCTGGAGCCTCAGCATGTCGAACAGTGAAGTCATCCACGTCTGGATCCCATTACTTTCCAACTATCATTATGAGCAAGAGCAAATGAAACATGAATTTCGGCGCAGTGCTTTGATATGACAACTCATGCCATTTACAAATATGGTCCATGCTAGATGCTCTCTCCTTTTGAATTTTATGGGCTACATGTCACAGAGCTACAGACATCTCCGGCCAAAAGAAAGATCTCTCCGCATAACTTTTCAATACAGAGTACACAAAAGTGTGTGCCTATTTTAAAAGCATTTTAGTCATTTAGCATTGTTAAAATTATGTTCACCCTCCAGACAAGATTTTAGGCAAGTATAAGTTCAGCAAGCAATAACAAGCCAGCAGCGTCCTTTCCTAGCTCCGCACAGATAAATAAATGTGATAAAGCAGAGAGGGCTGCCAGGTCTAATACATTCACCTCTACTGTGTCTAGTGAGGCTGCTACTGAATTGCCCTGCTTGAGTTGCCATCGTAAAAGTATGATTTTAATTACCTTTCAGCTGAATACGCAGTACATGAATTCACAAGTGTGTCATTCATTTTCAATGAGAGGGGGGCGAAAAGAGAATTCCCGCCAGGTCCTCCTCGGCAGAGCAACGAGTGCTGCACAATCTCGTGAAATCCGCCACGCGGGTGCATGACACATGCACACTAACACAAGCTGCAGGTTTCGCTGGAGTTGACATCAGCTCAATTTCAAATTTTCTCTGCAGTGTAATTTCAGGAGATAAAATATTGAGCACAGGGGAGGCAGAATGATTTGCAGACATTGGCCTCTTATTCACGTACTGGGTACTCAGCCCTCCGTCCTTTGATTTTCAAGTTTCAATTTAATTCCATTCCAAGCCTACCACTCATCTTGTCACGCAAAGCTACAATCGCATAAATCAATTAACAGAAATTTGCTGTAATACCAAAGACCACTGAAAATATTCATGAACGAAAACTATGTAGGAGGCCATAGGGGCGAGCATGAATGCAGGAGGAGTGGATGCAGAAGTGTGAGTGAATCATTTGTTTGCAATGTCTGTTCTTCTGTGTGAAAAATGGCAGCTGACAAATGGTTCCTGCTCCTTCGTTGAGTACCTAGATGCTCAATAACGCCAGACCATTTTAGCTCAATATAAACACAGAAATCAACTCATGATAAGGGAAATCGAGTCCATGGCAGCTAACTAACCACAGAAAATTAGCTAGATAACTTGGACAAACATTAGATTCACTGGCCACCTTACACAAGAGTTAGGAGAGGTGGTATTAGTTGGTAACCTTCTGATGTTTAAGTTCCCTTCATTATGTTGCTGACTGACAGAAAAACAGAGCTGGCTAGCATAGCTATGTAATTTTGCCGTCGGTAAACTGTATATGTGAGCCCAACGGTGAATCCAACACAGACAGTCAGCAGGCAACCGACAGCTGCCACCAAACCACAGATCACACAGAAACAGTGTCTTGATATTCTCGTACTACTAACTCAGAACTTCAATCGTTCTGAACTTATACAATGAAGACTGATCATTTATAGGTAAGGAATTTGAATCTTTTTATGTTAACCCTATAATGCCCAGACACAGACATCATTATAGGAAAAATATGACCCAGTAATATTTTTGAAGTATTGAAGGGTAGTATTGAGATCCACTGTTCATCACTAGGTTTTGCAGCAGCAAAATATACACTGCTGGACAGAACTTCTTCTAATTCCAGGAGTATTATATCTGATACAGCCAAAAATCAGCACCCCTCCAGAACTCAACACTCGAAATTTCAAATTATTTATATGCTCTCTACTTATCCCTCAACATGTATACAAACAAGTTTTTGTGTAATATTTACCTTGGAATGCCGAACTTCACTGCCAATGTCCAAGGAAATTCATGAATTCCCATTCACATGGGAGCTACTACCTTGAAGTGAGTGACTAGGGGAGAGACTATTCCTGTAATCTCACTTCTTCCATCCAGCTGTCTGAAACACAACACTGTGTATCAGATATGATACAGTGAGCAGTCGAGGTTGCGCTGCAACTTACAAGGTGGACATGGTCCTTCAAATTTGGTGAATCATATGACACAGGGGGCATTATAGGGTTAAGAACATCTTCAGTATGAAATTCACTGATTCAAATGTAATAAACTATACAGGTATGACAGTACAAAATGACTAACAGAATGAGGGGTCTTGTATTTGCATCCCTAAAATCTAGGAATGTCTGTGCGGCAATGCGGCACCTTTCCAAAGCGTGAGAGGCTGTCTGATAAATGCATGACGCCATGAGGATAGGAGCGATCTGATATACAATACGGCACATCGGCAGGCGGATATGACGGCAGAAAATCATGGGTCAAATGCAAAAATGTCGACGTGTGAACTTCTGCTCATACCCGCGTGCGGTCGAACGCTAGCTAATATAATGGCGATTTATAGCGTTACGTTCCAAAACGTTAACTCCAGGTTTGACTTGTTTGTAGCGTTTATTTGAATTCTGCGGTATTTTCATGTTCATATCTATGTATCCACAATAGTATAGTATCCACAAAGCTTCGCAATGATCATTGCATTTAGGCATGCAGGCATTGGCTTGGCGAAGCTGGTCTAATTCCTTCATCTCATCTCCCGATTTATGACAGTTTATCAGATCTCTCCTATTCAAATTCCTTACCCTTTTAGACCCCAGTAGAATGTTAGAATGGAGCCGCAAGTCACGGTGAATTACCTAAGAGTTTTTGCTACTCATCTGAAACCAAGTGTTCCATCTCAGAAACAAAAATAAATGAACAAAAGATATATTCATATTGAAAAACACAAACTCCACTTTAATTTGGTGTCAAACTTATGGCAGACATGACAAGTGAGTATTCCAGAGCACTGCTGCCCTCTCCTTCCTTTAGTGTCAACAGATCAGAAGATACAGTCATACCCTTTTTATTCACTAAATCACCTAATCATATGAAATAGATATATGGAGTCATGTCAAATAATTCAAAGATTTGATGAGAAAATATGCAAATTCGTCAAAAAGTAGCTTCAGTTCCAGATCTTAATATGAATGTGATCCAACCCTCTCCTTCCAGTCCGCTTCCTGTTTCACAGTCAACAAAACAGAGCCCCCTTTTCCTGCCTTAAAAAATACAAAACACTCTGTACTTCAACCGAAGGAGTAATATATTACGATGAGACAAAAGTGGTCGTCAAACTTGTTTGCTGAAAAGTCACTGCACTAGAATTGCTACTTCTACTGAAATGCTTTAAGAATACTGAGAAAGCTAGCCAAGGCATGTAAACATCAAATACATGATTCCGGTTTGTCATATAATTAAAAAAAATGTTTGGATACAAGTACTACAAATAATTGAGTTCACTGCATGGTCATTATCGTCAACAGACTCCTCCACTTCCGCTGCCTCACCCTTACGTGCTGCAGTTATCAAGTGAGCGGTCCACGCAAACTATAAAGATGTGCAAAATAGCTACCAAAACACAGGAACACTGGATGCTGCCTAGCCTGCGTTGCCGGCAGTCAGAGGCTGGCGGGAGAAAGGAGAGGAAAGACCACCTGCACAATAACGTAGGGATTTTGAGTAGCTGCCCACTTCCTTGCGCAACTAGCCGCGAAGGACCACCCCTTTTTTTAACCAATGAAACTTGTAATGTGAATAGAGGCCACTAGATGGCAGTATTTACCTTTTTTTTTGTTAAGCCCAGACTGGAGATAGGTTTGGGCATGTTTTAGGCATGTCTGGGACAAGTCCAAGAGAAAAATTAAAAAAAAAAGCCTTAAAGGTGGGAGGGGTCTGCAAAGGAGTATATAAGGAGTAAAATTGAGACAGTAAAGTAGTAGGAGAAATTGCAAGGAGAAGGATACATGTGACCAGACCTGTCAATCTGTTTAAGACCTGTGAAGCTTTTAGTGGATTTTTGCCTGTGTTAGAGCATTTTCCTCACCCAGGACATCACCAAGCAACCCACCAAAGGGACTGTAAATATTTTGGTTTTTGTATATAATCAATCTTGGTCTGTAGAAAGTAGATTAGTGAAAAGTGTTTGTTAAATTAAATGTGTTTTAGTTTTAAAATTTTTGTCTGTCATTCTTTGCTGTCATAAATGTCATAACAAATTGGGGCCATAACAAACTCGAGTGTAATTTGACAGCATAAGTGATGCGTGGAGATCAAATCATCTAGTAAATGATTGATCGCCTGTAGTTGTTCGTTCTTAAGAGTAATCTTTCGTTCTTGAATTTCAAGATATTCAAGCGATTTCTTTATCAAAGCGTCGTTCTCTACATTCGCCATCTTTGTTCTGGCAGTTTACGGCGTAACCATGCATTGCGCTACATTCGATGACAGTTCAATTTTGATTGACACATCTTAAGCCAATCAGTAATTCCCGTTCACTGGTGAACGGACAACTCAAAATCCCTACGTTATCGTGCAGGCGGTCTTTCCTCTCCTTTCTCCCGCCAGCCGCTGACCGCCGGCAACGCAGGCTAGATGCTGCCTTGAAATGTAACTGAAAAAGGCGCCATAGGAGAAGATTTTTTTCAGGCACAGAATGTAGCGCACTGTGCTCACGTTCTCTTTTTATCAGGTTATGATTAAAACGGCACTTCAATTAATTTATAGTATCTCATTTATTTTGCCTTTACCGTATACTTGATATTTGATCTTTGTAATATGTTCCAAAAACAACATATCTGAAGTCTAAATTATTCTGTGCCTGGTGTGGAACAGCTGATTTAAAAAAAAAAAAATTATCATCATTATCATCATCTTCCAGCGGTCACTTCGCCACTGTCAGCTGTGTTATTGCTCCAATATGTATTAACTAACAGGCACACTTGAGCACGTTGTGTCACTTTTGTTTTTTGAGGTGCACCGCCAGATCTAGAAAACGTTCTAAGGGTAACACTTGGATGGGTAATCAGATTGTCCTTCACCATGCAATCACAAACAGCACACGGACAAAATCACGACTACTGTGGAAAAACCAAGGGCAAAATTCAAAAGGAGACTGATAACGTATTTACACAAACACTTCATCATCAATGTTCTACCTTTTCTTTTCCTTTTTTTGAAAACTGAGCATATTTTAAATCAAAGATTGCTTAGGGACCTACTGCATGAGAGCTGATGAGCAAAGAACACCTGAATCCACTTAAGTTAATAAGGCTTCATCACACCTTGGATCAATTTCAGAATATCAAGTTCACTACAACCTCACTCATAGCCAACTGCTGTGATGTGAAAATGCCATTCTGTAGGAGTGGAGCGCCACAGGCAGGTGAATAGGCGAGATGGGATAGGAGAAGATCAGCGCTCGTGACACCAGTCCCCTCAGAGTCACTTACTCTTCTTGCCGTCCATGTCGGCGTGTATTTTGCGAGCGAGGAAGCCGCTCTTGTAGACCGCTGCGTTGGGGTCGTGGGAGATGTCCAGGAAAGGGTTGCTGCCGCTGCCGATCCTGCTGATGCCCTTTGTGTGCGCGTTTTCAGCCTTATTATCCGCCAGCTCAGAGAGCGACTTCTGCAGCTCCTCGCCATCTCTGTAACACACACACACAAGGGCAGGAGGAAGATACGCAGGGGTAAGTTCTCCTGTTTGGAAATTCAACAGACGGAATGGATCATGCCCCTTGCCATCTTTATAGCCGATGAGGACGGTAACCAATTTCCTGTCCCTAGAAATAAAGGAAATGAACAGGAAGAGGACGAGGATGAGGCGAGCATGGAAGCAGCAGGCTCATGCAGCCAGTGAGGACACATAATGGCTGGAGAGCAGTGAGGAGCAGATGGATATTTGAGAGTATGACAACACAACAATCGCTGTTTCTGTTGGAGTCCACAGAATTCCATCTGCGACTCCCTCGTCTCCTCAGACAAAAGGACAAAATGTCGTACTTCAGCGATGGAAAACATCATAACACTCTTAATATTTGTTCCACAGAAGCACTCTCAACAGAAGAGCTCCAGTAATGGCACTGGGGCAGCACATGCAGTCATGCCTCTGTCAGACTAAATACCCATAATCTCAAGGCGAAGCAGTACAAACCCATTTTGTTTCTAGGGATCTGTAATCATTTCAGTTTTCACCCCAGCACTGTGAGAGCCCACTACATTCAAAAGCAAGAGATTGTGTGGAGTTACAAGTGATGTTACTCTGCTGTACAAAAAACAAAGGTTGAAACAAAGGACACGAGGACACAAAGTAATCTACACTATATCCCCCGTCACTTAATCGCTAATTTGTTTCCATGGTAACTAAAATAAAATGTTTAAATTCCCTAGCATCAAAAGGCACAACTACAAACATTCCCTTGAGAACATGCATACCAAGTTTCAAGAAAATATCATGGATACTTTCCAAGTTTTGCTCCGGAGACAAAGCCTACTCCTTACCAGTTACGTGAGAGTCCAACTTTGTGTACATGATAATTGGAAAAAAAAAAATATGTCAAATTTCCTAGTATCAAAAGGCACAATTACATCCCCTAAAGAACATGCAGGGCAAGTTTCAAGACAATAATGTTCATACTTTCTGAGTTCTGCTCTGGAAATATAGCCTACCCCATCCATGTTACATGAGACATTCAGTCCCAATTTGTTTCCATGGGAACTAGAAAAAATAAAATTGGTCAAACTCTTGAGTATCAAAAGGCACAACTAAATCCCCTCGAGAACATAGACGCCAAGTTTCAAGGCAATTACTATCATACTTTCAGAGTTCTGCAGCAAAAACAAAGTCTACTACTGATTTGGATGGACGCACGCACACATGCATGGATGGATGGACAGAGCCCGTTTCAATATCTCCGTCCAACTTCGTTGTGACGGAGGATAAAAAACTACTGGAAGGTCTGCCTCCGGAGGCATGGATGGTCATCACTGTCCTGAGTAAAGCATACACCGATGAGTCAAAGTTTTAAAACAACTAACAAAAAATGAAGCGAATTATCTCGTCACAACAGTGCATGTCAAGGACTGTAGGTAGACCTTAGGCTATAAGAAACAGTTGGATCTCCTTGTCAACGTGTTTATTAAGGGAGAAACGGGACCAAAGACTCTTTGAAGTGGGCTAAATCATTATTGCCAGACAAGTGGGACAGAACATCTCTTGAGTGGCAAGGCCCCCAGTCAGCAGTCCCAGTCACACCCAAGGGCAATGGAGGCTATCCTGTCAGGTCAAAATTGACAGAAGGGCAACTGTGGCACAAGACACCAAGAATTTTAATGATACTTCCAAGGGAATGGGTCAAAACGTACAATGTATCATGCCCTGCCCCCCAAACTGTAGCAGTAGACAATTTGGACTGCCCATGCCAGCCCTGGTCCACCACTGGAAGTGCTTGCAATGGGCATGTGAACGTCAGAACTGGACTTTGGAGCAACTCCAGAAAGTCACCTGACCCAGAGAGTCCCATTTTCCTGAACAGCATGTTCGTTGGCTGAGGACATCAGGACCATTGACCTAGGAAACAGATGGCACCAGGATGGACTGTTTGAGGAAGATAATCTGATGGATGAAGTGTGATGCTCAGGGAAATGTTCTCTTGGGTCTGGGAGTTGAAGTGGATGTCAGTGGCAGCAGGAGGGGGACCTGAACAATATTAAGACCGGAAATTTTAATGTTTGGGGCTGATCAGTGTATATTCAGTAAGGAATCATTTCAAAAGAGTAATGTTGCTCCCTACCCACTTCCACACCCACAAATTGAAAGTTCCACAATCACTCTCAGTGATCTCGCGCAGGCTATCAGATTTCAGAATCAGTGTAACTTAAATCAGGAATATTTTCCAAACTGCCATGTCATGAGCTGTCGGCTGTCCCGCCAAATCAGAACCAGTATATGTCCAGTGTATTCTGGTGTTACACTCTCCTCCTCAGTTCTATGTGATCGGATGCCTCTTTTATCCATAGCAACCCATAAATGGTTGAATGGACTCAGGGCCAAGGGACTAGTGACCAATCTCACCGGGATTCACAACGGCCTCAGACAGCTGGTCATCTATAGGGGATTTTTGAGCTGACCCGTAAAGACTTAAAAAATAATGGAAGATGTGACTGTATTCCCCTTCAAAAATTCTCAAAACATCTCATCCCTGTCAACCTGTTTATATCAAAGGGGGGAAAAATCAGTCTTAAAGCTCCAGTCATTCAAAAGCAAACTAACTTCCCAAGCCAATTAACGCAGCAGGGCAAGCACACCGATTTCTCAGTGCTCAGTCCGCATGCTCACGTGTGCCAGCATGCCAGACAGCTCCCCTCACCAGCATTATGTTTCATTGTGCTAATAGATCCTGCTCCTTATTCAAGCACTGTGTGCCTGCACTTTAAATGACAGCAGTGATACAATATGGGACTTTTCATAAGGAATTAATTAACTTTCACTCGTCTATGAATACATTCACGTCTTATTCATTCTTTTCTTTTCAGAGATTGCAAAAAATTGCTAGGCGAC
Source organism: Gymnothorax reevesii (assembly GCA_029721435.1). NCBI lineage: Eukaryota > Metazoa > Chordata > Actinopteri > Anguilliformes > Muraenidae > Gymnothorax > Gymnothorax reevesii. The sequence continues at coordinate 55,718,763 of CM056583.1, read as the reverse complement.
CAACCGAAATAAATTGCCTGACCAGAAGAAGGGGCCAAGGCAATAAATTGCAGTGTGGAAGTGGACTGAAAGCGAACCTGCACAAGCTGATCTTCTCTCGATGCAGTGTCGCAAACAGGTGCTGGAGGCAAGTGGGTTGATGGCAGACCGGTCATTTTTTATGATGCTGTCTTACAGCGTGGGTGCAGTCGCGCTGGTGCTCGTCTGTACTTGGCTAACCGCCGCAGCAAGTGCAATAGCACCGGCACAGTAGCGCTCAGCACAGAATGCATAAGTGTTGCTGCCGGGTGGCAGTGAACATGCATCAGTGCTCTCTCCTCCTTAGCGATACCGAAGACTACATACAGGCCCCGTAACATAAACCACGTTGACAGTTGACAGTTACGGCAGCATGGGAGGGAGGGGCTAGCTACTTCTGTTTTGTTTGACTATAAATGTCAACAGAAGTGATGTCAAATAAACTTGCATAGTGCATCTTTAACTAGGGCTGGGCGATATGGACTAAAAGTCATATCTCGATATTTTTTAGCTGAATGGCGATACTCGATTTATATCAATATTTTTTTGCCCGTGAACCGGGTTTACAGTTCTGAGGCTATTTGACCAAGACTTCCAGTACGCATGCGCAATTTTATCATTTTCAGACTTATTTATGTGTGCAGGACTAGGAAAAGGGGTCACTGAGGATTTTTTTTCCATTCTGAGATTAACGGGGTCCGTTAAGGCCCATGTATTGTCATTTTAACGCAAAATTAACTATATCGATACAAGTGATATTGTCCCGTGTTATATCTCGTTTAGAAATGCATCAATATATATTAAAACACAGAGATATCGCCCTACCCTATCATTAACTATAACTCAGCACAAAAGGACAGGATTCAGGATACATTTATTATTAACTATGATTCAACTAAGTGAACTGGATTCAGGACATACTTCATCATTAACGTTCAATCAACAAAGTGTACTGGACAAATTCAACATTTATCATTAACTGTAACTCAACACTAAGGGCTGGATTCAAGAAATATTAACCCTTAACTTTGAATCAACAAAGTGGACTGGACAAACTCAAAATTTAGTGTTAAGTATGAATCAACAAAGAAACTGGACCTAAAAAAAAGATCAAAAATAGGACCAAGGGTCCTGTAGCTTACCGGCAAGCAGTCTTACAGTGATGATACAAGATATGAAAATTTCCTGTGAAGTTTGACATTTGAATTAATGAAAATCAATGTCAAGATCACTAAATAAATGCTCATATACATTTATAAGACCTTCTGTAATACAATCCTAGGCTCTGAAGCAGTTTTGGTGATACAAATAATTTAAATATGTCAATATGTACTCAATATGTCAATTGTGAACTTTAAAGGTCATAGAATGTTAAGTTGTGGTCAGCAAATGGTCTTCATATATGACTTTCCAAATGTCTCTATACAAATCTTGGCTTAATCTGTGACCATTTTGGTGATACAAGTCATTGTTCTTGTATTATGTGAAGTTTGACCTTCAAATGTCACCAACAGTCAAATCGAATGTCACCAAATGAAAGTTCATATGTGACTTCCTAATAGTCAGTAACAAAAACTTAGGCTCCATCTGTGACCATTTTAGTGATACAAGTCATTGAATTTTCACTAGGTCACATTTGACCTTTGAAGGTCAATAAAAAGGTCACCAAATGAAGGTTCATACATGACTTCCGATATGTCTCTAATACAAACCTAGACTCCATCTGTGACCGTTTTGGCAATACATGTCATTGTAATTGTATTATGTCAAGTTTGACCTTCAAATGTCACCAACAGTCAAGTTGAAAGTCACCAAATGAAAGTTCATATGTGACTTCCTATGTCAGTAACACAAACCTAGCCTCCTCTGTGACTTTCTCAGTGACAGAAGTCATTGAATTTTCTCTTGGTGAAGTTCGACCTTGAGTTTCATACATGACTTTCTGTAAGTGTTCAGTACGCATTTGTTCTCTATCTTCAATATTTTCAAGCCTAGAAGCCTTTGAAAATTGTTGAATTTTACCTGACCTCAAGTTTGATCTCTCAAATTTAACATAGCCTAATTATAGGTCATATATGACTTCCTATATTTGAATAATAATACAAACTTACTATCTATCTTCAACCATTTAGCTTCCACAGGCCATTTTACCCATTCTCCATAAGCCTCGATGTTCAAGTACAGTGCCCCCACTAGACCCGCTTCCACAGACTCAATCAAAACACCACTCACACTGTAATTCAAGTTCTATCTTTTACATTGTTACTATTTTCTTTGACCTCGAGGTTGACCTTTCAAAGTAATCTGAGGTCAAATTTAACATCGTCAAAATATAAGTCATACTATATATGACTTGAAGGTCGATAATACAAACTAAAAGGAGCAGTGTGTAGAATTTAGATTAATATTTTGGCAAAAATGGAATATAACATTCATAACTATTTTTTAGTAGTGTATAATCACGTGAAAACAATAATCTTTGAGTTTCATATCGCTTAGAATAAGCCCTTTAAACCTACATGGGAGTGGGTCCACCTCTGTGGAGGCCGCCATGTTGTGCTGCCATTTTCACTACAGTAGCCCAGAACGGGAAGAAAGTAAATGAATAAAGCACTGACACAAGAGGGCGCCTTTCACGTTTTTGCAAGTTTTGCGACCACCATAGGTTTTCTGAGAAAAGGAATGGTCAGTTGGTTGCAATCTATAACCTGACCAATAGATGGCTCTAAATCTTACACACTAATCCTTTAATCTCTATCTGCAACCATTTGGCCTCCACAGGTCATTTATAATTTCCTACATAAGTTAAAGTACAGCACCCCAACAAGACTCCCTTCTGTCGATTCAATCAAAATCGTGCTTGCACTATACATTGAGGGTACCAAGGTAAGTTGATTGCCTGATTTAGAAAAAAATTATTGGGCAGTTTTTGATAAATAGTTTTTAAAAATTTCTCAGTCCTATCTTTAACACTGGGGGGAAAATTTCAAGGGCCCATAAAACAGAAAAAAATAATTCGATCAAAAATCTGAGAAAAACAAGATGTGTTTGTGAAACACTGATGCCCCCGTGCATAACATGCACATGCTAACCATTAATGGCCTATCATGAGTCAATCAAAGGATAAAGGTCAAGGTCACAAGGTCAATATTCATTACCTCATCAGAAAGGCCTTATCCTAAGGAATACATATGCCAGGTATGAAATGCCTATTACTAGGAAATGAAAAGTTATGGCCCATGTTAAAGTTTTTGTCACCAAACATCATACTCCAAGGTCAAGGTCACAAGGTCAAAAGTCATGACCCCATCTGAAATGCCTTGTCACAAGCAATGCATATGCCAAGTATCGAAGTCCTATCATGAGCCGATCAAAAGTTATAGCCATGGCAAAGTGCGGACAGACAGACGGACAGGTGAAAAACTATATAATAGTTTTATATAATAGCTATATATTATATAACTATATAAACTATAAAAATAATACAATGGCTGGAGATATGGTCTAGTAGTATATTTTGGCAAATTTAAAGGGAAATTTATCCGACCGACGGACGACAAACCACGACAATAGCTTATCGGCTCATAGGGCCGGTAAGCTAAAGATAGGTAAAGAACAAGGACTGTTGGATTTGAGCACCGGCTCCCTGTGGGAATATATCTCCAAAATCCTGCTCCACTCATTCAGTAAAAAAAAAAAAAAAAAAAAAATCTTTTTTTTTAATTTATTTATGTGGTGGCAGACATTCAGCATCTGCTAAAAGTGTAAAATCCAAAACGAAACCTAAAAAGCTCAACATAATAAAAAAACAGGAGCACATGCATCCAGTGATCTGAAGGACCAAAATTCTTTTGTCAAAATACCTTCCTGTACAGTACATTCTGATCTCGCCTCCTCCTTTGTATCAGCCTAGACTTCAGATACTGAGCAAAGTGACGGTCTGACAAAGAACAGCCTGGTGGATTTTTTGTCAGAGCATTTAAATACAGAGATTTCTCACACAGTACTGAATACACAAAGGAATAGAATCAATGCCTTTATTACAATGCAGAACAATTCCTTGGGGCATAAATTGAAGAGAAGCACGAAATCCCATATTACAGAACATCAATTTATAATGATATGAGTAAGACCCTAGATATTGAGAGAGTGAGCAATGCAAAGAATAAAAGCAGTTTTCAATCCAAAAACAGCCAGCTCTGTATCAGCTTATTTAAAGGGGCCACATTATGCATTTTCCCCTTTCCTTCAGTGTGTCACATAGATTTTTTGCATGTTAAACATCTGCAAAGTCACAAAGCCCAAAGTTCAGAGCAAAGGGATTGATCACCTCGGACAGAAAATACAGCCCCAGAACAACCTGAAATACCTCATTCACAAAAATCAGAGAAAGAAACTCTGGAGCACAACATTAACCAGGGAGATTGTTATGGTGCAGGTGACTGACATTTCTTAGAAGAAGACATTCTGTCAAAATGTCAGTCAACTGCACCATAATAAATTTGACCTACTTATCCAATATTGCAGATTATGAAAAAATGGCATGATGAAAATTAAAAGTGAGAATTTCATATCTTCTATAGTACCTGAGATATTTTCATTCAAACATAGCCTCATACTTCAGTTGAACAAAAAAATCAACAGGCAATAAAAAAAAAATCATGGAAAGTACCTGGTATATAAATCTATAATTCCACTCATACCATCATAAATATCTATAGTTTATGATAAGAAAATAAAAACATTTCAAGCAAATCAGAGGGGGTCAAGCAGAGGGCCCCTTCTGATCTGAGATGAAATATTCCATTTTAATTCATGTGGTACAAACTAAAATTATATTTGTCGGGCGCCGAGTCACAAACCTGCGGGACACACAAACTCCTCAGGCAGCTGCTCAAATACTGTCAAATGGTTATCTGTTCAGTTCAAGAGATTTTACCATAATTAGATCAACATAACATGGCTCCTGTCATACACAATTAATTTATAATCACTTTTTGGCAATTATTCACATCCAATTGACAAAATATGCATTTTAAGTGCCATCATATGTAAATTTTGAATTATATGCCAGAAACCTATCCTTACAGCTCAGTGGGCATTTGTAATGCTTTGAACTCAAAACATTGTGCAGATGTGTCGTTTTGGTCTGCATTAATGCAATTCACGTATTCTAAATCTGCAATTTTTTTGGATCAGAAAAACTGAATTACAGACTTGGAATTTGTCAAACTTTCATAATAAAGTGCAGGAGATTTATAACCAGGCGTATGCCGGTAAGCTGTATTTGCAAACATAATATACTCTCGACGCCAACTGTCATCACTGCTCATAAAAAAGCCCCTTAATGAATTGCTTATCGTAAAATAAACTCACATAAAGTAAATCATGCAACCTGGCTGCAATCGGAAAGCACACAAATCTGCTCAACAGCAGCAGGCAAATTTTAAAGGTATAAATTACCCATAGCAAAAATATCTGCATTACATTTGTTGTTTCAAATTAGTCCATAGCTTAAAGCTCTGAAGTTTCAACAGCTGTGTCATTTTAACCTAAGGACTAATGTGCATTGTAACATCCTAAATAGAGAGAGCCTAATTTTTCTGCATGCACTACATTTGACAGTACATGCACACACCGATCGCTACGTCTATTCACATTTCCCCCCCAACTACAAGGACAAAATGGTATTCTTCCTCAAGCGCTGCATGCAACTGGGCGGGGTGTTGTAAGGGGTGTTTTCCATGTAAATTAGATGATGCCATTGGGAGTTTATTCAAATGGGGTTGCGCTAGGCAATTAATTGAATCTTTCTGATACTTAAAGCAGACTGCCTATGACTTGTCAGGACTACATCTTCCCAAAAGCGCAACCTAGTCACAATTTCACCAGAATGTGCTGATATGCAGAATACTCTGTCTGTATTTAAAGGAAATGATATAAATTAAGATGCAAGCAGCGTTGAACAGGCCCTCACACCTTTGTGCATGTTGGGGGCGGGGGGTAGCGAGATCCTGACGGGTGCAGGTATGCATTCTCAACCAATGGACAGAGGTAGACCGAGTAAAAGATTATTTCCTGAGTGGTGAGCAGAGATCTTTACTGGAACATGATCCTGTGTTTGGTGGCACTCATATATTTCAATATACTCAGAAAAAACAATTAATTGCTGATGAGGTTGCAATGGTCCTTGCGTTCATCACAAATGATCAGGAAAATTTGAACCAAGAAAGGGCTTGTTTATGAAACAACCCATTGGCATTCTTAAACTTGAAGTCAGAAAGGTTAGAAATCTGCAACAACAAGTGTAGAAGCGAGCAGAGCTCGCATACCCCCGCTTTATGTTTGAACGAATCCGGACGCACAGACACACGGACAGACACACGGACGCGCGGAGCGCTATATACCCCCGACTACGTCGTAGCAGGGGTATAAAAATGTCCTTTTTTTTTGATGAGTAGAAACTTATGGCAGACTCCTGGGCCATGTTTTGGCAAAGTTTGGAGGCCATTGGAGGAATGGTGCCCCTTGCAACCCCCGACAGTCTGATGGACAGACAAAGTACCCACCAACTATAGTAGTCGGATTTACTTTTGAGGGCTGATTCAGACCTGCAGTGCCACTTTCTAATTCACCAGCGTGGATACAGGCATTGGTTAATGTAACTGTTGATAGGGTAAACAATAGCCAGAGCAGCTCCCTCTGCCCCACAGTGGAATGCACCATGAAGTTGCTGATTCAGCAAGCAGCATAATAGCTCACACAACCACACAAATAAGAACAAAGTACATGAACAGAGTCCTCTGTTTACAGACATATGAAAGCAATTACATCATCAAGCTTGCAGAGGCAAAGAATGCAAGGCTATTTTATTTTTCGTCAATTGTGATGCCGCTTCTCAAGTAATTCCTCGAAGCTTGTAAGTTTGAGACTGAATAATTGTTCCTTCCCACCACTATTGCATAATAGCATTAAAACCACAACTTTGGGTGGAGTGTTAACCTGTATAAAGCTAGTCCTAACAGCGATAACCAATTTTCCAGTGCTATATTTGCGATTAGTAAGTTAGTCCATGAGACAAGACGCCTCCACAAAGCATACTCTCACTAAAGCTCAATTGTATGCTGCAAAAATGTGTCACTATTGTTCCATGTCAGCTCAGTAATAGTAAAGACACCACTCTGAAAGAGCTTTCACAGCTTTTTTCCATTGATATACTGCATTTTATTACACCTACAGCTTTGGAACTTTGCATCTAAGCTAATGTTATACTGTTTAATCAGAAAATGCAGTCCATTTTAATGTATCTTTCTCGGTTGTGGATCTGTGAGGACATAAAAAGTGCCTTTTGTTCAGGGAGTTCCATTTTTAGGTCCTCACAATATAAACCCTAATATAGGCTCTCTGGCATTTTTTATATTCATTTGTGTCAGCTGAATATAAATCAGGATGAATTCACCATGAATTCATCACCAACTGCAGTCAGTACCTTGCCAAATGTGAAAAAAAAATGCTAAAAAGGCACCTGTATAACCCCCGTATCTCAAGGGGCACACCTTGGATTTTCTTCTAGTTTTTTTTTCTGATTACTCTATTATAGTAGAAAGACCACTCCAAAAATTGTTGATGTGTTTTGACCAATATAAATATTGCAGGTGTCTGAACAGGGGTTAGGTAATCTTGAGAATCGCGTGGCACTTTAACCCTATTATGCCCAGACACAGACATCATTATACAAAACCCAAAACCAGTGCAGTTGGCACGTTGTGTAAATCGTAAATAAAAACAGAATACAATGACTTGCAAATCCTTTTTAACCTATATTCAACTTAATACACTGCAAAGACAAGTTACTTAATGTTCGAACAGGTAAACTTTGTAATTTTTTGCAAATATTAGCTCATTTGGAATTTGATGCCTGCAACATGTTTCAAAAAAGCTGGCACAAGTGGCAAAAAAGACTGAGAGAGTTGAGGAATGCTCATCAAACACTTATTTGGAACATCCCACAGGTGAATGGGCTACTTGGGAACAGGTGGGTGCCATGATTGGGTATAAAAGCAGCTTCCCTGAAATGCTCAGTTATTCACAAACAAGGTTGGGGCGAGGGTCACCACTTAGTGAACAAATGCATGAGCTGATTGTCGAACAGTTTAAAAACAACATTCCTCAACAAGCTATTACAAGAAATTTAGGGATTTCATCATCTACGGTCCGTAATATAGTCAAAAAATCTGGAGAAATCACTGGACGTAAGCGACAAGGCCGAAAACCGTGACCTTCGATCCCTCAGGCGGTACTGCATCAAATACCGACATCAGTGTGTAAAGGACATCACCACATGGGCTCAGGAACACTTCAGAAAACCACTATCAGTAACTACAGTTCGTCGCTACATCTGCAAGTGCAAGTTAAAACTCTACAATGCAAAGCGAAAGCCACTTATCAACAGCACCCAGAAACACCGCCGGCTTCGCTGGGTCCAAGCTCATCTAAGATGGACTGATGCAAAGTGGAAAAGTGTTGTGTGGTCTGAGGAGTCCACATTTCAAATTGTTTTTGGAAACTATGGACGTTGTGTCCACCGGACCAAAGAGGAAAAGAACCATCTGGACTGTTATAGGCGCAAAGTTCAAAAGCCAGCATCTGTGATGGTATGGGGGTGTATTAGTGCCCAAGGCATGGGCAACTTACACATATGTGAAGGCACCATTAATGCTGAAAGGTACATACAGGTTTTGGAGCAACATATGTTGCCATCCAAGCAACGTCTTTTTCATGGACGCCCCTGCTTATTTCAGCAAGACAATGCCAAGCCACATTCTGCACGTGTTACAACAGCATGGCTCCGTAGTAAAAGAGTGCTGATACTAGACTGGCCTGCCTGTAGTCCAAACCTGTCTCCCATTGAAAATGTGTGGCGCATTATGAAGCGTAAAATACGACAACGGAGACCCCGGACTGTTGAACAACTTAAGCTGTACATCAAGCAAGAATGGGAAAGAGTTCCACCTGAAAAGCTTCAAAAATTGGTCTCCTCAGTTCCCAAACATTTACTGAGTGTCGTTGAAAGGAAAGGCGATGTAACACAGTGGTAAAAAGGCCCCTGTGCAAACTTTTTTGCAATGCGTTGCAAAAAAAAAAAGTTTCTCAGTTTGAACATTAAACATCTTGTCTTTGCAGAGTATTCAATTGAATATAAGTCGAAAAGGATTTGCAAATCATTGTATTCTGTTTTTATCTACGATTTACATAACGTGCCAACTTCACTGGTTTTGGGTTTTGTAGGAAAAATATGACCCAGTAATATTTTTGCAGTATTGAAGGGTAGTAATCAGATCCACTGTTCATCATTAGGTTTTGTGACAGCAAAATATACATTGCTGAACAGAACTTCTTCTAATTCCAGGAGTATTATATCTGATACAGCCAAAAATTGCTTTTCGTAGCCTTATTATTATGCGTTTATATATACATATGGCAAGGGCCTTGCTTTAGTGACGTTGCGATCTTGCACCACCATGTTGGTACAGCAGCCCGACGGGACAATCCAGCCAGCTAGAGAACGCGTTTTGCATGTATGAATCCCAGTCGCAGAAGACACCATTTCGGCAGAAGTGTTTTGGTTCTCGGAGGCCACTGTCTTTTTGCCGACGGGAAGGGTGAGCGTGAGGGAGTGAGTGAGCACTGCAGTCTAGAATCTGAATGCTGGGTGTCACTGTTTCTCCCCCATTTTACACACCTTTAAGTGTTTTCAGTCATTAGGCAATCACAATTGTACTAATTCCTGTACCATAGTAGAGATGACAAAACAAAAATTGTTAATGTGACTCGAACAACATACATTTCAGAACTGTCTAAATAGCGGTCAGGCAATTTTTGACAATCACACTTCTTTGCATCAATAAAATTTACTGACAATAATTCTTATTAGCCTTGCAGATCAGACGGCCCTGCCTGATTCATTGTCTGAAATCCTGCGGGTCCGTCTTGCCAACTACAATCGTCCAACAATTTCACGGCTAAATTTTTTACAGCCCTATCAGGGGAAAGAGAGGCAGGAGCTGCAGACATGACATCACCAGGAAGCGACTTTATGTTTGAATACTATGGCGGCGTGCGAAGCGGTTCCTGTGGATGGGTCAATATCAGTAGTTTTATCAGAAATAGACTCAATTTCTTCATTAAAAGAAGAGCAAAGAATGTCACTAAATGTCACTAGCTTTTCTGACGGGAAACAATGCTTTTGCTCTTCTCCCGACCGGTTCCAGTAAGAGTTTGATCTACCAGCTGGCTCATCTGGTCGTGAAAATGATGGGAAGGACTCAAAACCCCATTGCGATAATCTTGCCTCCGCTGGTTACCCTCATGGATGATCAAATCAGAGAAGCTGGGAAGCAGTGTGTCACTGCTGGGAAACAGAGAGAACACGGAAATCCTCTATGGACAATACCAGTTAGTCTATGGTAGCCCGGAGTCATGGTTACTCAACGATACTTGGAGAAATCTGCTCTTCTTAGAAGTTTACCAGGAGAACGTGGTGGGAATTGTCGTCGACGAGCTTCATGTCACATATTAGTGGTAGGTGATACACCTGTGTGGTATAATTTAATCTAAGATGATAGTCCAAGGACTGAAATGTAGTTCAAGCTACCGGCTAACAACAGGGTCTAGCTGCTTGTATTGTGTACAGTTTGGTGCCAATTGGGTCACAACATCAAACATCTGCCCATGTATCAAGGATTGTATTGCTCGACAGTCTGTATTGTTTAACACCGAAAAGTACGCCACATGTATTGTTTAACAGACATTTTGATTTGACTCCATTTGCACTGTTAATAAAGACTTAAACCTGTTGAGTCTGTGAATGGCTCATACCTGACAAATCCAGATGGATCTCGAGTTGACATTTTTTAAGTTAAGCCCAGTCCTTGCAATCGTTCGGAAACCATTTGCTCATTGAGTGCCTTGTTTGATTCAAATAGTTTCTTTGTACTTGTCAGTGTTCTGTTGATTCTAAAATATACTTTGCAAAAACGGCGAAATTCGTGTAACGCCATTATCACAGCTGTTTCTCAAGTTATTGTTTGTTTCTATTGCTTCACAGCAGCAGCGCACATCTACTACGTCATACTGTGGCTTAATGTGGATTGGTCGGAGATGAGTGTGACGAGAAGAACCATCGTCCAATCAGCAGGCGCAGATTTTTTTTAAGGTTCCTCCTCTGAAAACTTTTTTGAAAGGCTCTTTCCCAGATGGACTATTGAAATATTTCCGTGACAGATATATGGAACAGTCCGTCAGGCATGTCAGGTTAAATTCTTGTAAACTGACTGTCAAATTAAAACTTTGTATTCCAATAAACTTATTGCTTCCTAAATGCAGCAAAGAGCACAACAATGTTGTCTGTCCCAGTTTTGTCCAACTTATACTTCCGGGCTTTGTGTCCAGTGACATCCAGAGTTGGAACAGTTCGTAGAATGTTATTGAATGGCACCCAGCATTTTTCAGAAGTCCGTGTTAATGCTTGTGTCCTCTTGTTTCGCTTCATGAAAAACAATAGCAATAATCAGAAATTATTGATCAATACCTGGTTCAGGTTTCTCCTTGTCAACATGATCTTCAAACCTGCATATACTGACCTTTCTGTGAATGAGCATTAATGAATTGAGAACTTAAATTATTGTGATTCGATAATCATTAACATAGTGTAAGAGGCTGAAAATGCCAAGCAATTCTTGAGATTACCCCACCCCTGTTCAGAAACGAGCAAAATTTATATTGGTCAAATCACATCAACAATTTTTGGAGTGGTCTTTCTACTATAACAGAGGAATCGGTTTAAAAAAAAAAAGAGAAGAAAATCCAAGGTGTGCCTCTGGAGATAGGGGGTTTGAACAGGTGGCATTTCAGCATTTTTTCACATTTGGCAAGGTATTGACTGCAGCTGGTGATGAATTCATGGTGAATTCAGCCTGACTTATATTCAGCAGACACAAATGAATAGAAAAAATGCCAGAGAGTCTATACTAGGGTTTATATTTAGGGCGCTTTGGGGACCTAAAAATGGAGCTGCTGAACAAAATGCACTTTTAGTGTCCTCATAGCTCCACAACCTAGAAAGATACAGTAAAATGGACTGTATTTTCTGATTAAACAAAATTATTATTATATTATAATAATATATTATTAAATAAGCAAAATTGAGAAGGTGGCGGTGAGACCTATTTGATGATCTTACATGGAATCACCCTATGAAGGTAACAGTTTCAATTCGCGGAGAAGTGCACACAGCTCATATTCAGAAACTGTATCCTAATAACAAGCCATTTAAACTTCTGAAACTATGTGATGTTACAGATACACACTCATTTTGTAAGTGCACACTCATCCTGGCCCACCGTCCTGAGCACAACAACCAGTGCTCAATATGCCCACTGAATGAATGTTAAACCCAGCAAATGTTTGGGTTTATGACCCCATTGTAATGGCCTAGTGCTGGCCCTTCTTGTACAAACCCACTTCCAAGTAATTTAACAGGAAAAAAAGGCTGACTTTAACTCTGGTAAAAATAACAAATGGTCTGTGATGACTGCTCTGACCAACATAATGGCAAATTTCTGAATTTTATGCTGGCATTGGTTGGTACAAAGATACAAAGCCATAAAAAAACATTACTTAATCGCCCAGTGCTGGAATAGGGAATTATGTTTCTCTGCCAGTGAGAATCATTTGACTGGGCAAACACCATGGTTATGCGACCACTTCCAGAGTAGCATGCAGGTCAATGGCATTGCTGAAACCTTTTTTTAAAACCCTTGGTGTTAATTTCCATATAACCATTAGTGTGTGGATAGGCTGCATGATATTGGCAGAGGAGAAATACAGTGATGCTGCATTTTGTTGACAGAGAAACATTAGCTGCAGCTTCGTATGACAGACAATAGGCAACAGGGTAGATGGGTACTTGTGACAGGCTGAGAACAAGGTCCTTTGGAATTTCAAATACTCACAAGAGTCCATAATGCAGTAATCTTCAAGGTACCCAGTTCTAGCGTCAGCATGCTCAGGGAGCACACTGTCTATTTCTCTGTCCTTGGATAAATGAATATCTTGTAATAAATAAAGAAATCAGAAAGCAGTACATTCAATAACGTGAGACAAAGAATAAGAAGGGTTTGCCAAATAATTTGGGCATTCAACTCACAGCACAAAAGGAAGAGTGGAAATCTCATCAAAACCTCAAAAAAGAAAATGGGAGACATTGTAAAATGGAGATTTTGTAACACCAAGGCAGCCATTTCACATGACAACACTGCAGTGATGCTCAATCAAGCAAAATTAAATTCAGACAGAAAACAAATGAGGAGTTTGGAAAATGTAGCACTGCCTGAACAGACTTCCAAAGTGGTCAAAGGACAGATGGAAGAAGGTTCTTAAACTAGTCAAGTAAAGGTATTTTCATTCTGCTAATGTTAAAAATGTACCACATTTTGGCCAGTTTAAATCAAAATTTATTTTCTTGGAAGGAGAATAGGACATCAATATTATCAACAAAAATTTAAGGAGGACCAAGAACAATTACCAAACAGTATTTACTTGGTTAACCAGTAAGAATAGCACTGCCCTGTTTAACTTCTAAAATGAATCCTAGAAAACATTTATGGGCCTTTGCAACAAGCAGCACATCAAGATGACTTTAACTCAAACAGACCTTGAATTAACTTTAATTAAGTCTATGTACTGAACCCACCATCCGCTGGTAAATTAAGTCTGGCTGAGTGCAGGCATAAAGATCAAACACTCTGCTCATCTTCTGTAATGATTTCTGCAATGACACTTCCTTAATTGAAATTATCCTAGATGATGTTGCAGATCAATTCTGAAAGAGCCCTGTCTTTTACAGGACGGTACACACATTAATGGCCATTTGAAATTGCCTGCTGATAAGACGTCAAGCCTAATAAGGAAGGCCCACCAACTACTGAAAATACACAGATTAATGAGAATCACTGGTGTCTCAGATGGAGGGACACTTTTATTCCATCCCTCACAGCGCCTAGAGTTCCGTCTAAGATCCGCTACAGTATAATTTCTGCCCCAATTGTCACAGTTATCATTTCATGATAACTCCAGGGCGCATCACATCGCTTTCTCTTTCTTTGTACTGTTGACATACAGTTCAGGTATACGATTCCTGGAAATTAGAGCTTCACAGTCCACTTTGTTTTGCTAGTAAGTCTGGTGGGTTTTGCAGTGTTTAACCCCATGGCACTAAATGCAGTATAAACAGGTAAATTACTTCCGAAAGCAGAGCTCTAAATCTATGAGAAGGAATACAGTGCTTGTCATTAAGGTTTAAAAGCATTTGCCCTTTGTCGAGTGCCTTGGAAAAAATTTGCTGGCCCAAATGAGAATTTCACTCACTCAAAGTACATGGACCCACGGCCACGAATTGGGCAAGTATCCCTTTAAAGTTTCTTGCCTAAATTAATTTCATTTGCATGAATGAATGTCTTTTTAATGGCAGACAGGTATAACAATTTAACAATTTTAAAAAGGTACTTAAGTTTCCAAACATATTAATCTCTTTTAGTTCTACCTAGGTAAATAAAAAAGTACGGCCACATTATTCAAGTTGGGACGTCTCACCTTTAACCTTGAACTGGTCTTTCACGAAGTGAAAAAATGCCTTGGGATTTGTAGTTCTAACTTACATCACCTTATTTTCCCAACCAAAATCACCTTCTACTGAACTATTAAAAAAAAGTATTTTTTGGAAGTTGATCTGAAAATACACTGACAAATGAGACAGCAAGCATGTTGAAGAATGCTAAATAATGCTTAAATTAATAGCTCAGGGAATGCTATGACAATGCAATCAAATACAAATTATACATTCTCGTGTCAAGCTGAACAACTGTTCGTCAGAACTGGAACTATTCTCCTGCATGGTTCATTGGCGTGCCATTTCTTTTTATTTCTGAGCCCCCTAACTCATTACAGTTTTATCACAATAATTACATTGTTTTTTTTTGCATTGTTTGTGAATTGCTAATCAGGGGTGCCAGTGATTTTGGAGCCCACCGCAGCATTCGCAAACCATTCCGCTAGCAACATAGCCAACATGTTTGACATGGCTTGGAAAGAGTGGGGAGAGAGATATACAGGCTAAACGTACTTGAAAACATTGTCACCTGAAACACATTCTGAAGATTCATAAAACAACATAAACAATCTTATGTTTCATAGTGGTGTGTATTTTCGTATCAGTTCATTATTAGATGACAGCAAAGAGGAAGTGGCCGACCTTGGAACAGTGCTAAACAGAGTGGCCGCACTTGGACTAAGCATTCACTAAGCATTTTACCCTAATGTATAGCCAAAATACTAAAACTGATGCTCTAAAAAATCACATGCCCTGTTGGGCAACTGAAGGGCCAGAGTCACTAGCACGAGACAAACATTTAGTTGCCCTGGACAAGTGGGCAAACCTTGAAGTGGGTCTCTGGAAAATCTCTGAAAATGAGCAGTACTTATATGTAGAATTCATATCTGGCCTCAGAAACATAAATTTCCTCTCCTTTTGGTGATATGAAGCCCTTTACCCCTTAAACACTTCGGACCCCGAGACGGGCTCATAAAATGCTGCCGCTGTATTCTAACCAGTAGAACTTCAGGCCCATTTTAAATTCTGGTGGAGATCCCAAGATTTCCAATTATCCCAATCGTCCTACTTAATTACAGGGAAATATGTATAAAATGATGTAAAAGATGTAGATATTTGCCATTTGATGTGATGCTGTAGCCATTAATACATGGCGTCCTGGGTTGGAATATTTCTCTCAATACACAGTGAACAGTTAAACAGTTACACTTGTAACACCTTAGCCAAGACTGGACCCAAGAAAATGAAATATCTCATTTTTCACACATACAGACCAGCTTAGATGACTGTCAGAAATTATGCCTGATCCTTCATCTTAAAATAGTTAAATTTCAAGCCCTTATTACATTATCTACAATGATATAGTTTAGTTCTCAAATAATCTATTTATACAACCATTTCCAACTATCCAACCAACAAACATCTTGACGTGCATTTAAAATCCCTTTAATCAAAAATGGAATAGTTCACTTGCTATTACCACTGTCGTAGACTGTTCCATCTTTTAAGCAAGGTTTAATCCATTACAGCATAAATTCTTGATCCACTCTTCTGATGAATATTCCTGATCATTCTGAAAGATAATATCAGAGATAATGCAGCCTTCTACTTAAACTCCTCTCACAGCAAATTTGCATCGTCTCTCATACATTCCAAACACTAACCTGAAAGGCTAAAAACTCTAAAAATACAACTCTTCTTAAGTTATATTTCTCATTATCAAGCTTCTTTCACACTATTCCAGAGGGCAAAGACACAAATTATGTAGTAAATAATAATTCCACAAATATAGCAAATGACAAAAACATCAAGAGAAAAAACAGGAATTAGCATCTATTTTGTCTGCAGAATGGTTGAGATTTGCAGTGGTCATGCTGGCTCTGGGTGAGAACTGTTATTATTCCTGTCACATTCCTGACACTGCGCAACACAGCCGCTGCGGAAGGAGACACATTTGTGAGAACGAAGCGTTCCTACGAACCCTTATATTTACACCAATATGTTCTGTTCATTCCAATGCCACTGAAATATAATAGCTTTGTCCTTTTCCCCCTCCCAAAATCCAGCTGCAAAACATCTTTCATGAGTTAAAGAAGTTTTCTCCATAAGAAAACAGTCGTGATCCCAATGCGTCTGTCACAAAAAACATGGATATCCTCACTGCAAGCTTTAATGAGCATCAGCCTGAGCCCCGTGGCATTCAGCAGCTCTCTCTAACAACACTGAGATCAAAATGAAATTGAGTCAAGCCAATTATGAAAATGTTTACATTGTTAAATGTCAGCGATTCTGCTCGTCGTGCATAATTAAAGGAGATCATGACATAGTGACAGATGCAGGAAATGTGCTCACAAACACTATCAGTACACAGAGGGTTGAGCTGGTGCAGCTACTATGAAGATGTGAGGCGCTTATGACCGAAATGAATTGGTCACACTGAGGGCAGGGCAATGTAGGCTGGCCCCAGCAGTGCGGTGAGAGAATGTGGCATCGCTGAGCTGAAATTTCATAGATCACCTACAGCAGAGTCGGACCGCCTCCATCCTTACAATCATTACCCGCGCGACCGACTGTCACTTTAATGTGATGCTTTTCTGATACTAATTACAGTTCATGCCAAAACTGTCATATATCTGATCATTCTGCATTGGAAACCAGACACACAAAAGTGCATGGAGAGACACTCTCCAGTCATTTGTGATTTTAAATAAGCATGTTGTTTCATTTCAAACACCACATTACACTGTATAATGAAAAGTCCCTATTTTACAGAGACACTGCATGTAACAAAAACAACCTTTTTGAATCTTTGTTTAAAATAATGGGAAAAGGGGTGGGGCTGTTGCCAGGTTACCATCAAACATGGAATGAAAAATTGAAGAAGAAAAGTACCACAGGATAAATACCTACCATGGCTTGAGAATGTCAAGAACTGATTTTGGACAACATTGATCAAAATTATTCTATCTTGCTGCCAAGAATAATTATATTTTACTCATCAATCAAACAAAACAAAATGCTTATTTTCATTTCGCTTGGATATCCAGTATTGGCTATTTTGTATCATGTCTAAATAAATATAACCATATGGACTTAGCTTTCTGTATCTGCCAGTCATACTTATCATAAATTATGGCAAACATTTTTGAGAGAAGTGGCGCTTTCTTATAGTACTGTAATTGGCATTCTGAGTGGATTCTAACAATGCAAATTTTAGGCTGTGCCTTTGATTTCTTCGAGACCAAAGTGAAATAAGGCTATATTCATTTATGCAAATATTGTGTGTTCCTCTCAGAAGACAAATGTGAGAACTTAATGTGAGCAGACAACAAAATGAAAATCTTTCCCCACCATTTCAACTGCAAAAAAAAAAAAAAAAAAAAAAAAATCACAATGCAATTGGCACCATATTTCTCTGCAACATATAACTAGTTCATGCGTTCAGGCTGCGCTACCAACCCATCTGCCACCAAGCAGATAATCAAATTCAGTACCCACAGGGTGAAACACATTTTTCCCCCCAATGCATACAAGGCAAATTATAGACGTGTCCAAGAGGATAATGAAATGGAAGTCATCTGAAGCGCAGAGTATTAGTAAGTTCATATTTTGCGGCTTTTCTCGGCGTTCAACAGTGCAGATCAGAAATCCAGCCCTAAAAAGGGCAGGCATGTGGGCAGTGGAGAGCATTCTGTTCTGCTCATAGCACCAGAGCAGACCACAGAGGCTGAGGTTCTTTAGGGTCTCGAATCCGTACCTCAGGGTGCAGGGTTTGAATTTAGGGTCGGGTTAGTGCCATCTGCATCCATTCCCTAAGGCAAGGCAAACCGAGTGTACAAGTTTCACTTCAAATAATTTAGTTGAATAAAAAGACTATGAACTACAAACCTAAACGAATAACATGCTCTAAAAATGTCGATTCAATACTGCGATTTCCTTGCATCAGAGCTCTTATCAGACAAATGCCCATATAGTTTAAAATCAAAATCAAAGGCAAAATTTCCATCAGGCAATGAAGGGTGGAAGCATTGAGAAAAGTCATAGAAATTCAGAGCGAACACACTGTTTTTAAACTGGTTTCCTGAGACCTACACAGATAAGATTGCAGGCAGCATTGTAATTAAACAATGGCATAAATCGATGGTTAATTTACTCAGTGAGCCTTGAAATGATCCCTTTAAAATGTGGGAAATGAAGCAAATATTCACATAGCAGACGGAGGTGCTCAACACCACAGACACCTTTAATAACACAAGCACTGTAAAGCAGTGGCACTGTTTCAGTGTGCAAATAGTAACACTCACCCGCACAGAGACAGATGCAGGCAGAGTTCATTTTTTCAGGCATTCTTTAGAGAACACCAAAAAATACAGCAGTGTTTTTAAAGTGATGTGTTCATGATAAGATGAATGAACAGACAAATAATACAGACGTTTACTTACACTGCCCACTCCAGCTTCTCATTTTTAATTGAATTGTACAATGCCTGGAAAAGAAAAAAAAAACAGACATTAATGTATAATATTAAGATAATGGAGCATTTCATATACAGCTTTTAGAAAGTGTTTCTTACATACATGGACATTTTTTAAATTCTTCAGCAGACTCAGAAAAACCTACATTAAAATAATATAGCACATACAATTGAAATTTATTATTATGTATGGTTTTCCAATTGAGCGCCATCTTTGCCTTACAATCTGGAATTTAACCAGTTTTTAATGAATTGCTTTCAGACAAATGTACAGCCTCTTGTAATATCTAATCGTCTCTCCTTTCACCACACAATGAACATTGTAAGTATCGCTGAAAACTCGTTAAAACAAGAGGACTACGCTGCATCTGTGGCAATAAGCTAAAAAACCTGATCTTATAATGCTAATCTCCGGTGACGGTCAAGGGTGCCGCAAAGGCCCAGACCAAGGTCTTACAATCACACATTACTAGCTATTCCCAAAGTTTCAATAAAGATGGGATAAGTCTAGTAAAAACTAAACATTTCCATATTCACAGCTGATGCATGGCAACAACAGGAAGTTGCAAAAATGGGAAGTCATTATACAGATAATGGACAGCCTATAGTCAGGCAGTTAATAAGACCAAGAGGGCTGGTGGTCCAAGCCTGAGAGTAGCCACAATAATATAAAAGCAGCCACTAGGCCCTTCATTCATATCTACATTAGCCCCTGCCAAGTCTCATCAAATACAGGTTGCTCTGGGACCAGGTGTCAGCTAAATCATTTGTGCATAACCATAAAATTAAACGAACTCATTCTGACAAAACAAATAAGCTATTGCTTGCTACACGAAATGGAGGGCAATGACAGGTTTACTTAAACCATCATTGTGATGCAATCAAGGATAAACAAAAAGACAAAATCATCGATATCCCCCACCACTACCCCTTCCACATTACATGAGACACTCTGTACCAATTTGTCTCCATGGTAACTGGAAAAAATAAAATTTGTCAAACTCTCTAATACTTAAAGGCACCACTACAGCACTACACCCTTGAGAACATGCATGCCAGGTTTCAAGGCAGTCACTTTCATAGTTCTGCACCAGAAACAAAGACTACTACTGATCGAGACGGACGCACAGACGCATGGACAGACAAACAGAAGGAGCCTGTTTCAATATCTCCCACTAAAATTTATTGTGGCAGAGGGATAAATACATGACCAGAAAACAGGGGCGCTTAAGGGAGTGTGAAGTCTACAAATCCCAAAATGTACCAGTTTAGGATAAATTACATATTGATGGCCTCTTGCAAGAAGGGCGTAAGTGACACTACGGTCAAAAATGACTTTTTTTGGTTGTTTTGGAATAACTGAGACTAGCCCATCTCCTGACCAAGTCTGGAGTCTCAATTCTGATCCTAAAGGGATTAAAATTCCTTTTTAACATTGGTGTAGCTGTGATCGAAACGGTCATCTTCGCTCATGCTAAATGGACTTAAACGCATTTTGCTAATTATCTCCCAAATTGCAAAGAATGATGAAAATGTCTAGTAGGCATCCCAATAGGTTATTAAGTACTGTACTTCTATCATGGATAGTTCAGCATATAGCTAATAGGTGGTGCTGTGGCAGTTTTTTGGCTCTCCTGTAAAATTTGTAAAATGTCACTTATGCCCTTCTTGCATGAGGCCATTGATATGCAGGGTTGCATAGATATGTACCAATGATTTAGTTCTAAAATTAGTAAGTTAGTAGTAAAGTAAGTTAAGCATACACCAATCAGCCACTACATTAAAACCAACTGCCTAATATTGTGTAGCTCCCCCTTGTGCCGCAGAAACAGCTCTGTCAAACTGATGTCCACTCGAATTCTAAAACCTAGTGGTTTCCCAGCTGAACATTTCCCAGAGAGCCACACTCCCACCACCAGCTTATTCCCACTGCGCATCCTGGTGCCATTTCATCCCCCGGTAAATGGTGCACACATATCAGGCCAGGCACAGGATATGAAAGAAACCGGGGCTCAGTGAACCAGGCAACCATCTCCCATTACTCCAAAGCCCTGTAATGACACTGACATGCCCATTGTTGGTGGACTGGGGCTGGTATGGGCACTCCGACTGCTCCAGCTTCCGAGTGCTGTATGCAGCAGAGTGCGATGTGCTGCGAGTCCCTCTGGTAAGTATCATTAAAATTCTATACCATAGTAGCCTCTCTACTGGCTTGGACTAGACGAGATAAGCCTTTGTTGCCCTAGTTCATTTCTGAGACTTGGGGACCCAACACCCAGTCGCCGGTTCTCGGTTTGTCCCTCATTGTACTACAGTCGGTAGGAGAAGTACTGACCCACTCATTTGGCCATAACAACAAGGCCCACAGTCACTGAGGTTTCTCCCATGTCCAACACGTTGACTGTGAGAACAGATTGTTCCCTTACCATCTGCAGAAAGTACCATCTGTAGACCGTGATGTGCGCCATTATTGTGAGCTGCCCAATGATACGTGCTTCTTCTGTGAGTGGTTTTAATGTTTTGGCTCGTCTGTGTTGACGCCACAACAGCATCGAGGCCATTTCATGGTGATGATGTATAAATACAGCAAGCTAAAATAAATTGATAGGCTGGTAAATAAATAGATACACGTGTCAATCCATTTCAAAGAACAACAGAGTCAAAACAAAACCAACAATGCTAATTTCTGGAGATCAATTAGAAAATGCTTCAGACCTGCTTTAGATCAGAATTTTAATTCAGCTTCTGTTGTACCCCAACTAAAACCTATCCTTTCGTAGTCAATTCTTCCAACAGATTTTTTCAATGCATTTGCGAACAGTAAAGAAGATGGCACCGCGATAACAAATGAACATTACAAAGCCAATCAGGGAACTGACATAATTGGAAGTTTCAATGGAAAGTGACAGGAAAGCTGTTGAAGGAAGAATGGCACGAGTGCAAATCAAGAGTGTTTGTAAACAACTGAGAAAATAAAGGACATGTATGTGCTTCATCACCATCTTGTGGCAGGAAGAAGCCAGTGCATTTCAGAAACTGGACCATCTGGGGAAAATTTGCGCCATTTAGCACATTTACACACCAAATCAACATGCCTCTAACCCTTCCATACCCAGTGAAAAAACAAGAGCAAAGCAAGTGCCTGCCATGCACAAAATGGCCAAAGATAAAATCCCACAAATTTGAGATATTTTCCAAGGCTCTAAACACACTTCATGCACACGTGATTTCACCCATGCTTTTGGATGAGGACTGGCTATAGGCTGGAAAAACTGAGAGGGTGGCATTCATTCGCTCGCAAAGAGGGTATGAAATCTGAAATGTTCAGCGCTGCAGCCTTGCTCAGGGATCAGAAGCAGGTATTGTAACATAACAAAGCATGTGACTCTCATTCACACTCATCAGGCCTGGATACTGGAATCCAAAGTGGCAGGAATAGAGCAAACACACATTTTTGATTCTCCCCAGTGAAAGTAAGCCAGTTGGGACAGGAAAAAAGTCAGATTTCTTGAACAAATTTACAATAGGTTAATGGGATGCAGAAAATTCCAGCCAACTGCAGTACCTGACAACTGTGACAGAGATAGCCAGGCCTGTGATTTGTCAATGACTGCAAACTGACTTCGGTCTTGACATTTCTTGCCTACTTAGCCAGGTCTTCTGGGCAAAAACTGACATCCGTCTTGGATATATCACTTCACAAACATCTGCTCGCTAGAGCGTGGATCAGTTCGTCCAATTCCCTCTCACTTCCTGACTGCTGATGAAACTCCTTTTTCTGAAGTTCAAAGTGAGACGGTGGCACGAGAAAGTGGCACTAACAGCACTGTCCCCCTTGGCTGCCCAGTGCCCTGTCAGTACTGCAGCTGAGCCCTGCTGTCAGTATCTGCTGCTCATCCCTCTGTGAGGACCAAAAGAATTCCTCTTCAGTTCAGTACGCAAAATGTGCGAAGGATAATTGATTTTCCCAATACCACATCCGTGCCTCTTTACAAACATGCAAGCATTAATACACTCAGACAGGTGCAGTGATTTTCTCCTACAACGTTAAGAAAGGTCGAGAGAAAAATGCCTGTGAAGAGCAAATAAATATTGCATCAACAATCTTAGATGTGGAAACTGCAGGGAGGTTAATTCCTTAAACCACATTCAACTTTCTTGCATAAATACTCCTGGTTGACATCTTCAGAGGTTAACTCACGCTCACGCTTGGCAAGGTATAGGCAGCTCCCTGCTGTGCTGATGATAAATGACCTCAGTTGGAAAATAGGCTGAGGGATGGTGAAATGCAGAAGCTGCCAAATGGTTCATGTAATTGTAATTAAGCATTGGGAATCAATGAGAGTTCGGGGTGGTACGTCAAGCGCACCTGCTCACGCTCGACTCGCAATAACGGAACAGACGGCAGGTGTGGGTTTTTCAGGCGAAACAGCAGCTGAATGAGCAATGCGTGCGATTATCCCAAAACCTTTGTGCACGAAGGACTTACGAAGGATGGCCACAGAGCGGAGTCTAATCCCACGCCGAAAGCGTCGGAGGAACACAGAGCAACAACTCAGCGCAGCAACTGGTCAACAACAAATACAATGTGACCAACCATCTCCAGCTGGAAACCAAGATGCAATACTGCATGTGTACACTGTACTCATATCTCAAGACAAACAACACTCCAGCCAGAGGCGCTCATACAATATCATCAGCTCAATTCACCATTATACCATTTCCCTTTGAAAAAAGACAAGGGCGGATAATTCAATGTAAAAATTATAGCCAGACAGTTGATGGGCTTAGTTTCTAGAAAAGGAGAACATATTTACTGCAGCGCATCCTCTCTAAATCTCCCCCTCTCTCACTCACACACACACACACACACACACACACGAACAAGCACACATACATGCACATTCAGTATCCACACACACACACAGTCACTGATGTGCAAGCCTATATACGCATATCATACATACTTTTCAAAATATAAGACCAGCGATGAATATTTATAAACAAATAATAAAAGGGGCTGCACTTTCACAGACGCAGAGTGGATAGAAACTGCATCGCAGGGTGTCTGCCATCAATCACTAATGCATTAAATGGAAGAGAAATCGACACCAGGGTGACACATTAATTGACATTTTAAAGGAAAAACATTGGACTTGCCCAGACTAACATCGATATGTCCCTTTGGAAGTTGTCAAGAGGCAGGGTGGGGGGGGGTTTATCAAAACCAGAGATCATTCCCAAATACCACACACAGCCTGCCTTCACCCACGGAAACCACCCGAAGCAGCGTCAACAAAAGTAAATCCTGCATCCACGTCACAGCGATGAGCCAGAGGCATTCTGCAGCACAAACTGCTCCTTTAGAAGCAAAAGTGGCTACATCCTCCCCATTCTAACAAGTGGTTATTCATAAAACACTCCTAAATTACAATAACACCAGAAATGAATCACTCTTGTTACGTCAATTTTAACAACAAACACTGATCACATTGCTGGTGCTACACTTCAAATAATGAGCCAAAAAACTTACAACATGCTGAGGACCCACAAGCAGAATGTAAATTAAACCACCTCAAATGTAACAAAATTGGAAGAAAACTGAACCCTGATTGAGTTTTCGTTGGACATGCCAGGCGTCCCCACACCCATCACCAAATGCAAACAGATACTCAGTTCCAACCATCAAAGACCAAATTTTCTGTCAAAAGTCGCTGATGTAACAGAAAGTGTTCAACCACTGCCACTGAAAAACCTGATGTCTCGGTTACCTTCTCCTTTTTGGGCTGCGGCACAGAGCAGAACTCGGTGGAATTGGACACTTTGAGGGACTTGGAGCGGTGCTGCTGTGCCTGCCGTCTCGCGGACTCGTCCCGGCCATACTTCACAGAACCGCTAGCCCGCATGCGGACCTTGCTGGCCCCCTGGACGCTGTTCACCCCAATCATCTCCGAGCGCACTCAGCAGAGATCCGCAAAAAGGCAGGAGAACAGGCGCGAACGAAGTGGCGCGAGAGAAAAAAATAGCGAGAGGGAAAGAGACAACTGCAGGCGATCAGTGCTGCTGTCAAAACCTCGCGCGGGAGCCAGGCTCTGTTGTTGCTACGGCAATTGTGGTCACGTCCCAGCTTATCACAGTGCTGTGGCTGCTTCCTCCAACATCTCCACACTAAAACGTCAGGATCAGTGCGAGGGGTCCAGCACAAACCGCACGTCAGTGACTGAGTTACTGAGCGAAAGGGAGCGAGGCAGAGGGAGTGCAGGGAAGGGGGGGGCAACTCCCCCTCGGCTCACAAAGGAGCCAATCACAAGGGCCGATTCATTTATGTTCCAAATAGCAGCACTATTGCGCTTCTGGTGCGTAACACGGAGCTCATTAATGGCTGCAGCGTGAATGCAAATGAAAAGGCTGGAGGGGCAAGGGGGACAGGAGGTAGTTTAAGGGATGTCAGGTGCCCCGAGGCTCAGCAGACTGGGGGGTATAAGTGGGTTGTTATGAAGGTCCACTAAGCATGCTAACAGGACAGCGCTAAAAGGAGCCTGGCTTTGCCTCACCGCTAATAACTCTTCCAGCAAAGCTATGAGGCACTGAACACTTCAGTGTAGTGTTTAACTGAGCTATCTAAAAACAGGTCAGGGAGATCTTTTTAAAGAAGTCTTGTGTGCTTTAAAATACATGCGCGCACATGAAGACACACACACACAACCACACACAGAGGTGGGTACCATCTTTCAGGTGAATTCAAACAGATGAGGTTAGACAATGTGCCAATACTACTTCACCCACAGTGGCCAATTTACACAACTTAAACATACCTAAAACCATACAAGGCAGAGTAACAACAGAGGTCACTTTATCACTGAATCAGAGCGAAAACAAAACATAGCAAAGAGAGACAAAACACTAGAAAACAATCCAACAGTGTATCATAAACATAGATATCCTGAGGTCTCTTCAAGGCAACAACAGGCAGTGACCCAGACTTCACCCCTTAACTCTGAGCTGGGCAGTTTCCTTAGTATCTGAAATTTGCGCAGTATGCAGTTTTATTGCATACAGATGATGATATACTTTGAGCATTATAATTCAATGGACAGAGACACATTTTTTGTTAATTTGGTTCTAAGGAGCGAGTCAATCCCTAGACCCGAGTCCAATAGGAGCGACCTGATATAGAGTGAAAGTGTCGTAAATCGGGAGAGATAAATGCAGGAGATTTCTTGTAGACGTCCGCACTTCCGGTAATAGGGCCAGCTTTGCCAAGCCAATGCATGCAGCCGCAGGCTAAGCTACAAAGCCCCAGCCGCTGTGGGACGTAAGCAATGAAGTGAACATCTAAGATTGATTTTACTATTTGAATTATTATCTTAATTCTAATCTTTTTAAACAGTATAAAACTAAAAATTAAATAAACAGCACATGTTTACAATGTGACTCGGCGACGTGGTGTTTGCACTGTACTGTATATTGTGTTGTTCTCGCTCAATTTAGCTCTGCCACTGTGCTATCGTATTCGAACTCGACTGTGATTTTATTTAGTTTTCTCACAATGCGATGAGCATTGTGAAGCTTTGCAAAAGAAAACCATCATGGAAATGAACTTAAAAAATACCACTAAATTCTTATCTAAGCCCGTGTCCGCATCTTGGAAGTAAACGCCAAAAATAGCGATTATATACAAAAGTGTTTGATTGTGCGCGGACCTTTTGACCTTTGATTATCGGCGATCACATCCGCCTTGCGATGTGCTGTATTGTGTATCAGGTCACTGCATGCAAAGGCCTAAAGTTCAAAAGAAACACTTCATTACTAGCACAGGCTGGTATTGTTTTCACCTTGTGAGTCTTTGAATGTGTGTGCGTACTCGCGCACGCACGCAAGTGTGTGCGCCTGTGAGAGATTATGGTAAAATGTGGTCCTGGAGACATCTACTGCCAAGGTAACAACCTAACAGGCGGGTTTGAATGATTGCCAAGTGTTTAAATGTTTGTTTGTCTGTCTGTCTGTCAGTGGACAGATTTAGTCAATGCGACAGCATCACTACCATGGTAGAAGCAGCCATGAGACGTTACAGGCGTATAGTTGAGATCACAATAAAGTTTGAGCTTGAAAGTGGTTGTGGGTCGAGCGCAGGCACTGTATATTAGGGGGGCAGGAAGAGCAGTGGGTGTTATCCCATTGGTTGTCCTATAGAAATAGGACATTGTGGTGAGCAGGATCTCAGCAGCCTTTTCTTGTGTGATGTGTCCTTACAAGCTGACTACGGTCCTGCTAACCGCAATGTACTCCTAATGTGCACCTGCGGCTGCGACCCAAATATTCCTGAAAAAATATTTCACTTTAAGAACACGAAGCAAAATGGACGTGAATAAATATGGTCAAGCAAAACTTTACTCCCCTGTTCCGTTGATTGCTGATTTGCCGTTTTCCGTGGTGGCTAGTGGCCATGAAAATTGGGGGCAATCTTCTAATAGCAGCAACTATAGATGTCACAACACAACAAGTTTATGGTATTTACAATTGCATGAACTCATTTAACTGACTCAAAATCACCTTTCAAAAAAATTTAAAACAATATTAAAGCAATAACTGCAAAAACCTAGAGTTCAATAAATGAGGCCACTCGGAGGTTGAAATGCCAACACAAACACATACTTAAGGAGCCTTTTCAGGCCTACCAAAGAAAACGTGGCCTCAGCACACAAAAACTTTGAAATGCCTACATTAATCGCGGAAATAGCAACTGAAAAATAATACCCCGCTACCGAAACTGCAAAAACCGCAACATAAACTGTTGACTCGTAGCATAAGACTATGAAACTGCAACATCTTCATTCGCATCCGTCTTTGCCATTTACTGCGCTTGCGCGTACCGGCCCAGGCTGCTTTCAGAGATAGCGGAATCAGGCGTGTCTCCTTCGGTTGGTGAGTAAAACTTCCAAATATGACGTTATTGTTAATGCAGATATTTAACAATGAATTGTAAGACGTAGCTGATACATCCACATTCTCGTAAATTCGCTTATTTTAGCATGTCACCCTGCCGAAAATGAACGATGCACTTTCGATTTCGCTAAAGTCTTAGAGTTGCCAACTTGACGACTTTCTCGCTTAATCTGGCGACTTTCCAAATCGGGATTGTTTGTCCACTCAAGACGTATGTATACGTATGTATACGTCTTGAGAAAGTCGTCAAGTTGGCAACTCTAAGACTATAGCAAAATCGACAGTGCATCGTTCATTTTCGGCAGGGTGACGTGCTAAAATAAGCGAATTTACGAGAATGTGGATGCAACAGCTACGTCTTACAATTCATTGTTAAACATCTGCATTAACAATAACGTCATATTTGGAAGTTTTACTTACCAACCGAAGGAGACACGCCTGATTCCGCTATCTCTGAAAGCAGCCTGGGCCGGTACGCGCAAGTGCAGTAAATGGCAAAGACGGATGCGATAGAAGATGTTGCAGTTTCATAGTCTTATGCTACGAGTCAACAGTTTATGTTGCGGTTTTTGCAGTTTCGGTAGCGGGGTATTATTTTTCAGTTGCTATTTCCGCGATTAATGTAGGCATTTCAAAGTTTTTGTGTGCTGAGGCTACGTTTTCTTTGGTAGGCCTGCTTTTGCACATAGTACAAGCAGTAAAGAGCAGAAATAACCTTTCACTAGTCAGCGGCTCCCTCCCCGTGGACTGCGCTGTATTTCTGCACAGCACTGCAGCCATCGTTAAACAGCCATCAGCGACCTGCACTATCACACCACAACAACTGTTTTCTCTACTCAGATATTGTGTCCCATACTCTGAAGAATTAGTCAAGGAAGTTGATGCTGAATTAATTTGTCACTAAATGTTTCTAAGTGATGCCTTTTGAGCTCACTCAATTTTACTGCCTGGTCAAGAAAAAAAGTGGTGGCCGTTAAACATAGAAGTGAAAAAGAAAAAAAAATTATAGCTGGATATAAAAAAGCAAACATTGTTAGGAGACCATTATGCAATCTTCCCGCCCTCTCAAAATGAGTCTTGTTATCAATTAAAGCAGAGCTGTTCCTCAGAATAACAAAAGTCATCAGAGGATGACATATCCCCCTGGCCCCTGCAATCTAATCTTAGAAGTCCCAAAATACCAAAAGGCACAAGGCTAGGACCTGATAAATACGCAAAACATGCTTTGTTAAAAAATATTGAACGGTTTCGTGTTCTAGCAGCGGAAACAAAATGATTACAGGCAGATAGATGGACGAACATATTGATGACTATATCCCCTCGCATTATATGTTGGGGGATAAAAAGGGGTAAATACTATCATGTATCTTTGTTTATACCACTTAGACCAGGGGTGTCCAATCTCATCCAGAAAGGGCCGGTGTGGGTGCTGGTTTTTGTTTGAGCCCAACACTAACAAACCTGATTCTACCCACTAAGGCCCTGATTGAAACCCCTGATTAGTTAATTAATGGAATCAGGTGCAGAAGCACTGCTGGAAAGGACAAAAACCTGCACCCACACCGGCCCTTTACGGATAAGATTGGACATCCCTGACTTAGACCATTGTACCTTTCAAGGGCACTGGAACATAACTTGCAGCTGAGACAACTCTGCGGCAAATCTACCAATCACTCAGTGAGTGTGATGAGAGACCGTCTCTCCCCAGCCCACTGACTGAAAACAAAAATAAAATGCTGGCAGAGGTAACCAATTCCTCTTTACTTTTATTACAGTGAGTACATTTTTAAGTGTTATTGCGTCATTAAACAAATGGTTCGAACTGGAGCATAATCGCATTGTTCCAGCCAGAAGACGGATGAGTGAATGAAGGTGTTTGGCAACAGTGGGAAGCCATTCAATATGCTGAGTTGCAGGAACCCCACCAAACTGCCGTCAGTGAAATCAAACCTCAATATGGACGAGCACAATTCTTCGGAAAATGTACTGCTACAAAAAAATAAGCTGCGATGCTGCCATGTTTTAAACTATGGGAACATGCAGAGTGAGCGTTGGGGAGGGGTGTTGGTCCAGAGCAGAATATCTTTTGGTTGACCACTTCCAGATGCAAAAAATATTGGTCTTAATCCAAATAGCTGGCGATTAATGAAAAGCACATATTTATGCAAAGTAAATTTTTGCATTTATTCACGAATTAAGCACTTATGTACTGTAAATACTAATAAAAAAACTTCAGACCTTTCTTGGGCCGTTAAAATCAAGACACTTGAAGTAGAAATTCATGCACACTACTTGAGTAAGTACAGAGCAAACATCATTGTTTCCAACAACGCTGAAGCAGCGCAAAATGTGTCTAGAGATGTGGGTTTGCAATCGCCTACATGATAGTGCAGTCAAGGCTACCAGTTGTTTTTTAGAAAATAATTTAATGACTTCATAAACATTATGTCACTTTTTTAAAAATAGGAATTTTCACTTTCGTTTAAACAAATGGCATTGAAGAAAATTAAATATTATCACACGCAGGTAAATCAGCTGCCTTGTTTATCACTTTCATCACGATGCCCAAACTGATACTCTGCGGTATAATGAAGAATACGTTCCGAAAAGCTGCTCAAGAGCATCATCAGCTAAGAAAATAAACATTAAAGAGAGCAATTAAAAAAGGCTTAATTTGTCTAAGCCACTTTCAGGGCGTGACGGAATCAAAGGACATTAGGCAATGCAAAACAGCCCTTTTCAAAGACCGTTAAACAGGATCGAGCGAGTGGTGTGCTCAAGTCTGACGCGCATTTCAGCCAATCAGAATCAAGAAAGTAAAAGTAATTGTTAATCAAGGCAGAAAATGTGTCTGAGAGACAGCAAGCCAGATTTATGGGCCTGGCTGGTGCAGGCATGGGGTAAATGAACAGCACATTACCACTTAAAGGATGGTTATTTTATACACTGCAGAAGTAAATGCCACATGCATTTATGTGTGGATGCCCCACAAACGGCGAAGCATGTGCCCAACTAGTGAATCTTTCAAACATTTCAAAATGCTGTGGGCCGCTCATCCACTCAGCTTTGGCTTCACTGCTCTAATGGTTAACACCACCAAATTTATTTCCATTCGGAAGCACATTTGTGCCATGTCTACACGGGAAAAAAGGCCATTTTCAGCATCATTCATGCTGAAACAGATAGCCGATGGCCAATAAGCACACAGATTGGAAGGGACTTTTTATCAAAATACTACAAAGAGGTGTGCGTTGAAGACAGATCATGGTAATGTTTCTCAGCTATTGTGTGGGTGTGTGTATATATGACAGACTAATTGTTTTAAATTATGTACAGCTCTGAAGCCATTTCAACAAAACCAAGAGACTCAGCACCATTGATAGACTGAAGTGCTGCCCTTCTCATTTCACAGGGAGGGATGGGACAACCACGCTGAAAAATACACTCATATAAGCACTGGGTCAATAACCCAACAAATCACTTTTCCCATCTGTTACACTGCTGTGCAGCCAGGAAAATATACTCCACCACAAACCCACACGAACCCTTGGCACAACCTGACTGCAATTAAAAGTCTTCTGTTAATTCAACCTATTAAATACTTGGGAGTACCAGTCTGGTCTTATTCTCAAGAATACATGCAAAGTCACTGAACTCCTTACCCTCACTACCCTGAGGGACATGCAGGAAAAGCCAGTTTATCCCGCTCAAAAAACAGTCTGAGGTAATTTACAAATAAGGAACAACCAATATCGGGAAGTGCCACTGAAAATCATTGAGAGAAAAATGTTTGGTCCGAGGAAAAAAAAAAAAAAAGAGCCACAACCAAACTAGTATGGGGGAGGCAGGCAGAATATCTGTTGGGGGAGCTAGGAGCTGCCATATGTTGAGTAGTGGAAGTACTGTTTAATTATTTGTGCTTTCTTGGTTGATTATTGCTGCTTTTTTGGGTCATATTTGGCCACAGGCTATATACTAAATTTAATTATTGTTCCAATTTCATTTGGTTGATACATTTTTCATTATTTATTTATTTACTTATTGTCTAAATGGAAGAAGCAACGTGGGAGAATACAAGAGTATATACCAGTGCTCTTAGGGCTCATGAAAGTTGTCTTTTGAGGAGCTGGGCAAAGACAGTCGGAATAAGTTTTTTTTTTTTTTTTTTTAACGTGTCTTGCGCCCTCCAGGGACATGGCCCAACACAGTCGCATTCATCTTTTCTACATTTCTGTACAGTTTTCCTTCTTTTTTATTAATTTTATTATCATCATCATTTTCTGCATGTCCTTGACACTCAGTATTTCGCACTGCCACCAAATTCCAACACTTCACCTGTAAATAAATCACACTCTCAGTACTTCAGACTCCACAGTTTTGAGTCCTTGAATTACCTCTGCCCTTAGTGAACCTTAACAGGGTCAGAAGGATAGCCATGTGGAGCCAGACTCCCGAGTATCATCACAGGCATGGACAAGCCGACGCTGAACACCAAGAGAACCTCACAGCCCTAAAGTAAAGAGCACATTTACCCCTCACCAGGAACCTGCAAACCAAATTTGAAGGTGCATGCCAAATTTGAAGAAGCAGCATTCAATACTTGGTCCAGACAAAATTTTCAAGTTCAAGGTCACTGTGCCGAGGTCAAAGGTAAATTCAGGTAATGGCCTTTACGTTGCATACTTACCTATTACAAGAAATCTGCATATCAAGTTTTAAGCTGCAGTGGTCAGTACTTTTGGAAATATGGCCCAGACAAAATTTTCAAGTTTTAAGTCGCTGTGCCGAGGTCAAAGTTCAAAAGGTCCCTTACCTTAAACTTCTAACCCTCAGAAGGAACCTGCATACAAAATTTGAAGCTGATGAGGTAAAAACTGTTGGAAATAAAGCCCAAACAAAATTCTTAAGTTCAAGGTCACTGTGCCAAGGTCAAAAGTTAAACCCTTATGCTGCAAACCTACCCTTCACAAAGAACCTGCATACAAATCTGGAGATCCTGTGGCCGACACTTTCAGAGATATGGCCAGGACAAATTATTGAGGCGCCGCCTGCCCGCCCGCCTAGATCCCCCAGGATATAACAAGTGGTTAAGACCTGCCCACTGTATCCAGCAGGGCTGAAACAACGAGCATTAAAATGGTCCAATCACAAGCCTTGGTTTTGTAATGGCAAGGAGCGCACAATTTAAAACCCTACTAAAAATAGTTAAAAACTTAGTCCATGTATGATCACATTGCTCAGTGGAAAAGAAGATGCCAGAGAAAAGAGACCATGATGGCAAAACACTTTACACAGAGAAATTTAGGAATGTAAAATGGGTAAGTACCACATCCTCCGCTGTCATTGAACATGCGTGTTTAATGACAGTACCGTCTTCACGGGCACAGGAATTCTTTTGGATCTGGATCTGCAGTACGAGACATATGTTCTCCAAAATGGAGTCACTTTCTCTTTAAAACTTAAACAATCAACACAAAAATGTCACTGAAATCCATCCATAAGGTTTTGACATATTCTGCTCACTGATGAACAAATGAAAGCACCGAAGGTGCTGATGCCTCGGTGCTTACAGCAGTGACAAGTATGTCCCTTGATGAAGCTATAAAATTCTGTGTGGACATGTCAGAGTGCCCTAGCTGTGCATCTATGCTTGACATAAGCTATGTTTCCATCCACTTGTCAATCGAATTACCTGATATTCGCCTAAAATATTCATGCGAATGAAGGCGGTGAAAATGCATTCCCACCTAACAGCATTGAAGCGAATAAAAACTTTGCATAGCCTAATGACATTATTTGCTGCTATGTGATCAAATCGGTGTATCGAATAAATTTGACAATTTAAGCTGTCTCCATAAATTTTCGCACTGAATCACAGAAACTTCTAGTGAACAGAAGTAGTGTGGTAGGCAACAAAATTAAATAGTTAGGAATAAAATGCGGTTGAAATTATCAGCGAATATAATAAGAGAAGATAAACTTTATACTCAAACGAACACCAATAACTGCAATTAATTTTTAAGTTAGCTAAATGAATAAATGACATGGTTATGCTAGATCGTTAAGAGCTTCTCATGTCATCTACTTTAACTTTAAAATGAATTTAACAGGTTGTTATCTGACAATCAACACAAGCTAAAGCTGGGTACAGAAAATGACGCAAACAGCAAAATTCATTCGTGGTCAGCTAATGCGACAAATTTCCCAAAAATGCAGTCATCTGATAAAGTTACCTGCAAGCGTGTTGAAAATGAATTCATTGTTTGGCACAATTGCTTTCCCCATGACATGCATTACTTCCGCATTCCTCGATTCCTATTAGAGTCCATGGAAGTATCAAATAAGTCGAAAACAAAGCTCTATCACAAAAACCTGGCAAATTTAAATCCAAGGTATCGTGGCATTTAACCCATAGAGCCATATTCTAGGACTTGATTTTGACCGGTGGAGCGGCTATTACGGTAACAGACAGAATGACAGACACACACGAACTACCGTATGCCCCGCTTGCGCGCATGTGCACCGAGGCATAATGAACAAAACAACAATCCCCAATGAAACTTTATTACCTCCTGTCAGAGGCACAATAATCCAGCAACATATACCTTGGCAATGGCTACCCTCTGAAGGACGATACTTCAAGCAATCATCGACAGCAATTCTACCCAGACACACTAGATGGGAGCAAAAAATTCTGAATCTCTCCTAATCTTCAAACTATCACCTTTAATCCAATTTAGCTTGCAAGTGGCAGATCCCAGTCTTTATGTAGGGTGCGAAATTTGAAGGCCTGATAGTCAGAAACGCTTTCCCCTGCTGTATGAATGAATGAATGAATGAATGAAGAAATAAAAGCTTTGTTTTGCTGTTAGAATGACCAAATAGCAACCAGAATAAAATGATTACATTATTCTGGATTTAATTTTTAACCGAAATGTCTAGCTCACGCAATCAGACTAAGGTATTTGACTGACTTGTCACCCCATTCCATTTTTTCATCCTATTGCAGTCATGAATGTAGTCTGACGCCAGTTTTGAGGGGAAAGCTGATTTGAGGACTGATTACAATGTCGTGTTGAAACAATTACACTTCCTGCCTGTCACAGTTCCTGGAGCACCTGGAGTACCTGGTGCGAGATTCTTGATTTTTTTCCTTATAGCTATAACCATGGCAATATCCAGATCCTCCACTCACCATCTTAATGGTTCACCCTTCATGAAAAAGGGCTTTGAATGTCTTCAACCCTGAGAAATAACTCTGCCTGGAAAAATACCCCTGGAATTGAAGGGCTACCAGAAGCCCAGGGTCAGAATTTTCGTGGATGAAGTTGTTCGCTGAGCTGGCTATCCATCGCCCAGATTCTGTTTCCCAACAGCCAATGAAATTGTGAATGCCATGGTGACCGGTAATCTGTAACATTTAGGCCAATCAGACAAGGTCTGGTAACGTCTTGACAGTGTAACTGGCTCACAATTTCCTAATATGTTAGAAAAATATGTCAGGGGGTTAAAATATGACGTCTGTAATTCAACATTTGTTTTAGGTTTTCTGATTACCAAGAGCACCAGGTTTCACAAATTAAATGGTACAAACCAATACCATGGGCTCTAATTTCTTGGCGCAGCGCAGGGTGGCGCAGCTGGCGTAGCGTGGCGCAGCCCACGCAGTGGTAATTTTGTGCGGTGCAACACCGTGCGCAGTCACATTGGCAATTCGGTAGACGGACGTGCGCCGAGATGGGTGTGGTGGCGTAGTAGGGGGAGGTGTCACATATTTATCAAGACGCAGTGACAATTTCGTAGAAAAACACTCCGCTGGAGTTGCGCAGACAGCTCGCGAGCTCCATACTGGCTTAATTTCTGTGCAGTGGTAATTTGGCTGACCGGCGCACAGTGCGCACACGTCACCAAAATCTCACAGGCAGGATTCCAGAATGTCAGGCACATTTCAATGCAATAAATAATTACAAGAAGCACTATTTAATGTGACTATCTGAATAAGGACATAAATTATAGTATCTATATCGATTGTCCTGACGTCAGATTAAAGGCAGTTGGCACGCACAATGGAAACTTGACTTGGCTCAATCAACCCAGCTGAATCTGTGATGCAAATTAATGACTTCACATCTTTCTCAGCCAACCACAAACTGCATATATATAGAATGTTTGCGTTCTATGCTCAGTAAAGCCGCTTGCAAACTGGACGCAAAACGAATTTTTCGCACGACTGATTATAGACAAAGTCAATGCAGACGCGATAGTTGGACAGGGTTTTAATTTAGCTCCGTGTCCGAAAGTCATAAAAGTTCAAATTTTTCTGAGTATTCCAGGAATTATTAGACGTGCAAACTTGGCCATGTTTGTGTTCGACCTTCACAAAATGCAAATTGATAGCTATCGACTTTTCTTGGTCTTTTTAGCCTATTCGTCTGTTTTCTTCCGTTGAAAATATACAGTCTTTAATCGGTCTTTCTTTTGAAAATTAGTCAGATGGATCGAACAAATTCACGCTTTATTTCCACAGCAGAGATAAAATAGTACGTGAGCACATCAATTCCATGACCATTGACAGTGTGAATAAATTATCGCATGCACGATCAAGACTGTCCGACACAAAATGCAAAATACTCCATGTCAAGCAGCCAGCAAAAAGTAAAAGTATTGATATGAGAATCTTGACAGATCTTGACATCTTGACAGATCCCTCTGCAGACGCTCAAACTCGCCATTCGCATCCATTTACTGGAAATGTTTGACGTCAGGAGTTTCTGTGCGCATGGATGCAGATATTGATTAGTTGTGATTTCCTTGAATTCGCACTGCTTGGAAATGAATGGTTTGAGCAACGTACGTCGAATCTTAACAGAAAAGGAGCAGGTATTTTTTGAAGTAGATGCCTCTCGGCTTGCACATGGATTAGTTAAAAAAAAAGGCATAATAATGTTATTTCATGGGTATATTGTGCTGAGCAAAACTAAAAAAGTCTTAGCTCCGTTCAGTACTCCAAATGTAGATTGTGACCTACCTCTCCAATACTGACGGAATGGTCAATGTAGGTTAACTTGGAACTTAAATTGCCATAGAAAAATATTTAGCAACGATAGGGAGATGGGAATCGGTGAGTTAGTATTTCAAAACTATTTCTTATCAATGGTTTCCATTTGTGCTTGATGGAGGACGGAGGAAAAAGGTGAAACCTGCGCTTGAACAAATCATGCTGAAATTGTCACATTTTCCCTTCATTAAAAGTAGACAGTTCCTGAAGTCAAAGCGATGAAAATCTGAAAACCAAGGGCTTGTTGGGTTTGTTTTGTTTCTAGAGTTTTTCAGAGTTAAAATGAACACAGAAAAGCAAGAAGGATGGGTAATTAATAATTCAGGTACATTTTATTTCAGTGTTAACATGGTACCATACATACAACACATTAGCAAATTGTAAGCCATCTATAAAACTGGTCATTGTGTATCAGAATGACAGTGCACAAGCTGTGAACCGAAGTGTGACGCTGAGATTAAGCCAGCTACCTGGACCAAATCTTCAAAGACAAAGTTAGGAGCAGTGAAGTAACTGAAAGGATTCCTCCAGCTCTGAAATTAAGAGTCAGCAGTGCCAGACTCCGTGACTAAAAGTGCGCTGGCTGGTAAAGTGACCAACCACCGTGAGTGCCATATGCCTTCTTCGTGTTACGTAACACGCCCTCAAACACCCTGCCTCGGTGTAAAAAAAAAAAAAAAAACGATCGTAACAGATTGGAAAGAAATCCAATTAATTACGGTTCACAACATAGTGACGCAGAAAATAGATACCCTGGAGACGGAAGGTGAAGGCCTGGTCACTAGCAAACTGAAAAAATGCAACAAGGAATGGGACACACAGAGTTGACAAGTCATGCTCAAAAGCAAAGAGGAATGGGACACACAGAGTTGACAAGTCATGCTCAAAAGAAAAGAGGACATTTACAAATAAACGAACAAGGATTCGCAGACAAATTATAGAACAGTGCGTGTCAGAGGAATGTACACCTACATAATGGCCACTGAATAAGCCTCTACTATAAAGTAAAGGAGTGAGAACTGTAATAAGTGAACAGCGAATTTTAAACAGCCATCATTGAATATAAATCTCAGACAAGAATGACACCTGGAAGAGTGCATATTTCTGCCAGCACCATTGTTTTTGACCTTTTCAAGACATTGTCCTTGACCATTGACCTTGACCTGTGAAAATCTCATCACCCTTTAATGTTGCCGTACCATCGTCTACTAACCTAATATTGATCCCTGCACATCCATACAACAAAAAGTAGTATACCGCAAACACACTTACTTTTCCAGTCAGAGCTTGGACACTCTTAACTCACGTTATGAAAACTAGACAGTCCGGTCTGTCGCGACCGCATAGGTGTGGCCCCTTAACAGCCCGCTTCTCCACTTTGTAGCACATTGTTCGGCCAATACTGTCGCCATTGGCAATCAAAATCGATAGGTGTCATAAGTGAAGTGTAAAACATGTTCATACCAAATATGAAAGTAATCGGTCAAAAATTACAGCCTGTAAAACGTCCATAAGGAACGGTCTACGGACGCGGCGGCGGAAACGACAAGCATGAATCCAAAGTAGCTGCCCGACTTTGTCCAGGGGCTACAATAAGCTCGATGGGCAAAGGTTAAGAAGAACGTAATTAGAAGCTAAAAAATAAAGACTAGCTTGGATCAAAGATAGTGTGCAAAATTTTGGAATAAAAAAAAGCTAAGAAAAGAATAGTATCTTTTCAGTGCAGCTATACTGAAGCAACTCTCAAAATCTTATGACTCTCCCTGAGAGAGAGGGAGGAAAAAAGAGAGAAAAGAAAAATACACACATGCACAAACAAAGAAACAAACACAGAGACACATGCGAGCGCAGGTAATCATAAAATTAATACCACCAGCCTAATATTGTATAGGTCCCCCTAGTGCCAGCTCACAGTCGACGGTGATGAATGTACCGACACCGCCAATGGCTGGACTAAGCCTTAACCTAGCCCTCACTAACTAATTGTCCTTCCCAGTTCATTATCAACTATGCATGCTGTACAAATACATCCTTGGATTTCTTGATTCAATAAAACATAACAAAGCCAACTTCGCACCATTCATTCACTGTACGCACTGAAAAATGTTCCTTGCAATAAATATACATACACTGCCATTAGCCATGCAGTACTTTGTTTAAATACACATGGACTACGGTCCTAAAAAGACACTGAGAGGCAATCACTGAGGTGAAAGAACAGGGTCAGAATGAACTCTGGATACCACGCAGTTCTGTTTC
This sequence comes from Gymnothorax reevesii, assembly GCA_029721435.1. Classification (NCBI taxonomy): domain Eukaryota; kingdom Metazoa; phylum Chordata; class Actinopteri; order Anguilliformes; family Muraenidae; genus Gymnothorax; species Gymnothorax reevesii. The sequence goes on along the minus strand of CM056583.1, from coordinate 55,679,340 downwards.
TAATCTCAGTTGAGATAACATTATGGAGAAATCTTTTGTCACCCTCCTTTGACAGTAACATCATAACTGACCAAGCAGGTCACCAAGGTGATGGACAAGAGAAAAACGGCAAGTTTACAAATCAGTTCAGACATGGTCAAAGGCATGCTCCTTTGAGAAACTTTACAAGATCTGCAGCAAACTAACAAATCTGCAGAAAGAAATGGAATATGATTGGCAGTCTGATCGATTCAGGGTTTTAAAGGTCTAGCACATGAACAGGTATCGTATTCACCTCAGATTGATTGCAGATGTGCATACAAGAGGCACAAAGCTTCCATGCCATATCGACCAACAAAAATTAAAACAAAGCATAACTAAGCATGACAAAATAAAGGCTAACTAAAGCAGTCCGCTAGAAAAGCCACCAGCTGCCTCACATAAAATGTTCATCAACTCGCCAATTGTTTTTCTACTACAGTCGTGCATGGATCCAGGACGCTGCACCAAGTGGATCACAGCACAGTCTGCTCTCATTGATTTCAGCTCAGCAGAAAGGAGCGCTGCCTGTGAACCATTTGTGCAAGCAGAGCAGGTTACAAAGACTCCCTGCTGTCCGCCCGCTTGCGGAGGACTGTGATCGGCAGTACTCAAACAACGACGGCAAATATCAAAGCAGACCAAAGAAACACATTTCTTTCATCGAATAAGTAAGAAAAGAAATTGGGAGTGCAAAATCACAACACCAGCTGACTGAACAAAGACAGAAAAATCTGTAGCCAATTGACATTATGTTGACAATTCATTTAACTCTACTGGCGCTACATTTGTTTATATTACAGCTACAGCGTTCAATTAATCAGGCGCAAAGGGCCAATACAAGGGCATTAACAGAAGACATTATAATGACATTAGAGCTTTTTATTGTGGCCCTCATAACACGCAACAAATGTGCTGATGCTCCTCTGCTTGTAATTGGTCATTAATGTGATCGGAATGATTTTGGAATGTAGTTACAACAGCAAAAATATAGCCAGACTGAATGTAGAATACTCAAAATGTGACTTCGGGAAGCAAGCATGGGCTGTAAAGTGGGAATACAGAGTGTGATCAGAATGTGAAACAGAATATTTATGAATGTTGTTAGGGTGAAATGGCGTTCTCAGAATTGAAATCATAATGTGAATGTAATTTCAACACAGACATACCGTTTGCCTTACCAATAATCAAAATTTAATTATTCCTGCCCCACAAGGGGGTAAATATTTTCGTATTCCGACCCTCATCAGCTGAAATCAGAGTGGCAGTACAACTGGAATGAGTCCACTTATCATTTTTGACATAGTTACAGTTTTAATGTTAAATTGACATCCTCTTTGGTCCACACAATACTTCTGGCAAAGGGAGGCTTTGATGACACACTAATTATGAGAATAATTATAATCTTATAATTATTTCACCATAATTATTATTAAACTCCAACTCAGATGAAGTTGTAACGGTATGGAAAATGCATACAGAAACAGAAAGCTGCGAGTTAAAAAAAATTACTTATATTTCTTATGTAATATTTCTTATATTTCATTGCAGACAGTATGAAAACAAGATAATTTATGTCTTGCCTGGTCAACTTCACTTGATTTGTTGGCACGAGCAATGGAGTCAGGAAAAAAAAACAAGAAACAACGTGACTTGAAACAAAGGATGTTTTCGTAAATTAAAGATGCCAGAAATGCGGCCGCCTTCTTTGGGTGGCTCTGTGGCATCCGCGATGGACCATCACACAGTGGCAAAATGTACTGTGGTGAGATAAATTAATAGGAAGAAATTGACACCGTGTGCTTCAAATCAAAAAAGAAAAGGCCATCCAGACTGTTACCAGCAACAAGTCCAAAAATCCATGCAAGTCATGGTGCAGGGTTGCATCAGGGCCCTTGGAAAGAGCGCTGAAAATGATTAATGCTTAAAATGATGTCTTCAAGACAACATTATTTACAAGGACGCCCACACCACGTTTCAACAAGATGCTGCTGAACTGCATTATGCACACCTTACAAAGGCATGGCTGTATAAGAAGATGGTTCAGGTGTTTGAATGGCCTGCCTGCAGTCCTGACTTGTCCTCAACAGAGAAAGTGTGGCGCATTTTCAGATAAAAAATGCAGCAAGATCTGTACTGCAGCACACCTTGAGACTTATTTGCAGGAAGAATGGGACAAAATTGCAATTGAATCTTTCAATCACTTGGTGTCTTCAGTGCTGAGCATTTATTAAGTGTAGTAAAAAGAAAACAAAGACCAATTTCTTTTTTAAATATGCTGCAAGAATCAAAACTGAAATGAGTTTATTTTGAATCACTGATTAAATTAATGCAATGAAACTTCAAAAAATATGCTGATCGACCTAAGACAGTTCATAGATAATTTACAAATCACTGCTTTCAGTTCTAATTTCAATTTAATATACCGTCCCAACTTTTTCTTATTTGGGGCTGTGCACTCACATACTAACACATGGAATGACTGCTATACCTCCCCATACTGGCCTTTCCCACTGCCTGCATTTCAAGTGCTGGTGACCGATGTCGGAGCTGAGACATCTTTGGCTACCTGGAGCCTGTGTCTATGTTCAAAGTGTTCCAATGGTCACCATACAACATGTAGAGAGCCCTAATTGTTGTCTAGCAAGGGCCACTCTTGTTCTGCCGAACATATGCAGGTCATTGTACCTTAGCATTAATATAATGATATAATGAAGATGAATTAGTGATGACTGTGACCCCATGCCAGGACTCACAGGGTTCCCGAGTCAGTGAGCAGGTGACAGTCAATCAGAAATGACTCTAATTAAAGTCAACAGAGCTAGGTCACCAGAGGACACATAACAAGCACTGAATAAATGCATATCCAGCCTCCGGGCAAAAGCTTGGACGCAGTGTACTTGTGTCGTAGCCCTCACTTTTAGTGCAATTTTTCTGGTTCAACTTCTGTAAATAACCTATAATGGCATATTATAAGAGGTAAACAGTAAAGAGTGAGAAGTTGAAGATATAATAAGTAATTTCCATTAATAGCGTCTAAAATTTTGGAATTCTAACCAGTCATATTTGGCAAATTCTTCCAGTTTTCAACAATTTAATTAAAATCAAGCTTGTTTGGGACTTCATGGACAAAAAGGTCAAGGAGAAAAAAACTACAAGTGCAGCATAGTAATGAGAACCTCCTCAACTGCTCTGGTGTGAACTCTCATCACCGCATGACTAGCCCTGTAATAATAATAAAAACAGTAATATACTGTTGGGTCCATAAATATTTGTACAGGGACACAATTTCCATTGTTTTGGCTTTGTATGCCACCAAAATAAATATGAAGAGATGCCAGAAGATAGGCTTGAAGTGCAGACTTTCTGTCCAACTTTACGGGGTTTGTCTAAAACACTGCATGAACCCATACAGGAATTAAAGGAACCATAAAGGAACCCGTTTCATGCACAGCTTCCACCAAATAAAAAGCAAAACCATCAGCTATGGCCAACTGAACTATTTGGTATATCCTTAAATAGAATTTAAGCAAAGCACAGTAATACAAAAAGGCCAGGAGGACCAAGAATAACAGGTGTGGTGGATGACAAGAATTCTGTCTCATGGTCAGAAAAACCTCTTCTCAACAGCTGGTCAGAACATTTGCGCTTTCCAGGAGGTGGGTGCATTAGTGCCGAAGTCTGAAATCGAGAGAAGACTTTACCAGAGTAAATACCAAGGGTTCATCTCAAGATGTTACACCATTGATACGGTCCGAAAAACAGGAAATTTTCATGAAATGAATGCATGAAATAATTAATTAATTAAACTGGCAGACATATATCCCAGGGAAAAAGACAGCACACCCTCTTTCAGTTATATAGTTGTACGGACTATATAAGGACACAAAAAAAAAAAAAAAAATTCAGCTGGTCCCAAAAAATATCAGGTCCTAAAATTAGGTTAATCTAACCTCAGGTGTAAAACAACACACAACAGAACCCACCTTGCCATTATTTATTAAACCAAAATTCAGCCAAAATGCATAAGTCACCTGTGAAAAAGTACACCCCATGATTCAATAGTTTGTAGAACCACCTTTGGCAGTAATAACTTGGCCAGGACCTTAGCAAAAGACTGTTGTGCCTGCATAGAAGTGGCAATGTCACACTCTGATCATATACGTTGCACTATGCACTCATTGATACCCCCAATAATGAATTTCTTAAGTCGAAAATCTCCATGAAAATGAGCCATAAAATTGCATATGTACATGTTCTAATTGTGATAATAATGCATGTCAAGTTTGAAACCAATCCATGATTCAGTTTCAGAACAAAGCTATGGACAAAATTCGCCCCAAATACTAAATTTTCAAAGATGAAAAATTGCTAAATCTCCATGAAAATTTGTCATATCACTATCTAAATGGGAGGTGCACAGGTTCGCATGGTAACCAAAATGCATGCCAAATTTTAAAGAAATCCACCATGCATACATGCCGACTCTACCTCTAGAGTTGGCATGTATGATTATTTAGTTTAGGAAAAAATAGGACCAAGGGTCCTGTATCTTACCGGCAAGTAATCTTATAATGATGACAAAATTTCATGTGAAGCTTGATATTTGAATCATTGAAAGTCAATGCCAAGGTCACTCAATAAAAGTTCACATTTATAAGACCTCATGGTATATAATCCTAAGCTCTGAAGCAGTTTTGGTGATACAAGTCATTGAAAATGCAATGTCAATTGTGAACTTTAAAGGTGACAGAACGTAAAGTATATGTCAGTAAATGGACTTCATATACAGCTTTCTAAATGTCTCTACACAAACCTTGGCTCGATCTGTGACCATTTTGGTGATAAAGTCATTGGAATTTCACTGTCGAGTTTCTCTGTCAAAGGTCACTGACAGTAAAGTTGAACGTCACAAAATGGAAGTTCATATGTGACTTCCTAGATGTCAGTAACACAAACCTAGGCTCCGTCTGTGGCTGTTTTAGTGATTCAAGTCACTGAATCTTCCTTAGGTCACATTTGACCCTCAAAAGTCAATATGAAGGTCACCAAATGAAAGCTCATATGACTTTGTATACCTCTCTAATACAAACCTAGGCTCTATCTGTGACCGTTTTGGCAATACAAGTCATTGTAATTGTATTATGTCAAGTTTGACCTTCAAAGGTCACCAACCGTAAAGTTGAATGGTCACCAAATGAAAGTTCATGTTGAGGGTTTGAAGCACAAGGGTGATGTGTCCAAATTTTGAGATTTTGCCATTTTTACCTCCTGTCATACATTTCTATCCGGTAATTCTTGGAGCACAATAATTATTTGTCCATGCACCTCAGTTTTGAACAGAATTCGTATCTTCATTTTGTGGTATGTCCAACAAAATCTGCTAATATGAATTAAAAATTGATATTTTGATGAATAAACATGAATAATATTACAGAATCATCTGTCTTCCATTGCAAACAAACTTAACTTAAATCTATCCCTTGGCCTTGTGTTATGTCACATTAAGTGCTAGAATTGTTGGAGCACTGAGGTGACGTCCATTTTGGCAATTTTGGCCATGATGTCGCAGTACCACACTTATGAAAACTTACATGTTCAGTATACTTCTGAACCATGCAGTAAAAGAGTGACTGACATAAAAATGATGTAAATGATGTACCTTCTTCAATAGAACATTGGCAAACCTAAAAATCAATTTTTTTCAAAATCTCGGCCCAAAAGGCCAGGAAGGTAAAAAACTCTGGACGAAATGGAGTCCAGAGACGGACAGACTGACGGACACAGATGGACAAGGTGGTTCCATTCTACCCCAAACACAACTCGTTGCATGGAATATAAATACAGAAACAAGCAATGAGCAATAGTAGGTGCAACAGTAAGAATGCAGAGATTCAAGTAGCCAAAAAGGCTCAGGGATATCATTACACTGCTAAGTGTACTAATCCCAAACAAGAATTATCAATAACACAGAAGGAGTAGAAAATCTAGTTTCAGGGGCAGTGGCCATTTGTCTGAGATGACTGGGTGCAGAGCTTGCAGCCTGAATTTTACTCTACTTATCTCTTCCACAACAGATTGACTCCATCTTCTCGACAGCCGTGTAAATGAAAGCTCAGCAAGCTGTTAAGTATTATCGTGTTCATTACGTTCTTCCACAGAAACTCTTATGTTCCAACCCGCAAAAAAACATGCCCCACATTCCACTCAACGGTACATTTCACATCTTGAACTTTTGGGTTGATTTTCAGAATGATACAGAACGGTCGATGAAATACCAAGTTTTAGGGCAGCGCTGAGAAGGGAGGAGGCATGGTGGCACATACATTAATATGAAGATGAAGATTTAATGCCCTGCAACTCAACAAAAATGTACACAAATGTCCACCAAAACATAACAGCAAAGATAGTTGTTATAGTTTGGTGCAGGATGCATCTTCAAAAGCCTGAAAGAGAAGTAAGGTCCTTGTGGGGAACAAAACAGAACATGAAGCTCCAAATGTGCCCTTTTCATGCAGCAGATAAAGCAAAAATGTGGTGTGGGAGGGCAACACAGTATAGTCTCATTATAACAATAAACGCACATCCGTAGCACAAAAGCGTGCGCTCGATCATTAAGAGTAAAAGCCAAAGGCACCTGGAGAAGTGCAGGTTTGCCACGCAGGCGAGGCTCAGTACAGCACTGTTTAGCCAATGTCACTCTGGTGTCTGCCTGCCTTTCTACTGTTCCTCTCTCCCCTGGATGCCTCAGAAACCCCAGCCCTGTTATGGATTAAAAGACTACGCTCAGCCGCTAACAGTACAACATTTCATCCCGAAAAGAAGGTCTGCAGCTCTGATCCCCGTCTGGGTAATGAGTCTGTGCATGTTAGCGTGTGTGCGCTTGACACTGGCACAATGTCCTGCGACTCAGTCGGCTTTAAAACTCAGGCCATACAGCACAGAGCTCCAAATGTCACATCCACACATGGTTGGAGCATAAACAGCAGGCATAGACCACCACTTCTTCCCGTCCTGGAAAACTGGCCTGGGGGGTCCAAGCAACTGCATTGCAAACATATATTGGGCTTATTAGGGAGCCTTCGCTGACCTAAATATATTGGAACATCAATCAGTTTGACAGCAGCATGCACTTCTTTCAATGGCATTCGAGGAACGACAAGGCGCAAGTTTACGCCCTGCAACAGCCAGATGAGGTAAAACTTTGGCCTTGTTTTGCAGTGAAGAATCATTCAACTTTGACAGGTTATGAATGTGATTTATTTTTTGTCCACAGAGGCAGGCACGGTTGAAACCTGATTTCAAATGGGAAGCTTCTGAGCAAGGAGTACCATGATGGCACATTTCAGGTTTGAAACTAAACTTCCACCAAGTAAACCCCAAAATTCTGGCTGTAATTAATGCAAATACAACCAGCTTAGAGCTAATAGGAGACATGGGAAAGTCATTTTATGGAAGAACGGGCACTGGGTAGATGCTGAGACAGGGGCATCACCAAGGGGGGCAGGGGGTGGGCAGTACCCACCCTGAGAAAAGCTCTGCCCACCCAATGGTAACTCAAGATAAAAACTGATTTACCACTATTTGACAGCAAACCAATGAGTGTATATAGAACTGGAGAGGCTGTCAGAGCGAAAAATTGAAGAAACCAATATGGCTCCGGTAAGGGTGTCAACGTCTACACGTGTTAACGGTTACACGGATAACAAATCATGACTGTTTAGAAAAATCAATAACCGTGTACACGTCATTTTTATCTCCTCCTCGTTCATTTCTCACCAATACATATAGTCGCCTATTTTTAGGGGTGATAATGTTGCCTGAAAGCTTCAGATAATAACATTAACTATACACTTAAATGTTCCCACTAACGCATACAGATGCATGGGGAGCAATGTTGCCTTGATATAAAAAAAACAAAAAAAAAACCCGCAGTCTCAGCCAGTGTCGCGCCACTTCAAGAATGGGCTGCAGAGGACTTGAAGAGCGCAGCGCTCATCTTCTCCATGTGCAAATGTCGTGCAGCTGAAAACAAAAACTGTTAATGGCTTGTTATTTTAGCCTATATTGTTGCGTGTTGTTGTACGTTATATTTTTGGTTGGCTTTCTGTCGGCTTTTCACGACCTGGGGTGCATTTCCCGAAATCAAAGATGCTAACTTACATAGATGGACCCATTGACTGTGAATGGACAAACTATGTAAGTTGCTGATTTAGTTAGCAACTACGCTTTGGGGAAACGTAACTCTGATCAGCAGTGGCGTAGCCAGCAGGGGGGGGTGAGACACGTTCCTTTGTGACTGCAATCCTCTATCATCTTTATTTATTGACGCGTTTTACAATTATCGTGATTGCCAACTGAACACACGGTTTCTCTCCGTATGCTATCTAACAGCGATTAAATCATGGGCTTAATTCAGTCCAGTTGTGGAACGCGAACTGAGTTGCACAAAACTTCCGTTTAGAACAATTATTAGTCCTGACCTGTTCCTAATCGGGGAGAACAAGCAGCAGCAGTTAACTGTGGAGTGCTCTCGGAGTGAACCTTCTGTTAATAATGAAAATGACTGAGAACAGGTCAGGACTAATAATTGTTTTAAAGTTTTGTGCAACCCAATTCTCTGTTCATGTTCCACAACTGGACTGAATTAAGCCCACGATCACACATCCTCGCTTCTAAAGAGGAGGAAGAAAACAAATTTTTCCGCCAATTTTAGTGAATAATTGTGAGAGTTCCCCTCTACTTTTTTAACTTTGAGGATATGAAGGTTAAGTTTTTTTCCTCTCACTTCTGCTTACTTTGGCTTCTTTGAGAGTTGCTTTCTCTCGCCAATTCCACATTACTTTTACTATGAGACATATATAAAAATTCAGACGCAGCTCCCGTTGCGAGAGAGGGATGCAGTTTGCACTTTAAGTTTAAAAAGAAGCACAAAAGTGAGAAACAGTTAAAACAATGATTAAAAAAGGTTAACCCTTTTTCAGCTTTCACTTGTACGTTCTCTAATCTGTCAAAATGATAGAGGATTATTATAACTCATCTAACTTTCTGTGGTTATATAGCGCAACTGCGATAGAAAAAGCTCCTAAATCCATGTAACCGGGTACACGTCGGTGAGAAGTCCCGTGCACACCTGTAGAAAAAATTGTAAACGTTGACACCCCTAGCGTCCAGTGCACTGCACTTCTCAATTTCCCATTGACTATAATGGAAAAATTACTTTCATTATTTTGTTATTTAAAGAGCATCCAATCGAATTTCCTTCTTAAGTAGGACCAATAACCAATAAAACCATTAATTGTTACTGAAAACATAATCAATTGAATCATTACCCACGCTCGACGAGGCGGCGTGGGCATACAGTTTAGCACCGCCTGTCTGTGTGTGTGTGTGTGTGTGTGTGTGTGTGCGCGTGTGTGTATCTGTCTGCGCGACAGCTCAGCCACCACTGAACCTAGGGCGACCAAACTTTGTGGGGTAGATGATCCTAGGGTACCCAGTCCAAATTTGCATTTTGAGGTCCAAAGGTCAAAGGTCAAGGTCAACAAGAGGCGTGGGTTAGCATCTCTATAGAGTGCGCATCATCTAGTTTATGTATCTACTTGTATCCTATTCATCTGTCTGTATTTTTCCTCTCATGACTGTAATTTTCCAGCCCTTTGTAGTGATGTGCATCCTTATCTTTGCTTGAAGTTCTCAAGGTTATTGGGCATTGTTTTGATTTGCCTGTCCTGTTGTAAAATGAGAACGAGAAAACGGAAAGACCCTATTTGGAAGATATTTCCCATGATGAAGGTATAAAAACTGGGTGTGAAAGGCAAGAAAGCGGAAAGACCATATTTGGAAGATATTTCCAGAGATGAAGGTATAAAAACTGGGTGTGAAAGGGCAAGATGTGAGTTCTTCTAAAGCAAAGAGAACTCCGCTTTATATTTATCAATATGCCACAATAAAGCCTAATGGTCTGAAGAATCTGTCTCTCTCCAATTGCTTGGGGATGGGGGAACCTCATAATATGAAAATATGTCTGAATGAAAACCATTCGCTAAGCACAATGGCTGCACTGCGTTTAAGGATTTGGCCAGCTCATGTTAGCTAATTGAGGCTCCATTGGTGCTTCAAGTAGAAATCAAATATTGTACAGGGCATGTCATATAGCTCAACGCGAAGCGAACATAAACGTTAGCTGGCTGGCTACTCAGCCACGCTCATCAGCATCTAACCTTAATGCTCATTAACATTTTTGAGTGATCTACCGAAAATATTGATCAATGTTCTCCTAACGTTAGCTAAGTGGCATGTGTGTCTCTCAAGCATTATTGGAGTGAGCAGAGTGATGCATTGCCATTTTCATCCAAATGATCAATGGCGAATAGCAGGCAATGTTGGCAGCAGATCGGACTCATTCTGAAATGGGTATTACAGCGGAGAGACTGGTTTCAGCTGTCCTAGCTCACAAGCTAATTTGGTGGGAGTGTTTGTAATCATGCTAGCTAGCTAATAGCCAACGAGTGGATTTACTCCATTCTGAAATAACCGTTTCAAAGGTTTACTAGCATGTCAGATGATATTTCAAACAATTAACTTTAATGGAATCGATATTTATCCGCACAATACCCACAACAGAACACATAAATCAACGCCAGCTAGCTAGAGAACAGAACAGACACGTTCACAATTCGCCCATCTACATTACGTGATATAACTACCTGGCCGCTTAAATGTTGAGTGTGAGGAGTAAAACACCAAGCCAAATAACATTATCCTCGAATAGTGTCACGTAAAATAACCTATTGATTCTTGTTCTTACATGCATTCTAGTTATATGAGTGTTGAAAATATGGCACTTGACCCCTAAATTTTAAAGAAAATTGCTTGGATTTCTCTATTATAGCCAGGAAATTGAGGAGTACGAAACACTTGACGCCATATTGGTTTCTTCAACTGCGCTTGTGGAAGACAGCGGTGGCAGCCTCTCCAGTTGTAAATACACTCATTGCAGCAAACATGCGTAACCCACGTGATTCACGAGATTCAGTGCCGTGTCCGGGACTGCCTGTGAATCACCGGCAGATGCACCATGCTTCACCAGCTCTGCACCCATGCTGGGGGCTCATAACATCTGTTCTCCCCATTTTCAGACCACCAGCTCTGTGTCCACTCCTCTGGACTTAAATATGGATCGCCCATCTCAGCCCATTTTAAGCAGTTATCCTAAGCGTCTCAAACTCGACCATGGCATGGCTTGAATATTCAGTACTGCGTGATGCCAGCTTTTGCTTCGCTTGTCGCAAATTTAGATCTAATTCGGATCGCGAGGACATATTTACTAAACGTGGCTACACAAATGGGAAAAAAGCACTAGATAAAGACTGCCCAAACATGCAACAATCATCTCACACTCCAGAGCCGTGGTTGCGTGGCAGCGGTACCAGCGCCGGTCAGAGACAGGTGAAAATATTGTCCATCTGCTGGGTCATACCCAAGTAGAAAAGAACAGATATCACATTAAAAACATGGCGAAGTCATTCAGTTTTTCACTGGCAGTGAAGTTGCTCTGCGTGGGCGCAATCACAGGAATATGGATGACCAGGGACTGTTTACTCGGCTCGTTGATTACACTCTCAAAAAAGATTCCAAACTCACAGATATTGCAAAATCCATCTCGGAACATGCCAAATATACATAATTCTCGCACAGAATTGAGGTCCTTGCGCATGGAGGTTTATCAGTTTCACAGTGCGTTATGACTCCCGACTTCTCACTCTTTTCTTTACTCAGAGGTTGGAAGCAATACATGCGTTTCATTATCGTTTAAATAGTTCAAATGAAATAATATCATTTGAAATGTCTTCATGCAATTTCATTTCTTCCAATGACCTTATTTCATCAAACAGTTTAAAGGATCAGAAGTCTGGAGTCATAACGCAGGTGTAGCTGCCAAACCTCCATGCGCAAGGACTTCCATTCCGCGGAAGAATCTCTTAGATAAGTGTTGATTGAATAATTGCTGACTACAGCAGGGCAACGTAAATATACCACTTAAACTCACATCGAATGCGTGAGAATTGACAGGAATGCGTTATTAATGAAAACGGGCTCCACCTGATAATGTTGAGAGTTTTCAGAGTTTCTGTAATGGTAATTTAAATTAATGATTGAAAACAGGTCATGACCAATCATTATTCTTCAAGGGATTATTTTGAGCCTCCCCTATCACCATTTCACCAGCCGCCACTGAAATTATATATATATATATATATATATATATATATACACACTCAACAAAAATATAAACGCAACACTTTTGTTTTTCCTCCCATTTGTCAGGAGATGGACTCAAAGATCTAAAATTCATTCCAGATACACAATATTACCATTTCTCTCAAACATTGTTCACAAATCTGTCTTAATGTGTGATAGTGAGCACTTTTGCTTTGCTGAGACAATCCATCCCACCTCACAGGTGTGCAACATCAAGATGCTCATCAGACACCATGATTAGTGCACAGGTGTATCTTATACTGCCCACAATAAAAGGCCACTCTGAAATGTGCAGTTTTGTCTCACAGCAAAATGCCACAGATGGCGCAAGCATTGAGGGAGCGTGCAATTGGCATGCTGACAGCAGGAGTGTCATCCAGATCTGTTGCTTGGGCATTGAATGTTCGTTTCTCCACCATAAGCAGTCTCCAAAGGCGTTTCAGAGAATATGGCAGTACATCCAACCGGCCTCACAACCTCAGACCACGTGTAACCACACCAGCCCAGGACCTCCACATCCAGCAGGTTCACCTCCAAGATCGTCTGAGACCAGCTACTCAGACAGCTGCTGAAACAATTGGTTTGCATAACCAAAGAATTTCTGCACAAACTGTCAGAAACCGTCTCAGGGAAGCTCAACTGCATGCTCGTCGTCCTCATCGGGGTCTTAACCTGACTCCAGATCGTCGCCGTAACAGACTTGAGTGGGCAAATGCTCACATTCGATGGCGTCTGGCACGTTGGAGAGGTGTTCTCTTCATGGATGAATCTCGGTTTACATTGTTCAGGGCAGATGGCAGACAGCGTGTGTGGCGTCGTGTGGGTGAGCGCTTTGCTGATGTCAATGTTGTGGATCGAGTGGCCCATGGTGGTGGTGGGATTATGGTATGGGCAGGCATCTGTTGTGGATGAAGAACACAGGCGCATTTTATTGATGGCATTTTGAATGCACAGAGATACCGTGATGAGATCCTGAGGCCCATTGTTGTGCCATACATCCATGAACATCACCTCATGTTTCAGCAAGATAATGCACGGCCCCATGTTGCAAGGATCTGTACACATTTCTTGGAAGCTGAAAATGTCCCAGTTCTTGCATGGCCAGCATACTCACCGGACATGTCACCCATTGAGCATGTTTGGGATGTGCTTGACCGGCGTATACGACAGCGCGTACCAGTTTCCACTAATATCCAGCAACTTCGCACAGCCATTGAAGAGGAGTGGACCAACATTCCACAGGCCACAATTGACAATCTGATAAACTCTATGCGAAGAAGATGTGTTGCACTGCATGAGGCAAATGGTGGTCACACCAGATACTGGCTGGTTCTGAGTCCCCAGACCCCATATAAAGCAAAAACTGCACATTTCAGGGTGGCCTTTTATTGTGGCCAGTCTAAGGTACACCTGTGCACTAATCATGGTGTCTGATGAGCATCTTGATGTGGCACACCTGTGAGGTGGGATGGATTGTCTCAGCAAAGCAAAAGTGCTCACTATCACACATTTAGACAGATTTGTGAACAATGTTTGAGAGAAATGGTAATATTGTGTATCTGGAATGAATTTTAGATCTTTGAGTCCATCTCATGACAAATGGGAGCAAAAACAAAAGGGTTGCGTTTATATTTTTGTTGAGTGTATATAAGTTTCAAGATGTTGTGCAAAGAGGATAAATGCCCACCCAAGCTTGGAATCCTGGCAACACCTCTGTGCTGAAATTTAAACCGCTTTCAAGATCCACTACAGGCTTTTACTAAATTTGTAACCTGTCTGTAATTGTCCCTTCTGACATGGCAGTGCAAGAGTGTTTATTTTTTTGCTGGAACGACGTTTCACCTGCACAACCGTGTTATGTGCTAGAAGTACATCACAAGTGACACATATTCTGCTCCCCCATTATGGGGCTGTGTTACGCCGGACAGCCCATTAGTGGCGTATGCAATATTTCATCCATCGCTGCCTCCGAAGAAAAAAAGCCTCAAAATACTGACAATGTATATTGCTGGCAAATCAAATTGGTATATATTAAGTATGTTTCAACTGGACAAATTTAATACAAAGAACTGAGATGATGTTTCAGTAATTGCAAGCATTCACCTCCAATTGCCATTGGACTCTGCATTACATATTCATTATAAAATACATGTTTCAGCCCTCAAATTTTTTGTAATCACCTGCAGTATAAGATACTAAACATAGTATGTATGAGGAAATTTCATTCTTTGTGGCTCCTACAGAGGTTTCAAATATATTGCAGCTGAAGTCACAAAATAATCCACCAACAGAGGAGTCCAATGAAGAAAACTGCACATTTTGTTAAAATTCAATGACTCTAGTATTCCTCAGTGACGAATATGAAAATTTGATTAAAGAGCACCTCCATGGATGGGTTTAATTCCAAATCAAAAACAACTCATTTTAAAAGGCTTGACCCCAGTGCATCAATGAGGCAGCATATGTCTGCCCCTCTGAAAGCCAATAATATTAGGATGGCAAACACTTTAGACAGGCTCAAATGATATTAACAACAATGGAATGGCAGGGTGTAATCGGGGTATAATAAGACTTTCCAACAGCCATAAAACAATTCAAAAGAGGTTGTCTCCCATCTAAACCAAGAGAATAAAGAGTGGGTGTATAGTGCAATGCAGCATACCCACACCATATTTTAGATTCATGGCACATCTTGCAGGAAAATAACATGTTTTACAATCAGATGCTGCGCCAGAGATGACATCATCACTCTGCGTATGTCACGGGGGTACAGCACAGGCATTTTCCACCCATCGTCACTGTGGAGTTGATGGAACAGTATTAAATCTTTGTCACCAGCCTCACATAAACAAATGTACTGCCGGTGACATGGGTGAACGCAGAGGCAGAATCTAATGATGGGGGTCAGTCGCCTTTTGCCTCATTAGGAAGCAATTTAAAGATACCAGTTACCTTAATTAACAAGCTCATTTTCCATGTTTTTACAAACAGGCAATGCGAGAGAGGAAGAGTATATTCCTAATGGACTGGAAGAAGGAAGAGGTAGATGAAAAGGCAGATGGGAACCCAGCCTTGACCCTGATGCTGCTCGTCTAAACGCATCACCCCTTTACCTCCATTACTAAACTACTGCTAAATCAAGGACCACTATATTGTTCTAGCGAGGAAACTTGGCTCTGAAGTCTAGGCTCTGCATTGCAAAGCCCGATAAATGGGTCAGAGGGATAAATGCCTGACTGATGAGTTTGCTGGATTACTGTAGTACATAAACCCGAGAAAACTCCCAAAATATAAAACAGCTGATTCAGATTTTACTACCTGCACTTCGCCCGTAATCCAGCTCCACGAAACATCCCTGCTCTCTCAAGTTGTGGGTACAAAGCAGTGGGGGGAATACTTAAAACCAAAGGTTATGCTGACATTACCTTAGAGTCATGTTGGCACATAAGCAGAACGAATGTGAAGCCTTCAGAAAAATTAAAAAAAAAAAAAACGAATGTACACTCTACCAGCACTACACTAGGAATGATGCCAGCTTGGAATGATCTGCTTTATTGCCGAACATTAGCATAGCAAACACTTTGCAAGCAAATGTGAAGAAATGTATTGCTACTGAACACATGTTCAATGAGAAACTAATGGCTTCATTTTGCTTTTCTCTGTAGACACTGCACAGTCACGGATATGGAGTTTTACATTACAGTTACTGGGCTGACGTTTTTATCCAAAGCAACATATAGTAGTTTTCTCATTAACAACAGTGAGTGCTTCACCTCATGCAAAGCCGTTACTCCTCAAATCATTCAATCAGAAATTTCCTGAATCAACAGAGCAGGTGCAGGAGGAGGGGTAAAGATCACAGCTCTGAGTTTTAAAACTGCACAAAATCCCTCAAAAAAGGGAGTTCTTCCAGGTACTGAATGGTATTATAATGTACACAAAAAAAGTGCAATTATTATGAGATGGATACACCCCAAATACCTTATGCCATATTACCAAAATATGGGCATCAATAGAACACGTCACCCCCTGATGGATTTTCCAATCCAACTTTAAGGCAGATTCCACACAAAGTGTGAACAACAGGTTCTATTGTACTTAACAGGATGAAATAATAAATTAATGGTATATGTGTGGTTTGTTTCATTGATAACATTAAAACAAATATTTACAGGAAGTTTTAGACCTGGATCACAGCAATTTTTGGTAAAAAAAAAAAGGGGAATTTAAAAATTTGGTCTTGTTGCTAATGTTACATGGACGGAAAATTGGTTTTCACAGGATGGAACTCAAACATCTGCTGCTAACAGTCCTCCTGTGCACAGGATATTTAAATGCCACCATGACTGTTGTGCATATAGATCAAGATAAATGCATCTTTTTAAGATGACAGAGGACAGTGATTGTTTCAGTAGCAGGAGATAAATTTTTTTTGAACTGCTAGGTAGATACTATGGGTAAGTATATTTTGCAGTTTGCATATCAGGCTTAGCTGAGGACTTAAATTCAGGCAACTCCTGAAAAACAGGGATTGGAGTGAACTTGTCCATATTCTAAACCGTGTTTGAGCTCGGATTGCTCGTTTATTTTCAATAACTGATTCGGGTGAGCCATCTATGAGAGAATATTGTAACTTCGTGTATAAATCTGCAGCTCCGTGTCCACTGGCGGACACATCTGCACAAAAGGGTTTAAATGCCGAAGGTTTCGGGAATGTTTTTGGCAAAATTTGGGTCAGAAGCGGCCAAAACCGGCTTCACGGCATGAAATGGGGCTCAGGATATTTCAAAATGGTACACAGCATGGTAAAATAAAGAATGAGGAACATATTCCTGGCCATACCTTCAGTAGTAGATGTACTGTTCTTTTCACAGTAGCCCTGTTGCTAACGTTACGGGACTGGACAGAACATGTGTAACGTTCGCGAATAATGCATTGGATTCATTGACTGGGACAATTTTCCGTCCTGATATCGCCCAATTCCAGAATAAAGTAATCTGTTCAGAGAAAAGTAACAATAGAACAGCAATAGCCATGCTTTTGCAGGTAAAAAATGTATTCTTTATTTTGTTGACATATTTTATTGAAAATACAGAGAGATGGTACATTTTATATTGGTTCAAAAATGAAAGTTGTCAACTGGTCACACTTTCTGTGGAATCTGCCAGAAGCAACCATAAACACAGCTGTTGCCCTAAGCGGTCTGTTTTCAGTAAGCAAGGCTGAGTAAACAGTTAAATGCTGCTCTCCCCAGGACACTTATTAAAATTCCCATAATAGAACACGCTTATGGTAAGTATGTTCCGGACAGCTGTTAAATAAGGCGTATCAAAATAGAGAAGGTCCGTCCGGGCTCTGATTAACGGGAGGCTCTTCACAGCTTTCCATCAGTAAAGGGCAGATGTCAGGAGTGGGTATTGTTCACGAGAATAAAGAGGTTGGACTGCACCCCCCCCCCCCCCAGGAGGAGATGGCCAGGCTGCTCCAGCTCTGATGAGATAGAAGGTCTGGAGGAATGAAATGCTGACGCCTCAGGGAAGCTCATCGCTTCAATCCGCAGGAAAGCTTGGTGAGGCGATTTGGGCCCCGCTCCAAGATCCTGCACATTTCTCAAGGCCTATCATTTCAATCACCTCCCATCGCCATCTTGAGTGGTTCTAGTGCCCACAAAAAGCAAAAAATCATGCATCCTGCCAAACCTCAGAGGTCAAATCCGGTTGCATTTCTCAGTATTCACATTATTTTTGTGTTTGACTTTTTCAAGGAAGACTGATTATCTAATTTCTCCTGGTCCCACAAATTTAAAGAGCCATTAACAGCTAAGACAGAAGAGGTCTAAACTCCTAAACTTGCCCTGCTAAGCCTGTATATTAAATTCACATATTCATATAAGACCACCCAATTCTGCAAAGCACTGCACATATGTACTGATTGCCATACAATGGTGCAACCTCACCAGGCTAACAAAATCCATTTTGCTCTTAAAAAAAAAAAAGGCAAAATTTACATTCATTCAGAAACCAGTACCCATTGGCCCGGGAACAACTGTTCAGCACATAGCAGGGCTCAAAATTAACTTTTTTGCTTGCTAGCGCTGCGCTCCCAAGTTCAAAAAATTAGGAGTGCGAGCCAAAATTTAGGAGCGCACAAACCAAAATTTAAGAAGCACCAATATATATTTTTGAATGTTTAAAAAACTACAATATAACACTCCACATTAACAATACAACTGTCTCCAACAAATGGTAGTTTTTAAACAACACAAGAGTCTTGAGTTCATTGATTAACAAGGGTTTCCACTACATTGGCTTTATGCCATATCCTGAGGCCAGGATTTAAAATTGGGTCTCCTTGCTCTGTGCCCCTCCATCCACCTCTTCACTGCCTGTGAGACATGAAATATGTCCAGAGAAGGACCCTCCACACTGATCCGATTCAAATCTTCAATTGTGTTAGGGTTATATGCAGCTCGGACGTAAAGTCCTTGTTATCGCCTCAATATTGCAATACGAATCAGTCCACAGAGATAACTTTGCTATTTAGCTCATTATAACACAAGCAGATATTATAATGAGTGGGATATGTTTAAGATATAGGATGCCACACGCCATTGTCATCTAATTTCTGCATTTTCAGAAAAAAGTTGCGTGTACATGTAAATATATATACGTTTACTGGTCTAAAGACGCACTAAAAAAATGTGTGTTTATGATTTTTGCAGATAGACTACTGAATAGAAGATATGAGGGAAGAAAACGAGACGAAGATTTTCGGTTTGCGCAAGCGCAGAGCCACGACGCAGCATATTTTGATAGGTTGCAAATATTAACAGAACACCGGACCTACTAGTGGACGCACATTTGTCAGAGTATTTTTTGTGTTTCGTGCTTTCTCCATGTTTGGATCGACTTTCACTTTAAAGTGTTTGGACTCAGTAAATAACGCGCTGTTAGCTGCGAGATCCAGGCCATTATCTTTCCAATGAACACGATGCACTTCACCTTCCGATAACCTAAGCCATTCAAAATTTCGAAGCAACTCTGTGAAACTGATGTCGGCGCCGGTTCATCCGAATCACCGTTATGATTCTCAGTTTCAGTAACTTTTGTTGCCGACTCGAATTTTTTGAACGATAGTCTTCCGTAGCACTTCGTTTCATTTTCTGTCTGAATCTTGAGTATAGTAACAATAGTACCTCTCAGTACCGCGAAATGGAGTAATTGACAGCTAATATCAACCATTCTAGAATCAGTACTGAGGTTTAGGACGTCAAGCTCCCTTTGATTGGTCAGAATGGTCACTGTCAGCTCAAGGGAACACACTGAGTGCGCTCCATTCTTTTACCTTTGCGCCCAATTGCAGTATGTCCAGTGAATTTTGGTCGCAAATTCGAGCCCTGCATAGACAGAAGAGGACACAAGCAATGATGCAGTGGCGTTCTGAAACATGAGTCGTTGCCTGGGAAACAGAGGATGCCACAACTGCAACCAGAAATGGTTGGTATCACTGCTGCTTGTGATAACGCTAGTTATTGGGAGGCAGGCAAGATTTATTTTAAGTTAAACTATCTAAATATGTATTTCAGTCATTCATTTCAGTTTTAACCAAATTGTCATAAGCATTTAGCATGAAAATAATAGAATTCACTGAATAATGATAGACAAATTAACACAATTTTTGGTTGTTCAGTGAATACTGGCACATTAGCTGAGTCATTCAGGAAATGCTTTCTGAGGCCATTAAAAAGCATCTGAATTTATTTGATAGTTAACATGTGCTTTTGAATACAAATACAACAAATAATCAAGTTCACGGCAGGATTAAATTTGTAAACAAGGTACTACTCAATGCTAAACATTAATTGCTATGCCTCCACCTGCCATAGCCTCATAGACTCAAAAGGTTGGTCTTTGGCACCTGAACATACATACAGTTGCAATCAAAAAATTATTCAACCCCCATTGCAAATGGGGTTTACTGGCAAATTTTTACAAACTTTCAGCCGTTTGTGATTAACAGATTAAACAAGAACATTTTAAATAGCTCAACACAACTAATATTTCAAGTGGTTTCTCCAATTTTAGCACAAAATTCTACTTTTAATGACTACAGTCTCAATTTTATTCAAACCCCCGAACAGAATCCGTCATTAGAGCATATTTGCAAATCTCAAGCTCACCTAATCAAGAGCCTAAATAGTTGCATCAGGTTTGCTTGAGATAAAACGCATCAAATACTTGCACTACCTAGGAAACTCCCAAAATGAACTCCTCTGCTTCTCTGTATTGGGTCACCATTGTTATAGCAAAGTTAGACATCTGAGTTAATCGCAAAAATTGATGAGCAAACCTTCCCAGGAAAGTGCCCATTAGATGCTGCCATCAAATTGAGCCAGGGCCCCGGAAGGCATTTTTTAAGCACAAAATTGTTCGCGCTCAAGCTCGCGATCAGCTTCTTTTCCTTTTCAACAAAAGCGATCAACAAAAGACCACAAATTTATTTTGACTCACACTTGACAATTAATTTATTTAGATCTTACATTTGACATTTGGCAAAATGTCAAAATATACATGTAAAAGGACAGTGAACAATACAGTCATAATTATTCTGTACCTCAGACAACATAGCTGATTTTCAATAAAACGGTTTTATCATCATCTTTGCATTATGACTACTTTACGACTTTCAGCTGCATCATTGCTAGAAAAACGAACACACTGCCAGGCGAAACACTCACACGCCAGGTCTGCTTGGGTTTATTGGGGTGCAGCACCAGGCCTGGATTAATTCCAGGGGAGAAGCAGCACATGCAAGGCAATACCACAGAATATCGAGTCTATTAACTGCAATTTTGAGGGAGCATCGAGGGCATCTCGCTCCACAGCAGGGTAGAGTAGCAGGGGTATGTTGAATAAAAGCTAAAGCTAATCAATCACCTGTCAAGCATCTCTCCAGCCTTAAGGAGTTAAAACAGAAATGGCAAGGAGACAAGATAGTGTTAGAATTGTTTTTCTCACCTTTAATGTTTTTTTTTTTAAATTAGGATGGATCAATTCATCAAGTGCTCATTATTCCAGCCACTTATTTCATTTGTATGTGTAGGAAGAACAAACCGTTCCATTTTGGTGAATCGTCTTGTGCACGTAACTGCTAAGTGATTAAGTATTAAGGGTAAAGCCCCGAAGGTGGCAGCAATAATAGGTTTTAAAGTAAGAACATCACTCAAACGGCAAATGCCCACAAACCTGTGCTTGGTTAGCCCTTCATAAACCAAAAAAAATTACTATACTACGTCTGCTTTTGCCATGAAACATTTCATAAAATTATTCCCTCCTTTGAAATTAAAATGGGAAAGGAAAAAACCAGATTGCACAAGCAGTAATTATTTCCCTGTCACTGGTCATTTCATTATGCCACCGAATAAGAGCAAGCTGGCAGGCTATCACTTTTGAAATGCAGAGATGTTAGAAAGGGCGTCACCCATGAGATGAATAATCACTGCCTTTCCACATTCCATGGTTACTTTACAGTCTTATGAACAAGACATATCCAATGAAAGAACACATGACAGACCTACAGCGGGGAAAAGTGAAAACAACGAAAAATCATAGCCATTACCACCATGAAAAATCTCACCAGAACCAGGACACATATGGTAACACTGAAAAATGTGCCAGGGTTACAATTCAAGCCAAGCCAGGAACAGGTTCACGAGATGAAATTCGTACTGGAATTCTAATCTGCTCTGATAGTAACGGTCTGAATGAAGTTGCTAGGATACGGTACAAGGCATCTGACCAGAAGCACAGCTCATCAGTGCTGAAATTTTAGGACCATTTTACTCCTGAAATTTGATGCATACAAACTAGACAAATAATTTACATTTGGGTCCTTAAATATCTGGACATTGACAACATTTAGGTAAATGGCCATCAACCGTAAAATATTGGAGCGGAAATGGAGTAATTGATATCAGTTCAAAGTACAGACATATTCCTTTTTTTAGGGTTAACCCATCAAAATTGGGTGGATGGTGTACAAATTAATACAATTTAAGAACTTTTTTAAAGGACAGAGGTATTTGGACAATTGGCTGCGCAGTTGTTTCATGCCCACATATGCTCTATCCACTCATAATTTCCCCTGAAAGTGAATGACTATAAGGTCTTAAGTTAATTTCAAGTGTTGGAGTTGCATTTAGAGTCTGTTGCAGTTCACACTCACATGAAATCTGAAGAAGTGCCACTGCCAGAGATAGCAATTATTAGGCTTGAAACAAATTTGTAACTCCGTTACCGACCAGTTTTTTGCCGTTTTCACCCAAAATAAATAAGATGAATAAAATTAGCCATTTTTTTGTTTGAAGTACTGTACAAGGGAAGACCAACACAAAGCCATTTAAATAGTAACTCTATCTTAGTTTTGGAGCTATGATACAAAATACACCAATTTTGTAACAGCATTACCGCGTGACCTGGCTCATAAATGCCAAGAGGACCACGTATAACAACTGAGGTGGAGAACAGAAGAGATCTTTACTTAGGTGTTTTTCCACTTTAATTTTGAGTGTGACTCCAAATCCAGACCTCCATGGGTTAATAAATTCGATTTCCATTGATAATTTTTGTGTGATTTTTTTGTCAGCACATTCAACTATGTAAAGAACAAAGTATTTAATAAGGATATTTCATTCATTCAGATCTAAGATGTGTTATTTTAGTGTTCCCTTTATTTTTTTAAGCAGTGTAGTTCCCCATTTGGACATTCCAGATTCGGGTGGGATCGGAGATGCCAAATTTTCTATTTAAAAAAAAATAATAAGAAAAAAAAAGAGCCACACAAAGTGCTGTAATATGCCCACATGGCAACCTTGTCGATGACATGTTGTTTGATCAATACTAGTTGTAAAATTGAACATGGGCCAAAAAAATTATAAATACCTTATTATAATATAATTTCCCCCCCCAAAAAAAAACAAAAAAAGATTTGATCAAAACTGCACCAAGAGAGAGAGTAAGCTGTATATAAGCCATTCTCAGATAAACTTTTGCTTTTTTGTCTTTTATCTGTGTAAAGGGATGCGCAAAGTTTCGTGCCACAGCTACTTGACTAATTCTTCAATGATCAACAAATTGAATAGGTTATCCTCTTTCCCACAATACTGACCAACCAGCAAACAAAAAAACCAAACAAAAATGAAAAGGATTCAACAAAACTTGTGCCCTGTAGAGAGAGAACAACCAATACATAAGCCATGTTCTATGTTAGGTGCCACAGCTCAGTGAAAATTTTCTACCCATCACCAAAATCTGTAGGAATCCACTTCAAATCATCTTTGACCCACAAAACAAAAACTAAAAGAATCCAACAAAAACTGCAGTGTGTAGAATAAGAAAACAAAATTGAAGACATACTGACGGATAGATGGACTAATAGGGGCGATCGCAATAAATGTCCATCAGATGGAGTGGGGCCATGGGTGTATAAATATGTGGGAGCCATAAATTAATGTGCCCTTAAAATAAGATTAAACGTCATATTCAACAGAACTGTTTCAAGTGTGTATTGGTAAAAGAATCTGTGTTAAATACCTCTGGCTCTGCAAGGAAGACTATTTTTTCTCCTGAATACTTGCATTTTCGCAGTGGAAATCATGACAAGCCACCCACTTCAGAATTCCCAGGGGCCTGAAGCAGTGTTCATGACTGCATAACCTGCTCTTGATTTGGGAGAAAGCAGGAAAGCATGTGAACATAAGTCAGCTGTTGCTTCTCATCAAACTGGAGAAACCGTGTGCAGCCTAACAGGTGATGCTAAGGGCCACCCGTCAAGCCGGGATCATTGGTGCCATGTGCAATCCTTCGATACCTTGACAATGCTCTCACCAACTGCCTGTCATCCTGCAATGACAAGCCAGTTGGCAATGGCACAAATTTGGATTTGACGCCTGACAGCCCATCCATAGACAACAGGGCCTATGCCACCAAAGTTAATTTTTGAGCTGGGCCGAGAAGCAGCCAGGCCCCTTTAAACAGGAATGTTGCTTAATGAGTGAGTAAGTGACTGACTGGCTGCCGGAGTGATCAAGTTCAACAAATTGGCTGGCCACCAGGGAAGAAGTTCAGCGATTGGTCGGCCAGCGGGGAAGAACTTCAACGATTCGTGCCTGAGTGATCAAGTTCAACGATTGGCTGGCCGGCAGGGAAGAAGTTCAGCGATTTGTCGGGTGAGGGAAAGCTTTCTCAAGGAAGTGGAAGGTGCTGATACAAATGCAGTGGGAAGCGAAAACGGTGAAGGACGGCAAACAGAGAGGGATATCTGGTTTTCTGCACCAAACAATATTTCAAAGAAAACTAAAGTAACTGATACAAACACTTACGTTACTCGTGTGGACACAAGGACAGTGATGAAAATAGCATTACAGATGATAGCGGCAACAATACGATCACCACACCAGCTAGCTTGTCGCTCCACTGAAGGACATCAGCAGCGTATAATTAACTTTAGCGCTGCCATGCTCTTCGGATCCTTCCAACCAAGCATTGCAATTCCTGGATGCAAATTCGGTACGGTATGATTTGACAGATCCTTTCAATGAGGTTTGCTTGATAAGGCAATGGAACTTCTGGCAGTTAAGGAAAACAACGGTATTCTTTGCTTTATCTGCACAACCACAATGACAATTTGTTTGCTAAAGGGGGATTTAGCAATGGGGAAAAGAAAGAACTTGGTCAGCATGAGTTGTCAGACCTGCACACTGATTCATATGTGTGTTAGCGATGCTTTAAGTAATTCCATTAAGTGCTATGTTTTGGTAGTTTGCAGCTAGGAATCAACATGCTGCAAGGACAGTGTTCTAACATTTATTCAGATCGGCTAAATTCCTGGGCCATGAAGGAATACCGCTCAGAGGGCACAGTCATCGCAACACGTACCGCAGCAGCTTGTGTGAGAGAATGCACTCATTACCTAAAGCTCAAAAATGGCTTTCATGTACCCGCTGTAAAAATATGTTTTAGAAAAAATCGCCAGTTTCAGAGCATTTTCAGAATGCTGATGACGCCCAAGGGCAACGATTATCAGGCTATCATTATTTTATGCCTTTTATGGGATTAGCCTGCTGCCTGTGTATTTCTGTTGGCAAAAGTGACAAGTTACATTAATTAAAGATAGTTGATTAAATTAATAAAGTATGTCAGATATAATGTGATGAAGCACTTCATTCAAATTTTGGATTTTGTCCGGGGATTATTGTTTGTTTTTGGGACTGCAGACCTCGAGTAGCTCATGATGGCAGGCCTGGCTCTAGAACAGGGAATTGAGGGGGCACAGACACGCACCTTTATGACAATTAGGATAGTCCTGACTAGTTCTCAATTATTTTCCTATATTGACGCGTTTTTCAATTATCGTAATTGGCAACTGAAGACGCGGTTTCTCTCCATATGCGATGTAAAAGCGATGAAATCATGTGGTAAACTCAGTAGAACTGAGAATTGGGGTGGGCAAAACATCCATTTAAAACAAATATTAGTCCTGACCTGTTCTCAGTCATTTTCATGATTATTAAAAGGTTCACTCCGAGAGCACTCTACACTTAACAGGTGCTGCTTGTTCTACCCGATTAGGCAAGACGACAGTCATTCATCTGGACATGTATTTGCTTAATTTAAATCAACGTTATTCAAAATTACTCTCCATATTGAGTGAAAAAAGTGGCACGTGGCAGTGAAATAGGCTATAAAAAGCGTGCGGCTCAAGCTATTGGCACAGGTATGCAAGTTTGAAAAACGTTGACGGCCCAACCTTATACTAGGTTGCACCTAGTCTTGTTGTAAACCTGTATAGCTTTTGTAATCCTAAAAGTGCTCAAGAGGGGAAAATGTTAACTCATGATGTATTGCTTCTAAGTTACAACATGTTTTGCAATAACGGAAGCCGCAACACCAATTAAACCTACAGAAATAAAAAGCCAGCATAGCTGAAAAATACAGGCAAAGCATGCCATAATCACAGCAATAAGACCTTCAAAAACAATGTACACGCTGACAATGGCTGGTGAGACCATTTAAGGAGTTCATCAAGAGCTGCAGTACGAACAGCCTGTTCTCCATTTTTGCATTTAGCAGTCAAAGTCATAACTCAATTCAGCAAGCATACAAATGACAGCGTTAGATCTTTTATAATGGGCAGGTGATGCATTCATTTGCCGCGCAATAAAAAAAAATAGAGATATTTATCTTGAATAAGGCCCAAGATTGCGATCAATGCAGTACTTGGGGAGAACGATTTCTACTCAACGATTGAGGCTCTTATAATACAGAAGAGATGCATCCACCAACAGCGGCATACATGCTTGGCTCATGCTTGGACAGAGTGCAACTAGATCGGTCCTTGAAATGGGATATGCAATACATCAGCATCATAGAGCCTGTTTAATATTTTACCAGGGTCACATATTTTCCATACATATCTTGGTGAGCTTTTTTTTCAGGCACTCTGACCTGGTGACAGCGGACCGTGACCTGTCATTCCACGCCGTGGACAAGGAACCCTATCGGTTTCAGCTTTGCCTGTAAGGCCTTTGTTCCAATGACTTACGGGATCCAGGGAGAGGGGGAAAAAAAAAGGAAAAACAAGCATGCTGGATCAGAATGACTAAGCTCTGCAATGAGACTCACATCATGCATTTCAATTTGAATGAGAATTTTCACAGGAGTATCTGCACCCGCGTTCTTTCAGTGACTTGAAAGCAGTTTTCTGCTGTCTGGGTGTTATGAGATGATATAATTTCCACAATGGTCATCAGCACTTCCCCAATATTCTTCATCAGCCCACCTTTAACTCGGCAGCCATACGGAAGGGTCGAAACATCTGCTCATTGGTCAGCGGTCGTGGGAAGGTTCAAGCAACAACATAAAATAAACTATTCCCACATGATCAAACACAGGCCCAGGACAGCATCATAAAGAAAATGCCATAAAATGTAAATAACAGAAATTACATCATTTTGCCTCCATTTAGGAAATTAAAAGGTACTCGCAAAACAGCACACAGTAAGTTACTAATCTGGTGACTCCCAAAAACAAAAAATCTGTATGTAATATGGTATTATAGTACCTCTGTTTTGCAAGGTTGCTTGACAAAAAAAATTCCATGAAATTATAAGCGTAGAAAATGTGCAGCTTGAGGTGTATGTCATGCTCCAACAACCTCTATGAAAAACCAAAATAAACGCGGGTAGGGGAGTGACATTTTAGCGGAGTCAGATGGCAAAAGCAGGGTGCAATCAAGGCTGATCTGCCAAAAAAGCAGGCATTCGATTACTCACCAAATCTGGGAATGTAATCGCTCTTAGAACATCAACACGTGACACCAAGAGATGACAGAGCAGGCTCAATTTTTTTCCATCATATGAAATATAATCAAGGACCACCGCAACCTCATCCACGAACCATCAATAGAAGAGGTTAATCTGAGAATATTTAAAAATATGCACACACTTTGCGATAGCCCTAAGTAAGCACGATAAGAAGAGCGATTAGACGAAAGAGGCCGGCTCCAATCCATACCAACACTGGTACCCTGTGTTGGGGCCCTATACGCTAATGGACACCGTATACATACCGTAATTGACTTTGCTTACTTTCGTTAAGGTGCTCGCCATTATTCTGAGGCATTTATAAAGCATTTTATTAATTGCATTATCTGTTATGTTTAAGAAACTACTTGGGTACATTAAGTTGTTCTCAAATAACAACTGCATGTAGGTTGTTCAATAGGACACCAAGAGCTGTGATCAAAGTTGTACACTTGTTTTAATGTTTACATATTGTGCTAGTATACACTGAATACCTCATGCATTTCTATATATCATTCATGAAACCATTTATTAGCCAGCGTATGACAATAACTACGTTCCGTATCACAGCCACATGACCACCGAGTCATCACGATCACCAGGGTGTCAGTGGGACCTTAACATTGATACAAAATCGAAAAATAACACATTCCGTTTGCTGGGTAACCACAATAAATTCTTCTCTTATAAGTCACTTTCCCAGCTGTGGCAGAAGCGCTAGTTGTTACTGTAGAGGGGCTAAAGAGACATCTGTCACTACTGTCACAACAATGACTCCTGACCGTTAAATCTGACTCGCTTCAATACTAAAAACTGACACAGTAAGCATCTGGATGGGTTAAAGGACTAAATAATCTGACAAATGATCATGACAATGACACGTGAAACAATATAGACAGCTTGTCAGTCAAAAAAAAAAAAAATAAAAAACCCTGCTTCAGTGAATTCACTTACCGTGAATTCCGTCTTGGGTAAAACTGTGCTAAAGTATATGATGTATCCACACAATTTTTTGTAATTCTGGTAACTGCTTAATGCGCAGAAGTATTTGGGCATATCAGACTTGTACAGGCTCAGAGAGAACTGCCATTTTGTGTTTGTCCTGTACTACACTTGCAGCAGCTTACCCCTATAGGCTATTTACTGCTAACGGTGTGCACAACTCTACTGATAGATGCTAAATAATCAAATGTCTTAGCCAAAATGAGTTAGATTTTTGTTGAATAAACACATGTACAGTATCAAGTGGAAACTTTGCTTGGAAACTTGCATCCCTCAAAACATTGGCAAGGATTCTTAACGGAAAATTCATGCAACAAGGAAATAAAGCAATTTTTTATGCCAAAGAGGTGTTCTGCAATCTGAAACAATTGATTAAGCGACTGCAAACCTGCACTTGTGCAGGCTACCTGAAAATCAGTGTAAGTTGTGTCCAAAACGCATTTCCAGTCTGAACAATGGGATACAACTTTGTAATAATGGGTGAATAAAAAATAGGCATACAAGGCCAGTGCAATTGTTCTTTATACAGGGAAGGGGAGGGCATTTGGATTGCCAGGATGACAGATGTACATGACCTTCTGGAAAACATGCATCTGGCCCTCCTCCATGGGCAAATTTTGAACAGAGACTGAATATTTGTCTACCTCCTGGTAATTGTCTAACCTATTCTACCCGATGTCGATCCATCTAAATGTAAGCTGCAGTAAATACTCTGCATACCAAATTTTGCTGATCCTAACTAAGTGGGTAGAACAAATAAAATCACATATACATAATTTTTGAGTCCCACATGTTAACTCCATGACCTTCTTTCTGAATTTTATTCAACCATCCCCTTATATAAACCTAAAGTAGCGCGAAGTTGCCAGTGAGAAATGTATGCACACCGGCTCCGCAGTTAAGTTGCAGTATAATCGATGTCAAATGTAGCCTGCCTTAATATAATATAAATTGATGGTACAATGAAACACATACAATCATGATCAACTACTTGTATTATTGCTTTTAAATATGGACGGATCGTTCTGTTTGTCAGCACCTACAGGTGAAATTATGAATAGGCTGCGCTTCTGTTTAGACATAGTCCTGGCAAGTCATATGTGGTCTGCTTTAAGCATCAAAAAGATTCCACTAAACACCTGCCCAATCTTATTTAAATAAACTCCCACTGGTGCAATCAAACGTACAGAGAAAACTCCCCTTGCAATATAACTACGTCACCGATATTCATCTCTCTGCCTAGTTGCAAGTAGCACTCAAGATAAAATACCAGTTACTCACTGCAGGTGGAGGGAGATGGGAACAGGCATATCGATCAGCCTGTACATGAATCATCGAAGATAGTGAATGCAGATAAACTGGGCCCTGAGCCTCACAATACTGCATGAATTTGGACATTTCTGGACACACCAGAAGCAGAGAGAACACTTAATTCATTTCTGAAAGCTTTGCCTATGCTGACCAATATGGCCTCTTGCGCCATCAAAGAAATTTAATGGAAAAAATGTGGACAAAAGGACATTCTGATACTTCGGCTGTTTGAAAGTAACTCCTGTAGTACTACTGCAATAACTGAAATTTTAACAAATTACACGCAAAAGGACAATCAGGGATTGCAGTGTGTTCGTTATAAGACACTACGCAGCATAATGAAAGCACAAGTGCTGTTTAAAATTAATGAACAATCAACAGATTAGCCATTTGCATTACTAATGCTGACAACAGAGAGAGAGAAAATGAGGGAGAGGGGAAGGGGGGGGGGAGCACAGCTCAGCAAATGAGCAAAACCAATGGCAAGAATCACACTAATGCAGTCAAACACATATTATTATGCAAGAGAAAATAAACAAGGAGAAAAGATCCCAAATGAGCAAAAAAAAAAAAAGAGAGAGAGAGAGGAACGAGAGGAATTACAGGAGCCAATCCTGGCTAGAACGAACAGTTCCACACCCACTAACTTTGACCTTCACTGCCCAACAACGTCTAAGCCAAAGAAGGTTTTTGGATAAGCCCGGTGCTGGAACACCAGATGAAATAATCAGGGTCTTCAATCAAAACAATGACAGAGTCAGAAATAGAATCACACATCTAAGCGCTGGGCTAAAACAAGACCTGCATACACTCCAATTCTTTTCAAATTTTGCTGGACACCGCTGGCCTGCACAGTGTTAGTAAAACAAAGCTTTTAAATTACATAAATTTTCACCATATATACAAGGAGAAGCACCACTGGAAAAGTTCAGCTTGCGGAGACACATCGCTGGGACCAGTGTATTGAACAACCAAGGAGGGGCCAACAGTGCCTTTTTGAAGAGAGCCAGAGGGTAAAGGCACAGTACAGCCACAGGCTGCAGCTCCTGAATTCATTAATCTGTTTACATGATGCTGGTGGTGGGTGGCAGCGAGTCGGAAGCTGGGTTGCCAACATACAAGCCACACAGAGCACACATTCTCCAGCACAAGGTCTGTAACAGGCCCATTTCAAACAGGCTAAAAAAGGTCTAAATATCTCAAGTGAAAATTTTCATGCAATCCCAGTGTAATCTACAGCTATGGTTCATCACTGATGTTGAAGTGGTGGTGCCTTAGCTAAGGCATGCATATCTCTCTTAGGTATGCCCAACAAACCAGTACCTCAAGAGTCTTCAGGGGTTACAGTTAATGAGCTTGCCTGGTGTCCCCCATTAATGCTGCAATTGCCTTAATTAAATCATCCAAAGACCTAGGCCAGGTCAATGGGGCATTCGTTGCTAAAGTGGGCTGACCCTCAGGGTCGGTGATTAAAGGGGCTGGAGAGGGGTCGTTTTACAAAATGAGGATTCACAATAATCCACTGAAGATAAGACTGATGGATTAAGCTACGTCTTGAGAGTTAGGTGATTACATGCAGACGGAGAGGGCAAAGGGAAGATGGCTGCTTGATAAAATGGCTAAGGAACCTGCATCAAAGTTGCAACTAAAGTGCCTGCCCAAGTTAGTGTGGTGAAAGCCAAGCCATTTGGGATCTCTGTGGGGGAAAACTCTGCCATCCGACAGACTGTGTCCCCAACAAAGTGAAATTCAGAGGAGCACTGGGACAGGGTGTTGTATGTGATGATCTTCTGCCTGTTTTTTGATTGGGTTTTTGAATTTGAATAGGAGAAGAGTTATAGCAAGCGGTCGTCGTGTGAGATTCTGGGTACCGCACGAGTTGGGAAGGAGGCGGGGTGGCTCTGACACGGGACGAGATAGAACACCTGTCCAGCGACAAGTGCTGCCGCAGAAGCGCAAAATCACCTTGAGCCCCGTCTCCTTGGCAGCGCCTGCTGCTTTCTCTCCTCCCTCATAACATTTATGGCAGTGGAGGCCAACGTGGAGTCTGGAAGTGACTGCCCCATACCCAAGCACACATACGCCACTGGAGAGAGGCTATTTACCGCTCACGTTCAGCAGCCAGTTTCACAACCTTGAGCAAAATTGAAATAAAAATGAAAAAAGGAAGTTTCCTTCCATATATCAGAAGAATATGCAAGGCATCCTTTTCCACCAACATATCCTGAAGCTTCTACGTTAATCAAGAGGTTGAGCAAGTGAGAAATATGTAAATGCTAAGATGTTATGATCAGTCATCGACTCCCTGATGCCACAGGACTAAAGCAGGTGCAGCTGGTTCTACTGAAGTTATGGTCGGCTGTAGAGCGTCAGTCATTCCTGTACTGTGTTCCGGAACATTTCTCACCAATCTTCAGGAGGTGAGGCGGCTGTCGACCATCAAACATTTAGAGGGACAAAGTCATCCATCAATATAACATGAAGACGTTCCTCTGCAGAGAATCACTGGCCCTTGGACATAATCATAGAACACCGCCTAGATGTCGTGAGTTTGGGGCTTGGCTAGACTGCTATAGCTCCGGGCCTTTTTTCTTCAGCCCCAGGTCGTCCACACGAATATGAACTTTGAGCTCATACAACCACTGAATCTTTAGCCAATATTGTAATTCATTACTGGTAATGCGAGGCATTATTTATATATTTTTGAAATAAAATCTGCATCACTGCACGTAGGATGACGCACAAACAGAGACCTTTCACAGACCTGCAACTCTGTCTGTCTCCTGCATCCAGTCGGCCTGCGCTGCTGACTGCTTAACATCATCATGATCTTTAAAGATTGCTGGTTTTAACACAGAAATATGATAAAAAATTCTAAATATTTAATGGAATAGGATTATGAATAATTTAATAGAGAACACAGAACTGTAAAAGCCTGAAACTTCTTGAAAGTCTCTGTTCTTTCAGCAGTGCCCATCTTCCCACCTCAGTCACAGTTCAAGTTGACAATTTCCCCACCCGCTATGACTGACATCAGTGAGTGCACCAAGCAACCTTTTCCAGATCTGACAAAAACAAATAGCGTGGGGGTCAGCGAAGAAGGAGAAGGAAACAGTGAGGACATATAAATTATATTCGTGACTCGTGAGAGTTTATTTAGCAATCGTCGATAAAAGATCATCTGTATGGAACTCTGATTTTGTGAGGAGGGTTAGTCTAGGTTATCTACATTAAACCTGATGAAGCATTTTCTGTGGTGCTTAGCTAGTACTGTGTGTAACTTAAATTAGCTTGATCTAGCCCTATGTCTTGGGCACTTCACAGGATTTTCAAAATCATAACTGATTTTAAAAGAGACCACAGATATAATGGCAGATTTTACCGACTTATAGTACTTAAATTGCATGCAGCAGATGATTCAGTCAAGAATCACACCCTTGAAGTTTTTATACTTAACTATTTGAGAGGAGTGATTTGATGGACTTTGGATCTCAGAAACTGGTGTGATCAAACACTCCGCCAATGCCCACTGTAGCCAGACAATAATTCAAAACTCTCATGTTGTGTGTGTGCTATGTTTCTCAAAAATGGTAATATAAAAAAAATTTCCTTGATTTCAACTGGGAGGGCTCTTATGCAGATACAACAACAGGGTCACTAGTGGATACATTAAAAACACATGGCATCATCATGGCATGTACAATTTAATGTTGTAATTTAACTGTACTAGTGAATTACCCGTGGTGTGTGAAAAATTGACCTTTGACTCCAGTGACCTTGACCTTTCAAAAAACTAACCCCTCAAGGACAATTCCAGGGACAGCCTACATAGACCCACCAAGTTTGGTGAAGATCCGTCAGAGGACCTCGGAGGAGTAGGGGAACAAACAGACAGACAAACGTTCCTCAAATTATAGTATGATTTTAATTAAAATGTAGCCAATATTACTTCTTGTTTGGCATTAGTCTCTTATGAACTGCTATGTTTTAGGCCTATACATTGGGTTTGATTTGATCTAGGTGACAGTCTTCAAGATACCATTGGGCAATTAATGAATTCTAATAAAAATTGCACACTAAATACATGGCTCACTACAAGTGTCAACACATTGCCCTGATTTGCACCACAGCGGCAATATTTACCAACCAAAATCAACTGACAGGCATTCTTCAAGTTTATATGCAGCCTACAGAGAAAACAAGTGTGCCTCTTATGTCCATTAGCTGCACTACAGCCACTCCTGTCCACAAAAAATGACCCTGGCTGCAGTAATGCAGAGCCCTAGATTTTGAAGGCATTTTTATCGGAAATCAAATCAGAAGTGTCAGAACGCCAAAGCGACTCAACAGCCCTACGAAGCTGCCTGAGCCACGAGAAGCGAGTGAGCACGGCAAACACATCATCTCCTTTTGCCGGCAGAGTGTCGTCATACTCGCCATTTGGTTGAAATAGCTGCCAGCTGCAGGTGGTGCCAAGTTCTCGCCGACTGTGAGAATTTACAGTAGGCTCAAGGTGTGTTCATTTTATGGGGCAGGCAGCAGAGAGGCTGGTTATTTTATTACTATACGCAAGTGTTAAGGCATCTCCTGGTGCACGTAGGCAGTTTACTTCACCATTCAGCCACAGAACAGAGGGGCTACAACTGTGGACTTCTCATCGATGACAGCGAGAGTACACCAGGGTTGTGCGTGTGTGTGTGTATGCGTACAGGTGTGTGTGTGTGTGCGTGTGGCGAGGGGGGGTTCCATCTTTTCTCAGTTCTGATGGCTCCATATGGAGCATGTTTATTACATATTCCTGCGTTTATACATATACACTGTAATAATAGTGACTTTTTTTAATGTTCTATATTCTTTATAGTCAAAAATAATAAATAATTTGCACACATTATTATCTGAAAAAACAATGTTTTTTGCGTTCAACCTGCCCCGGAGCTCTCAACCAAAAGGCCACACATGGTCAGTACGTCTTACTCAGTGCATCATGAATATACATTTTTCACAGGTAAAAATTCAAGATTAATTATTAGCTCTCATATAAACTAACAGATTGAATTTTGCAGATACACATACACAGGACTTACACACATTACATTCAATCCATTCATAAACTTGGGGAAGTTTTCATCATCAATACGAGAACTTCACGTATGCCGAAGGGTCACAGCTGGGTATAGAAAGCACAAACTTAAAGTCCCAGTGCCCTAACCTGTACACTGCATAGCCACCATCACCTCAAATGCACTGTGTACCCACTTTATACGACTTCACCAATGCTCACATAAAGACTATATGCACTGCGGAGGTATAGACACGTTCCAGCACATTGGATATGGAACATTACTTTAAGCTCAACATTTTCATGAATGCTACTTGGACAGCATACTATCTACCACAGAAAGTGCTGCCAAAATATCAGTGATGCTCTGTAATTGATACTACCAGGCTTTCACTATCCACTGTTGTCACACTAACTACTTCACTACAGGCCAAAGACCAGGTCTCCACTGGCAAGATCCAGCTAGTACCAATTAACACAAGGGCAGAGGCACTTTTGTCCTTTGGTTGTTAAGTCATGCAGAATATCAGATGCACAAATGATCAAGTTAATGAGGGTTGAATAGCGAAGAGAAATAAACCTGTGCAGCTTAAGGGATCAGATGGCCATCTGCACACATGGTGGACTGAAATAGTTTTGTATTACCTCGGACAATAGAAGTCTCCCCTTTCACATGACGGGGACCTGGGCCCACCTGATGCCAGAGTTATATCCCTCCGTACACAGCCCTCCTTGATTTACCATCGTGTGAACTTTGACCGCCGCAAAAGGTGAGCTCGAGTCCAATTAAAGCAGAAACCAACCGCTTACCTTCAGAAGATCCCGGGGGAAATCTTGTCCTTCGTTTAGCCCATCGAGGTTATTGATGAATTCCTGGCACGTCATCTTCTTTCCAATATTCTACAAGGAGTCAGAGGAATTCATTACTCTGATAATGTGAAAAAGCAAGGATAAATCACATGTACCGCCGATGGCCTGGATTAACCCCATCATGGAAATGGCAGTGCAGCCAGTGGTATACAGACAGCACCACCTTCAATCCCCCCCAATATTATGCCCTAGTCCCTCCCATGCAATATGCACCGATTTATCAATGATGAATTCACTCCCAAACAGTCAGAGCACATAGCAGCTACAAATTGATTCCTGCATAACAATTTCATTGGATCTGTACAATCCCTCCAAAATTCAATAATATACTATATACATGGCCAAGCAAATCAGCCATTAGCATCTGATGTATGTCAGTTGGCTCCAACAGTACATGAGTTATGGGTATTGGAACAGCAAATAAGTTGCCAGATTGATCAGAATATACGCAAGAGGTGCGAGGATTCCAACTGAATGCAAATGCAAAAGCTTAACAGGAACCAGACTGATCCATTGCAGTGATGTTTCATTACAGGAATACTTATTAGATAATGACGCTGACAGATTGCAATCACACAGTCATCATTACATAAGTTTATACGGTACATATCCACAAATCAGAACTTGTTTCTGTTCGGTAGATTTCTTAGCCATTACTCAACATTTTAAACTCACATCAGTCATTAAATGCATTCAGTGTACATGTGTACTTCAGAGAAATCATTCATCTTCAAATGACTAAAGCAGTTTGACTAAAATATACAACTAGGATGAACGCACTGGGCACTTTATTAAGTAGATATCTAATCAGCCGATCATGTCTCAGCAAGTCAGTGCTTAGGAGCATGCCCAGAAAATCAAGAGGCTCGACTGCCATTCAAGCCAGACATCAGAATGCGGACGAAATGTGATTTATGTGACTTTGACCATGGAATAACTGCTAGTAGCAGACAGGGTGTTTTAAGTACCTCACAAACAGCTGATCTGGGATCTTCACAAACCACAGTCACTACGGTTTACACAAAGTAGCAATTTTCTTTCAAGAATAAGATGGGAAAAGGGCAAGGGCCCCAAAGCCCCCAAAAAAGTGGCCATCTACTAATTTCAAAGAGTCTGTTGATGAGAGCCAACAGGGCAAAGCGACATGAGGAGGGTATGGGGGGAGCGGGGTAAAATTTAAAAAATTAACATTTCATAACATTTGGACTTTTTTCACCTTTTGCTATAGTTTGTTATACACGCCCCATGTCAAATTTTTGAGCTTTTATTCACATAAAACTGGAACTGGGATTCATACGTGAATAGCGCTCTTCTCCAGCGTGCCAAGGGGCATCGAACGTGTGCGTTTGCCCGTGCGAATTGGTTCCGACGTCAGACAGCGGTGAGATCCAGACCACGGCGAGAACGCCGAGTGTGCAAGTCGGCTTCTCGCAGACGGTTACGGACTGTCTGTGGTGTGATACATCTCTTGTGCAGACCAACGGTCTCATCAGGCATGCGTGTCGCTGATCTGAGCCGATCCCGCAGGTGGACGAGCCGGATGTAGCGATCTTGCGCTGGAGCGGTCACATGTTGCCGACGTGGATGAGGTTGATTTGCAGTACTGCCCTTCTATCGGAAACAGACTCTCAAACGGCCTATCGTCCGATAGTTAACATTCAGCTGCACAGCGACCGCTCTGGTGGACATCCCTGCATCCAGCATGCCAATGGCACGTTCCCGCATGACCTGAGACATCTGAGGCATGATGACTTTTGACAAAATTTAACATTTTGGGGTGGCCTTTTATTGTCCCCAGTATAAGGAGTGTCTGGGTACTGCTCATTCTGTCTGATCACCGTCTGGAAATGCCACGCCCATTTATTGAGTGAAATCACTGCATCACTGAGCAAATGCTCACTCACAGAGAGATGGATTAAAAAATGGTACACAAATCAAGAGAAATATCCCTATTGTACAAGTAAAAGTCAGCATATACTCACTTAGAGTTGTTAACTCCAAGTGGCATCAATATTTGACACGGGGCGTTTATATTTTTGTTCAGTGTATGTACCCATAAGTATCTGATGTCAAAAAAAATGAGTGATTCACCAATTAGTTTCAATGCAATCATGTAAAAAGTAAAACGCTATTGCAGATCAAGTTCAAAGTTCAAAACTTTAACAACATTTAACTCAAAACCATGTGTCATTAAATGTCAATTTTTACTCGATGTGCTCACACATAGGATTTGAGATGCATATCTAAGGTTTCAATAAATAATATGTACACAAAGTATATAAAAAAAACAATAGAACTTAGAAATAATATTAAAAAACTCAAGGGAAACAATTCACACAGCAATATGATTCAGCCATCTTCCTGATAAACCGGAAAGAAAACTGGATATCAATAAAATAAAATATACATCATTTCGGAATAGGCGTGCAAAGACCCACCTCTTGGGCTGTGGTTCAAGGGTCATGTCTTAAGTATCATCAAATATCTTCAAAATACATTTTTCAATAGCTCCTTTCCACCTTTTAGCATACAGACGCACGGGCAAACTGATGACTATATCCTCCCACGTTATACGCTGTGGGGATAAAAATTAGAAAAAAAAAAATCTAAAACTACGTCAGCTCCCGGTGTGTCGTTTTTTCAGGTAAAATTATAAAACATTCATGAAAATTTTTAATTGAAGATGGCCCTCGTTTAAGTTTTTAGCACTGAAAAACAAATATATACTAGAAACTTGGAAAATCGAACAATCGTTGTGGCATAAAGTATTTTCACTTTTGCAATAGCCCACGCTCCCAAAGTACGCACACTTACACGCATCTGAGCTATTTCATGAAAATGTAAAGTTCAAAAAGCAACTGAGAGCAATTCTGTGAAATTACTGGCTGGCCGGCCTGCCGCTTTGTCTTTCTGAGTAAGCAAATTAATTGTACAAAGACTAATCATAATAAAAGTTAGTTCACGCATTATTTTTTCATTTGTTGGCAAATAATTACAATCCTAAATCAGAAAAGGTTTGGACAGTATCTTGAACTAAAATTTAAAATTGAAGGCAGAGATTTACAAATTATCTTTGACCAGTATTTCATTGAGAACAATACAACAGCACATTATTTTATGGTTCACAAATGAATTTCATTGATCTTGCAAAATAAAAAAATTCTAATAATGATTCTTACAACATATTTCCACAAAACTGAGACAATAAAATAGTCTGTAGAATTGCCATTCCGTTTCAGAACACTGAATAAACGTTTACAGATTGAGGACACCAAGGGATTAAACGTTTCAGGTGTCATTTTGTCCCATTCCTCTGGCAAACATGTTGTAAGAAAGAAGAGCCCAGTCTGTTCCAGGGTCATGTGGGCATCAGACCCAGTATTACCTGTATCTAATTAGGAAGCTACGGAGGGCATGGATTGGATATTCAGTATCTCACAAAAGTGAGTACACTCCTCAGGTTTCGACAATTCATTTATATCTTTTCAAGGCACAATGTTACAGAAATGAAACTTAAATATATTCTAGAGTAGTCATTGTACAATATGCGTAGAAGTGTAAATTTACCGCACTGTCCAAGTAACTGAACAAATAATCTCTATTTCCAAAATGGGTGGCAACAAAAGCTGCCCCTGGTAAAGATATAATCAATTAATTGTCAAAATTTGACAATTTTGTGAGATACTGCACAAGTAATGCATTTCTCTCCATCTTTCTTGGCATTTAAAATGGGCAATCATGTTTTCCCAATATTCATTCCCACAGAAAACAAACTGCTTCCATAATAATATTTCATAATTTCATGAAATTAAAAGATGCAGGAGACACAGCATTCAACAACAAAAATTAGACTTATCTGTTCACATTAGTAAAAACCATACTGATATTGACCAAATTACCTCTCAGCACTTTACTATGGCTTTACTTCACTCATTAGGCCAAATATTTCCACCAAAATGAAGAAAGGAAAACAGCAAGGCACAACGCAAGTAAATAGGAGGTTCTTGCAACAAAGTTCATTCCACTAATCTACTGAACCCAAACACAGATGGTATGGCATGCAATAAACCAATAAACCTGAAAAATAACCTCAAATGTGAGGTTAGGCTTGTATCTCTCCAAGAATAACAGAGATCATGGCCCACTCACGCTGACCGACTGTGGGCCTCTGATAAATGTAAAGAAGAATCTCAAATTTCCTATGCTTTTGGTTTAAGCAGGCAATGATGCTCGACCTGCTCTTGCCTAATCTTAAAAACAAAGAGATATAATTAAAAATTTAGCACACTCCAAACCACATTGCAAATTAATTGCTAGAAATACTGAGGGATTAACAAGAGGAGAAGAAGTACTAGAATAATTAACCAGCAATTTTCAACGTTGACGACAAAGAATTGAACAAATGGTTTGGGTGTAGAAACCGAAATTATGAGCAGACGGTGTTTGTTCCAATGACTTTACTGTTCCTGCCAACGGCAGCCCAGTTAGTAGGTGGGCAGCTCTGACAAATGTTCAGGCTGGCACTGGATTTCAATATGCAACACAAAACCCATCTCCATCTTCACAACAATCAAAAGGGAAAAGAAAAAGGCCACACATGGTAAATAATACTACTAGAACGTGTAGGACACGCAGACCATGCGACCCTGCATGCAATTCATTCCTTCTCATCATCAGTAGCCTGGCAGTTTAAATGAATGTTGCGTTTTAATTCACATTGTTTGCAGTCTGTCTCGAAGAGAAACAGACAAAAAGCGGGCAAAGCTCACTCCCCGTTTAAAACGGGAGGTTTCAGTGCAGCAAATGAAAAATTTAAACTGCCATTAACACGGTGAATAATTCTGGGTTTCAGATTAGGGGTATGGAGTCCTCCTAAACGTCCAAGAGTTGATAGATTCCTAAGAAGCAATCTATGCGTACATATGCACAGAAAACGACAAAATGTAGGATAAGCCATTTTTTCCTCCACCTACCCTCCCCATCGCCAAAGGAAAAAAAACAGCAGTAGATCTTCACAAGTGATTAAGGCTCTTGTTGTGCAGAGAAAAAGCATGTGAGCTGGCCTCAGTCGTCTGTTCATCCTCCAAAATTTTCAGCAATGTTTCAGGCCAGAGGTGTGGCAGAACCGTGCATCAGGGTTGTTCTTGGGGTCTCTCGTGTTGGAAAGCAGGGGAGGGATTGGTTCGAAAGCACTTGTGCTGTGAGCCCTCGCCGAGACATCATCATCAGTCTACAAACTAGCACCGCCAAGTCAAAGACCATGCTTCTACTGAAGAGGAAAAGGGCAAAACTGCTTTTGGCACATGCAGCACCCCCACGAGAATTTCCCACAGATGTCCAATGTAGTCCTCAAGAACAAATATGCAATTTACAAGGTTTTAAAAGGACTGAGCTATGGTCAACACTTTAGTTAAGCAAAAATAAATTCTTAAAAATTTTATTGCTGCAAAATGACTTTTGGTAGCAGAATTACTGTACAAACGAGTGAGCTGGCCAATTTGCAGGCATTACGGCCTCAGAGATAGGAAGGACTTAAGTGTGCAGCATCAAGCTGAATTAGAGAGGGAGCAGGAAGGATTGATGTGTCTGGCTTGCTGTGAAGATTTTTTTGCCGTTTGGCCAATTTCCAGTCACTTTTCAAGGACAGGGAAGAGTTAAGCCTTTCAAGGGTAAACTTTTCTTCAAGTACATCAACCAAAGAATCCCAATAAAAAAAACAGTCAGGTCTACAAAAATTGGACAGAGACAAATTTTATCACTTTGTCTCTCTACACCACTAAAATGGATCCGACATTTAAAAAATAAAGAAATAAATAACAATATGCTTGAAAGCTTGAACTTTCAGCTTTAATCTCAGCATTAATATAATTATCTAAAAAATAATGCATAAACCTAGAACTTATTAAAACCATTTTTGTTCGTAATCCCCGCCCTCAAATTTGAAGAATTTCAAAGGTTTACTCAAAGAAACAAACAGGTTTATACTTTGTTGCAAAACCTTAGCAGTCAATTCCTGCCTGAAGTCCAAAAACCATGGACAGATGCAGGGTTCCTCTCCTGGTGATGCTTTGCCAATTCTTCACTGCAGGGATCTTCACATTACCCTTTTTCATAGAATTTCTTTGTCTTCAGTAAGTGAAGTGTAAGCTCAATTGGACTGAGGTCAGCTGACTGACTGACCATTGTAGAACATTCTACTAGTTTGCCTTAAGTCTTTTGGCTGCTTCAGCAGTGTAGTGTCTGCTTCACTGACCAGCTGAACAGTCATGTGACCACAGTGGGAACATTACCTCTAGACAGTGGCAATAAAACACAGCCTATATGAACTAGGTCCATTTTACCATCCCTCTCTTTTCTCCATCTGCCAGTTGGTGCTAGTAGGGTTGAATGGCCTGTTGTCGCCGCTCATGTTATATTAACCAACCAAGAGCATGCACTGAAACGAGGTCCTGAGGACATCAAAGGCCTGCAGAGATGAGGAAAGTGGAGACATCAAGCCACTTTCTCAAACCCCAAGTAAACACACTTTTCTGCGATTCACACCAAATTCCACAAGAGATCGGTTTCATTTATGAACACATTGCTAGCATTCCACAACATAACAACAAACAATAACAAGTGAACGCAAATCACCAGTCTATTTTCCCTCCCCGCAAACATCTCCCAAATGAAACACTCCACGTCGTCACCGAAAGGAAAAAACGAGAAGAGCATAATGGACAGAAAGGCGAGGACCGCAATCATAGTCTCCATGGACATTCCATGCATAGTCTGCAGCAAATTTAGATTGCATAGGCGACGTTAGAACATTTGAATGAATATTTGAATTGTCCACGCAATTGGTCGAAATAATTAATGAATTAAATATGTGATTACATACTGTCAGTGCGTTAACTGGAATTAGCAAGACCAACTTCTCTCAAAACATAGGTCAAAAAATTTATGGTAAATAGCCAAGAAGCATAGGCTACCTAAGATTCATGCAACTTCAAAGAGCCCCACACTGAGTAAACAAATCACGTTGCCATGACTGCGTATCTCTCAGGCGTGGGCATACACTTGCTTGTCAATCAAGTCTTTCCCAAAACAGAAACGTTTCAATATATTTCTGAGTAAAACAGGGCAAAAAGCAGACTTATCTGAGGAAGCACAGAATCAAAAGAATACCATCCATTCTCTCAATAAATACCCCACTTTCATTAAAGTTGATTTTATTCCTAGTGACAGTAGCCCATCAAAGCCAGACGCTTTCATAAGCTCAACCATCACTTATCAATGAGGCAATGAAGTCTTCAAAAATGCACAGATAAAATGAGACAAAGAATGGATTTCCTTTTTAGTTGCCCAAAGACTTTTATAAATGGAAGAGAATTGAATTCGACGATCAAAGCAAAGTGCTGAAAAGTATTTTGGCAGACAGTGAAAGTTTAATGAAGGCATAGCTCATTCTCTCGGACCACATTTCAACGTCAGGTTGATTTCAATGTCAGACGAGCACCTTGCATGCCCTCTATCACCGGTCCGTGCCATGAGGTTTTAGGTTTGCGGCTACCGCAACAGTTGGAGAAGTTCCTCTCTCTGACAATGCTGCCCATCACGAGATCCAGAACATGGTCTCTGATATAAAGTCCCAAGAACTCGAGCAAACAAACGTAGTTCACCACACAGTTAGACTTGAGCACGGATGTTAGCAGCGCAGCCATGCGTCCTGTCACAGTCGCTTTGACTTGGTTGAAGTAGGGTATATCCAAAACTTAGAGCGAAAACAAAAGAACACCACTGCTGTTCCTCTCAACTTATCTGTGTGTGAGACAGGCTTCTCGCACATCACTGCAACCACACGTACAGGAATAGGCAGGTCTCACTCTGCTAGTGTACTATTCATTAGTTTCTCCACAGTTCATTGAAAAAGCAGGAGCAACCATCATACAGATGCAAGTAGAACCCCTGCTTAATTTTAGGCAAGAGATTAGTGGGGCTGATTACTGCTCTTGAGTACCATGTCTCAGGATTTGCAATATATCTCCTACTGTTATTGAGATTCTCTATGAAGACTGAGATGTACATATCTTAATCCGTCCTGATTATTTAGTATCAGTATAGAGAAAACTGTTCCACTGGCAGGCAGACACACCAACAGCATAACAATACCTCCACTATGCCTCCCTAATGAGGTGGTATGCTCCAAAGACTGAGTGGTTCCTTCCCTCCTCCACCCTCTTCTATTAGCATAATTTGGGTACTTCTTGATCTTTTTTCTCATTTGCTCACACCATGTTCCAGATCTACAGTAGTTTTGAAATATGTTTTTTGACAAACTCTACAATCTGGTTTATCAATCAGGTTCATCAATAGTTCACATCATGTGGCAAACCTCAGTATTCACACTGGTGAAGACTTCTCTTGAATGTTGACACAGATGAGCCAAACCAAAGGGAGATATTCCTGATCTGGCAACTGTAGCGAAGGGGTTTTCTTCAGCAGGTAAATTCTTCAGTCATCCACCATAGTTGTCGTAAATGGTCTTCTGGACCTTTTGTTGTGTTCCTGAGCTCACAAGTGCATGTTTTCTTTTTTTTTTTTAAGAATGCAGCCCATTGTTGATTTTGCTACCCCGAATGTTTTTTCCACTTCCCTGATTGGTTTGTTTTTTCAGCAAAATGATGGTTGGGACTTGATAAAGAGAGATTAAAGACGACAGACCAAAAATACAAAAGCTACATTTGAAATGAACTCTAAACCTTTTAGCTGCTTACTTCTAGATGAAATAATTGGGAAATTACACACACCTGGCTATGGAACCCCTGTGCAGACAGCTGTCCCATTATTTCTGGGCCCTTCAAAAAAGGGGACCAAATATATAAAGTGTTGCACTAAA
Organism: Gymnothorax reevesii; assembly: GCA_029721435.1. Taxonomy (NCBI): domain Eukaryota; kingdom Metazoa; phylum Chordata; class Actinopteri; order Anguilliformes; family Muraenidae; genus Gymnothorax; species Gymnothorax reevesii. The sequence goes on along the minus strand of CM056583.1, from coordinate 55,634,577 downwards.
TTCCTGCACAGCCGAGGTGCACAGCTTAACAAATGGATGACTTCGTCAACGTCTAAATGTTTATGGAATTGACTGAACATGGGTTTTCACTGATGACAGATTTCAGCTTTGTACCGAGAGAAAGCCGAGGTCAAGACATGCGCCTGCGCGGCGGAATGCGAAAGTAACAGTTTTAATGGAACGAAAACCCCCAAAAGGAAACCCAACTTACCACCTAGTGAGTAAAACGGGAGCAAGCAGGTGGTCCGGGGAGGGAAGAGGTAAAAGTGGAGGGGGAGGGAGGAAGAAAAGAAAAATTGAAAAAAATGAAAACAGCAAAAGGGTGAGTCAACAGCATGCATGCAAATTCCAAAGCATGCCTAGCAGTACATTCCAAACAAAGAGAACAGGCAACATGCATTTGCCCCTCATGGTGGCCTTATCATTTTCAGTAGCCCTTGTTCAACAGCTTTGGATGTGCCGAAATCAGACTCTCAAATGCGATTTTTTACAGCCCTTTTCAGTGGCTGTGCAATCAGAGGATCACTGCATTGAGAAACATGATTATTGTGTTAAGCAGTATCCAAGTCCCACCAGCAGAAAATCCAGATTCACAAAGATAACCTCCGGCATTTTGTTAAAACTGCACAGATTTGCTAATCAGCCAAATTCTTTAGCCTGACCGTAAAATCAATTGGTTAAGTAAGGTGGTTCCCTAGTGGAGGAAACACTTTGCTGGACTTGTACTTTCCGGCCAGAGGTCTTTTAATCGCGAAGCCTCTGAACTACAGGTAAAAGCTACCTCATGTTCAGTTAGAAAAGTGGTGCAAACTCTTAGTGGGACCTCAAGGACACTGTAAAGGAAAACTATGAATTGAAAACTGAAAATGTCACTGGGAGAAAAAATGAAAATGGTTAGCTTCATAGCATAATTACTAATTGCATAATTCTCATATTTTTGCCAAATTGAGGTATTGGCTGCCTGTTCATTGGTGTTGGCAAAAAAAGCATTTTTTTACTTTCTTCTCAAAACCTAAATTATTATCATTTTTTAAAAACCCTTAAAAAATTAGATGGGCAATTATACTATGAGGCCAACAAAGTATATAGTCCAGCCTCTTGCCTTCATTTGAAAGGTTTATGCTGGCCATGAAAATAGATTATTGAATTGACTGGAAGTGCATCCAAAATTAGAATTCCATTTAAAAAATAACTGTCATCATCACGGTCTTATTTTACTTGCGTCCACCCAACACAAAATATCCTGTTTCCAAAGATTCTCACCCCACAAAATCTTTAGATGGCTAAAAAGCTGGAAGGGAAAGAACATAATCAGAAAAACTTGACCGCAAACATCACAACATCCTCAGAGAAGATTAAAACAAACAAATAAAAATAAAAAAACCCGCAAATTTAAATAGTTCCAAAATAAAAGGTCCAATTTCTCAACTTTTGCAGCCCTATTCTCTCCAAGAAGTAGATTATTTACAGGAGAAAAAGCATTTTATAATCACATTCTCACAGTCAAGTCAGGTAGTCTAGTAGCTTCAAAGTGAATAGATCCATGAAGCACAACAGTCATTTCTCTCCACATCTGATGCAGAACATTGAGACAGTCAATCCCAATATGCTGTGGAATCAGCCATTCATCTCCAGACTCATGCTTCAAATAGGACATTCAGAACCGAGGCAGAAAGCACGACATGGGCTGTAAAACAGCTCCACTGAGTGGTGGGGGACTGAACAGCACATACGGAGGGAGCCAACAGGCTTTCAGCTGCACTGCAGTAATTATGTACAAAACAACAGTAAAGAAAAAAGCTACGCACTTGTGCTGGACAAACAGATATTTTATTAGTGGAGGTAAAGTTATGTAAGTAGGTACTTACATGGCCATGAAGGTCTGTGTTCAACAGCATCAGGGCACAGGTAAGGCAATGAACTCCATCTGTGAAATGATACACTGCTAATCAGTCGTGAGTGGAAATCAGCGTGGCATGAAATCATTAAAAAATGCACAGTTTGTGACTTTGTCCAGTTAAGACCAATATAAACAGGGATTTACGGAAAGGTTGAAGGCTGCAAGCATTATAAAAATAAGAAATGCTTATTCACACAATAAAATTGTGGCCAGATATTGTCAGCAACACAGTAAACATGCATATTTGCACTGTGGGACGAAGGAGCTCTACACATGAACGGGGGCCTTTGCATCGATACAAACATTATCGCTGCATGGGGCCAAAGTGTAAAATCACTTCCATGGCAACACTCATAGCAACCAGAAGACAGTTTTAGCTTTTACCCATTTGCTGGTCAGACGGACTTGTCGTTGCTAAGACTGTTGCTATGGAGAAGACACCACAGTTTTGAACTAAAGAAGCCTGAATTGCAAATAATTCAGGAAAATCAACAGGTTTCATTTTTCAAACTTAAATTCACATTTTTTCCCAGCACATGCCATCATTTCTTTTGAAGGAGACCCAATTATAAAGTTCACATTCTCAGCTCCCAAAGTATTATACTGCTTTGAATAATAAATTTATAATTATTTACAATTTGACATTGCTCATACAAGGGCAGCATTTATCAATAAACCGCAAATCTGCGGAGTTACAGGGACCATTACAGGCACTCAGTGACATCAAGGGCAATTATTTCAAGCGATACGGTACAAACATTAACACTTCCTGAACATTCTGATCATTGCATTAGATATGCAAAAGTTTACATTTCAAAGAAATATGATTTTCAGCTGATGGCTTAAAAAGTGTTGTGTAAATATTTCAGCATTTGTCCTCAGAAGTGTGTGGGTGAGAAAAAGTAAGCGTGGAAGGAAAGCAGAACAGCCAACTTCACACTATGATATCCAGACACCTTCCTACAGTACACTCAATCCTGGAGAATGCATCTAAGGTAGAGACAAAGAACATGTCTAAATGCTCTCCCTGAGAATGTCGAGACGACAGAAAACATGCAGGTTGTACTTCAAATAAAATGGTGAAGACAGGCAGATAAACTGTGTTTATAAAAGAATGTATGCATTAGCGCTTGGACTTGGAAATCTCTGCAGCATTTATCACACTAGCACAGGAATAATAGCGATCACTGCACCGCGGGTCCTGTGGACACACAACACATGGCGAGTAGCGGTAATGAATTCAGTACCTTGTGAGGAGATGGTGGCAGGGTTACACTGATAGTACCTATTGGAGAAGTGGATCAAAACTCGCTCTCGCTCCTGTGTTTCCCCCATTAGTGCAAAAGCTTTTAAGAAGCATCTGTGTGGGGGGGGGGAGAAAAAGATGATGAATATTTACGGAACAATGCAAATGTGCAGTCCTGTACACTATCAGAGGAGGCACATTTTTTCTCTCCATTTAAAAATTGAAGGGATACCGATCTCACGTTGTAACATCAAAAAGGAAACGCAGCCTGTGACGGAATGTTAGAACCACGAGCGTACGCGCATCCAGCTGCCCACGCCTCAGCCCACACACACACTCACTCAAACACACACATAGGCAGACGTGCATAAGTACGCATAGGTATGCACGCACGCACACGCGTACACACGCGCACGCACACACACACACACACACACACACACACATACACAGGAAAACTCAGGCAGATGTGTCCATGCGGAGTACACACAGATGTATGCACTCTAGCGCACACACTCAAATACGCATACAGGCAGACATGCATGAGAACACACAGGTATGCACACACGCTCGTGGGCGCTCACACGCGCGCACACACACACACACATATATCCATGCACACACACATATACACAAGTAAACACAGACAGATGTGTCCATAAACACACTTGCATACTAAAGCCCCAGGAAGTGATGGCTGGCCTGTGGCCTGGACACCAGCTCTCCCTGCCCCAGAGAGGGCAGGGGAGTCATTAAACACATCCAACACGCCGCAGCTCAATCGCTCTCCCCTTTCATCACACATCGTAATGAAGTAATCATGGCCTGCTTTACAGGGTGGCCAGAATGCATATTTCAATGACATCATTTTTTTTAATAAATTTGTTTTGTTCGGCTGCTTCCAGATTGTGGCTTCACTCCCACACGCCGCATCGCTCTTTCGCCCCCCTCTTGCAGTTTCTCTCTCCCTCGCTTTCTCTTCTTCGCTCTCTCCCTCTCTCTCTCTCTCTCTCTCTCTCTCTCTCAGGGTCCTCTTTGCTTCCAACATCCTCATGGAAATTTACAACAAAAATATGTGCACAAAACAAGTGTGGCCTCGGTGGGAGAGCTGCGCTCTTCCAAATGAGCGGCTAAGGCTTGATCTTCGCAGGCCACAGGCGGTCAGTTTTGTAAGCAGAGCACATCGTCTGTTCAGGGGACTTCCCTTTGTAAACAAACCAGACCAAATCCCCACAATATATGAGGTTCCACGAAGCAGCATTCAACCCAATATTAAAGCACAAGCAGCAGATGCTGGGGAATTTGTACGCCGTCATGAGCCTTGAAATCTAAAAATCTGACTGACCAAAGTAGGCATGATAAATCCTCATACAACAAGCACTGGTCATTTTTCAAATCAAAAAAACCCACCATTTCCTTAGGACAAAATGATTATTTTGGAGGCCAAGAAGAACCAAGACAATTGGAATTTCGATTCAATAACATGAGAACAGGCACACCCTCTTCTCCCTCATCCAGCACAATCTAACACCATCTTCAATATTCAGGCCATCAAAGAGACCATTTGTCAACTGGACCAAGAAATTCCCAGAGGCAGTATAAAAATGGCAAATAGCCCATCAGCTTCCAGGTGTAAGAGCCTCTGGGCAGATGCCCATCCTCAATGGGAGCAAAACCTCATGAGTAACAAGGTGATCAGTCAAACGGGATATGCACTAGATATTCTGCCTTTTAAAGCTCCTCATTGAACTAAACCTTGTCTAATTCTTACTGTTACTTACCAGCAATGTGAGAGCAGAGTGAAATGACCAGAAACAACTAATAAAAAAATGAAAACAGCTTCTGAAGTAGTGGCTGAAAGATTTGGGGGAGAAGTGCCACATTCTCAGAGAAGAATAAAACAGTCTCCGAGGTCAGCAGCTTTGTAGCCTTGTGTTAAGAACATTCTTGTTGAAGTCCCTCTTACTCTTAGTTTGAACTAAAATGGATTCATTTTGACTTCACAGACATTATAAAGCTCCAAATTTCAACTGTTAGGCTTCATAGCACTGAGGCTCGATCAAATGTTAGTTCCAAATTTAGAGATCACCCTGAGCATTTTACCTTCACTGTTCGTCACTAGCAGGTCAAGTAAGGTCCCAGATCTCCTACTTAACTACCTGAATTTGGGTGAATATTCCATTCCAAAAACATAAATCTTTATGGGCCATTATATATACCCATTATACAATTTTCAGTACAAGCAGTTATCAATTAAGCCCGTAAAACAGGTGGAACTTTACCTGAGAGATTGGTCCAATGTCATCCCTGTAAATTCAAAAAAGGTGAGGTACTCTTCTGCGACCATCTGGCTGAACTCGTTGCTGCAGAAAAACAAGATTACACCTTTTAGGCTTCTGCACAGACAGGCACACTCCTATTCAAGGGTGCCAATAATTATGCAGCCCACTGCACACATGTGGGGGGGGTCACAGGTCAACGGGGGAGAGGAAATGTGTGCGAGTGCGAATGCTCACTGTTAAAGCCTACGTGTGCTGCAGGTGAGCTGTGCTCTTCTCACGCCAGTCCTGCATAACATGAGACGCCATGACTATGTACTCATTTTGAGGAAAGAAAAATAATAAATAAAAAAACAAGGTTTACATAAACACCCACATATGCACACTCACAAATATCCATGCCGATTCATCCAAGGACAGAGCGGAGAGAGAGGGCCACAGGTTTATTGGCTCCCCGGTGCCTGCCTGCAGCTCGACAGGAATGAGGGGAAGGGGGGGGGATTTTGTCTCTGTTGGGGAGATGGTTTCCAGCACCGAAGAGCTCCGTCCGTCACATCCTCATTAGGCAGGAAAACAAACCCTTACCTCGAGGAGGGCCCCTATCTCACGCCCGGGAACAGCACCAGAAGGGAGGAAGGGGTGAACTGTATAGCAGCCTATCTATTGGGCTTCTGGATTCGCGGCTGGTGTGAAGTAAACTGAAAGTGTGTAACAATCGCAGTGACAAACCGCGCCAACATGGTCCCGTAACAAATATCACAGCCGCCAAAGTAGGACTCGTACTGCATTCTCTCCAGCAGTGGCGCCTGGATGTTTACCATCTCACACAATTCCTGCTGCAGGCGTGGAGCTCCAAGTGCCGCATTTGTGTGCCCCCTGGTTATTTCTGGACTAAAGACGCAACTAACTGTACGCATTGATCAGGTTCACTCGCCGGGTTAGCCGATTCAGTGCAGACAAAGCAATTAGAAGGCATGACTGTGTCCCAGTCTCCCGATCATGAACGCACAGTACAACTTCAAAGCCTTCAAAAAGCAGCATGCCTGAAAGATGCTGCCAATAAATGAGCTCTTAGTCCATTCAACATCAACATGGTACAGGCAGCACGAGCGCAGCCTGGACCTAATGCAATGAAATGACTATTTAAATTCCCTGTACATAATTCAGTCTGGATTTCACCCTTTCAGGAGTTTAATGGAATGGAGTATTTAATCACTCAACTGTGATATCAAAGCTGTCAGTGGTCTGGCAATGACTCAATGAGAGGGCATTCCATAAAGGTGAGCCAATGAGAGGGCCTGACATTAAAAGTGAGCCAATGGCTGCACTGAGGTAGACAAGGGGCGGAGTCCTAGAGGCAACACCTCCCCGACGGCGGCGAGGAGCTGACAAGGGTACCAATCCACATAAATCCCCCATCTCTGGCACACAAGAGCCCAAAATAAAAATGTATTCAGCGCTTGAGCCCTTATTCTAATTTCATGGGTGACATTTGGGAGATAATAATGGCTCCGATGGCACCTCGGCCCGATAATTAAATAACAGAGGCTCCCTTGAGACTAAGGCCTGCGAGACCCAGGCTGCACCAACAATGACCTGAGCTGTCAACTGAAATTAATGCCGTAAGAAACTAATGTTAATTGACTGCTAAGAAAATTGCACAGAAATCCTGGTTTTGCAGGGGGGTGTTGCCACAGTGTTAGAGGCAAAGAGGGGGTGGGGGGGGGGGCTCAAGTACAGTTGTGAGTTGCCTGCCTTTTCAGCTCCACTGACCCAGTAAAACACAACAGGAAGACTTCTCCAAATCAACATTACTCATGTTCATGTCACTCATATTTTCAGTTCACTGCTTCAGTGCGAAGCATCAAAACTGCATATACATCCATGAGACTATATTTTAATTCTCGACCCAAAACGAAGCAATATATACTGAGAGGCATTAAAAACGCAAAATGGTTTTTATCGTCTAATTTGAAAACTGATAGTTTTTCCTTTTGCTGATTGACATGATGACCATCAGGTATGGTAAGCATTGCAAAATGTGATTGACATGATGACCATCAGGTATGGTAAGCGTTGCAAAATGTCAAGTGTCTGGGTTTGAATCCTTTCTTGGTTCAACACCTCATTATGATTATCTAAATGCAGCACAGTTCTCTGGATCAGGGTCGTGAATCACATCGGAAGAAATCTTTTTGCACATGAAAAGTTGAAGATCAGGGCCAATGAAAACAAACATAAACAAAGTCACATCATTCCCACTTCAAGTGCCACAAACAAATGAATCTCGGAAGAATCAAACATTTTGAATGTCGCATGATGGCCAGTCTCAAAGCAAAGGTTCTAAACGCATTAATGTCCATTAAATGACTGTCTCCAGACTGCAGGGATGACACAGAATGACCAGATGTGTCAGCTGCCGTCCCCGACAAAGTACGTCATCTGGGACGTCACAAAAACACATTCCATAAAACGTCCTCTGCCATGTCAGATAATGCATAAGAACTGCTGAATTGACTGCCAATGTAACGATAGCAGTGAGGGCAAGTCTCACTACTAAAAGCATAGCGTCCCAAGATCATGTTTTGCAACTATGAAACACGACTTAAAACAGTAAATTTTATTGTGCGTTTTTAATGCCCCTCAGTAAAGGTACACACCTTGATACTGTGATCCACAAGTCGGCGAGCAGTGCCTAAAAATTAGACTCAATAATTGCAATCAAGTAATAACTAGGCTTATGCCATCGGAGGCGACGGCTTGGGGTATATCCCCGAACGCCCCCAATCCTCCAATTCCCCAATCCTTGAATAGACCCAATACAATATAAAGCCCCTCAGGTCATGACCTTTTGTTTGAACATAATTTCAGGTCAATTGGAAAAATGGTTCTGAAGATATGCCCAAAATGATAATTTTCCATCACCAAGAGCCAGCTGGTGGCAAAATATTGAAGCATACAGGTATGATGTCATCATGTGACACGTTGTGAGGTCATGACCTTGAAGTTGCACATAGTTTCATGTCAATTGGACAAATAGTTCATGTCAATTGGACAAAGATATGGCAAAAATGGTGAATTTTATGTGACAAAGCTCCACCTTGTGTCAAAATTTTGAACCAAACAGGTATAATGTCATCGTGGGGCACATCCTCAGGTCATGACCTTTCATTTGCACTTGATTTGAGGTCAATCAGACAAATATTTCCAGAGATATGATAAAAACAGTGATTTTTTTCAGTTTTTGGCCCCTGGTGGCCAATCCAGAAAGTGTAAATTGTCAAAAATCGAATCAGTTCTTCCTCTTTATGATACTTACTTATATGCAAAACTTGGAATTTCTAATTGAAATATTACTGAAGTTATCACGTTAACACGTAAATCAGTTTTTGGCCCCTGGCGGCCAATCTAGAAATCGTAAATTGTCCAAAATCGAATCAGTTCTTCCTCTTTATGATACTTACTTATATGCATAACTTGAAATTTCTAATTGAAATATTACTGAAGTAATCGCGTTAACAGTAAGGCGGCGCGGCGGTGGCGGCGGTAGGAACAAAAACATAATATCCCGGAACGCCAGGGGGCGTTCAGGGATATAATTACAATTCAAATAGCGGGCTATTCAAATCTAATAATCACCAATATCATTATTTTAGCATAGCCTCTGTCACTAATTTGATGGTTACAGCCCAATTCTGAAGTGAACAGAGTGAAAGCGATATCCCCTTGTCCATATCAACCCTGTAACTGCCTGCTCAAGCTTTTGGCAGAGCACATTTTGAGTCACGATTTCTAATTGAAAGATGAGTTGAACTTAACAGATCAGATTTTTTTTTTCAGCATTACAGACTGCAAATGATTATTGGAGAAGGCTTCATCAGACTAAGTTCAACACATCTTTCAATTTAATACAGCGACTCAAACTGTGCTTGACCAAAAGGGAGCAGGCAGTTAAAGGGTTAAACTGACCATCTAATCCATCCCGTGAGCTGGAATCGGGCCCTGTGGCTGAGATTACAAGGCGCTGACAGAAATTAAAAGCACAGCAATAGCTTTTTTATGCCGACTGATTTTTCGCAGTAAACAGAGCTGAAACTGTTTTGGAGAGGCAACAGGCTGCCATAACAACAGTAGCTTTGCGCCTTCATTGTTCTATGCACTGTAATTCACCGAGTCAGGAGTGAGTCATGTAAACCCTTCAGTGGGAACACCCTGATCACATGGTCATTAACTCATTAAATGAGTTTTCGGCCATGTTATTTCAGGAACGGAAAAGTGAGAATGGCAGAGAAAGAGGTGCGAATAGTTTTTTGGCCGTGACTTTTACCTTCTGGCCCGGGTAATGTGTGCAACACCTACGTATCTTTTCTTTGTTTTTTTGCTTCTCTTCCAAATTAAATCTCCTTCATCTCGCCTCAGCGAGACAGCCAAACAGTTAAAGATAGAAAAAGCAGTGGGATGCAGCCACAAACAAGATAAGTGGATGATTCCTGTCACAAAATTAATTTCAAAAGCATGTCGGAACGGCATCATTACAGTGTTTCTGTCTGCGCCTTTCAGAGCAGAAACTAAGTAAGACCTGTTGGTTACATTTTGGGTGAATTTTTGCAGTGCTGTTGAGAGGGGAGCAAAAACGAACGTGATAATACCAGGGCACAAGTTATTTCCCCAGGGTGTGAAGGCTTTGGGATATTATGCCTGGTCTGGGTTGGGGCCCAGGAGGGGGGCTGACCTGAAGCATTAGGAGATCGTATCCTCGCGCGAATTCAAATCATTTGGCTTTGTGACAGAATAAAGCATAGTCTGAAATGCACACCAGCAGGACACATAACATGAACACACCTAACATTTCAAGCAATTAATCGCCTTTAAACTTAAGTCAAGCCAGAATCAAACGGAATTTCACCTCACCGGAGTCCAAAATACAAATATTTAATGCAGAAACTATGCCCAACACCACACATGAAACTTCATCACTCAATTCAGCTCCATGCAACAGAGTTTCATCAAGAGCTGCATTGTGCATCAGTTCCAGCAATTAACTGTACACTTGCAAGAAACTTAATTCCATCAAGTTAAAACTGGCTGAACTTGATGCAACAAGGTTCATGCAACAGCCCAGCTGAGCATATCTGGCATTTGAAGTCACTTCACTTTGCAGTCGAGCATTGTATTTTCTGTTTTCAAAATCCAGCATCAAAATGGAGAGAGTTATATTAGCATGGATGTTACATAAAAAAACATTGAAGGTGAGCATGTTTTTGGTAGAAGATTTGCCAACTGCATTTGCCACTAAGATATGCGATTGACAGGTATTGACAGTAATGTATAGACCATTGACCTAGCTATGGTTAGTATCCGTAATTGTGAATGACAGCGAAGCCAACCCTTAAAAATAGCCTCAACTAGGCAGGTTAGAAACCTAATTAAATATTAAATACACATGAAACAAGAAAGTATGATGAGAACTTTAAAACTATTCTGCAGATTGTATACTTAAAATTTCAGGCTAATCTCATTGGCTGTTGAACATTGTTTTGATTGCATTTGAAATGTTCAATGTAATGGTGAAGTTGTGGAAACCTTATTCAACACTCGACTCAAACAAAACCAAATTGCGTGAAAAAGTTTCATGGGTCATGTGAGGCTTAAACTGACCATAGGCAGCCATATCATGTCATTAACATCCTGAAATGTAGTTAAACAAACACGCAGTCACACATACGTCAACAAGTAGTCATCCATCAGTACTCTATTTGAAACACATAACACATTTTCTTTCATAGCAAGCAGCACTGCGTTGGTTTCTCCAGGTTGTACACTGTCCTAGCTTTTCTTCCAGAGAGCAACGTAGGATGACAGCATTACTCATGCTAACAGCTCACTGAACCGCAGCCCACGGAGTTCACATGTCTGTTCAGAGCTTCAGTACTCTGCCCTGTCATTTCACAGCTAATACCTTCAGTGCAATGGCATATCTTCAGCGCTAGACTTTTCAGTACTGGAAAAAAAAAACTTCACTCAGGGTGGGGGAAAATAAAAGCCTTTCACAACTTCTTTTTTTCCCCCCAGTACCCTCGCCCCCGCCTTTCAAGTTCTTGCGTATGTGTCAATTTTTTTTCCCAAATCATTTTTCTGCCTGGCCACACTCACTACAAGGTACTACAAAGTTACCTAGAGGTACCTCATATAGCGGAATAACTGAGTTTGTTAGATAAATGAAGTGAGCAAAATGTGTGTGAGACCAAATCATCAACAAACAAATGAATTGTTCCAGAGCAGATGAGATCCAGAAATTATACATTAGGAAAAGCATAGCAAAGATTACGAGGCCAGAGTCCACCATTCTGATCATTTCCATTCAGAATCATATAGTACTGTGTTTGTAGTTATGTTACGTTTGAGATGGCTTGAAGTGAAACCTCCATTGGACCACACCTACACAAGAACACGATTTTTCACAAGCTGATCATAGTTCTATTGGCAAAGCGAAGCCCTGGTAGTTCACACGAGTGTTCTCATATTGAGGTCATCTGAGTGAGGCATGGTTTTAGATATTAGTTTTTCAATCCTGACTGCACTGCTTGCCAGAGCTAAGCTATAAGTATTTTTACCATCATAGTGCAGTGCAATGGCCAGGGTCTTGTGTTGTTACAGCAAGTAAAAACTCCAGGGAAACCAGCTAGCAGAGGTGAAAAAAATACACTGATAGAAACTCTAAATATGGAACTTAACCAAAATTTAACCTTGATAAAAACTGAAACCAACATAAAAGATTTGCCATTTTTTAGTTCTATAAATGAAGGATAGGCAGGGTATAAAGCTGCTCTATCTTCTCAATATCTGCAGCCACCTCATGGTGATGCTACCTTCTGCATCTCCATTCCAATCTTAGAACTTTGGAGTGTCACAAAACGGCAATGACAGCTAGCTGCCACGGAAACAAAAGTGCACTGTGCCTTCGAATTTCAGCGTCTGTTTACAAATGGCAGTGAGGTTCTCTCTCTTGGCAACATTACAACATTACTGCTGAAACTGGAATTTTGAAAGATGAATTTCAAAATCATACCTTAGAATGGAAGCTGTGCATTATCCATATGCATTTTCAACATTTAAGCAAAAACAAAAAAATAAATAATCTGTACATGCAAATGTTTTCTCGCACCTCACCATTGACGTATGTATAGAATTACAGAGACCAGATACAAGTGGACTCACAGTGCTTTCTAGAACAATAAGTCAGGAGCACAAAAACAACAAATACAGGCAGACCTGTCCAGTTTCTTAGGTAGGGGTACACTTGTTATTGTATTTAATTTTGGTCTGCGCACTTACTTCTAGCTTTGGTTTCTAGGGTAGAAGTCTGTTCTGGTAAAGCAGGGTTCAAAATTCGCAGTTGTCCGCTAGTCCACACGCCTGTAAATATTAAGGCAGACTAGTAAATTTGTCTTCATACTAGTCCGAGTGTCTAGTAAAGTATTGGAAAGAATTCCGTATCCAACGTCCAATTTGCCAGAATTTTTATTTGCCAGAAAGATTTTAAAATATCTGCATGGGCTATAAGCTAAGATCAGTGATCTTGATATAGGCTTACTTTAGTTGCTCACTTCGATACAGCCTTGGAACATGATGTTAAAGACAAAATCAGGAGCCTGGCACCATTTCGTTTAAGTCACAGATAATCGAAAAACTGGAATGAATCTACAAGGCAAAGATTTGCTTACCCAGCTCAGCAACGACCATGTACCACTTGAAAACGGTAAATCAGCCTACTTTGCATTCTCTCCGCATATACACATTTCATCTGCTTTATAGGTGAACATTAAGATTGAGCGGCTATATGTCAGCCATTAGTAATGCAAACCAATAGTTGTTTAGTCTATTTAATTAGAATCAGAATGAAAAGGTGCATCTCCAGTTCTCCACGACATTGCGAGCAGTGCAGTACTGCAGCTTGCAGGTTTGAAAAACGCATAGCATGCCAGTATCTTCGAAAATCATGCGCGACAACTGTTCCTCTTGTCACCGAAGCCAGTCTGAAAAGCCTAAACCATGAGAAAACTAACCCTATAAAGCCTGTTGGCTCATTTTGTTTATTAGCGGAATGGGATTACACCATATGAAACTTTACGCTGCGGCTCATTCACCAGGCATGTAAGGCATTTTAGCACAATTCAATTGAGAAAGTGACAACATTCTTAAGTGGCCGAGTTGGGTAAGTTTACTGAACGTCGTTTACGTTCACTCAGCATTTCAGTTTGCAAGTTGTGATTGAAGGCATTGTAAGTGAATTTGCTTTCTCTTTTTTATTTCCTTAGTAATTTCTTAGATTAGTCATATAGTTATTAATAATACTGTATATACGTAATATCTGTCAATTTAGAAAGCCTCCACTGGTTTCTTTAGCAGGCTTATTGCGGCTTCATATTATGAGGAAAAGCAAAGTATCTGTGGCAGTAGTCTGTTGGAATGGTCTGTAACGTAACAGTATTCCGAAAGCACAAATTGAAAACCTAACAAATAGATCGTTGATAATTAAGAGCAGAAATGAAAACAAAAATGTCCAATTCAACTCAATTCTATATTTAATGTTATTTCCACAGTGTGTCTATTTGAGGGCCACTATCAAAGTTCAAGAGGATTTTCAATAGCATAATTGCTACAGCTAACAATGGAACGATGCTGGGACCAGATGAACTAATTTATTAAATAACACATAACTTATAAAGTGGAATATTTTACCGAAAGGTCAAACACGAGCATCGTGTTTGCATATTGAGTAGTCATACTTTGACCTCTCAAGTGCAACAGCAGAATCTGCAAGGGCTCTGAATGGAGTTAAAAAATTTCGAAAAATAGGAAAAAACGGTCGACTGTTGCTCGATTGAAATTTCCTTTAGGAGAAAGCCCTAATAATTTATTAATCAAATCACAGCGAAAACTGCAGTCAAGATGAGAATCAAGCCAATCTGGCTGCAAACTTAGCAGGAATAACAGACTGATCCCGCCAAGCTTCACCCTCCAGAAAAAAATTAATTAAAAAAATCAGCAATAAAAATTTGCTGAAGATGTATAAAAAACGCTTACTTCTGTAACCCACTCCTTCCTGTCCTTTTTGACAATTTTAACAGGTTTTTATGCCCTTGGTTTCCACATCAGCATTTTAAGGGTGGAAAGCTGGGCGGTATGCATAGTCTGCTTTGCCATCTTTACTGGTTGGGGCAGCATGCAGTTCCATTGGTTGAAGAAGTCGCACATGGCTGAGAAACACTTCCTGTATGTCCACACTGTTACTCATGAGCCCTTGCGCACTATGCAAAAGAGTTTGGAAATGTTTAGATGGCGCTGCAGTTCGGATAGCTGGGCGCGCAAAAATGGAATATGTTTGATGGACACGTGCGCATTTATTTGCACAGCGAAAATGAAATTTTAGGCATGTATGCGCAATCGCGCGCCTTTCATAAAAAGGCCAGGGTGCCAATATGTTTTTGGGTTTTTACTGGTAAGATGGGAGTTTTTAATTTAATATTAATATTTAATATCTTCCATGCATATGCTGTGCATGCCCTTGCAACCCGGTGTGTCATCAGTAACATGGCTGTCGCCGTTATATACTATTACCCCGTCTATCAGCACTAGAAATTGAACTGTCAGTTTCCTTGACTGGATGTATGCTCAATGTTTTTACACACCAAGATGTTTCTCTGGGTAACCAAACATCAAGGTAAGCTGAAAAAGTAATGAGTTCACTCGATATTGGTGGAGGTTGAATACAGAATTCCTCCACCAACAAATTACAAATATGTTTGTGCTCACATTGCAAAATTGCGAACAAAAGTCAACTTCTGGAGAGATTATATAATACACAGTGTAAAGTGAATTCACTTTGTCATCGCATACTTGTGTTCCTGATGTTTGTTTCCGTTATCATTCAATCACCTAGCTAGGTGTCCCCAAACACGGATATTAAATATAAAAATAACGATGACAACGACAATTTCAAGATGTTCTAATTGCACATAAAACTGCAAATTATTGTGTGATGGTTGGGACTGGACCGTCCTGCATTGGAATTTGAGGAACAACTGACGTTGGATTAGACGAATTTACATAATCAGAATCTAAAAAATTTGTCACCATAAATTAAAGAATGGTCTCAATGCTTATTATTATTGGGCACTAATCAATGAGCACAAACAACATTGACTCTAACCCAACAAATTGACAAACCTGCATTTTCGATCATGTCAATACTGGGCAAGGGATTTCTCTTTGTCCAAGGTACCGAGGGGCTTTAAAATTTGAAGTTTTTATCGTTTGCAATAAACTATGAAGAAAAGGTTACTTTCTGTTTTACTGAAGGGCTTGTGTCATCTGTCGCTTACATTTACTGGCGGGACTTATTATGATTATTTATTATTATTAGAACATAATTGGAGTTAAAATTCCGAAATAGTTGGGACAAAGTGTAAATAGTAAATAAAATCAAAATGCAATGACTATCAGATCACGAGCTAAAATGTTATTTACAATATAAAATAGATAACATTTCAAATGTTGAAATGGAGATATTTTACATTTTTATCCACAAAATGAGCTTCTCAAAATTTCTGGCTGCAACAGGTCTCATAAAAGTTGGGGCACAGGCAAAATAGGGCTGAAAAAGCAATTGATATTAGGGCTGTCGCGGTTAAGGAATTCCCCCCTGCGGTGAGTCAGGGTGGCTCAGTAGCACGGTATGCGGTATTATTGCACTACCCCCCTTTCAATTTTTTGTCTATCTATTAAGCAAATTTGTTTGTTAATTACTAAATTCCTGAGCCCATTCCAACGTTTCCTCTGAAATTTAGCGCCTACACATTAAAAAGTTATTAATAAAAGACATGACAATTTTATAACACTTAAGTTTATTGAATGTCGATCGAAGGGCGATAATGGTAGCAGTACAGATGCATTAGACACAGGCTACACGTTGTTTCTCCTTCTGCTGTTAAAACTTTAAATAACTTAAATTGTAGTTGTCAAAAATGAATTCAGCGAACTTTTAGGGCTAAATCTTAAAGTGCAAATGACAGCATCTTACTTACACGAAAATCAAGTGCCCGGTTTTTTAAGACACTACAAAAATGAGACGTACGAGGCACTGGACAAAAAAAAAAAAACATATTCTCCTTGAGCATATAAAGAAAATGGCCCATGATTTATACCTGGGTCATGTCCTTGTTGCGCGCGAGGCAAACCTGCATATTCACCTTTCAGAGAGAATCGGAGAGGGGTAAAAATATTTCCAGCTGCACTGAAAACTCTTTTGATGATGCGCTCGTTGCACAAATGGACAGGTAAATGCGGCCGACTCCAGAGAGGAGAGGGGTTCATCGTAATATCGATGAACCCATCTATGCCAGTTAAACTTCTGACTTCCAGATCGGATTTAAACAAGGCTTATCTACGACAATATGTACAGCTATGTTTCTTGAGACCATTGATTACTATATCAAATGTGACAGCGATGTTTTTACATGTTTTTTGGACGCAAATCGTGCTTTTGATTACGGTTAACTTTTTACATTGCTTATCCAGCGGAGATTGCCTTTTCATATAATTCGTCTTCTTATTGATAGCTACACTCATCAGCAAGTGTGTGTTTCATGTGACTTCTGTAAGTCTGAATATTTTAACATAGCTAATGGCGTTAAACAAGGGGGAGTCTTAACACCTGTTACGTTTACAGTTTATGCTGATGAACCGATTGTTTTGTTAAGAGTCTAAGCTTGGTTGTCTTTTAGGTACTCATTATATTGGAGCATTGGGATATGTTGATGATATCACTTTGCTCAGTCCAAGCCTACGTGCCTTGCAGTCTATGGTTAATTTACATCTTTTGCAAATGAATATAGTCGTGTGACATTTAATGTTAAGAAGACGGTTTGAAATTCGGATCACCTACTTATGATTATGACAGGTTGTATTTGAATGGCTGTGTCATAAATTGGTCTGATAGTGTCAAACATCTTGGTCGTTTAGTTCATATATATTTGTCAGACCAGAATGACTGTGCTTTGAAACGATCTGTATTTATTGGTGCGGCGGATGAATTACTTGGCAGTTATGGGGGATTGTAACCACCTGTATTATATAAACAATTTTTACTGCGTTTTTGCACCTTTGCAGTTTATCGCTGCACACTGGTTACATTTACCTCACTTGAATCATTCCTTATATTGCTTCTCCGTCATTTCTGTCTTTGAAGCAATTTTCAGTCCATGCGTCTGGCGCAACCAGGCACCACCGAGTGGCTGTTGTCAAAAAAGCACCGGAGTTTCATCTCTTGGTCTCGCATTTTCTTTGCCTGAAGTGTGGTGAGGTCAGGTCACGAGCGGTGGTGACGGTGGCCCACCATGCACTGCGGCAGGGTTCTTAGAATCGCGGTAATTCATTTTTGCGGTTACCGCGACAGCCCTAATTCATATATAAGAGAATGAGTTGAAAGAAAATTTAGCAAGTAATTAAGTTAACTGACATCAGGTGTGTAACATGATTGGCTATAAAAGGGATGTCTTAGAGAGGCTGAAGTACAGATGGGCAGAGGGTCTCCAACTTGTGAAGGTTTGTGTAAAAAATTGCGGAATACTCTAAAAACAATGTTCCTCAAAATCAAATTGCAAAGGCTTTGAAGGTCTCAACATTGACAGTGCACAACATCATCAAAAGATTCAGAGAACATGGAAACATCTCTGTGGGCAAGGGACAAGGCTGAAGACCTTTACTAGATGCCCGTGATCTTCGGGCCCTCAGACGCCACTGCATCACTCACTGGCATGATTCTGTCATTGACATTACTCAATGGGCCCAGGGATACTTCAAGAACCCACTGTCTATAAACACAGTCTGTCGTGCCATCCACAGATGCCACCTAAAACTCTATCATGCAAAAAGGAAGCCATTGTTGAGCATGATCTAAAGGCGCCGCCGTGTTTTGTGGGCCAAGGCACATTTAAAATGGACCGTAGGCAAAGTGGCAAAGTGTCCTGTGGTCAGACGAGTCCAAATTTGACATTCTTGTAGGAAATCATGGGCGTGGTGTCCTCCATGCTTAGGAGAAAGACCACCCTTCCAGTTATCAGTGTTCAGTTCAAAAGCCAGCATCTCTTGTGGTATGGGGAAGCATTTGTGCACATGGTGCATGTTTTAAAAAGCACCATGAATGCGGAAAGGTATATTAGGCTTTTAGAGCAACATATGCTCCCCTCCAGACAATATCTATTCCAGGGAAGGCCTTGGGTATTTCAGCAGGACAATGCAAAACCACATACTGCAGCTATTACAACAGCATGGCTTCATAGTAGAAGAGTCCATGTGCTGAACTGACCTGCCTGCAGTCCTGATCTTTCACCGATTAAGAACATTTGGTACATAATTAAACAAAACATCCGTCAAAGGAGACCCAAAACTCTTCAGCAGCTGGAAGCCCATATAAAACAAGAGTGGGTTCAAATTCCAATGGCTAAACTCAAGAAACTTGTCTCCTCAATGCCCAGATGCCTCCACTCTGAGTTAAAAAGGAGAGGGGATGCTACACCATGGTAAATAGGCCCCTGTCCTAACTTTTTTGAGACCTGTAGCAGCCATCAAATTTGAAATGAGCTCATTTTGTAGATAAAATAGTAAAATTTCTCAGTTTCAACATTTGCTATGTTATCTCTGTTCTACTGTGAATAAAATACTGGCTGGAGTGATTTGAAGTATATCTGAAAAAGCCATGTCAGTGGTAGTACATCTGAAAAAGGTATGTCAGTGGTAGTATTTTTGATGTAAACAGAGTCCACATTACAAAGACAGCAGGGCTCACTCACTTCTTGCCCAGGTGCTTAGCCACGTCGGAGCGGCGGAAGCCCTCAAGGTGGTACAGGCGGCGGGCAAGGCGGCGGGCAGCCTCCTGGTCACTCTTGCTGCCGTTGTGAATGGCGTCGGTGCTGTCCTTGAGCCTCTCCGAGCTGCCCATGTCCGAGTCCCAGTCCGACAGCACCTCCTTCAGCCCAGCATCACTGCTCGAGAAAGACAGGAGCCATTCAGAGACCGCCAGCGCCGGGTCCAAGGAAACAACACATCCCCTGTATTAATGCAGCTCAAAAATAGTAAGACATCAGGCCCAAAAAGAATGTGTACATTCAGAAGGGTAATACATCCTTTATGCTTACAGGTTATCGTACTGATGTTATGTTCCAATATGACACATTACGAAAATCGGGGCGATTCAATTTCCATGACTATTATACAGGACATAACAAAAAAAATTTGGGCAAACCTGCTTTGAACCCCGAATACTCAAAGTGGCAGGAAACAGATCAACCATCAGAACAGACCTGTAATGTAGGGATCACTGATCACCGATAAGAGCAGAACCACCACGTAGAGACCACTGATCACGTACACAGTAGGTGCTGGATCATCATGTAAAGACTACTGATCAGATAGTGTTCATTGATCACCCATCAGTGCAGAGCTGTCATGCACAGGCTTCCGCTGCAGTCATTAGTCGATCAATCGATTAGTCATCAAACCAAAATAAGTTGCCAAATATTTTGATAATAAATTCAGTGATTCAAGTCCTTTTTCTAGCTATATTGTCAAACATCTTCTGATTCCGGCTTCTTAAGGATTAGCAGCTTTTCTTTGTCATTTATGACCGTAAAAGAAGAGTCTTTGGGTTTTGTCCTGATGGTTCGACAGAAGCAATTAGAAGATGAGACGTGGGGCTCTGGCATTTGCGATAGCACTTTTCAAAATGTTTTAGCATTTTAAATGGGAAACAATTGATTGATTAAATGTAATATAATCTACGGATAAATCAACAGTGAAAATAATCCATTGGTTGCAACCCGAGTAGAGACCATTGATCAGCCATCAGTGCAGAACTGCCACATAGAGACCACCAATCAGCCATCAGTACTGAGGAGGAAGGAGGCATTCCTCACTACCCATCCCCCTCCTTCTTGTACCCGTCTTTCCTCACTATCCCCTCCCACTGTAATCATCCACATTTCCATCCAAAACCCCCCGTAAATCATTCAATAGTTTTCCACCCAATTTATTTTTCTGTGCCCAATTAGTATGAGCTCTGCATTGTAAAGAGAGGCCCACTTTGTTCTAGTACAAATTTGCAAGTGTCCATTCTGGGTCTCTGTCTTCTAGGTAGTCCATATAATTTGACTATCAAAATCAGATGCATTTGATAAAAGACTATCGCTTTCATCATTCAGTTCCATGACTGCACAGAGCCGTATAGAACAGATCAACCATCAAGACTGAACTGCCATGTAGAGACCACTGATCAGCAATTAGAATGGAAATAAAATGTAGAGACCACTGATCACACATCAGAGCAGAAAAATTATATACAGATCACATCAGTTCAAATAAGCCATGTCGAGACCACTGATCACAGAACAGTGCAGAACCACCATGCAAGACCATTGATTACACGTCAATACAGAACCACCATGTAGTGACCACTAATCGCAAGTCAGGACTGAGCTGCCATGTATTGACTACTGATCAGAAATTAGCACAGAAACATACTGATCACACACCAGTACAGAAATGCCAAGCCCAGCTTGTCAGAGAGCACCAGTTGAAATACATGATGCTGTTGCATGAAATGCAGAAAGGAGAGAGCATAGGAAAAAAAAATGACTGGTGAAAGCAAAACCCTGTTATTGCAAAATCGTGCATCAGTCTGTACTCTCACAGCATCTGCACAGTGAAGGAAAAGGCATCTTGTTTCTCACAGTTGTGTTTACAGAAACATGATAAAGGAAACCCTGAAATGCTGTCATAGTAAGGTCCTGAGCTGTCGGAGATCTGTCAAAGAAGCTTCAGGGCACCTGGGTAAGGTTTACACAAGTCTCTACAACTCTACGGGAGGCACAGATCACCATCCTTACTAAATATATTTCCTCATTAGGCATTTTGACTCTAGTGGTAGAGGGGTGTATCCAACAAGTCAGCCCTAAATGTCCAGCAAGTATTAACCCTTTGAGCACTGAATACATTTTCAAGGAATTAAAAATGTAGTTATCCTGAGCTGTTGAAAACCTATCACGTGGCAACTTGTTTATAAGAGTTCCCGCAGGGAGGGCTCTTTTACACCAGTTGACACGTGATAGGTTTTCAACAGCATCTGATTTTGATATCTTACATCATTGGGAAACTAAAGCTGCCCATGGCGCTGAAACGGTTAATGCCAAGGGAATGCCAACCCCAGACCATAAAGAGAGACATAAAAATAAAATCCTGTTTCTGGTAACCCAACCGACCCTCTATAAAATGCGCCAACTTGAAAGTTTGGACCATTGTCCAAAAATGACATTTATGTCATGATTCGATCTTATTCCAACTTGGGCAGCACCAGGATTTATTTTTTTTGCGAATTTCAGCAGTACCAAATGCGCAGAAAAAAATATGAAATGTGTTGAAACGTTGCCATCACAGCAATGGGTGGCAAAAATACATTTTATATCAGTTTCTGGTGAAACTGAATTAAATAAATTAATTTCCTATACTTGCTAGCCAGCACCTTAAAATGAAAAGGGGGAACAAAGCTGTATTAATTCATATGTAGTATCACAAAATACACTGAAAAGTTTGACATTAAAGGGCTGAGACAAGCAGCGGGCACCGTTCTTCTCTGTCCAGATCAGGAACGATGTTGCTCCCGATTGCTTAGCTTAATGGGAAGTGGGGCATGAATGACGGATAATTAATGAGGATGAAGCGTCTACGCTTCGTAATTCATCTTCGAGTGAAGATTTGTTGCAACTTGCAACTTCATAGTAGGAAATATTCCATAGTTGTCGCCGTCTATTTTCAAAGAGAACTTGAACCTGTGACAAGCTAGATGCACTAATTCCCCTTGATTCATTTTCAACAGTCTAATCTGCTCAATCCATCTCACAGTAGCAGTGTTTTAAATGTCTTTTTTACGGATTGATCTTCCAGGGAGCATTAGAGCATGGTGAAAGCTACATGCAATCTATGGACCAAGAAGTCCAAAAGGGTCTACATTCGCTGCTAGTGTTCCACATTTAATTTTACAAAATATGTCGGGATAATGTCAGATAGATAGATAGAAATTTTCCTTTATCAGGGCTCAGAAATACACACTTCACAAATTCACATTTAAAACACACACACAAAAAAATTTTTTTTACAAGTACTTTTGAACAAGAGCAGTCAGAGACCGCTCAGAGACGGACACACACACGCACGGACGGACGGACGGAGGTCAAACCTATATCCCCCTCCCACTTCGTGTTGGCGGAGGATAAAATTAGAAGGGGAAAATTAATAAATAAATCACAGCACCGACCCTTCCCCAAATTCTTGACGTAACCATAAACACGTTTCTTTTTTTTTTTTTAGCTCAGGCCCATCTAAGCCACAAAAGCTTTTAAGTGTAACATTCAGACCTGCACTGTTTTTTTAGGGTGTAGTTACAATAGTCTTCTCATTGTGAAGCGCCCGATTAAACTCTGCCATGTTCGTCAACAACCAATACTTCAATGCAATCAGCCTGATCAGATAAAGATGGAGTTCCTGTGTGGATATACTCCTATGCAATAGATGCATCCAAATTAGCCTACGGTCGAAGAAAGCCTTCCTCTCGGTAACATATTTTGTTGATACTGTAATGGTGGCAGGGTCGGTAAGACGTGCGCTTTTTCTGAGGGGAGAGCAGCAGTGATGAGTGATTAGCACAGCTATCATCTTCTTCAGTGCAGGAACGGCAACGATTTTATCAAATCTTGCTTGATGTTTGTAACAGGCTTGTGCATTGGATCAGACCACAGTGCTATAAAACAGCAGGTCTCCGCTGTACTCCAGTCCTGGTTTTCCTCCATCTTTCAATCTCTCCTCTTTGGTTTACACGCTCGGGAGAGGAATTCTTGTGACGAAGCAAGACATACGTTTGGTAAATCGTCTTGATAGTGCCCATCATGCAGTTCACACCTCACTGAGATCCGTACTCAAAGCGAGCCAGGCCTCTACAGCATGTGGTCTGGCAGAACAGATCCCATTGGAAGGAAGACCCAGTCTCAGAGCGTACAGACTTGAGAGTTACTTCCTGGCGTGACAGGATGACAAAGTCTCATTGAAAAAACAAGTGTAATCTTGGTGAGCAATAAGCATGCAATTACTCAACAGTCCATAATTCATCAAAGCTCCACCCACCTGATCTCATCACTTCCTCCCCACACCTGTGAAGACCAGTGCTTATGGTTTGTATTGTACTGCTGACCTTAGAAAAGTATGGCTCCAGGACTCTTTGTCCCGCACATTCTGTCCCCGGACTTTTTCCTCCCGGAATTTTTCGTCCCTGGATTGTTCCTCCCCAATAATGCTTTGCCCTCTTCCTGCATTACAGCTCTATCCCAATCCCTAACCCTAACCCTTATATCCTGGTGGATTGTCTTTCCTCTGTCTGTCCGTCCGTCCGTCAACAACGGTGGCACATTTTATTATCATTGGGGGACAAAAAACCCGGGACGAAAAGTGCAGGGATGAAAAGTCCGGGGACAAAGAGTCCTGTAACTGAAAAGTACATGTGTCTTTCCAATGACTTTTTAAGCACTGCAGCTGCTCTATAATATCCCGCTCAATAAAGTTTTTGATGGACCCTTCTAGCTGACAGTCTGATCACGTCCTGTATCGACATTCTCTGATGCCTGAGGAAAAGTTATTCTCCAATTTTCCACGCACTAATGCACAAACACATATCAAAAGTGCAGTATTCAACCCAAATTACTGATGTGCTTCACACACGTCAAAAGTCAGAAGTCACTTTAGTCACCATCCTTATTATTATTAATTCAACCAGAAGATGCCTCAGTAATAAACCCGCTTAAGATATTCAGTTACATCATCTTCCTTATGCCATCTCAAACCAAATCTTGGTGAAATGGGCTTGATCAGAATTCTTATACATGTCCTTTAGAGCATGAAAGGACATTTATTGCTTAACTGCAGCGTGCTGTGTGAATGAAAGTATCTCAATACGTTACATCTTCGCTCATCAATTCAGGTTTTTCCCTGTGGTCGCTCGCCTGTATGGGAGAGCACATGCATCATTTTGCACAAGTAGCATTGGTCAATTGCCCATCTTCCTCGCTCTACCTCCTATCTAGGAGCCTGAATCAGAGAAGAATGCAGACTCAAACAATCTGGGGAAAAACTCTGTTACATAGAAGATTTTTCTGCTTTATTCAATGGAGGCAGTTAACAGAGCCCATGGATTTCTGGACTGTGCTGATCATCAGCTAATTGGAAGAAAGATCGCTGGCCTGTTACTTGCAGACAGATATGCCCGGATGGCATCACAAAAAACCTGAATAATCGTCACGTGATGTGAATTTCGGGCAATCATCAGCATCTGCCATAGAAAACCACTGAAAACGAGATGCACTAAACAGCTTGTTATTCGTTTTTTCTCATCGGAATGAAGTGGAAATTTGTGCTCAAAAGTGGTTTAAAAATAGAATTATTCCTCCCGAGGCATAGATTGATGATATTAACTGATTACACTAAATGAATGGGTGAATTACCAGTGGTAAATTTAGTCACACTCCTCCCTTTCTCCCCTGTTCCAGGCTGCAACTTATGCCCAGGTAACCTGGTTAACCTGCTGCCTTCTGATGCGTGTGTAGACCCACCAGCAGAAATAGGTGTATAAAACCCCTTTAGTAGTCTTCACAAGCTTTGTTCCCCTACCTTTGTTCCCCTACCTGACATTATTCTTGAACATCAACATATTTTACATACACAGCAAGGTTTGAAATAAGTGGCATTGCATCACATTTGTAATCTAAAAATGCCAACTTTCGAACCAAAATGAACAATACCGGACCAATGAATCACAGCCGCTGCGAAAGAAAATCCTAACAACGTAGGTGGATTAACTTCAGATTCTAGCATAGAATCACACAACTAGTGTATTATCAAGTAGGTTAACAAACTGTTACCACGCTAGCTTGCCATTGCAAACCTGTCACAGGGGTCACAAATTAAAGTATGACTACGAAGTCTCCCCCATTATCCTGCCATGATTGGAGCATTGAACAAGATGCTTTTGCATTTCTGTTGCTGGCAGAGCACAAACGAAAAAAGGGTTGTTAATTTCGCGGTTTCTGTTATCTGGACTGCCCCTTATCTGTGTTTCCCCGTTAGCTGTCGATGGTTAAGTGAAATTTTTTCAGAGCCATTGTTGCCATTGCTCATTCTGCTCTGCCGAGCCAGGAGTGCGTTTCTCAAGAGAACAGGTGCGAACACAGTGAATGGACAAACTACGTAAGTTACTAGCGTAGTTAAAAAACTATGCTTTTAGAAAACGTACCCCAGGTCCCCATTGTCAACACAAGTTAGATCTAAAAGAAAGTTGACAAAATCGCCTAAAAACCTAACTTTTCTAACTCGCCACATTACTTCCTGTTGTTTACTTGCCTGACTTCCGGGTTCGGAGAATGACGTTCACCTTATGTACATGGTATTTTTAGATAATGGGCGGGTCCCCAGTTATTACAACAGAACAATCATTGCTCTCATCTGGCTGGCAACTAAACATTTGGGTTCGACCTTGACTGAACGAACTGGCCAAGTTACCAAATTCATGCAAAATCTCTACAGGCTGTTCAGCTGCTGCATCTGTATTTTGAACATACCATCATTAACGGTCCACGTCAAATCCTACAAATAGCAAATAAAAAAAAATGATGATATCACTGAAATCACTTTGAATGCACGCTCTTGATAACTAATTTCAAATGCGCCAAACATGACAGTTTGTTGTGAGGAAAGACTAGCCCTTCGCTGATGTAAAGCAATGAGATCCTTGTATTATTGTCACAATTTCCACTCCTCATTTTTTCATTTTCAGTCGACTGTCTCCTCTTGCCTGCGGTCTGATTAGCGGCCTGTTTAGGAACTGCGCACGATGAGCTCGCGGACCCCTGCTCACTTACAAGCCACAAAGCAATAAAAAGAGCTTTCAATGTTTCAATTCCAAACTGTGCAAGAGAGTCCCTACACACTGCAAACAGGACACTGAAAAAATTAAATTGCTCCACTTCAAATCGGAAAACTCCATGAGAAACTACAAGAAAAGCTCCAGTTAGGAAACGCCCTTGATTAAAAAAAACTATGTTATTATTCACAAACATTTATGAACCTAGTCTTTCATTAAAAATGGATACTAATTTCCCCAGTTGGTACATCTTACAGAAAAGGTCATCATTATTAAACTTTTGAGAATTTTAATCGCTGCATTGAGCAAGTTCATGGCAGTTCTAAATGACTAATTGTCCGGTTGATTAACTGCTTCAGTCAATCAAAGTCTCGCTCAATCAGAATCAATTTCACACCACTCAATATCTCAATTTTCAAATGCCCAAACCCTACCCCCAAGATGTAAAAACCTGAATCTATCCTAAAGCCTAAAACAACTGAACGAAGCACAGTGTACACAATTCAGGATCACAAAGACAATAATGAGAAATAATAGAAAAAATTGGGGAGGTAGATAAAATTAACACAGTTGGTAGGGCTGTGTTACATAACAAAGGCACACACAGTCCAAAACTATTTGATAGAGAGAGAGCGAGAGCGAGAGAGAAAGAGAGAGAGAGAGAGAGAGAGATGCAACTGCAACTGAAGACTGCACCCATTGTTAACAGTCAATCACTCGCACTGATATGAGGGCAATGAACACGCAGCCTGACATCACACGTATTATTATTGCCATTAGCCTGACGAATAGGCGAGTGAGAAAGAGTAATTATCCCTGAGAAAGGGCGTCGAGGAAGGAACATCGCTGTCCATATCCACGCTCCCATTTGGCGGAGAAATTAAAATTCTTCATGTGCATTTATAAAGAGTGAGCCTTCCCATGACAGAGTCTCCCATTCTGTAAGCTCAAACTCATTAAACATAATGACACGAGCAAAGCAATGCGTGCATTTCGCTCAACAGATGCAAGCATGTCTGGTAATGTTTAACATAAATTTATTTTACACTGCAGACAGTAGGGCAATATTACCATATCATGGCAACTTTCATTAATCCGAGTCTGGTTAGGCAGTCAATTTAACCATCATGTGATTTGCACAGGAGTTTACTGCCTATATGCTAATCAAGCATTAACCTCATCTGTAACCCCGCAGAGAATTTATGACGTCATAGCACTTCAGGCTATTGGCGCAGTGAAAAACACTGGGCGCAGACCCTATGTTTCCTTACCAGTAATAAAACAATAAATCATGCCACAAAATGTAGACCAACAAAACAGCATCGTTCCTGAATGACAAAATTAATAAAACAACAATGTGTGAAATGAATTTCCCCGAGGCTCTGACAAATACCACCTACTAAACAGCAATAAAATTCCATTAGCCTTACAAGTACTGCAGATTATAGAAATGCGAAACACGTTCCCCAAATGCTAAAAGCAGACTTCAAAGTTCCAAACACTGTCCGAAAAGAAACAAGATTATACTGCAGTGCCACCTGTTGGACATCAAAGGAACCAACATCGTGCTAATCTGCGGATGCTCAATTCGGCAGGCAGTAAGGAGAGAGGACATGCTTCACCATTCTGCTATTACACTGAAACTCCGGAGGGGAGAAGGGTGGCGTGCTGCATTCATTATTACAGAATGAACAGCACACACTGGAGTGCTGAAATGAGCTAAACTACACTGTCAATGCTTATGTGTGGATAAGATCTGATTAGCTTTACAAAACTAAGCTACTGTTGATTGTTAGCAAATGGCCTAGTCTACACTAGGCAAATGGTGTGGAAAAACGAATAATTAGAATAAACATTTTCTGCATGCTGCTCGATTTTGAACACAAGAGGCCAGAACTGGACTGCCATTTACACCCTGTGTAAACAGAGGGTGAGATAACAATGTTTACAGTGGAGAGAGACACCTCTTTTTACTAGAGCGTTGGCTCTTGCTTAGCAGCGCCAAATTGAGCAGTTCAATTCACAGGGATACAGTGAAAATAGAAATCAGACGGCCATATAATGACAAGAAGCCAAAGTGCCCAGCAAAGACAAACACACTTACATACATGATATGCGGACCTGCACACACAATCAACCTCAGGAAGGAATAGGAAATATACCAGACTGAATCTGTATATTAGTTCACACAATGCAAAAGATAAATCTACATTTTTGGCTTGAGTTTACAATCCACACCTAAATATAAACAGGTCTTCTCACCTACCGAGACATTCCATTACCCTCTCTTCTTCTCTTCCGCTCACTCACGTTACAACGTTTAACTGAGTCTCTTCAAAATAGCCAAATGTAAAGGCAAAACTGTTCATGACCATGAACAAGCAGTTTCTAAATATTGGACAGAACATTACACAAGACATCCTCTGAGGAACATTTAAATGCAGATTATTAAATTCAAGCAGACTTAATAAAGGCCAATGACTGCTTCCTCAGCAGGGAAAGTGCAAAACAGGCATATTAAAAGAACAGAGCTGTTGGCCGCAGTCTAATGCACGGAAAAACCTGCTGCTTTTGAAAACAACACTCTGAACTGCACTCGGACACGAACAGCAGCTCATTTCAAGGGGGCCTGCGCTGCTCAATGATCTGCAACCGGCCGGTGTGCACTACTCAGTATCCAATCAGCTGTCAGAGCGCCTGAAAACCTGCTTCTCCTCGGTAGACCGCAGGTATCATATAATGACTGACAGCACACGAAAGAGCGGCAATTAATATTTATTTCCAGCAGAGGGCATCGTTCCTTCCTGACATTCGTTTTGCAGGCACTAAGAAGTAAGTTTATACGGCATGCATGAATAAATTCTGAGTGTATGATAACCAAACTGGACAGGAAACAATAAACGAGTCTGAACCATCAAAAGCCCTTTGTATCAAATATCGAAGACACTGAGAAATCACCACAAAGCTGACAACATTCCTCTGCAGCTCCTGAGATAAAAGCTCTAAACAAAAACCAGGCAACATGTTGGGCGCTTTGCATCATGCTAACAAGTCTACTCACTGCCCCCTCCCCTCGCATCTTATCCTGATGTGAGCGAGAGATGCAAGGAGGAGCCGAAAATGCCAAATAAGAAAGCCCTGCGGCATTTTAATGCCACGCCAAGTTATAAGAGACTTCTGCATAGGATACGCATGTTTCCTCACTCTAAGCTCCTCCTCTAGCCTCCTCAAGGTGCATTAAATGGATAGGAAGATCATCCATGATCGCAAAAAAGGAACAATTCCTGGATAGCGAGGGGGAGGGGGGCTGGCATCATTTTACATGATGGAAAGCACCAGGGTTTACCCTGACCCTGTGAGACAGTCAAATAAGGAAAAACATGACAGTCAGATTTGTATTGCCCATGGCCTAATTTATCTGATAAAAGTGTACTAACAGTTCATGAATCACAGCCTTTGACTGAAGACTGACAGTGTATGAAACTTGGGGCCAAAATTTTGCAATGTGTTACCACTGCATCATAAACATCTAATCAACAACCAACTGCAATGTACAGCACAAACACATTCTGCAGATGTTGCCCTCAGTCACTGAGTTTGACAAAGTAGGCCAACTACTGAGTTAGGTTCAGACTGACTTATTTTAAGCTAGCCTAGCCCCAGAGAGCAAGTCCCGAGCCTGGATTGTCAAATTAGGGCTGCAGATCAGTGTTGATACTATACAACCAGCAGCTAAAGGAGTCAAATATTTTGAAACATTAACTGGAAAAGACAATGACCTGTAATGTAACCATGCGCACTATATTTTCTAATTCATCCCCCAAAATTGGTACCAGACTGAAAAATCCCATTTCGGTTCGGCACTATTGTTTGATGATGCTGTCACATTGAAGACATTATTTGCAAAGAACAATCTTGCCATGAGAATGAGATCCCACCACTCACTCTTCCGACCCACCTACTTCCGGCCGCCTCGCTCAAACCACGCCCCCCTTCATAACCAACCTTCATTTGGATCTCAACTGCACTTACATAAAGTTTTGCGACTGCAACTTGCATGTTTGTGATACCATCACATTGACAAACTCTGTCCATAAACTGACAAAAGTACCTGGCAAAGGTAGTTCTACAGTAATTTTCACTACAGGTGGTGGTCAAACCATCAAAATTTGCAATGATCACAAACTTACACACACACAAACTTTTTCACCAGGTGAAAGCAATACCAGCCCAAGCTGCTGCAGTGGGTGTTGTTTAAATGAGTTTCACCTCCCTACTGCACCTGGTTGGCATCTCCCTGGGTGGGTTCAACTGATCTACCACAAACTTGAAAAACGTCACAGCTGAGAAAAGTAAAACCACGATCCTCAAATGTATATTTGGTCATAAGATGCAGAGTACAAAACGTAACATAAAAAGTGTTTTCATATTTTGACAATACAATACTGTGAAAAAGTATTCACCCCTTCCCAATATTCCATTTTTGCATATTTCTCACGCTGAATGTATCAGATCATACCAATTTAAATATTCCACAAAGATAGTGCTAGTAAACACAATATGTATAGTTAAAATGATGATATCATTTATTGAAGGAACCTATATACCACAGTAATAGACCCGGTCTATTCATTGAAATAAAACAAAAAGCAGCACATGATGCAACAATTTAGAGAAATTAATAAACAGGTAAGAAACAACGTCATAGACAGCAATCAGTGTGGAAGGGGTTACAAAGCCATTTGTGTGGCTCTGGGACTCCAGTGAACTGTGGTGAGAGCCATTATCTACAAATGTGTAAAAAAAAAAAAAACTTGACATGGTGGTGAACCTTCCGAGGAGTGTCTGGCCCATAAAAATTCCTCCAAGAGCACACCAACAACTCAACCAGCAACCTACATCTACAGAACTGCAGGCCTTACTTGCCTCAGTTAAGGCCAGTGTTCACAATTCCACAATAAGAAGGAAACTGGGCAAAAAATGGCATCCATGGGAAAGCTGCAAGGTGAAAACCACTACTGATAAAAAAAGGGTGCTTCATGGGAGTGAAGACAATAGCCCTCAGCCCCAACACACTGAATCAAAGGTGAAGGTCAGTGAGGCAAGGTCAAAGGCCATTTTGGAACAAAACCTAGTCGAGGCATGCCCACCCACGAAGGAAAGTCCTCATATGCGCAATCAAGTTCCTAACCCAAGCAGTTTGAGAGAAGTAGCCCAGACGAAGTTTTGAAGGTCAAGGTCACTGAGCAAAGGTCAAAGGTCATTTGGGTACGAGACCTCGACAAGTCACAGCTACTTTTCCTGTACATTTGGTGGTCAGTACGCATGCAAACTGCTGCTGCGGCAGCTGGAATAGAGATGGGCGTATGTGCCGGAGCAGTGCATGAATCTACAGGACATACCGCAGCCAGGCGTACCGGTATAAGAATGGAGCGCAACCAGGGTGTTCCCTCGAGCTGACGGTGACCATTCTGACCAATCAAATGGGAACTTGACGTCCTAAACCGCAGTACTGATTCTAGAATGGTTAATATTATCAGTCAATCACTCCATTTCGCGGTACTGAGAGTTGCTATTGTAACTACACACAAGATTTATGCGGAAAATGAAACGACATACAATAGAACGCTTTTTTGGTAACATTAACGTTCAAAAAAAAATAATTAAAAAAACAACTCTATAACAAAAGTTACAGAAACTGAGAGTCATGACGATGACTATGACGGGAATTTGGACGAACCGGTGGCGAAATGAGCGTATTATTTTTGCAAAAAGTGGCTTTGAAATTTTGAATGGCTGAGGTTTAAAGAAGGCGCACTGTTTTCGTTGTAAAGATTATGGGCCGTATCTCGCAGGTAACAGCGCGTCAGTTACTGAGTCCAAATGTGAAAGTCCCTCCAACCATGGACAAAGCGCAAAACACAGAAAATGCTGTGACAAATGTGCGTGAACGAGTAGGACCGGTGTTCTGTCAATTTTTGCTACCAATCAAAATATGCTGCCTCGCAGTTCTGCGCTAGTGCAGACCGAAAATCTTCATTTCGGTTTCTTTGCTCATATCGTAAGTAGCCTATCAGCAAAAATCATAAAAATACATTTTTTTTTCCAGTGCGTCTTTCAACCTGTAAGCGTTTATATATTTGCATGTACACGCTGGGTGTTCCTGATAAAGCAGAAATTAGATGACAATGGCATGTGGCATATATCTGAAAACAAACATATACAAGTCATTATAACATCTGCTTATCTCCTTATGTTATGATAAACTAACAAATAACAAAGTTACCTCTGTAGACTGATACATGTTGCAATATTAAGGCGAAAACAAAGACTTTAAGACTTCACGTTTGATCTGCATTTAACCCTAACACAATTGAAGATTTGAATCGGATCAGTGTGGAGGGTCCTCCTGTGGACATATTTGATGCCTCGCAGACAGTGAAGAGATGGATGGAAGGGCAGAGAGTCAGGAGACCCAGTTTTAAATCCTGGCTTCGGGATACGGCATAAAGCCAATGCGGAAAAAAAAGTTGAAACTTTTGTTAATCAATGAACTCAAGACTCTCATATTGTTTAATAACTTTCTTTTGCTGGAGACAGTTGTATTGCTAATGTGGAGTGTTATACTGTACTTATACATTTAAAAAAAGGTGCTTCTTAGATTTTTGTGTGTGCTCCTAAATTTTGGCTTGTGCGCCCAACTTTTTGAACTTGGGAGCGCAGCACAACCAAGTAAAAAAGTTAATTTCGAGCCCTGCATTAAAAGACGCAAGATGAGAAATTGTCCTCAATCTCTAGTTGAGCAAAACACTTTGAGACAGACACGCGAGTCCCAGTTTTCCTGAACACTCAGGTCAGAAAGAACACAGGTATCTGGGGCTCAGCTGTGGCGCTTGGCTTCAGGCATTTGGCCCTTGCAATGTAGACAGAAATATCTTCAGTGAGACCATGATTAGATGAAGACGCACAGCCCCCCCGGTAAAGCTCCAGCAGTCCGGAGGCAGCAGGGATGGACAGACTGGGGACGGAAGACTGAGGAGGAGACAAAGTGAGGTCCGCAGTGACTCATCGTACAGCTCACCACAGCGCTGAAGCGCACTCATGCATACCGAGCTGCGCAAAATGCAACGTCACTAAAATAAACTGCTTCAAAATCCATCTCACCTCCCTGAGTTGTGATTCACACGGTGGCCTCTCTTTGAAGGGCCACTAATTGCAGAAGTCGAGCAGTGAAGACCTCCCAAACACAGAGGTTAGCTGGAATGAGGGCCGGGGGTTTTCTGAAAATGCTGCATTTCTATATGAGAAGCCTCTTCTCAACATTAGATCATTTCAAAGTAATCCCCACAACAGACTGGATTTTGACCAGGGCACAATACCAAGTAGACCTATTTAAAAGTAGTTTCGCTTAAACTTGGAAATGGCTATATTGTCCCTGCATTGGATTTTTCCCGCACTACCCTCCATCTTCCTAAATAACTGTAGAAGAATGAGTCATGTAAGGATGAATTTTGTGCCTGGAATCAGCCCATAATGCCACCAGGGGGTAGTGGGATCGAACAGCAGGATTACCAGCCTCACTGTTTAACTTCACCACCCCTCACCCAGCTATCCAACAGTGACAGCACAATGATCCAAAACACACAAGACTTGTGAATTCTGTCCAACCAAAATCATTTTCAAATGCTCATAGATCCCAAATGGTTCATTACAGTGCAATTTTGTCCAAAAGTCTGAAAGCCAGGGCAAAAATGAACAAATGAACAGGGATTTTCAGCTTTCTATCTTATTTAGAAAAGATTTTATATCTTTCCAAAAACACTCACAAACCGATGTTGAAATTTGCGAGTGCAAAAATGGGGGTGACGCCCCAATTTAAAATGGCTCTTACAGGAAAACCGTTCCAAACATTGAGCTGAATCGTAGACGGACCCACTGGAACTTTTCATGACCCAGAAGTCCCCAGGGCATGGGCTCAGAATTGTCTCAAATTTTTTCTTTTTTTCAGAATATACCAGTTGAAAAAATTAGTTTATTACAACTTAATGCCTCTATCCCTCATGATTTTACAGGGGGCCAAAAACGGCAGTGTGAACACATAAACATTGTGTTTCCAAGAATTTTTAAGATGCTGTAAAATGGAAATTAATCATTTCATCGGGACTCTTCAAGGATTTTTTTCCCTATCTTTAACACATTCTAAGAACACCATAAAACTGGGCTTGACCCCTTTAGGAGCCAGGCTATGATGGGCCAAAAATAATGAATGTCTGGATAATGAGCAAATCCTGAATCAATGAGCTTGATACAATTCGTTCCCATTTTACAGAACCTTAAAAAAGCAGGAAAACAAAATGTAAGCCATTCTTGTGGATGGAAAATCTGATTGGCAACACTGAGCTGAAATAAACTGTATTCTTCCTTAAGCATGTAGCACTAAAAAATAAAAAAAATCTGAGAAAATTCTTGAGACCATGACCTAGAGAGCTCTGGACAATGTGGAGATTTCCATATGTTGTAACCACTTAAATCTGCACAAGCAGAGACATTAAACAAACAAAATATACTGAGCTTATATTTTTATTACCAGCTTTTTATGCAGCAGTTGCCGTTAAATTCTGTTGAAGACAGGGTCTGAATGATCTACTCAGGAGCCAACAGCAGTGATGTTACTGAACAACATATCTCTGAACAAAATAAAACTCAACTAAGTGTTTATAGCTATGCCTTTGCTTGTTATAGTTTCAAACGCCCTAAAAGTTGATCTTTGAACACCGCGTATAACTGACCTCATGTCACCTTGGCCTTTGACCCAATGATCTCCAAAACCCAACCTGATCAGCTACCCTCAGAGGAAAGTTTGAAAGTTAACATGTCTGATTTTGTGAAACTTCCTCCACTCATTCAACAGATAGAAGGCCAAGAAGATATTTTATGGACTGTGTGATGGCGCAAGCAGGCACTGACAGATGACCGGACAACAGGATGCCCACTGCATGAGGGGAGGAATTACAAGAGTAGAAAATGAGCTTTAAAATAAAATAAATCCCAATTCTAGCCACTTGGTCCACGTGGGTAACAATACTCCACCATAATGCAGCCGGCTTAAAGCACCCGTTTTCCTCAGGGTAATCCTGTCACACTGTCTGCACTGCTGCTGCCGAAAAAAAACTCTAAAGTGGTATCATGCAATGTGTGTCAAAGAACTACTGAAAATATTGGATATTTCCAGCTTCTATATTGAATTCACAAAGTTAGCATATTTTTCAACAGGAAAAGTCTTCTTAGTGAGCACTTCAAGTTAATATCACTTTTGAGTACAGCCAAGAAGCCTGTCATCTCTGTTCAGAAGAAACTTAATGCTTACTCCGTAAAAGGGAACATTAAACCCAATGGGACTGCAGGGAGCGTCTTCCACCATCCCCAATCAGGTATGAAAGCTATTTCACAAGCTAGCTGGACAAATCAATTTGAACACAAGAATTCCTTCAGTGACTTTCTGAAAGACTCTGCAACAGAAAAACTGATGTCACTTCAATCACAAGCAGGCCTAAACCTAATAAATGAATGGGAAAAATAAAAACCGCTCTGCATCAGGACAGTGTTGCAAATTGACCTCAGGTTGTGTTAAATCCTTCGGTCTGAAAATGGCTGCACTGAAACCACAGTGCAGAACACAGCCTATAAATATAATAAGCAGGGTTTTTTCTTAGCCTTAAGTGTTAGACTGGCAGGTTCCCTGCATGACAGAGCAACTCTTGAGAGAGATGCTGCACAGGATACCAAGTACAAAATGCTATTACTCTCTGGAGATTAAAACAGTTCACAACACTCACTTCATGGGCCACGCGCACAGATCCATATTGCCTGCCCAAGTGAACACACAAAACCCCCCCATCCCCCACACAACATACACACAAACACAAACACAAACAAACTAACTGTGTTTCAACAAAACAGTTCAGGGTGAGGCCATTGACACAAGAGCAGAGGAAACTGGAACTGAGCCATTTTCATTTTTTATGCAATGCAGCGGCAGGAGGATTAAAATTCTCATTTTGCATACCTGTTGCTCTTTAAGGCGGCAAGTGAAACAATGCAGGAGATAATTATACAAAACTGAAGACTGGGAGCATTATCATCCGCTCAAGGTTCAAACCAGTAAAAATTTTTTTCGGATACAGTTAGGCAAAATAAATATAATAAAATAACTGCTCGGATTTTAATGACATTATTACTGTTTACTTTCTACATTTTATCATTAGAAATGGACGTTTTTAAGCCAAAAATAACCTTTGTCAATATGAATAATCTGAACACAACATTAGAAACTATTGAAAGTTACAGAGGCTCCCTCCCCCCAACAAACAAACAAACAAATAAATAAATAAATATGCTAATTTAAACTAAAATTTGGAGGGATGACAAAAGCAAAAAATGAGTGTGAATGAACATTTTTCCCGAATTACTGCTCATCTCACAGGCATGATGAGCACAGCCAGTCAATCCTCAGAGTGTATCACGTGCTGTAAAGGATACATAAACGGATTCACTTTCTGAATCCAGTCTGCTACAGTAAAAGCTCGGTAAGATTTTCTGCTGCTGAGAGCAACCCGACCGACGTTGTGAGCGAGCCGCGGACAGACACTGCAGGAAACGCGCTTACTTGAAGTCTATGAGGCGACTAATAACAAGTGTCGCTGAAGTTTCCATCGAATTACATTGCACATCGCAATTGGTAGTAACTGTACTGTCGAGTGGCCAAACTAGACTATGTCGTCGTTTCTTCCTTCTTGGCCAGAAACTTGGGTAAAAATGAATACCGCAAACTACACAAGAGTAACGGACCAAATGGACCGCCCTCTAAAATAACATTCATTCACCGATAGCAATCGAAGAAATATGCACACTTATGAAGTTACATACAATAGACTTCAAATATAAATACAAAAAAAATCATATATAATATCAAACTTTAGATACTTAAATTAGAACGACCATTCTTTTGCTAAAAGGTGCTGCCCGACAATGAATAACATTTGACAACATGTATCATTTTTACCTTATTTCGCTTCACAGAAAACCGGCGCAAGCAGACAAAAGGGCATCGTTGTAATTTAGTCCTTGTCCCAGCGCTTCAAAGAATGCATGCATCCGTGGGCTGGACGGAATTCAAAACAAAACTTGAAGTATTTTGAGCAAATGAAATATTGAAAGCCGAATAAACACCCGCCGGCCACATTCCACGCAAGGAGAAAAAGTCTGAAATAAAGTTCTGCCTCCGTGAATCCCTGCTCATCTCCTAAGCTAGAATGTTGAGGCATTTCCCACAAACCATTGCATCCAGCCGGAGAAGTACCCGAGGAAGAGAGCTCTCACGAAACATCAAAGGAGAATTTTTTTACATCCTGCCTCCCACCAATACCTCGCCACATAACTTCCCCTTTCGTAAAAAAGAGCCCCATTCAGTACGAAGTCACCGCCTTCAGTGAAAGTACCAAAATCGACGAAACATAGCCAAGTGTCAAACACAGTGAGTGACGCCAGATCAGTACTTTCAGTTCGAGCTCCTCTGTTCCCTACATCAATTCATACAGTATTCTGTGAAACACATAAAAGTATTTCTGCTGTCTAATGAAAAACTCGGCCGTCTTCTCAAAACAAATCCCATAAATTGCCCTGACGTTTTCCATATTTATCCCAAAACAACCTAGGAAAAAAAAGTTGGAGGAAATCATTACCGCATCCATAAACATTGCTTCAATTGACCCTCTGGGTATTAGTAGGATGTGCATTAAAAAATGCCCTTACTCAAATTTAGTACACATATCAGTCAATGCCCATTCTCAGTTGTGTGAAGTTCCAATACAAGGATCTTTATCTAAACACTTAACAACAGTGTTCAAAGTTAAATTAACATCTTAAGTACTTCTTCGCCCAAGTGCTAAGTGCAGCTCACAGAGTTGCATTAAAGGGTAAACTTCCTCATCGTGACTAACATCCTAGCTTCAGATGTCCAGGTGCAGTCATCTCTCCCTCAGTAGGGATGACAATATTTCCCCATTTACATGAACAAACTAAATTCAGACATGAGGTTAGGTGCATCTGAGTTGGGCAGGTTTTGTGAGGCCAGACAGCATTGAAGCTAAAAGACACTACTGATTATAATCATGTCATGATAGAAATCGTGACATAGATGCACAAGATAATGCAGTCACAACTGACAGTTTATGCAGTCCGAGTAATGAAAAAAGTAGAGAAATTAAAAGTAAATTAGTTCAATTACCATTGAGAAATTCTTTGAATTTTTCTGGCTCTTTATCAAGATCCGCAACCAAATCACTAATCCAAAATGAAGGCTCAAAGCAGGTCCAAAACAGTAATCACACCATTTTTGGCAACCGATAAGCCAATGACATAATTCTTGTGTACAAAATCATACTCTGTTCATAGGCACAAAAACAACCCAATGGAATCCTACAGCAAGACAAAGAACAGGTATGTACCTCCTAGACAAATGCAATATTTGAACAACTTCCATTTTTGTGACCTACCCTTGTTAAGATAATAATACTGCAAATTAAAAATCAAGGTATACGGACTCTCTCATTCTATACAAGGTTCCCCAGAGTCCCACCAAAATTTCCAACCTGGCTCTTCAAACTGGCATTTAATCATCCACTGATTGAACTTGCCATGAAAACTGTCCCTCTCCCTCTACACCTCAGCTGATGTGTGGTGAGTATTCTGGTGCAAAATGGCTGCCTTTGTGACGATCTGTGGCTAAGGGGGGTGTGTCCGCATTCAAAGGCCAAAAAGGGCTTGCTCCTGCTCTGCCGAGTTGGATTGTCAGAGTGGTGAGAGGAGGGAGATGCAGGGTAGATGAACAGTTCTATATAGATTTACAAAAATACATAAAGGAAAAGCTTTATTAAGGCACTCAATAGCCATGCAAAACACTCTACCAGTCATCTTCCATTCTCCTCTCCCCTTCGAAACACGTGATCTGCACGCCAGATCCTTATATCATTAAGTTGCATGCAAATACATGTCATTACATGGATTTCAGGGAGCTGGTATTATTGGGAGATACACATTGGTGGGGGTAAGGCGAGATTCCCTTTATCACTGCTCAGCTCTTAGAGTACCTCTTTGAAAGCTCTATATGAATCCAATGTTCATTCATTCATTCAAAAATATCATGTAAGTGGAAGATCATTAAGAGTTGTTGCAGCTCTTTCTCAACTTACTAACACACTGCCTCCTTGGCTGAAACCAGGACTTCAGTGCAAAAACATTATTATTGTTATTATCATTATCATTATTATTATTATTATTATTATTGATAATAATAATAATAATAAAAGCACCGAAGGTGCTGATGCCTCGGTCCTTACAGCGGTGACAAGTATGTCCATTGATGAAGCTATAAAGTTGTGCGTGGACATCAGAGTGCCCTAGTTGTGCATCTATGCTTGACATAAGCTATGTTTCCATCCACTTGTCAATCGAATTACCTGAAGTTTGCCAATAATATTCATGCGAATTAAGCCGGTGAAAATGCATTCCCACCTAACAGCATTCAAGCGAATATAAATTTTTGCGTAGCCTGATGACTTTACTTGCTGCTATGCGATCAAATCGGTGTATCGAATAGATTTGACATTTTAAGTGGTTTCCGTTCATTTTCACACTGAATCGCAGAACCTTTGAGAGAACAGAATTAGTGTGGAAGGCCACAAAATTAACTAGTTAGTTTCAAGCACAGTTTAATGCTATCAGCGAATCTAATAAGCGAATAAAAACTTTGTACTCAAACGAAGACCAATAACTGTAATTACTTTATGGTAGCTAAATGAACGACAAATGACATCTGGTTATGCTTAATCGTTAAGAGCTGCTCACGTCATCTACTTTAAGTTTAATACAAATTTAATAGATTGTTATCCAACGATCAACATAACCTAAAGCTGGGTACAGAAAATGACGCTAACAACAAAATTCATTAGGGGTCATCTAATGCGACAAATTTCCCAAAAATGCTGTCATTTGATAAACTGACCTGCAAAGCTGTTCAAATGAAAATGAATGGAGGTCAGTGCTGGAACTATTCATTGCTTGGCACAATTGCTTTCCCCATGACACGCACCACTTCCGCATTCCTTGATTCCTATTGGAGTCTATGGAAGTGTCAAATATTGCTATAAGTCGAAAACAAAGCTCTATCTCAAAAATCTGGCAAATTTGAATCCAAGATATCATGGCATTTAACCCATCGAGCCATATTCTAGGACTTAATTTTGACCGGCATAGCAGCTATCCCGGTAACAGACAGAATGACTGACACACAAACGAACTACCAAATGTCCTGCTTGCGCGCATGCGCACCGAGGCATAATAATAATAATAATAATAATAAGCATTTCAGCCTCAGCCAGTAAAAGAGGTCTTT
The DNA here is from genome assembly GCA_029721435.1 of Gymnothorax reevesii. Taxonomy (NCBI): domain Eukaryota; kingdom Metazoa; phylum Chordata; class Actinopteri; order Anguilliformes; family Muraenidae; genus Gymnothorax; species Gymnothorax reevesii. The sequence goes on along the minus strand of CM056583.1, from coordinate 55,593,684 downwards.
CAAAGCCAGGTCAGTTAATAGTGCAGGACCTCAGCTCCCTTTAGACTCCAAGTAAGACGTCACAGGGGCCAAGATATCATCCATTCTGCTCTATAAAGGGCTATCATGAGCTCAGACTGCTCCAGCTCTTCATAATGCCAATTTGATCAAGTGAAATTATGTTATGTTATCTTTTATTTGTTTGACATAGACATCACAAATCACATTGGACGAACCAGATGCGTTGCTTACAGTGTTTATAGCACAAGTGCTAGTTTTCAACACCTGTCCACAGGAGACTTTTCTAAAAGTATAGTCTAAAAGCCAAGTGCAAAAGGAATATATATATACATTGTAAATTTGGCAATTATCAAGGTCAGAATACTTTTCTTTGTAAAGAGTTTCACTGTGATGTCTAGACCTGGCACGCCTAGGTAGCACTGTTGCCTCCCAGCAAGAAAGTTCTGGATCTGAATCTTGACACCAATCTGTGATTTGTGTCAGAGGATAGGCGTGTTTGATTCAACGGGCCCTGTCTCACACTCAGTGCAGAGCTACGCCAGGCGCTGTTTTTGCTGGTTTAAGACTGATGCAGTTCTTATTTTTCCATCCAGCACCCACATTGCTAAAATAACAAATGTACTTGAGTCAAACGAAGTGTCCTAGGACATTTTGGTCTTCAACTGGTGTGAGGTCAGATGCCTTGTTGGCATATTGTGATCTTATGGCAGCAAAAGGGAATTCTGTGGTTGACAAACAAAAACATGGCCTACAGTCAATGGCCGGTTTTTACTGCTATTTCAAAAGTTCATCACTGAGCATCCCACTTAGCTTTCGAGGATTTACCAGCGGTTATTTTTGTTCTAATCATCTGTGTTGATCCATTTCTTGCCCTGCCAGTCAAGCAAAAGCACAAAAGCAAGTTCACTTTGCTCCTTCCCTACACTGCAAGATGTTATTCAAGTGATTATTTTCATACACATACACACACATATATATGTTGTACAAAAGTATATATATATTTATATACATATATATGTGTGTGTGTGTGTGTGTGTGAGAGAGTGTGTGTGTGTGTGTGTATGTGTGTTTGTCTTCAAACAATACAGGAGAGATTTCAGGGACAGCTGTTGTTCGTTGTTTTATTTTCAAACAAGAATGATTGATGCATTTAATTCATGTTCATTTTGTTTAGCACACAAATGAAACACAGTGAATTGCCAATTTCTCAGCAATTAGAAACTTCTACTTACATTTTCCTCTTGCATACTTTATGAAATTGCTTTAAATGTCCGTAAGTCTTTGGCGGAGTACTGTAGACTTCAGTAGAATAGAAAGACCAAGTCTATAATGTTAACAAGTTAAGTGCCAATAGTTAAAGTGACAAAGAGCGCTTAATAAAATAAGTGACAATTTAATAAACAGTGGACAAAAAAGAAGAGACCAGTAAAGTTAAAGAGAACTGCAACAAGCCATCTCACGCAACCGTGATGGACAGGCTATATACATCGCGATACATCCACCTTTTGAAACAACTTGCTAGCGACAGGTTTTACAGATAGCGTCTTCTTGCTCCTCTGTATATATCTAAAATACCTCCAAATTACAGAGCTGTTGTTGTTTTTTTTTTCCTTCGGAACCAGCTCCTGTTCATCGTCGACCGACATACTATTGTCTGCTAAGTCGCTCGCCTCTACCGGCAGTCATGTTCATGGAAACTGTGACGGGGAGCGCACCTGCACACACAAGGGGCGGAGCTTGAAGGCCCCGAGCAGTGAAAGCTGCCTGAAAACGCCTGATCGGAAAGCAGCGGAGTGGGCGACGTACACATAATAATATAATAAATAATAAAACACCGGTATGGGGGTATTGTCTCAAATTCATACCTCCTTCAAAATTATACCGGTGTAAGTCATAAAACCGGGATACCGCCCAGCCCAAGTCTATATCACTACCATCCCTGTTAAATCTAAACATCACTTAAATTGAACTTTTCCAGCATTGTGAAGAAGGTTAATAGGTCAATCAGCAAACAATACCAGGATCAAGACACTCCTTAGGAGAAGAGAAAGTAAATTATTGAAATAAATCCATCTCGAGAGGACTACAAAACCAAATTGAGGGCTCTGGGACGACAGCGAACCACGGTAGGAGCCATTACCGCGATAGAAAATTTTGAACAGTGGTGAATCTTCCTTGCTGATTTCAGCCAGCAAAAATTCCTCTAAGAGCTCACTGAAAAATCAGCCAGGAGGTCACAAAAGCACCCAAAAGAATCTCAAAAGAACTGCAAGCCTCCCTCACCTCAACTAAGGTCAGCGGTCATGATTCTACCATGAGAAAAAGACAGGATGAAAGCATTTTTCATGGTGGACTTGCAAAGACCACGACTAACCAAGAGGATCACAAAAGCTGGTCTCAAACTAGCCAAAAAACACTTTGATAACCTTGAAGCCAAAGGATAATGCTCTGTCTACCTGAAAGATCTATTTTTATCCAAGTGTCCGTTTCAGTGGGGATTTGCAAAGCATCTTAGTACTTCCTGAGGATCATGACTTTTGCAACAATAATCCTGAAGATGCATAGATAAAGAGCAAAAAAACAAAAAATATGTGATCCTCCACTATATTTTACTATACAACATCATTTCTAACACGAGTGCTTCCTTAAGTGCCAAACCAACCACATTATACCAGGCAAAAAAAGCAAAACATGGTGATATTTGATCATAACACCTGCCTCTACACAGTATAGCAATATCACAATAGACTATCATTTTCCTTAATTTACTATTGTATGAACCATTAAGAAACGTCTGTTAAATGTGTAAGAATATTCACTGAAGGGTGACCTTTTGGGCCAATTGGCTTTTCCACATGCTGTAGCATGACACATCTTAAAAAAGACAAAGGCGTTCATTGCTGTCGGAAGTACTATTAAAAGGGGACCAATTATGCTGATACTTCTTTTAATACATATTACTAATGTTATAATGTCGGATGTCCATACTCAACCTCTGAAAAGTTTCTAAACATAAAACACAGGGGTTTTGCTGTAATCCAAGAACATGATTTCGTGAACGTGATTTCCTCTCTGAACAGCTCCTCCCGAGATCTTCACGAGATCTGGGCAAAACCTGACGTCAGGTTGTGTCGTCCAATTAGTTCAGACATAGCCAATGCCAATCACGGCGTTGGACCTGCCCACATCGGAAACTATTTTAGCAGACGTGAACAACTGTGGATCATATTATGCTTAAGTAGCATCTACACTACCAGAAATACAAAAGAAGAACTGCAGATCATTTGAGGTGCAGTTTTGTCAGTATCTCTCCCAAAGCTGCTCGTTCGTTTACTTCTGGACGCGAAGAAAAGCACCCATTTCTCTCCCAAAAGACGATGCCTCCAGAAATCAGTGGGTAGCTTTTTTGTTTGCTGGCGGCGAACAGCCACGGCCAAAGGGAACGTTAGCTGCTTGTGCTCAGCATTTCACCAAAGACAGCTTTGTCAATAAAGGCTAATTCGAAACAGCAAAAGCATTTTAGCTGCTCCTCAAACCTGAAGCAGTTGCATCGATCAAGCGCTCGGAGCCACAAGCTGTCAGTAACGATATAACAGCAAATAAAGTAAGTGAAGCTAACGAGTTACAGGAGGCTAGCAGGACCGCTAACGATAGTTAGCACTAACAACTGGCCTCAAACGCAGGCTTCCTAAAATATCTGAAGATAAAGCCTATATTGGTCGCGACTGTCCGCGACTCACAAGCTATGTTTCCCTCCACTTGTCAATCGAATTATCTGAAGTTCACCAAAAATATTCATGCGAATAAAGCTGGTGAAAATATGTTTCCATCTAACGCCATTAAAGCAAATAAAAAGTAGTGTGAAATGACGCCACATGCGATCAAATTGGTGTATTGAGTACATTTCTGACATTTTAAGCTGTTTCCATTCATTTTTGCACTGAATCGCAGAACCTTCAAGTGAACAAAAGTAATTTGTTAGCCAACTAATTTAACTGGTCAGCCAAAATGGATTGTGATTACCAACAAATGACGATAATTGCACAAGTTGTAGTAGTGCTTAGGTGCCAGCTATTAGCAGCATAGCAGACCATTATCAAACGGAAATGACGGCATCAAAACACCGTCAAGATGCAGTAGCAGATTTATTCGGCGAATAACATTTCCTTCAGCATTTATCTCAAAAGCCTTTTACCGATCAAGAGCATATCCAATGAGATGGACCATATAAACTATGAGTCGATAGTCTTGAAATTAAGTCTAATTTCACCATCTGCATGAGGCATTTTTGATTCGATATTACTTAATTCGTATAAGAATGTGTGGATAGAAACATGTACGGATGCGGATGCAGTTGCTCCACAGCATAAGTCTACCCAACTGATGGCCTGTTGAATGTGGCTGTAGCACTGCGGCTAACGTAGCCAAGTTAGTGTTTGTGTCCTAAATATGCAAGAGTAATATCAGGGGAAATTCAACAGAAGGTGTGTGTGAACATACACCTCATTTGAAGTGAACTTTTTAGCCTTGTTTGTAATTTGGATGCTTGGTACAACTGCCCCCCTGGTATTAACTGTCTGTAAAACCTGTATTGCAGAGTAATGTTTGTCTCTAGTTGTTATGACCGCTCGGTTATCAGCTATTGCATGTTAGTTCTCGTCCTGTGAAAATTAAAATCCTCCTGGTAACTTATAGGCATTAATTATGATCAGTATGCTTGTGTTACTTCGGTAAGCATCAATGTGGCAGTTCCATCATAACGTTGCCTGATTGTAGCCATTACAGTTGAAGCTAACCTGAGAGGTGCTGTATGTGTCTGCAGACTTGGGCTGCAAAGGCTGCAGTTAGACCAGACGTAGGTTTTGCAGAGCTTGGGGCGTGTTTTTGGGTGCTTGTGAAACGATCGCTTTACTTATCTATGACCGGGGTCAGCCTGATACTTCTCCAATACCTGGGCAAGCTCTCTGATGCTACCGGTGAAAGCAACAGGGAAGTGCACAGGCTATAACGTGTCCGGTATAACAGATTTCTCTGCATTGCCGTTGATTGAATATTAAATCGGCAAATGAATATTAAATTCTTTCCTGTAAAATAGGGATGGGTATTGCCACCGATTTCCTGAATCGATTCGAATTCAATTAACAAGGCCCAGAATCAATTCAATTTCCAAATTGATTCGATTCGATTCAAAATTGATTCATTGAAGGATATTTCAGCTCCAGTACCTGTTTTGCTTGATTGTGAAAGGGAGTCTTACAGAACTAATGGCAGAAATTATACATTAAGTTGAATTATTAATAAGAAACCTTCTAACTAGGCACAATATTTAAAATATTAAAGTTCATACTAAAAAGTGACCCCAAACTTGTTTCCTGACTAACTTTTATTTATTTACTTTTTATTGACCAACACATTTGATCAATCAAGATAATGAAGTGCAACATAGACTTAACGGTCAGTAGACTATTATTCTCTGAAATGGGTCATTATTACATGTTTCACTTTGGAAGTTAATTTTCCAGTTAATGTTTTTGAATTGGCAGTTGCTACGGGTACGACAGTTTTTCAATGCATTTCAATTTGGAGAGGTATGGTAGTCCCCATTTCAAGCCCTGCCCTAACCTAAACCTAACCATAACCCTAACCCTTCCCCTAACCATAATCCCAAATCCTTATCCTAATCCCTTGAAATCGACTGCTGTACCAATAAAAACTGCCATGTCTCTAGACACTGCGTATTGAATTTAAACCAATATCCTTGCCCAAAATACCCCACATGGACATGTTCGACTGTACAGAAATAAATATTAGGATACATTCAACAAAGAAAATGATATTGGATTTTTTATATGAAAACTGGTTGACATGGTGGAGGAAAATTGGGACATTTTATTACTAAACTTCCACCCGACGCTGTCATTGAAAATTTATCATCCAACACATGTAGCTGAGCTTAAAATAAAGATCTGATACCGAAATGTATATCCAATGTTGATTTTGTTCTCTCATCATTACTTGTAGCTTGAAAATCCAGCCTCAATTAACCGTTCCGTGCGCGACCAGTCGTGTCCACTGCAGTTGCGTACGGATCACTGTACATTTTTATCGTCAACAGGTAGTTTTGCATTTGCAGCATGCTTTCTATCAATATAACACTGCTCGATATACATTTATATGACACGTAGTCAAAATACCTCTACCTGCAATTAACTTATTCATTATTTTCCGTTATATCAGGAAATTCATTACTTTAGTAGTTTTTTTTTTTCAGGATTTGTACTCGAGTTTTTTTTTTTTTTTTTACTGGGACTTCTACTTTTACTCTACTACATTTGAAAGATATAAAGTATACTTTTACTTTGTTACTTTGACACTGGCCACTTCGCTATTCAATACAAATTAAAATATGAATGCAATTCATCATTTAAGGATCAACTGGATTTGGCATGTTTGAGAAGGACAACATAACCGGAGCTCTATCTAGCTCTCGCGCACTATCCATAGCGCGCCCATTTTCTGCGAGAAAACGCTGGTCATTCTGATGCAATAAGCAAACCATTACTACGGGCAATTTCCGAAAAGGCCGTTTAGCCTGGAGATTTCGCCGCTCCATCATATACCAGTGCAGAAGCTGTTCGTTACTCCACGCTAACGACACACCACAGTTATGCACACAAACCAGCAGGTCCTAATACACACCGAAGCAGTCCCTAAGCTGTTGGTCAACTTTCAGCTGCTCCTCACTGTCCATGTTTCCCCCTATACTCCGACCCATCGGATTTCTACGGTCTCTGGTCTACACCTGGGTACGTCGACACGTTCTACAAATGTGTCTGTATGTGGTGGATTCTAGCTTTCCCTGCATCCTAGCTATAGAGTAGAAAAACCGCTATACTCACCAGTGTTGCCGTAGCAAACTGTAGCCCATAGCAAATTCAAGCTTGAGCTGCCAGACTTGCGCACTCCACTTTCGCCGCTGAGTTTATTAGAACAAGTTCATTTCAATAGATCTATATTCAAATTGCATTCTGCAGCCTCGTCCCGCCCAACTCTGCCCTCTACAGAGCTGGCCAATCAGAAGAAAGTGGGCACACCGGGAGTAGGGGCCATAGTGGAAGAGCCACCCCAATGAGGCGTTTCGTGCAGAGGCTTCAATGGACTACAAGTATGGCTTTTTGAGGATGGCAGTATGAGCTAAATAAGGACTCTGTTTTGGACTTTGAATAATCAGGAGTACTCTAGGGGAGTCCAAGATCAAAATATAACCTGGTAAATATAGCAAAATAGGTCCCCTTTAAAGCACTCCGACCAAAAGTATAGCTCAACTATCCAAGTTTCCAAAAGCAACACAAAACACTTTGAAAACCATCTCCAAATCCATCTCCAGACAGAATCAAATTTCTTCAGATCTTTTCAATGAACAGCAGTCAAGAAGATGCAGCCAAGAAATACTATTCTAAACAAGTGATGCAGGCTGAGATGTTGAACCCTCCACATTTTAGGGAAATCATCTAAATTACATACTAAAGAGAAAACAAAACATAAGTACATCCTTTGAAATTATAAAAGATTCAGTCCATGCCCATTTGGTTGGCATGTCCATATTAGAGGCGAAACACGTCAAAAGCAAGATGAGAGCCTTTCCTCATGGTCTCTGCTCAAGAGGGTCCCAAATATTTATGATAGAATAAGCAAAGCAACAGTGCCACAGGATAGGTGCCAAACATGAGCCAAGAATCTGAAAAAAGCCTCTACAGATCAAAGAGTAAGAAACGCAAAACTGCACAGAGCAGCAACTTATATACTGACCAGAGTGCCGACATGCATGAGCCGGCCCCTCCCCCACCTTCACACATGACCACAGACAGACCACATCTGGACTGACTGGTATTCCTGAAAACCAGAAGGGCGTGTCCAAACAGCTGTGCAATGTCTTCCTAGCTCTGCCTCACCGCAGTGCCCTGACCTTCACATCAGAATGAATTAGACGGGCCTCACCCAGTTAGACTGAGATGCGTCTCACTGAGATAAGGTCAAGGGTGAAGTATGGAGTCTGGCTGCTTCTGGAGAAATCTGCGTTCTGTTGGAGAGCTGTGGAATCAGTTTACAAAATAATTGAGGGCTCTGTTTGCTGGTGAATTGAGGAGTCTAGCTGTTGCAGAATTCTCGAGCGAACTTGCAGGCAAATTTAAGGAGGCCTTTAATCCAGGTTTTTCAGTTTTCTCAGAATCTCACACATGGCACCCTAAATCCAGTAATTCAGAGTCTATATAAAATCTCAAAATACCCTCAGAAATGTAACATTTTCAAGAGATTGTAGTCAAGTTTCAGCGCAAGATGTACCATTAACTCACCTCCTCCAGAGCATCCCTCAAACTCAACGGTACACATTTCATCAGACCTCCAGCAAAGAGCTGTCAGTTTGACAAAGGAACCCTTTTAAATATTTTATTCAAATGAACTCACGGACATGAAATTATTTCTTTTGTTCTTCACGGACTTCCAGCTGCACAGCCTTCAAGGGCACTTATGTCTGAGTCCTCAACATTAAATACTCTTTAATCACGCTGTCCTAATAATGAGACTGCAGAGTCCACAGCAGTGTCCCCTAATTGCGGAGTTTAATTCCACCCACATTCCAAATTACTTCAGTACTGTACACAATTTGTCAAGAAAATCATCCAGCTCCCTGGATAAATCAGCATTTTATTTCATCAATGAGACAAATACATCCTTGGAACTTACAACATATGTCATTTCCATTGTTAGGAAAAGGGTGATCCTATAAGGACAAGAAAACGCTGAAGTGGAGCTTGGTACAATTCATGAGATTCCCAAAATGAACACACATAACTGTGTGGAGGCTGTAAAAATATGTCTTGAAATGCTGGCTAATGCATCACAGTTATACGAAATGAATGTTTGATACATTTAACCAAAGGTAACGCACCTTAATTAATTACCACTCTGGTAACATTTTCTTAAAATGCCTATAAAGGACGTACTCAAGGTAAAATGAAATCTTTTCTTGTTTTTAACTTCCCTGATGGGCCCCTATACGGGCCATCGGAGTGTTAAGGGGTTTAAACCAATTCCCCACCATTGACAGCAGTTTGTGTCACTTACAACAGAATGCTTCCCCTGCACTGACCAGCTTTTCTAGCAATTAACATTTTCACTGAGGGCACAGTTACAGATCTTCCAACAAAAATAGGTATTGAAAGATCAATGAATAAATATTATTAAAAATGCTGGCGGTGGAAACATGAAAAAATACACTGGCAAGGAAAGTGATAAAGACCTAATTGAATTACATAAAGAAAATATTACTGGTTCCCACACTGAAAATATTAATATCCACCTTCTTCCCAGAACACAGACCCTCTCTTCAGATGAGTCAGAAATTGAGGAACTTGCTGAAATCAGGAAGTAATTCTCTTATTGTGACTCAGAGACCCTGACTCCTACACCCTTTCACTTCCACTAAATATGAGCTAGATAATTCAATGCAAGTTCACAGGAAGAGGCAAAAATTAACAGCTGAGGCATTCAGTGGTGATTGATATGAATGCAAATTGTAGAAGCAATCGCTGCTAACTAGAACCACAGGAACTGAAGAAAAAAAAATGCAAAAATGCTGAAGTTGCTCACTTTTTATTTGTGCGAATGCACACACACACACACACAGAGACACACACAAACACACACACAGAATTAGATCCTTTTTTGGATGAACTTTTCATAAAATGAAGGTTTAAGTGAAAGTCTATACATGCCGATTCTAGCCAAATTGAGAGAATTAAAACTTCTGACTGACTGCATATGTGACCGCCAAATCAAAGTGAGAAACCGCACTTGTTTTCACAGTACTCTTAAGTTGAAAAAAGTATATTTACATGCTGGAAACTTCATTAGAAAATGGATATCTGCTGTTGTAATACTGAATACAAATGAACCACTTGAGAGAATGTTTTGCATGAGAGCTGGGGGCTCAAAAACATAAGGGAAATTGTGAGAATGATGAGGAGCGCTCAAGAGACAAGAGCAACATGGAGCATGGCATATGCCCCTTTCTGCATGTTTAATTGGGGATAAGATAGAATAGGTTGCTAGTTTAGCATGGTGAATAGTGAGACGGAATAATACTGAAAGTTAAACATGTTAAAAGAAAACTGGTTTTCCAATGAAGATGACGAGTTCTTTAGTTATTGCGTGGACACTGAAATCAAGATGGCTACCATAGTAGCCATATTAGATATCGCATGGCGCTGGTTTTCGAAAGAAACCTTCCTCTACCCACCCCTGCATACACCACCAAGAAATGAGATGGATCGGAAAAGGCGTTCTTTAGTTATTGCGTAGAAACGGATATCGAGATGGCTGCCGTAGCGGCCATACTGGATATCGCACGGCGCCAGTTTTCGAAAGTAACCTTCCTCTACCCACCCCACATACACCAACCAGAAATTAGATGGATTGGACGAGGCGTTCTTTAGTTATTGCATGGAAAATACAAGTTTACAGCCGGACACCCGGATGGACGCCCGGACGGAAGGAGCGTTGACATAATGGCCCCAGTTCATTCAAAGCAGGGGCATAATAGAAACCATTACACTTCAAGGCAAGGTCGTCATTATGTGCTGGACTGCACAATGGAAGCCAGCTTTGCAGGACCCAAAAAATACGCACATCAAGAAAAATATGACATTTTCACTGTAGTGTCAGCATGGCAGCATGATGTCACTCTTTAGGCACCTGGGAACTATTGCAATCCCCAGCTTGAATCCTCTCATTTATAAATGGTTTAATTTGCAGGTCTTTCCCGACTTGGGTGAAATAAATCATGGTAAAAGCATGCCCTGGCCACACAAACAAGATCTGGCAATATTACCTGGATGAATAGAACATGGAATTATTTCTTTGTAATGTGTGTCAGCTTCAGTGTGCAAGCGCTCACGTTACATACGTCGAGCAAAATTTCTTCCGGCAACATCCATTCAAAAAACAGAAAGGTATCATCATGAAAAGGGTATTTTTCAGAGCCATCCTTCAGATAAGGAAACTACAGACATCATGTGACCACGAAATTAACCTCAAATATCAAATATCCTGATATCCAGAACACTAACAGCAGCTTTCAGAAAGGCCAAATTACATACAGGAATTAATGAGGATGCAATAGGATAAGCAACTCTTCTCTTGTGTAGCCCAAAATACAGAACAAATAAAGTATGTGCTCAGATTCAAGTTTCACATGCTGTCCTCCTCCAACAAGGTTACAGTTCTGTTTTTAACTACTCCTCGCCCACACCCAAATCGCAATAATCATAAGATCAAGAGATATCCAGAGAATCTGAGCCCTTAAGGAGAAGGTCATGCATAACAATCATGAGTTAGACCAACAGAGCCGGCAGCTCAGCAGGGGACAGAAAATCTGCAGAATTGCAGCTGGAGACGGAGGGAGAGAAAGACCGTGGGTTGGTAGAAGGGAAAAAGGAGAGAGGGATTTAAGGAGAAAGAGGGCAAGAGGAGTCTCCCATAGCCGCCACCCACTACCCTCTCCAAGCTCCAATAAAGAAATACGAAAGGAGAAATGATGACAGGGTGGGGGGTCAGGATGTGATTTAGCACTCAATGACCCTGTAATTCTGTAATTCAAGAGCAGAAATCATTTCAGTTATTCTGTGCATAGCCATTTTCACCTGACTTTCACATTTCAAACCCTGTCGCTGCTGTAAATTCAATGGTCAATGAGCACGATGCATCTGTACCAGCAGTGGAACAAACTTCCCAAAATACCTAGGCAGCAGAGTCATTAGCCTTTTTCCGTCAGACACAGCAGACACGCCCGTTCAGATTACATCTCAATTCCCCTTTTATACCCTCCATTAAAACTCCCACCTATGCCCTAATTCAGGCTATGGAAATCTTATGGTTTCAAGCTATACTTGGAAATAATTTTTTTTCAAGAACCTCATCTTTGAGTATGTTATAAATGAGGTCTGTATGCATTCCAAATAAGTACTCTGTTTTTTGGACTGCAGAGTTTTGCTGGCCTGGTAATGCAGTCAGCAAAGTCTACTGCTCCTGTCAAAATGCAAATGCACAAGTGCATCCCCTTGATTGTAAAGTGTTCGGAGTTAAATAAAAAATGTCTGCTAAGTGAATGCAATCACAACTTTCATGGCTTAAGTGCAAATAATGACACTGAATTTTATGGTTTGCAAATGCAGTTTCAGAGTATATTGTAAGGCAGGGTTGAAAAAAGGTGGTCAAGAGTGGAAAACTTCTGTGAGATATAAACTGGTTACCCAGCTGTATCAGCTTCAACCTGCGGTTGACACATATTTGCAGAGCGGTGGGGCCTCCTGGCTTTAGACTTAGGGAAACATATATTCCAATATCAAGGCAAGGAAATGTCACTGGTCCCAGAACTTAACCATGGTGCACACTACATTCAGAGGTGAACCTTGCTGTGATGGTTTTTGATGCCTTTAGATCTATTTATTCTCCTGTCACTCTATAGTAAGGAGAAGTTATTGTGTTGCACTTCTTGGTGACATTTTTCAGAAAATTTACGAAAGGATATGTCAAAGTATTCCTGTTTAGCCTAATAATGGCATGATTGCCAGTGTCCTGCCACTTAACTAAGAATCTCGGGGGGGGGTTCTTCCTGGCTGTATAACAAACAACTTTCATGTGGGACCTGATAATCTACTCAGTCATATTGTGTGGAATCTAACTGCAGATTTTAACATGACTCACTCCTAAAAGGCTGCTCATTACCAATGTCTGCCCTTAAAGAGACAGCAGAGATTCACATGAAGTGGAAACTATCAGGTCCTTTAATAAAATTATGCATTTAGGTTACAATGCCCATGATTTATGACACTAGTAATACTTCACAACATTAAATAGCTTTATTGGAGATGCGCAGAAACTCTACTTCAGCAGTGGCCACTACAGAAGCAAAAATACAGAGCCAATAATGCAGCAGCAATCCAGTAGGTTCTTTGCATCTTCTGATTGTGCAAGAAGTAATCTTATCCAGCCGGCACAGACGAGCTGCTGAGTCACGGTACTGACGGCACTGCTGAGACTCAGGGTGAGGAAGTGACATCACTCAGGAAATGAAAAGCAGAAGCTCTGTGGGAGCTGCCACTCAGCATCATGTCACACTCCATCATCTCCACCCCATCCCTTCTCCACCAACCAACAGGGAGAGCTGAGAAGTAGAGCACAGTCTCCCAGCTGTGTCTAAATAGCAGCAGTGTCTCATACTGAATCTGGCCTGTGTCTATGGCAGAAATACCCGACTCAACCTCTTTATCAGAGGACGGCTTGGCACGGCAACCATAACCTGCCCGGTCTGACTTCATCCATTGGCTGATGATAAATCTGTGTATGATGTTAAATGGAAGAACAAAACAATCTTATCACAAAGGAGCAGAGCAGAGCCAAAATGGCAGAACAGTTCATTTAGTTTAGCTCATAATGGACACTTTTACTTATCAACTAAATGATGCCATGTGGACCATTATAATCATTTATGAGGATGATGTGTTCTTGAAATAGGCTTTCACCTCCTCGTTCTGCTTGACTGAATTTCAAGGCCGTTTCAATGTCTTCACTTTTCTTTTTTTTTAACTGTGTGCATATTCACAAAAGCAAAAAAGTCTTTTTATTCTGGTCAGATCAGCAAAATGGAAGACAGGTGAAATTCAGAAGTCTCTTTAGGAATTGTGTTAAGCGGGATATAATATATAGTAACGCTTAAGAGGTCATAAATCTGTGTGCTCTTCCACATTACAGATAATTGATTGTAACATTATTTAATGCATGGAGTTATTAGGATTTCTGTTCTTTACCCTGGTCTACAACTAAAACAGTTTCATACAATGACAACACAAAAGTGGGACACAGCCATGAAAATCATGAGCATTTTTGCCAGGGTTATCACTGTGATTCAAAACCAGAATGGAATTAAATCAGCTAAATCCAACCAAACATTTTTTTTTTTTTTACCATATATCATGCATTTATCCTGATATCAAGGGATAAACATATATCCAAAAATATACTCTACAAAAAACGTTGAGGATCACCATGTTCTTCCTCTAGTATTTTCTTGCGTTCTGAGCTCCCCAAGACACTTTCAAGCTGCGGTAAGAGCATGTGGTGGCCAAGCAAAGAAAGTAAAAAAATCCGTACACTGGATTAAAGCTCCCAAATCTTTATTGAAGCGAAGAAACGATTTGACCACTCACAGGGTCTTCATCAGGCAAATGACTCAATGTGGTGGCCACACACCATTTCACAAAGACTCTGGACGTTGTTTGACGTTCTGATTTAATGGTCCGGACTTGTCGCAGTTCTGGCCTTCCCTGTGAATACCTTGTGATTACCTTTAGGGTAATAAAGCCATCTGATCAAATGTTCTGATGCATTTTGTGTCTTGGATGACATGACAGAAATGACATAAACAAAATTTGGGATTTAAGTTCAGTTTTTACATTTGACACACTTGAGTCATAACTGAGTGTTCCTTAACTTCCTTTATTGAGAATATATGTCTGCCATCTACATTCATGGCTCTGGGTCAAATATGGGCAGAGGACAAAAATCCATAAAAGCGAGATCACCATATCAACAGAAGATGTAATGAATACTTGCTATATATTTGAATTGGAGAAGCATGAGAGTAGATATCAAGTAAAACTCCCATCAAACAGTTTCAAGATGAGTAATGTTGCTAAGCAAGTTATAAACTGTTTCTGTTCTGAACTACTGTGCTAGTAACAGCTGTAACTTCCTCTTTGGCCAAGTCCTTAACAATAATGCAGCATACAGTGTTTGAAGCATAGATATTTGCTCCTAAGCCATGCATGTTTATGTGCAAGGTTCAATACACAGCAATGGTGCACTCTTCACAATTTGCTCTCTACCATAAAAAAGCTTCATTCCTGAGCAGAAAAAACATCTGTTTTGAAGTCCAGAAAAATGACATCACTTGGCAGCGCAATGCAGCTGATAAAAAGTCTTAAACTTAGTTTTCTTTCGTATGATTCCATTTACTGAAAATATAAATGTGTACAAGCTAAACAGGAAAATAAAGTACAGAGTGGCCCCCCAGGAGGCTGTTCTAGAACACAAAGCAAAGCTACACGCTCCATCAAACAAACATATCCACATAATAGGACAAACACACACAGAAACATCCACTCATGCGCACACGGTCAGTCATACATGCATGCATACACAAAACACAAACAGCACGCCAACACGTGAACGTGCTTCAACAAATAACTCTCACACAAGCACACGTACAAACAAAATCCACAAAGTAAAGGAGCCAGACAGTAGCCCCGGAACACCTTGTCTTTCTCTCCACAGAGAGAGCAATGCCCAGTAGAGTCCCACCAGTCAGGGACCCTCACACTCACTGCTAATTAACTCTGAATGCACTTTCCCTCACCCCAGCCCAGCCCACAGCAACCAGCTGCTGATCAGACACAAAGGCTTTAGGGCTGGAGCCCCAGCTCGCCGCTTCATCAGCAGACAGCTAAACGGGATTAACGAGCGTGACATCGCCGCCTCTGTTTATTAGCATTCCGCTCAGACCCCCTTCTCTCTCCCTCACTACACGCTTCCTGTTACCAATAAGAACCACCCACTTCCTGGGAGAGGGAGAGGAGGGCAGAGGAGAGGAGGACAGAAACAGCTACGAAACGGAGCAGAGCTAGCAGAGCAGAGCCAAGCTGCCTCTGCGCTCACCGCTTTCACTTTTTATAAAAAAAAGGAAAAGACCGGAGGAGCCGGAGCCGGTCCTGCTTCAGAGAAGAGGAGCCGCAGAGGAAGTGAGGCGGGAATCACAGCCAGGCTTCCCTCCGTCTCTCCCTCTCCCTCTCCCTCCATTCATCCATCCATCCATCCCTCCATCCCTCCTTCTCCGCTTCCTCCTCCTCCGTCTTTCCCCCACCCTCCGTCAAGGAAAAAGCATCGTCATGACGATAAACAGGCATGCCATGCACGCTGAAGGTCGGGACTTACGGAGAGGAGCCGCGGCGGCCGTTGGACAGGCCGGGATGGGAGAAGCAGCCAGACACCAAGGAGCCCATAGGAGGCTGCAGGAGCCGGAAAATCACCAATAATAAACTCCTCGCCTTTTTTCCCCCTCCCTCCCTCCTCCTCTCTCCTTCTCTCCCCCCTTTTCATGCCATGTGACCAGCCCTGCGGTGACTGGACTGACCTACATGAAGACAGAGGAGCTCTTGTTCCCCCCTGCGCGTGTGCTGCTGTACAGGTAGTCAGTTCTGCTTATGCATTGAATCATGACGGTGGGGTTGGGGGGTGGGGGGGGGGGTGCGGGGTGGGGGGGGTGCCGGTGAAGCGACACTCCGTCACCAGGTATAAAAATCGAAAACCTGCCAGGCGAAAGAGCCCAGCTACCGCCTCTAACTCTGTCCGCTGTGGGGGTCTTTCCGCTCCAAGCACACGTGCATGAATGAAGAGATGTCACAACACACTGTTTGTGAGGCTAGCATATCTGTGCCTCTCCCTCATAGCTTCAGAGGGAGGGCCTGACCGTGGGGGGGGGATGGATTGTGGGGTCACAATGGGGAAGAGCCCCAAGGGTCCCCCTGCATTTCATTTCTAAAATTACATTTCTGGCCCAGGCCCAAAAGTGTGGGCTTGCTGAAAAGTACAACTTTGCACAGAGTTCTGCTATACATTGCAGCAGTTGTTAAAACTTCACTTTTACTAACAGAAAGTGTCAATGCAGCTCAATGGAAAATTCACACGAAGGGTCTCCAAGTTACAACCCCAACTCGGAAAAAGTTAGGACCACATGGAAAATGCACATAACAAAAGGCAGTGATTTCCAAATTTACATTGACATGTATTTCATTGTAGCCAGGCAGTATGAAGACAAAATATATAAACTTCAGTTTATTTATAAATTTGCATCCATTCCAGCCAATTAAGCCTGCAACACGTTCCAAAAAAAAGTTGGGACAGGCAATTTAAGAGAAGTGATGAGGTAAAAAATATGAATAAAACGACAGCGTCATCACTATCCCCCTGCCAGGATCAAGAGCCATGACTCCATAAAAAAATATGCTTCAACATCCATTTTCGAACTCAACGCAGACCACAAGTAGCTTATTAAGCATACAAAAGTTCACACATCTAGGTTTTATAGTTGCAGAGAAATCTTGTCGCCATTGTGGTCCGGAAGATGGATGCGTGGACAGACGGACGGACGGACGGACAGACAGCCAACCGACTCTAATCCAATATCCCCCAGTTGGACTTTGTGGCAGGGATTCTAACAATGTGATTTGAAACAGTTGATGTCTGATGTCAGGCGATTGCAGTCAAGCAGCGAAAAGCAGCTTACGAAAGCAGCGTATCAGGAAGGCCAAGTCCTTCAAGAGCAAAGATGGGCTGAGACTGTATAAAGAGATTGATGCAGCACCTGGGTCTGAAAAGTGAGGCCAATGCGGAAATTTCTTAAAATTGCATTCTATATAATTGCCAGCAGATGGCGACGTTGGTGGTTGTAGAAAGAAGTTCAATGCTATAGAGGTCTATGAGAAAATGACTACTTTCCCACCTGATTTATGAGTTCAGTGATTTTCCACATTATTTTATGGTATCTATCGCATGTTTCAAGTCTCCTTCAATATATCATGATGTTCATTTTTGTAAATAGTGGTCCCAAATAGACTAGAATAAAGGATAAGCCAGACACTGCTTTAGGGGCGTGGCTATCCTCTGGTCCTCGTGCAATACGGTCAGATCCACCCATAGATCCACCCCTCGCTCCTCCCTGGATATTCAATTCATGCTCTTGTCCAGTAGGAATCACAACCGGTTTCAAAATGACAAAATGGTGCTGTTAAAATTGCCAAAATCAAGGCTTCCTAAATGGTGTGCTGAAACCATTAAGTGACGTCACGGTGCTTCGTCCATCTTTTTATACAGTCTATGGCAGGGGTGGGCAATCACGGTCCTGGAGGGCCGGTGTGTATGCAGGTTTTTGTTCCTATCAATTACCCTGACTAATTGAGTTAATTGATTGCATGCACAAATATAGATTTTCGCAATGATTCGATCAAAGGAAAATGTTTTATGAAGGGAGACAAGACTAGTCTTTGTAGTTTCATGATAATTTAGAGAAATGCGCATGAAACGTCAGATTTCATAAATGGTTTGGCTAATTGAGACAATCAACTAATTAAAGACCAGACGTTGGTGTGAAAACCAGGGACAGATACGGCCCTCCCTGCCCACCTCTGGTCTATGGCCAAGACTCACCAATTTGCCCACAAACACATAAAAAAATTATTCAAAGTTTAAAAAAATGTTCATCAATGAAAGATAAGAGGAAACTTGGATATGTCATCCTCTAAAATACATACAAAAGTAAAATAATTAAAAGTTTTTAAAAATCTGGAAGAATTTTTGCATGTAAAGGGCGCGGATGCAAGCCTAAGCCGCATACCAGTGATCTACAATCACTCAGATGGCACAGCATCAAGAACCATCATTTATCTATGAGTGATATAACCACACAGGCTCAAGATTACATTAGCAAATCTTTGTCAAGTCATGCAAAACAGCACTCTGCACACATTACAAAGGCATGGCAATGTAAGAAAAGGGTATAGGTGCTGGACTGGCCTGCCTGCAGTCCCAACTTGTCCGCAATAAAGAAATGTAGTACATTTTGAATAGCAAAATAGGACAACAAACGGCAGATACTGTTGCAGACTTTATGACTTGTTTGCAGGAATATGAGACATAACGGCACCTGACACAATCAGTGTCTTCAGTCGTTAAATATTATTAAATGTTTTTAATATGAATGGCAAATTACAAAGTGGGAAGAACTTTACAATCCCAACTTTATATATAGCAAAATAAAAATTGAAATGTGTTTATTTTGAAAAATTTATAAAATTCATGTGGTGAAACATCAAATAATGAGTTGTTGAATTGTTATTAACATAAAAGCTAAAAATCACCGCCTCAGATTTAATTTCAATTTAACAGACTCCACCAACATTTTCTGATTAGTACTTTATATAAAAAATAATGGGTATTCAATAACAGCTGGAGCCAAGTTGTGGAACACGACTGCTCTAGTGGGCTGATAAGCAATATCAGAAGCATTACGAAATCAACTGGATCACTACCTCTCTTCCAAAATCAAATGTAAGCACTTTTCAAGTGCTTTTCAAGAATTTCAAGGTGCATTTTCAAGGTTTTCATTACAGCAGCAGTAAAATGCATATTTGTCAAACTACTCAGAAGGATAGCAAGTATTATGAAAGTAATGCAATTAATGTTACAATTTCATGCAATGTCAAGCTTTATTTATTCAAAATCTAAGTGTTTTTCAAAACTGGAAAACACCAGATAAAAATTCAAGCATTCTCAATGATTTTCAGCAACTGTAGCAAGGCCTTTATATACAGAGAGGTCTACTGGCCCCACACGCATCTGGATGCAAGGTCCACTACAAGTACATCAGATTTAAAGCAGTGTTTGCATTGACTGCCAGCCAATGAAACAGAGCAGGAAATGTACTTTGTCTTAAATTAATGTCTTAAACTACACTGGAAACAAAGTGTGGCATGAATTAGTTACTTAAAAACAATTAATATCAAGCAGCCTTAAGCCCTCGTAGCAAAAAAAAAAAAAATTAAAAAAAAAAAACCTGCAGCAGTCCACTATCTAATCTGCTGATTACAAAACTTAAGTGCAATGAAGAGAAAAAGTGAATGCGCTCCAGTGAATGTTCCCAAGATACCAATCAATAATCAGCAACCTACTTCAACACAAGGGAGTTCTGCCTACACTCATGCAAGTGCTCATAGTTATATTGTGACTTGGATCAAATCATTAGGTGAGTGTGCAAAGCTAACATTCAATACGTTCTATATAGAGGCCTCGGGATAATAAGGGCTCATTACATTTACAGAAGCCTAACGCAATCTGTGTAGGCCGAGTGCAGACCTGACGACACGGGCCCCCCCGATTATACGCAGCTGCACATGTGTGTTTGTCCTACATGGATGAAGGCGTTTGATGGAGCAGTATTGCACCTTAGCACGCCCCTCTAAGTTTTATAGGGCCTACGTACAACACACACTAAGGGTTGCTACACTATTTCATTCTATTATATAAAGTTGTTATGAATCTGCATCTCTGCCATGCTTTGTCTGTTCCATGTTTAAGTTTTGTGCCTGGCTTGCCATGTATGCCTTTTGTGTTTTAGTGACCACTGCCTGCCCCTGACCATCCCCATGATTATGTATTGTGTTTTGTTGTTTGATTTCATGTTTTATTATGTTTCATGTTTTGTATTATTTATGTCTTTGCCATGTTTTATAGTCTTGCCATGTTTCACAGTCTTGCCACGTTTCATAGCCTTGCCATTCTTTCATAGTCTTGTTGTGATTTCTAGTCCTGCACTTCGTTTACCCTGTCTTGTCTTGTGTAGGTCTTTGCCCACGGTCCCTTGTCTGACGTGCCACTCATTCGGGTGATTTCCTGGTTTCTGGGATTTCAATCTTTCTTCATTTCTCATTTTCTTCCTTCCTCTCTCTTTATGCTATCTACTAACCCTACTAACAGTTTATTGTTTTCGATAATTACTAACCCCGATTAACATTGTACATTTATACTAACTGACTAACTTGCACTCGGGATTGTATAGCTGCACATACTAATAGACTAACGATCTCTCAGCATTCGCCCAATCTGTATCTCCGCCCTCCTTGTCTATCACTAATTATCTCCACTGCGGTTTCCTCTTATATCTCTTGCTTTCCCTTTTCTTTAGACTGTACACTTTAGTACTCCTTAACCGGATCTGTTTATTCGTTCATAGGAATGTCTCGTTATCCCTGTCTGCGTTTCGGCATTCGCCAAATTCATGTAATTAGTTTTCCTCATGTGTCACTCCCATGTCATTGACTACACCTGTTTACCCTAGTCATGTGTTTAACCCGGATATGTATATAAGGTGTCTACACTTTTAGTTCCTTGTCAGATCGTCTTTACTCCTTTGTCTTGTGCTACGTTCCTCGCCTTGCTCACTGTGATATTTTCTTTCTGACTGGATTGCCCGACACTTGTTTTTTGGTTTGCCCTTTTGGATCTGATTGCCTTCGTGAGTTTTGACCTACTTTTTGCCCGACCACGTCTATTGTCTTTGCTGCCCTGGTATTTGGATTCGGACTGTTTACGGCTTATGAGTTTGTCTCTCCACCAAACCCACGCCTGTGTACCGAACCATTTTTGCCTGACCTTGAGTTGTGTTATTGGTGCCCTGGTTACAGTTTTGGACTTTGCCCTTTGGATTCTGTTTGTGGATTGTGGACATTGTACTGTTGCCAGCTCTGTTGGGGGGTTTCCCCCTTCAGAAATAAAGCCTCCATTTTGCATTCATCTGGTTCTCGCTCTTGGCTCATTTCGTAAAACCTCACAAAAGTTTCCTATTTATATCTTAACATTATTATATTAAAATTATTATCTTAATAATGGTCATCATCAAGAAAAATAAGGCATAATGAGAAAATGAACGAGACATTAACATAACTTTATTGGGATGATCTGAAATTTTGTGAACAGCAAGCGAGTGGACATCATAAAAACAGTTGATCTGTGCTCACGCTCACACAGAAAAGGGGAGAGCGGCTTTTAAGACACTTTTAGCGATGAAACCAAATGTGCTTAATTTCGGCACCAAGGCCAACTTTTCCTCCTGCTCCTTACGCTATTGCCACTTCCCGCATAAAACTTCGTTTGTAGGCTATCTTGCATGCAAGATTAAACCATAGCCTGTCCTTGGATTAAACGATCAGACTGTGACATTGTCACATAGGTGGTCTATGGAATGTTGTACGTTACCCAGAAACACTTGCTGTCTCAACGACAATATCAACAGCAGAATAAACTTGTCATTGTTTGTTTTATTAAGCATTTTCCAAAAAGAATTCTTAATTATTTCATGTTATAACGGCTTTTGTTCAGTTAAAATGATGAGTAATGTACCATGATGAAATCGACTTGCCAGCACCATGACTGAGAAATGAATGCAGTTGCAGTGATATAAACATCCAGTAGCCTTTTAATATGTCTGATACTCATAAGTTTAGGTTAGCATGAGAATTTAACTAGGGATAAACACCAATGCTGACGTCTTTCGGGACCCATGATGCCGTTGCACTCCCTGCACCCCCTATTTTTACACCACCGGTGTGATGCAAAAGACACCGTATGAGGGATCTCACGGAGTCTCAACTTCCTTGTGTCAATACATTCTCATACCGCAAGCATTTTGGGCGCTTTTATCCTAATTAGTCTGAGACCATTACTTAATGCAGCTCTGCAATTCCCCAAGGAACCGCATGACCCACGGGAAAAAAAAAAAAAAAGTTTCCACTCGAGTCTCTAGACGGACAAGCAGCGCTAGCTCAACCACAGCCATGCGCTTTGTGGCTTATAATGCCGAGGATGGATCCACAGTCTTTTCTGAGCTGTGCAGATTCGGTCAGGAAGTCTTGAGCACAGAGCGCGAATAAATATAAGGTATAAGCCCATCAATGACTGACGGGGAGTTGACCAGTGAACCAAGTGATGACTGTGGTAGTACAGGCATGCGGTTTAAAGTCTCAGACACGGAGTTCTCCCACAGCGAAATGTAATAATGTGCATAGTTAAATGACTGCAGCCACTTCCACAATGAGTACACTATATAAATGAAGCAAGACAAGAAGAGCAAGTCCAGAATATTTTCATGATTCGGGAACAAAGGTGCGAGCACTCAAAACCAAACATCAGACAGAAATATTTGTTCCAGAATATTAACATAACTATAAAACCCTCCCGCTCCACCGCCTCGTGACTTCATGCTCGTGTTGCTATATGACGAATGCAAACATGCTCCCACCAATTGGATCCACAGAAGGTACACATACAATCATATCAATTTAAATAAAGATTTTCTTTTGATAGCGGAAAGTGTTGGTGTACATCTCAAGTGCTGCAGGGCCAGCAGCCAGTGAACTTGTATACAGAGAGAATGGCTTATTGATTGACTGCATTTGTAAATGGATTTCTTTAGTGTTAGGGCGGGTTTATGAAAGCACTTCACTTCGCAATAAAGTAAAGTGGCTGATGCTACAGCATCGCTTGGAATGACAGCTGGAGGCTACCATGCATAAGCACTCACCGTTTCACCATTGGAGACTAATTTTAAGTAGCACCATAGCTGTAGATGAAAGCGTTGGTCAAGTCGCCATAAATCTGGGACTTTCAATTTAAATAGAGGAGTCCATGATCCTTCATAAATCCCTGGCCACATGCTTTGGTTTCCAGGCTGCAAGTAAGAGGCAAGATGGGCAGAGGGGAACCAAGCTAAGGAAAAGCCTGAATGACAGCAGCAGAAGCTAGTTTCTCGTCGTACTGCAGTGTAAAAGGTCACCTTAATGCAGATACCTGCATTTTTCATGCAGGTAAAGAGAGCCAACACCCTAGATTTTCCAGTAGACCGTGGCCGAGACATACACCAAAACAATATTGTTGCTCCATTGCCCCAACAATCTTCAGTGGCTGACAGCTGTATTGTAGATAAGTCATAATATTTGGCATCCTTAGATTCTCTAATGTTTATACACCTATGAGCCAAATGTTTATGACCCCCCCCCCCCCATATATATGCAATTGGTCCTCCCTTTGTAGCCAAAACAGCTCAGTCGAACTGATGTCTGCATAAATGCCCAAACCCTGCACAACATCTCCCAGAGCATCACAGTCCCTTCACCAGTCTGATTCTTCCCACAGAGCATCCTGGTGCCAGTTCTTCCCCTGGTAAACAACGCACCAGCCCAGCCCAATGTACATGGTGTAAACGAACATGACACTCTTCAGTCCAGACTGCGAAATTCAGCCACTCAAAGGCCCAGTCACCACACTCATTTGCCCCAGTCACCACACTCGTTTGCCCCAGTCACCACACTCGTTTGCCCCAGTCACCACACTCGTTTGCCCTTCATAGGCACTTTCAGTGGTAAGAATAGAAGAAGGTTTGAATGGTCGCTTTGACTGCTCAGTGGCTACACACAGCAGGGTCCAATGCACTGTGTCCTTTAAGCATCACGCCTTGCCATTTTGAAGTAACTGACCCAGACGTCTGGCCATAATGATTTGGCCTTCTTCAGAGTCGCTCAGGACCCATTTCTCCCACATCCAACCAGTCACCTGAGAGATTTGTTTGTTCGTGGACCTTGACAGGCACCATCAATACAATTTGCTTCATCTGCAAGTCATTATAATCCTTTTGCTTAGCGGGGACGTGATACTCCAAATGAGGAGTCGGAATGCAAAACCCACAAAGTCCACTCAACCTCTTTTGTGTAAATTGAGTTTTTTTCTCAGCATATTGAGTAGACTTCGTGGGTATTGCATTCCAACTCTTCAAACGTTAAGTAAAAAACAAGAGGTCACATTCCAACCAAGATATAATTAAAAGCATGAATAAAATAACATCAAAAAAGTCAGCACAGTAGATTATAAACTTCTTAAAAGTATATTGCTCCTTTTTTCATTCTTGCCAAGCCAACAACTTTGCTATAATTTGTTTACTCATTGTGCTGCCAAATGGCTACATTCACATGATCTTAATAGTCGTCATTGACGTCTCAGGTGAAAAATCAATTTTTTGCATGAATTTCCACATAAATGCGCACATAAAGAAGGTTTGAGGGTTCTGATATTAGATAGGCTTGTTTTTCCCTCAACAAAATAAGACACATCTAAGCTGCCCAAATATTTATTTTTATTTATTTCCAGTTAATTACAGCCAAAACATTGTGCATAATGTCACATTCTTTATCAACATGGGCCCAGCATGCTAACATGGGTACATGTGAGGAATGTCTTCTCCTTGCATAATTTGTCCCGCTTTTTAAAAAGCAACCTCATTACATTTAGTAGATGAATTGCATTCAGGATTTCACTGACGTCACTGGAGTTCTGAAGCATGGTAGGCAAATACCTCATGTGCTAAATGTAATCAGAAAAAAAACAACTATTTTCTTTAAAAGTGATTTGTTTTGAGCACAAAGCCAGACCATTTTCAGATCCCATATCTCAGGTCTTTAGTGTCGTGACAAAGCTGTGAACATACATTTAGTGTGCCATTAATGTGGCTGGAATATTATGGCGAAATTATTAGCGTCATTTTTTTCCGAACATTAGTAAAAAGTATATTTTCAAAGCCCTCGAGTCTCAAGCACGCTGAATGACAGAGGATACCATGACCTCACAGAGGTATGGAGAAGTGACACCAAGCTAACTCGCCAGAGTATTGTAAGTAACTCAAATACCATTCAAAAGTTTGGAATCAAGGAGAAATGGGTACTTCTATCGCACAGGTAGCACTGAATTGATTTATTAATTAACACCACTTAAATTATGACTGCTGAATTAAAAAATGATTTTAAAATTGATTATTAACATTTAATTGCTAATACCTAATTTTATTACTCCAGGACATGAACACACCACATTCTTTTGTAATAAAGCAAATTTGCCATTTCAGTACTACAGAAACAAATATCTTTCAGTCAGCAGGTACAATATTTAGTAAAGTGTGTTGTTAGTGATTAAGTAAAAAAAAATTCAGGTTGTAATCGTAAAAACATTTCTAAAAGTTTTGTTATCATTTTTTTAACAATCATACGCCACCTTGGTGGACAGAGTGTATAATTCTTTCACAAACATAAAAATTCTTCAGTGATGCCAAACTTTTGAACAGTGCATTAATCCATGTTCCCTCCAGCCATACAACTCCCAGCCCTATAAAAAGGGCTGCTACTCTCTCCATAGCCTTCAGCAGGCTGGCTGTGACTCCTTTTTCTGGTCTTTTCTCCCCTCTTCGGAAGATCAGCTCAAAGCTTATCAGCACCCACTGCTGCAAACTCTGCTATTGATGTGGTAGACAGCAGATAAGTGCCACATCTGAAGGATAGGAGGTGGCCAGGTGCTCCTTATCACACCACCATCCTGTTCTGTGATTGGACAGCACATCAAACCCGGTGCTGGGGAGGGTCTGAGGGTCAGCTGCGGGGGCAGCCGAAGGGCTGCATCCACAGTCAGGTGAAAGATGTCTGCACAACATTCAACAAACTGGCTCGAAGCAGAGCATAGCCATTGTAGTGTGGCCTCCCCACTGGAGCCCAACAGATGACCCCACTCCAGTTGGTTTCATAAACACTGCTGGGTAGGCCAGCACCTCAAATAATCGGCTGGGTCCTGAAAGGTATCCTACTTTGTTCCAGGGGGGTTGCCACATGTCTAGCCTGTTGGCTACATTTCTGTACAGCATACCATCATTACCAAGTATAACGTACAAAGTAATGGGAAGGCACTATTCTTGCATGTAACTCCTCGATCCTGGGACAACCCGGATGTGCCACAGCGCCTCATTTGCGTAGCAAACTGACTCTTAATAAAGTGGCTTCCCTTCAGGAAAGGGCTCTCTATTAGTAGCAGAAACATCCTTTCCCTCTGAAGTATAGAGGCGCTCCATAGGCATAGAGGGTACCCTGGCATGTAAGTACTTATCAATGTTCTGCTATTCGCTTCTGGATCGTACGCTAAATGGCAGTCTAGCCACCAACACCAGACTATTTTGCGGTGCTCATCAACCCAAAACAAGGTCATGCAACATTTATCCATTATCCCCTAAATGTGGACCATTTTGCAGTGGCGGGAGTAGAGGCACACTTACAGTGCACTCTGCATCTGTGAGGGTGTAAGCTTGTAATTGATGGGAAAATGCATGCCAATAACTAACATTAAACTCAATATTCAGTTCTCCGGTTCCTTACTAATCCACCTCTCTTCAGAAGGGTACACAAATCAAATTAATGGGTCATCAAGGCCATCATGGGCCTTGGCTCTATACTCCAGCTAAAGGCATGTAAAACAGTATAAATACGACATTGAGGTTCAAAGTGTCCGCGTTAACATCATGTTATCTGTATCCACATAAGGAGAGCAGCGTAGGACTTGCACAGAAATCATTAGGGGGTCTATTCTCCCATGCGCGTAAGTGGAAAAAAGCGCGTAACTACGCGCTTTTCAGCCTAAGCATATTTTCCCCTCGACTTAAGTCTGTGCATTACACGCCCGAAAGGCAGTTACGCACTTGGGGCGGAGCAAGGCCAAAATCGGGGCGTTTCCGGGCGTTTCTCAGGCAAAAAACACGCGTATTCTCCCCCTGGCTTACGCGCTTTTTCTGTTAAGCGCTTTTGAGTGCTGTATTAAGGTCAAGCGCCAACATAAGGCGAAATGGAATATTGTGTTTGATGTGGGTTAAAGGCCGAATTTTAACATTAATTTTATTTTATTTAACATGGTTTAGGTTGAGACATTCAATATTAGATTATTCATCCTTATTTCTACCAGGTCGCCAGGTTCCCCAGTGTTGTGGGAGCCATTGATTGTACTTACGTTGCAATCAGAACCCCTTCCACTAATAAGAATATGTACAGAGACCGTAGAAGTCGGCACAGCATTAATGTACAGGTTGTGTGCGATCATGATACACACATATTAAGCATCTGCGGCAAATTCCCAGCCCATGACGCCTATGTACTGTGCAACTGCTTGAAATGCCAAAAAACAATAAATATTTGAAAAAGGCAAATAAAAATGACCATTTAACGTAACCCTCCTTCATCCGTATACACTCCAAGTTCTTCTCCATGAACTTCCACTGCAGAAAGAGTAGATGCCTCCTCCTCCTCAGTGCAGTGAAATACACTGGGGATGATGGTTGCTCACCACCTGTTGCGTGCACACTTCTCCGGTGTGCTGAGAGCCTGGCTTTTACAGCGCCCCACCGATTTTTCTGCATGCGGGGTAAGAATCCTCTGTTAAAGCGTTGCCTTGTCCTTTAGTTGCCAACCTGACATGAGAGTATTTTGAAATTTCAAGCGCGCAATTACTAAATGA
The DNA here is from genome assembly GCA_029721435.1 of Gymnothorax reevesii. NCBI lineage: Eukaryota > Metazoa > Chordata > Actinopteri > Anguilliformes > Muraenidae > Gymnothorax > Gymnothorax reevesii. The sequence goes on along the minus strand of CM056583.1, from coordinate 55,565,646 downwards.
GATCATATAAACTGTCATTGATTGTTATTTTTACTTGTCTTCTTCCCTGTCTTCCACGGAACATCCAGGCTGGTGTAGGAGGGGCACATTTTCAATGTACTGATTACGCTGGTTGAGAAGCGCTAAATTCTTTATTTATTATTTCATTATCGCGGTGATTTGTTTGTTTGCATAGCTTTAATGCCATGGTGGCTAGAGTAAGAAATAAAAAAAGAGAGCATTACTCCTTGTAATTGGCACAGACATACAATTACAGCCGCATATCGTCGGCCTGCTGATAAAACCTTGTATCTTCAAAATGATAAACTTCACAGGACAATAAAAAAAGAAATATAATATAAAATAAAGAATATATATAAATTGATAAATATAATTTAAAACATAAATAAAATAAAACATGTTTCATTCTGCATGTTAGAATAGTGGACATACGAGTCTTTGTTTCTTATCAGTTTTTCAGATACAAGGTTTTATCAGCAGGCCCACGATATTAAAATCTAAAGTCTGGTTTGCGTTTTCCATGGACCACAACTGCATTTTCATGGTTAATCAGAAAATCCTTGTTCCATGTTTTCCTGATGGCCAAAATCAATGAGCTTTGTACAGAGTCTGCCTCTCTTTTGGATTAGTCACACCTTTTTCATAAGGCCGCCTACATTCTGAAGTTAAGCGCTGTGGGCGTGATTGAAGCGAGTAGGAGAGAGTACGCGTAACTCAAAAGCGCTTAACTCGAATCGCGTAAAAAAGGACTTATGCGCTTACGGGAGAATAGACCCCTAGGTGCATACTTTATTTCCAGGGTGATGAGTAATATTTACCAAAGTCATTAGCAACGCGATCAATTGTGGGATATTCAGAGAACTTACTAGAAGAGGCTTATCATGACCGAAAACGTCCTCAGTAATAAAAATAAAAAAGATGTTTTTAACTCATTTAACTCACCCACTAACTCATTTTCATAATGATCTTTGTGTCACCCGTTCAGCAAACATGAGCAGCATAAACATGCGCCTGAACACATTTATTACGTAAATGCAATAAACATTGCAAATCAACCACCTTGGTCTAATTCTCCACAAAGCAGAGTCAATTGTGCCCAGTTATTTACGGGTCTGAAAAAATAAATAAATAAACAGACTCAAACATTGTACAAGCTTGTCTTGCCTTTCAGGGATAATTCAATGCATAATTGGCTTCTAACATCTTAAGGATTTCCTATTAAAACACATTTTTAAAATAATATTTCATATCAATTTTCTGCATTCTAGAGGAATTTTTGCTCTAAAAAAATGCTTTCAAAGCCAGTCTGTTAATGGAATGATATACTGCCATGTTCTTAAAGGCAACATAAAAGGATGGGCATGCGATTATGACTGGAGTCCAAAACTGAGCAGCAGATTCAGCTTATTACTAGCCAGCCTAAGAATTTAACCTTTCAGTTTCTTTTCAAAGCGTAGTCCCCTATTAGTCAGAATAGGTATTCACCACTGGCATAGGCTGGGTCTTGTAGCTCAAGGCTTGAATCTAGTCCATTGAGTAGGATGACAGGGAGGCTGTAGTAACACATTGCCAATCACTCTGGTAAACAAGGGCTGTACAGAAAGGTTAATCTCAGTCAGTGTTTGCTGGTTCCTCTTCATACTGCTTAGGTCTCTCGATCTTCCCAGCAACGATCTAGGTTCACACAGGCTGCCAGCTATTTCCAGTCAGAGGTAACCTTCTGACAGTGTGAACTGTGCTCTCGAGCCCTGAATAGTGTAAAATAATCACTGTCCCTACTTTAATACTGTCTAGCCAGTAGTGTGTAAAATAATCACCAAATCCCCTGTAACAGTTCAGGGTCCACAGAATATACAATAAACACTAGTTCTACAACAGTACTCTGAAGCCTGCAGGTAAAAATAATGCCTGACTCCCTTTCAGCTTTATGTGACCAGTAGAGCATATTATTATTATTATTATTATTATTATTGGCTCACCATTCATATTTGGTCTTTTGGGTATAAAAGACAGTGACTCTCAAATGGTATTATCTAGGTGTAAAAAGTTCAACTCTAGTTGCAAGCAATTCAAAGTACGTGTAACTATCAAAAAAACCAAACAGACATTACACATCCATTACACTACAGCCTGATATTCAAACCATGTAGCAATTCACATTCATATGTACTAAAGAGTTCATCCTCTTCAACTGAGGCGAAAGCAATTTTATTAGATTTCAGAAAATAAAGTTGAATCAAATCAGTGTTCGCCTCCTTTGTATATCAATAAACACCTCTAACCAGCGGAGGGCACTCATGAGATTAAAGTCCAGGGTCAATCACCGCCATAATACTGACAAAAGGGTGCCCTGCAGTGCTGAGTTTGGGAGACAGTATAGAAATGCCACTACAAGCCAGTGGATTTCCCATGGTGTTTAAGACTACAATAGACGACACAGCACAATGAAACAATGATTCTTTCAGGACTGTCAAAAATAGGGGAAAAGTTCATGATGCACCATGATACACAGTGCCGTAAAAAAAAGTATTTGCCCCTTTCCTGATTTCTTTTTTTTTTTTTTTGCATATTTCTCATTCATATCATCAAAAAAAATTTAGAATTAGACAGAGATAAGCTGAGTAAATACAAAATGCCGTTTTTAAATGACGATTTCATTTGTTAAGGGGAAAAAAAAACTATCCAAACCTGGCCCAATGTGAAAAAGTAATTGCCCCCTAAACCTAAATGCATCCTCGGCGACAACAACTGCAATCAAGCGTTTGCAATAACTAGGAATGAGTCTTTCACATCACTTTGGAGGAATTTTGGCCCACTCTTCTTCGCAGAATTGTTTTAATTTAACCACATTGGAGGTTTTTCAAGCATGAATGGTCTGTTTAAGGTCATGCCACAGCATCTCAATTGGATTTAAGTCCGGACATTGACTAGACCACTCCAAAACCTTCATTTTGTTTTTTAAGCCATTCTGTGGTGGACTTGCTGGTGTGTTTCGGATCATTGTCCTGCTGCATAACCCAAATGCGCTTGAGGTCACAAACTGATGGTCAGACGTTTTCCTTAAGGATTTTCAGGTAGAGAGCAGAATTCATGGTTTGATCAATTACAGCAAGTCGTCCAGGTCCTGAAGCAGCAAAGCAAACCCAGACCATCACACTACCACCACCATGTTTGACTGTTGGTATGATGTTCTTTTTATGAAATGCTATGTTAGTTTTAGTACACCAGATGTCTCGGGATGCATACCGTCTAACAAGTTCAACTTTTGTCCCCTCAGTCAACAGAATATTTGCCCAAAAGTCTTGGGGATCATAAAGATTTTTTTTGGCAAATGTGAGACGAGCATTTGTGTTCTTTTTGGTCGGCAGTGGTTTTCGCCTTGGAATCCTCCCATGGATGCCATTTTTTCCCAGTCTTTTTCTTATCATTGAATCATGAACACTGACTTTAACTGAGGCAAGTGAGGCCTGGAGTTCTTTAGATGTTGTTCTGGGTTCTTTTGAGGCCTCCTGGAAGAGTCATCAGTGCGCTCTTGGAGTAATTTTGGTAGGCTGACAAATCCTGGGAATGTTCAGCACTGTTCCAAGTTTTCTCCATTTGTGGACAGTGACTCTCACCGTGATTTGCTGGAGTCCCAAAGCCTTATAAATGGCTTTGTAACCCTTTCCAGACTGAAAAATATCAATGACTTTGTTCCTCATCTGCTCTTGAATTTCTTTAGATTGCAGCATTATGTGTTGCTTTTTGAGATCCTTTAGCCAACTTAACTTTGTCAGGTTCCATTTAAGTGATTTCTTAATTCAACAGGTCTGGCAGTAATGTGGAATGTGGCTGATGAAATTGACCTAAAAAAATGAGTTTAATCACAGTGAATTCATGATTAACGAGGGGGGCAATTACTTTTTCACATAGGGCTGGGTAGGTTTGGATAGCTTTTCTCCCCTCAATAAGTGAAATCATCATTTAAAAACCGCTTTTTACTCGGGTTATCTTTGTGTAATATTAATATTTGTTTGAGGTTCTGAAACATTAAAGTGTGAAAAATATGCAAAAAAAAAAAAAAGGAATTGGGAAGGCGGCAAATGCTTTTTCACGGCACTGTACAGTGCTCTCAGTAAAGACGTGTAACACATAAAATCATTATCGAATAGGTCTGGTCCGCCCAACTTTCAGACAAAGCAAAAATATCCAGATCAACTTTGTATCAGTGGAGAAAATGAAAGAAACATGAAATCATAAATCAAAAATGATCCAATTTGATAAAATGCTCAGTTTGTGGCTTTGTCCAATTCATTGATAGTCAATAGTGCAATATGAAGTGTATATGTCGGCCAAAGTTGCCTAACTAACATTGTTTCAAACTACACTGCACATAAAGATGCTCATTGGACAGGATTATGAACTGGCTCGCTAACGTAGCTACATATCCACTCACTTGATTTCACTGTCCACGCTGCTAGAACTGAACGGGTTTTGAGAATGCTCAGAGATAATTTTTAGTGGTTAGTGAAGGGTATGAAAAGTGAGCGAAATTCAAACATTATTTGATATTCACGTGACTGACCAAGGAAAAAACCCTTGGGTTAAAACTTATCAAACGTATGTGTGACGATGTGGGAAGTTGGGCCACACAGAGACAGAGCTAGGCATTTACAAGTCAGATTTGAACAGCTGATAATTGTGTGCCTGGCATCAGAACATAATGAACATGAGACCACAAGCTAGCGAGCAAGCTTGCAAACTCCATCTAGCTAATAAATGACCGCATAATAGTTGTAACATTCGTAATGATACAACATCCCATCATTTCAGTAAGTAACCTATAAATAGGAACGAGTATTTCAATTGTTCAATATTGTTATGAATATTTATTGTGAAACTTAACATAAAAAACAGTTGTAAACTTGTATTCAAAAATAAAATCCAAATATGGAAACAAAATCGAAAAAAATTAACAAACTTGACATCTATCCATGAAAATTATGGAGGCACCACCCTAAGCAGCATAAAGAACATTAGGATAATCTCTGTATACAGAACAGGCAGTATTTGCACTCACATTATTGCTAAAAATTTCCAAGCTTGTGCACTGAGCGCCTTCGCATTACATATAAGTATCCTATCCAACTTTCAAATTAAAAAAAACTATGACCTTGTGTTATTACCATTACTTATGTGAAGGAAGTAGTTAAAATATGAATAAGAAAAGGTGTCAAATTGAATTCATTCACCCAGCCTTTTGCATTTCTCAGTTCATGGCATTGGCTAATGGGTCGTCCTGTAGCCACGGTATTTTGTTTTAAAAGCCATATAAATTCATTCATTTTGCACCCACTGAAATTAAATGAAGCGGGATCTTTGTAATAAGCAGTCATTGTTTGTCATTATGAATCTGTATTTAAAAAAGCCTTTTGGTCATTTTCACCCCAGGCCCACAGCTCATTAATTGTAAATGATCACTCAGATGTGCTACACCACTGGGCTTTATTCCATGGAACCCAATTTAATGGATGAATCTGCCAAAAGAAATTGAGCTTCCACACAATTTCAAGAGGCACAAGCCATTCATTTATGCTTCATTTTACCAGCTTACCACTCAGCCATCTAATCAATTTTGCAATTATGGGAATTATTTGGCCCAGGCATATTAAGTGTACATCTTCTTAACAGTAGTACTCTGATTCCGTAGTGGATTGGAAGCACTAGTGTTGTATGTGAACAAGTTTAGTTCATTCAATAAGCACCAATACTGTACAGTGAATCTGTATCAATGAGTCAAATTCCTACCAGGTTCACACAACATGGATGCAAATATTCATAAATTAAAGCAGAACCTCCACTTCATAATTTCAATCATTTTCCAATTCATTGTTCTGGTAAACAAGAGGCACAATGCAAAAAAAATGAATCACTGCGTAATGCTGGATGGACTGGACAGTAAATATTAGGAAATTTATTCATGTGAATGTGCATATGTACAGTCATGACACACTGTAAAGGGAAGAGACCACAAATGCATACATTTACTAACAAGAGTAATGCATGATGCAATTAAGCAAATAACATCCTATTATGCTCTGTGGCGTGCTTAAAAATACCGATGGCTACAGGGTCAGTCACAAAGACTGCTAAAGTGACATCTGCATTTAGATGAATTGGAAAATATCAGTAAACGGGTCAGTAATGTGGCTGAAACCCCAAGATGTGCAAAAAAGTCATGCGGTGAAACAGGTCAGCCTACAGCAGATTCTTGACAAGTATGCCAGAGAATCGGGGGCCCCTTCTCTCTGGGGCATGTTCCTGGTACGGACGGCAGGGTCACTGCAGATAAAAGTTTGTTCTGAATCATCACCAATTTCCTATCATGACAATGCAATCCTACAGAGAGTGGTCATTTCCAGTGCCTTCACTGAATGTTTTAAGGTGCATGGAAATGGCGTGAATCATACGCTGCAGCCTTAGCAGTCATCAGTTCTCGACCCAGTTGTACACTTACCCAAGACCTATGACTGTGCAAGACAGCGCACAACATCACCAATATCAAATTACCACAAGGGCATCTTTTGAAGAACTGTTTCCTATCCCACCTAGAGCGCCACAGACTTCAATAATCTCCACCAAGAAGCACTGAGGCTGTCATGACTTGTGGAATCTACCTCAGAAAGGCCAGAACTAGTTTTTTGCGGAGGATACAAACCGAATGAGGGAACAGGACCACTCTGTCCCCCTAAGGATCTGCTTACTCGACAACCTGGATAAACTGGAACTAACAGCTCAGCAGAATTAGAGAAGTCCCCTCATTCTAACCTCAAGACTGCCTGCTGGGAGACTACATAGAAAACCTAGAGAAGGATTATAGCCTCTGATTAATGATAGCATGGTCGTTTATGTTTTATTAATATCTTAATGAAGTAAAATGAACCGATGTACTGAAAGACCATAACGAAGGTGATATTTTAACCTGGGGTTCACTGCGCAGAACTGGTAGGGAAGGTAATTAATCTCACGCAGAAGAAAGAATCATAAAAATCCAGGCTCACCTCAAACAGCCACGTAGCCAATCCTGAGGGTCCATTTCCGTGTTCTCCAAGAGCCCATTGGCCAAATTTTTATCCGCAGCAGCGTCTGATTGGATATTGGTGCCGGTTTCAGAATGGCATCCTTCTAGTGTGTCCATGTAGGATGAGGTCACCTCGAGGGCGGCCTTGCCACTCTTCCCTGTGGCAGTCACACTCAGAACTTCCTGCCTGCCTGCCTCGGCCCCGCCGTCCAGGAAGTGACAGCTGTCCTTGAGCCGCTGCTGTATCATGGGGGTGAGGGGCAAGTCGAAGCTGAAGCAGGCATCCAATTCGTCAGCGGAGGAGAGGGCGTCCAGCGAGTCCAGACTGCTGTAGAGCGTGCTCCGCAGACGCTCCGACTCCAGGATGCTCTCGAACTGCGAGCTGAAGACGTCCGTCGCCTCCTCGCTCTCCAGCTCCGCCCGGGTGACATCCTCCTCCCCACCTCGGGCCTCTGCGCTCCTGTGGTGAGTACAGGAAATAAAACCTCACATCCTTTAGTACTCAGCACCAGGCTAAATGTATGGCTTTTATTGATATTTTGCATCAAGGCTAATATTCCATGCCATATTCAGCAGACCGCTTACATAATCTTAATCATTACATTATCCTGACTGAACGGATGCTGCAATACACCGTTACTGACATCACAGAAGCATATTCATGGGATTAAATGAGAAATAAAGCCAAAGGTGGCCTGCAATTCTCACAGATCTGTAAGAAGTAGAGAAATACACCTTTCAAATGAATGACCCCATGTTGACCAAGTACACTTTTTATCCTTGGCATATAGTGCACTTGATTTCGTACTGCACCTTGTTGCAGCTTTCACAGATAAGGACTCCTCGGCTTAACCTCACATTGTGGACAATAAGAAGAACTGGCAAAAATCATAGGAATGTTTATTATTCAATTTTTCATGGCACACTTACATGACCACGCTGCATTCCAATATTACAATGTTATTCTAAGGAAAACAATAAACCTAAAGTTAGCAAGATATTAGCAAACCGCAGCCACAGCATTTCTATTTAAATTCAGTAGAATTTCATTAGTGCTCCGATTTTTCATCAGGCCCTGTAACAAAGAGCCTGATCAGTTGATCTGGAGTTGGGAATCAACAGAGAAAATACATCTGAGTTAGGGGTGGGAATCGAAAACCGGTTCGGACTTAGAACCGGTTCCAATTGATCGATTCGATCGGAATTGTGCACCTGCAATGCTATCGATTCTTCTTAACGCTTCTTTCATTTCCCAGCACGACGTCACGTCGGACATACATTCCAACTATTCAGAGGGACGAATCTAACAATACTACTCCTTTTGAACTTTGTTGTGATATTTATGTATTAGGTCTTGTTTAATTTCAAAATTTAAGTTCATCTGCTGGGCATGTTTAAATTTGTCACAGTGCTGTCCGTCCACATATGACGTTAGACACTCAGCCTTTCCATCCTAGTCTGACATTCGCAATAAACGAGTTTGCCAAAATGTATACCCACGCACTTGGCAACAGGCAGCCATCATCGAATCCTGTCTTTTTCAGAGCATATAAGCATCAAACAAAAACCTATCAATTTTGCAACAAACAGCATCTTCGTATTGCTAACGTTATTTACTGCGATCGTAAGATTCAAGGAAGGACAAAATAAGTGAATATTTTACTGGAAAACATCCTCCTTGAAGATCCCAAACATTCAAAACAGCAGTGATTCCATTGAGCATGCGCTAGCAGCATTCGTTCCTCATCTTTCCGCAGCACGTCGCTGCAAGCATATCAAAAAAATTTGTGAACGTTATTGAATGGTTCTGGACGGACTCACATTCGCAAAATTTATTATGATTTTAGGCATATGAACACGAAACACACAGTGGAAAAGTTGACAAGATTTAATGATCCAAGTATAATTTGCATGTTAAGTTGGAATGTTTTTGGACAGTCAAAGAGTGAACATTTATGGTTAGTTGCGAACGTGAGAAACCAGGACGGACAAAAATGTAACATTTGCATCATTATTTTGTATAAGGTAAAATAGTGGGAAAAATGTCCGTCCTCATGTTCAACTTCCTGAAATTAAGGGTTCAAAATAAGAATGGTTGATCATTTATGCTTTTATATACTCAGCAACAAAAGTTTCTGTGACACCATTTATGTGTATGTTATAAATGACACGCAAAGATCTCAATGCAATCAATATGTTTATTTAACAGGAGAAACACTGACTTTTCAGTGCCAACGTCACTCAAAACGAAAAATGTCATTTTCATGCGTCATGAAGCACTTGTCTGACGTCTAACCAATTGTGACCTTCACACTTCAATACCGGGTGTGACTTCCTCGTGCCATGATGCAAGCAACGCATCTCCGGCGCATGGACCGAATCAGATGTGCCAGAAATTGCTGTGGGATGTCATTCCAAATCTGACGTAGACGTTGTCGCAATTCCTGGAGTGTAGCTGGCGGGTTATCCAACCGCCGCAAACGTCGATCCATCTCGTCCCAAAGATGCTCGATTGGGGACATGTCTGGGGATCTGGCTGGCCATGGCAGGACATTGACATGTTGTTGCATCAGATACTGCTGTACAATCCTTGCAACGTGTGGTCTGGCGTTATCATATTGCAGCGTTATTCCGGGACCATGTTGCATCAAAAACGGTACCACCAATGGCCGTAGCACTTCATCGCGATATCTTTGACCTGTCAGATTTCCATCAATAACAAGCAAATCTGTTCTGTTTCTAGCCGTGATCCCTCCCCAAATCATGACACTACCACCTCCAAAACCATCAAATTCCTGAACACAGTTGTTGGCATAACGTTCTCCACGTCGACGGTATACACGTAAACGACCATCACATCGGTTAAGCATGAATCTTGATTCATCAGTGAAGAGTACAAGATCCCACTGACGTTGGATCCACCGTCGATGTTGTTGTGCCCACTGTAGACGCAGTCGTCGGTGTTGTACTGTGAGTATTGGACGTCTTGCTGGCCGACGTGGGACAATGCCAAAATGACGAAGACGGCGACGGATTGTCTGTGCAGACAGTCGCCTCAAACCAGGTATCGTTCTTGCAGTTATGGTTGCAGGTTGGAATCGATTTCGGAGATGGGTTGTTCGAATCCAGTTGTCCTGTCTGGGAGTGGTTAATCGTGGACGGCCGCTGCGAGGACGGTCTCTGACATGTCTTGTCTGCTGATGACGCTGCCATAAGTTCCAAATGGTGTTTCGGTGGACATTCAGGCGATGAGCAACTTCCCTCTGCGAGGTTCCGGATTCAATCATCCCAATGGCCCTCCACCGATCATTTTCAGACAGTCTTGGCATTTAGAGGGTAGAGTTCCTGATCCGAAATGGCTGTGTTTTCGATAAGTGATGCTTCCGTCGTTCATCAGGCACAATGTGAACATTCCAAAAATTCTCCTCTTTTATTGCCATCCACAAGCATGATTTACGCACATTTTCACGTGCAAAGTCATTTTCTCGCATTTTCATGATTTCCATTTCAATGTTGTGTTTACGTGTACTGTTTCAGTCTGATATCACCATGTATGACAATTTCATAATTGCGTTATGAAAAATAATTAACAATATTGGTGTCACAGAAACTTTTGTTGCTGAGTATATTTTGCATTTACCAGGTGTGCAATACCATAATTGGATTATTTCAGGCTGGCGATACTTGGAAATCAGGTTATTTACTATTTTGCCTGGACGGACATGGACAGCCTGATTCATTCTTTAGAATACAATCTGCCCACAGTAATCCCCAGTTAGTTTTTGCCAAAGATGCCCACATGGAAAGAATCTATATGAACATACATGCGCATATATGCAACCGGCCAAATTCAGGTACATTTATGTGCTTATAGAGGGCATATAGGTCTCCTATATCGCTTTTTTATATTCACATATAGGCCCTATATGTGCATACGAGGTGTATGTCTCCTATATAGCTCATATACCCAGTAGCAGGTTCTGTTTGTCATACCTATCGTATAGCTCATATCTCACTTTTGCCACTGTCATACATGATACCTAGCTCATATTTTATTCTCATGGTAATATCTGCATATTAGTCCAAAGTCCCTTAAAGAAATAACAAGAATTTCACACAATAACTTACAGCGCCCTCCATAATTATTGGTACCCCTGGTTAAGATGTGTTCTTTAGCTTCTAATAAATTCAGTTTTTTTTTTCTTCTAAATAATATAAGGCCACAATGAAAAAAAAGAGGAAAATCCAACCTTTAATTCAAGTGCATTTATTCCGTGTGAAAAAAATCCCACATTAAGAAATTATTCTTTTACATCAAATCATGTGTGCCACAATTATTAGCACGCCTGATGTTAATACTTTGTACAACCCCCTTTTGCCAACAAAACAGCACCTAATCTTCTCCTATAATGTTTCACAAGATGGGAGAATACAGAAAGAGGGATCTTCGACCATTCCTCTTTGCACAATCTCTCTAAATCATCCAGCAACCTGGGTCCTCGCCTCTGCACTCTCCTCTTCAGCTCACTCCACAGGTTTTCAATGGGGTTGAGGTCCGGGGACAGATGGCCATGGGAGGAGCTTGATTCTGTGTCTGGTGAACCATTTCTCTGAAGATTTGGCCACTTGTTTAGGGTCATTATCTTGCTGAAAGACCCATTGACGACCCATCTTCAGCTTTCGGGCAGAGGACACCAGATTTTGATTTAAAATGTCCTGATATTTTAAAGTGTTTGTGATCCCAGGCACCCTAACAAGGTTCCTAGGGCCTCTGGAAGAGAAACAGGCCCACAGCATCACCGATCCTCCCCCATACTTCGCAGTGGGCATGAGGTGCTTTTTTGCACACTCATATTTTGTGTTCCGCCAGACCCACTTGGAGTGTTTGTTGCCAAAAAGCTCTATCTTCGTCTCATCTCAGCAAAACACACGGTTCCAGTTGAAGTCTCAGTACCGCTTAGCAAACTCCAGACGTTTGCGTTTATGATTGTGAGTGAGAAAAGGTTTTTTCCATGCATGCCTCCCAAACAGCTTGTTGGCATGTAGATCGCCCCTAATGGTTGTTTTGGAGACTTTGTGACCCCAACATGCCACCATCTGTTGCAATTCTTTAAAAGTGAGCTTTGGAGAACTTTTTATATCTCTTACCATCCTCCTCACTGTGCGTGGTGGCAAAATGACCTTGCGTCCTCGTCCAGGCTTGTTTACTACTGTTCCAGTTGTTTTAAACTTCTTAATGATTCCTCTGATAGTAGCTATGGGCAGGTGGAGGCGATTGGCTATTTTCTTGTAGCCATTGCCTGACTTGTGGAGGTCGACACACATCTGCCTTATTTGAACGGTGTGTTCCTTTGTCTTTCCCATGTTGAAGAGTGGATAAGAGAAATGGCCTCTGGGTCACATCAAATTTATACCCCAGGGAAACAGGATGTGATGAATTAAATAAATGTTCCTAGATACTCTGATCAACTTTGTAAACTACTGTAGAAATGACAGAAATACTTCAATTACATTTATTTCCTAGGAATTGTTAGGGGTGCCAATAATTGTGGAACAGGTGATTTTATGAAAAATAATTATTTCTTAGTCAGGGATTTAATTCACTTGAGTTGAAGGTTTCATTTTTCTACAATTTTCAGTGTTAAAGTATGCTTCTGCAATAAAAATTGAATTTATTTTCAGGCTTTTAACAAATCTTAACCAGGGGTGCCAATAATTATTGAGGGCGCTGTATATGTACCTATAATGTATGAAAACAGCCAATTTTATATATGTTGCATATATGCGAAACCTATATGTGGCTCTACATTAAAACCTACATGTTTACATAGGTCCTTTCCATGTGGGTGTCCAGCTGTGCCAGCGGGAGTATACGCCTGCCACAGTTATTACACTGGCATAAAGCGAAATAATAGCGTAAAAGAAAATTGTCTGAATTTAGGGTTAACATACTTTTGAACAAAAGCTGTCTGTGGGTAGGAAACCCGTCACGGCTTCTCTAACAGGTTGCCAAAGTAGCTGGCAAGTCAGCTGCAATATTAGAACCACAATAGCACGCTACCAGATGACGGGGTCCCTTAGCTGATTTTCCGGAGTACTTGGAGGGCTTGACTGGAGAATGCCGTGGTTATTTAAGGAATAAGTCCCGAGAAGCAGTGGGTTACAGTGATTTTATCACAGCGGAGGGGCGTTCTAAGGCACGACGCGCAGCGGAGTTGAGTTGTACTCAACTTGCGCAGATGGCCAAGTCATTACAACCAGCAACGAGAGTAGGGAACGATTGAATTTTGTCCTCCACACTTGCCGGTGTCCAAGAAAATATGCTGAATTGTGCATTAGTTTGCTAGCCAGCTTGTCAGCTAGCTAGCGTTCACTACAGTGGATGTGGTTACCCTACACATAGCGCATAAAATAAACACACAAGAAAAAGTCACCAATTTATCGCCAATAGGCTACTGAAATAGCGAGCAAGTTAGCATCATAGCTTGCAAGGCAAAAGCGATATCAAACTCTGTAATGCAATGACTAGCCAGGTAGATAGCCAACTGGTTATTGGGTTAAAAGGCTAAACACGACTGACACTGAAATAGGGAGCTAAAAGTCTTGAAACAAACGTCACCTGAAGAGTCAGTTGAGTGCAGAGAAGTTCGTTGCGCGCAGGGATATTTTTTTTCCCGAGAGTTGCATCAATTTTACGACGCGATAATACAAAGTTGCGCATCGCAGTGGTATTGTTAGCTAATATAACGGTCAGAGATAAGCTGGGCAGCAGATGTAATAACCATGGAGCTTAGGAGCCAGACACTAAGCTGTGTTAGCACTGATGAGTCCACGTATGCTGCCTACAGTAACCAATTAATTCAGCAATTACCGAAGTCAAAATTTTCGGTGATAATACTTGTGATCAGAATATAGGAGAGTTAGGTAGGAAAATAAAGGTCCATTAGGTTTGTTGGTAAGCTTACGTAATGCAATGTTATCATTTGGCTAACCGTACTACCGTTAATGGGACCTGGCTGAGGTGCGTATAAGTCAAGAGCTAAGCCGAGCACACAGGCGATACTGGTATTCAGTGAGCCAACCACCGCAACTTCTTAGCAGTGTACAGCGTTCTGTGTGCTTCTGTCTCATGAATACACGAACAACGTTCGTTTCGCAACCGCTTCACGAATATAAACAGCGGAAGACTGCGTAGAAATACTTTTTTCCCCTCAAACTACTCAGAAATCGTTAGGAGAATTGATAAGGAATTGAATTGATAAGCAGAATCGACAATGGCATTGATATTGATCAAATCTTATCAATTCCCACCCCTAATCTGAGTCATTCCTGCGGAGCACAGAAGTCCTGAAGTAAAAGATCACTATACATGCGAAACAAATCATATTCATGCCAAGTCCTTGCTCTGCGCAGAGCTGAGATGTAACTGAATTTGAAAAGCATGTGATCATACCGAGAATTTTCAAAAAACAAAATGATTCAATCACCATTACAAACTTGAATCCAAAAAAAGTCTGACACTATGAAAACCTCTTATTTTGAACCTGAGGTGCGAGAATTCACGAAGCAAAGACACCCAACTGCAGGGGGATTTTAACTGGAGAAATCCCTAATTTATATGACTGTGTTGTACTCTAATACACAACTGAGACTCAAAATGATTATAATGCCCCGGGAAGGGAAAAGTCACCAAGTCTCCCATGAATCCCAAAGCTGAAGTAGAGCCTTAATGCATCAGGAAGCCTCAGACACAAAGCAGACGGATACATATTCGGCACCTTTCATTAGAAACTTTCCCTGGGTTTAACTTTATCTCTGCCCAGGCAGCCTCTGGGTGCCCTTGATGAAAATGAAGAGAGTACCTCAGTATTCAAAACCACTTTTCCATTACGAAGAGTACAAGAGGGGGTCTTCTCTGTCTTGAATAGCATTAACATCAGTCCTCAAGTAAGAATGGCTTTGGGAGCCATAGGTGCAATGTCCCACTGTTACCATTATATTATGACTCATTCTCAACAGGTAATGCAGCCAATAGGCCAGTATGATTTTTGCCATTGGTAGGCTTCATACTGCGCAAAAAAATGGCACAATATTTCACTATATTACATTTGGTTGGTATTGTGTGATCATCTGGGAGTAGTCTTGAAAAAGAGTGTTGTTGGTACCTGACATTTCGACAGCCTGAGCGGTAGTCATTTTCAGAGTGAGGAAACGAACAAACAAAGACGGTATTTGAACGTTTGTTTCAGAAATATTGTTGAAATGAATGTCAGGTGCGTGTGGAGGATTTACTGATTGTTTTGCAGGTGTGTTTTAAGTCGTTAAATTAGTCTGTTGTATGGTGTAGGGAGTGTCTGGCAACGTTGAGTGGTTTCTGTTGTAAATTTGTATACCAGCTTTCAAGTATGCGGTGTTGGTGATAGTTTGTGCAATCTGTAATGCAATCGGCAGAGTCCCAGTCAATGCCACGTCCAGTGTGTTTGTGATGTTCGGCATGATATACCTTCCATCCTACAATAGCTGTTCCAGACAACCCCAATGCAGACTGGCTTGGTTATCCAGTCTGGGGCTTTCCAATCCATGCAGGAAATCATCAATGGCTGAATTTTTTTTTAATTTACATGAGAGTTCAGGAGCATTTGAACTGGAGGAACTGCAGCAAATTTCATATCGCCAGTCATGTTTGTTGAATTTTTCAACCACAAAATCAAAACCGTGATAACACCAACACATCTTGGCTTTTATTGGAAAACTCAATCAAAATTTCCCATTTTCATCACTTTGAGCATGGAAATTCAAAACAACCATATGAAATATGGAGTGGGTCCCCTCTCAAAAAAAAGGCCTAATCCCTCATGAAAATGTTGCCATTTTTTATTATTGGTATTTCAGTAGGTAACAGTAAATATTTAATGCAGCAGCGAAGGGCTCTCAATTTATTCATTGGTTCAGTTTTTTGAAAACTTCTTTTTTTCATTATGCCATTTTTTTACCCCCCAGTCACAATATTCTTGGAAGTCAAAGAGAGAAGTTTATAAAGTCAAGGGGTGTCAACCTGGTTTGTAAATAGGGCTACGGGGCTGCAGGTTTTTTGTTGCAACCAAGCAGAAGCACACCTGATACAAAAAATTAATTGTGCAGGCTGAGACCAGTCAATTAAATTGGTTGTAATCTGGAGTGGCTCTGCTTGTTTGGACTAAAAAAAAACTGCAGCCCCTCAGCCCTATTACAGACCAGTTTGACACCTTTTTATAAACTTTTCACCAAAAAAAAAAAAAAACATAAAAAATTCCATGATTTCAAGGCAATTTGACTCCCGTAACTCCTAACCATCTGAAAAATAGGCTGTTGTGAGTGGGCGTCCCTCAATGGAATGAGCTTTGTTCTGATTGGCCAGCAAACAGAGCCACTGAGTCAACGAAGACCGCCAATGGTATAATCCCCCAGCCACTGGAAAGTTCCCAAATACAGATCACTGAATCAGTAGCTAGAAAGCTAGCCATTAAACTATACAATGAGTATGGACAGCTGACGTCTGCACGCTACGAAAGCATGGACATTACATTCACAGAAGTGTAGCATGCAAGTCACCATAATGGTTTTACTAGGCTTCTAGCCAATTCGGTCTCTAACACTTAGGATTATCTGCAGCTAGTATCTGTATAGTAGAGACCTTTAGTCAACATTCCATTTAACGACCCACATCACATACCAATAAACAAATGGGAACGAGATCTCATCATTCACACCAACAGTCAATTCTGGAACACAGTATGCAACAACATATTCTCCATGTCTAACAACACCAAAATTCAGTTAATACAGTATAAAATCATCCATAGAACACACCTCACACAACACAAGATGCACATCATGGGACTCACAGACAGACATTTGCACCCACTGCACACTCAACACTATCGACGACCACCTGCACGCACTCTGGCTCTGCCCACCAATTCATAACTTCTGGAAAAAAATAACCACCGCCCTATCCCGATTCCTCGACCACAATATCCCACTATCCCCCACCGTCTGCATACTTGGAAATTTAGAAGAACTCAACACTAACTCGAAACAAATCACAATCCCCCTGCTTGTGGCCCTAACTATCGCCAAGAAAACAATACTGCTCAACTGGAAAAACAGAAAAAACATTACAACAACACAATGGTTAGATCTCTATACTCAACATATATCAATGGAACAACAGTCAGCAACCCACAAGAATCAATTACAAGAATTCAACAACATCTACTCCACAACTCTCACTGCCATCTCGATGCCAGTGAGTTAATGCCACAGCATAGATATACAGAGGCTTGTTCACGTAGAGGAGAAGGGATATTTAAAAAAAAGAAAGAAAAAAAAAAGAACTTGGGGAATTGGAATCTGTTAATCTGTATAAATCTTTAAGGAAACTTCTAGAACAAAAACATCGTGAAATAACTGCCAAAATACAACTCTGCTTCATTTCGGATCATTTGATTGTTACACCGTTTTGCCTTGTTTCCTTTTTTCCCTTTTCTTTCGGCTCTTATCTCTCTATTTCATTATAATTATTATTATTATTATTGTTATTATTCATTTGTTTTCTCTCCTTTTTTCTTCCTTTGTGGTTTTTTTCCCCTCCTTTTTTTCCTTCTTTTCCCCCCTTTTTTTGTTTGTTTTATTCTCTCTTCTTTTCTAGTCCTTTTGTTGATGTCTTTGTCAAATATTATTGTATGTATATTACTCTGTAAATCAACTCTCTACCGATTTATTTGTCTGGTCACATATTTGTTTGTATGCACTTAATGGTGAACAAGTCGACATGGTCTACAACATCCCCCGCCAATCGTGCGCTTCTCATTTTCGAACTTGATCAAGGCCTTTATGGTGTTAAGCTACACACCAAATTTGGTTGCTGTATCTGTAGTAGTTTCTGAGTAAAGCTGTCCCCTTTATCTCGGACGGACGGACGGACGGACGGACGCACGCACGTACGGACGGACGGACGGAGGTCAAACCTATATCCCCCTCCCACTTCGTGTTGGCGGGGGATAATAGATAAAAAAAATAAATAAATAAAAACATTCCATTTAACGTGGTGCACTAGCTACTCCATAAAAAAAAAAAAAAACAGACTGAATTCAATTAAAAACAGTCACCTTTCTGTCCTATCCATGTGTCTCGTACATTGCTTCTAAACAGTTGCAACAGTTTCTAAATTCAGTCATTTTAGTAGCCAACTAAATTAGTTAGTTTTCAGAGCAACACTTAAGTTAGCCAGCTAGTTACATTAACAACTAAGCCATTTTGACTTAAGTTCCACTCAGAATTCAGTTTGAATATTAACCGACATTGGAAACACTTACCTGGCTAGCTAGCAACAGATTGCCCTTGAAAGTAAAGTGGAGAGCACACATATAGCTAGTTATCGGCCTTTACCAATTGAAGCTGGGATGTTGCCATCAAAATAAGTCTTGGGTGGATATATTCAGATGAGGGGTGGTGTTGGAGCCAGATTGTATTGGTCTTAATTATGGTAAAATTACAAAGAAACAAAATATTTACTTTATGCTATGCATTTATGTTAATTTATAGAGTCTTTAAATTTTGTATTGCTTCCTCTGTGCCACATAGAACTGTGTGTGGACCCTCCCACTTCAGACAGGTGACTGCAGCACCTGATCTGCTAGAAACAATTTAGCTTGGGACTCATTCTCTTTTGGAGGGGTAGCATGTATGCAAGGCATGCAGCCTTACGGTTTTTGACCGCATTAAGCGCTTGGAACTGAACTTGGAAAACAAGAAATATGTGGACTCGCAACGTCTATTACCTCCATGTTGCACTATAGGAGCAATTCACGCTGGAATCAAGGTACAATTAATCATCTCTTATGAAATTCAGTAAATATTCCTTCCGTCAAACAAACCTCGAACTCAACTTTGTTGTTTGATTCAAGAGAAGCGCGTCAACCTAGGTTGGACTTTAAATCGCTGTTACAGGCGGAACAATTCTCATGAGTATATACGTAGAATGGGGAGCCATATCTGAATGCAATGCTTAATACCTTGTTTAATGAAAAAGGTAGCCCACAAAAAATGACAGTTGTTCCACTTTGCAGTTAGTGGGTATAAAAACACTCCAGATACCAAAATCTATGCGCACAAAAACTGAAAAAAATTGTTTTCATAATATTCATTTGTGCACAATTTCACTCATAAAACATTGTTTCAAATGTGTATAAATCAAGCCTACATTTGCCAAGCTTGCAATTATTTTAAACATGATTTCAAACAGTATGCCTTTAATGGAAAGCAACTTCAGTGTAAAATTCCTGACCTCTTCCTACTAATCGCAGAAAGCCCTTGTTGCTCTTGAATGTTACCAAATATGAGGAAGTGATTATTCCAATTCATGTTGATGTAAAAGAGACAGAGGACAATGAAGAGGCTTTCATGACCCCAGAGATGGGCCTTCAAGGTTTACCTGGAGCTCGGTTCAGGAGCACTCTCGCTGTCAGGGCTCTCCACACACACTGCTGGGATGATCTGGAACACCTCATCCTCCACAGGGCCTGGCTGGGGGAGAGGGGAGGGGTCAGAGTTTGTGCTCTTAGTGGAGCTCTTCAGAGCCTCCACACTCTCTGATGCTGTCTCCCCTTTCGAGTTCTCCTCCCTTTCCACATCTCCATCGACTACCGCCTCTGCGTCTGTACCAGGACCTTCCAGCCTCAACTTCCCCAGGTCCTGCTCACTCTCTGGGCAGCTTTCAGCGAAACGGATTTTCTTGGAGGGCTTCTCCTTGACTTGACCCCCATCGAGGAAAGCTGTGAAGATCCCCGGGACTTCTGCAAGGATTTTGCTAGATTCCTCCACAGACTCGTCAAGAAGTCTCCCCGTGCCTGAACCAAAGGTCAAGGCGGCCACCTCCACCCCGCTAGTCTCTGACCCACTCGTTACTGCAGCCAGAGTTGGAGCATCCGTTGAGTTTTCTGGACCAGAAAGAACAGTCTGGGATTCTCCATTCAACCTGGCAGCATGAACATCCTCCTTGCCTCCCACTGCTGAGCCTGAGGAAACCGAATCGTGTACCAGGGCTTCAGTCCACTGCTCCAGAACCAGGCCGGACGCCAGCAGAGAATCTCCATTTTTTTCCGGTTTGGAAGTCTCTGGGTCCACCTGGACCTCACTCTGCCCGTTGCAGGGAATCATGGTTTTGGGATCGGCCTCTTCTGTGGGTTGGCGTCTGTCCTCGGACTCAAGGCCCACAGGGGCATCCTGAACCCCTCGGCCCAGGCCACTCAGCAGGCGGGCCAGCTCCCTGTCGATCTCTAGAAAGAGCGAAGTCGCATCAAAGTCATCCTCTCCAACATCATCAGCTGCTCCAGACAGGAGAGAGGGCTCGGAGGGCACTCTGCTGCCACCTTGTGGGAGAATGTGGGAGGTTCCTGCAAAAACAGCAGAAGAGTCAGAGAAGGAAAGAAGAAAATATTTATGATTCTAGTGACTGATTTGAGCTTACATTGTCTCCTACTGAAAACTAGTGCAATGGTTTTTGCATTATTACCTGTGAATCTCATTTCATAATGTCACCAAGGAAAGAATGAAAAAAAAAATGTAACTGAAGAGAATTGGTTTACTTTAATTTTAACCAGATCAAAATTTCTCAGGGGGTGTGGCTTATCTTTTATTTGATGCCCATCTCCCACTGCATTTTTTAATCCTCTAAATAGACTGGCAATATTACCACTGCCCCTGGCAATAACTGTCGTGAACGGACTTTTCTCTCTCCGTTCAATCTTGGATCTACGATTTTAAAACACTGCTTTGTGTATAGTTTCCAGGGACAGAGGAATATGAACTAAAGACATCCTCATGCCAGTGGCACCATGAATAGATCTTATTTTGTCTAGGAAACACTGAAGCTTTATACAGGCTTACTGAAAGCCATAAAGCAATCCAGCGAAGAGCAATTCAAAGTCAGACCAGTAGGCATCA
This sequence comes from Gymnothorax reevesii, assembly GCA_029721435.1. NCBI lineage: Eukaryota > Metazoa > Chordata > Actinopteri > Anguilliformes > Muraenidae > Gymnothorax > Gymnothorax reevesii. The sequence goes on along the minus strand of CM056583.1, from coordinate 55,544,600 downwards.
TTATTGTGCCATCTCTCTCACGCAGCCATGCCACTACTCGTCATTATGTACCCAGATACACAAACACAGCACAGGTTGCTGGCAATGTACTCAAATCAAGTTAATTACAAAGTAAGTTAAACAATCTTGCAAATATTCAGCACTGAATTGATGCTTCAATGTTTACTTCACATTACAGAACATAGGGTAGCATTTATTACGTCAATAAGCAAAGATGACAATAGAGGGCGACACCAGCACAACCAGAAGGGTCAAAATCAGTCCTTTCCCCATCTCCTCCACTGAGACGGGTCAAAGAATGACTTTTGCTTCATCAGCTGGTTTTGACATTAGAACTTTTCTCAATGTAATATGAGAGACTGCAATTCAAGATAAATCCCACATGCAGGACAATGGTAATAAAACAGGATAAACTGAACCCAACTCTCAGCTCCCACTGGCTCTCAATGCAGTGACTCCATCTCCCACTCACAGAACAATTCAGCTGTTTCAACCTGCACCCAATCAGGCCAAAACTCCTCGCTAATTTGGAACATTTTTGCAGAGTGAAGCTATTGAGAACCGCAAAATGGGCAACTTCCAGGGGGGGGTTAAAATGACACAGAAAACTACAGAATGTTTTATTCACAGATCATGCAGACAAGATGCAGTGAAATGCATAGCATAAAGGAAAAAATAATGCAATAACACATTTACATGCACAAGATGCCGCACAGCTACATTTGATATAAAATAGAAGTAAAAAAAGGATTGTTAATACAGTACCATTTGAAGATTAATACTATAGCAATTACTGTAAAATAACACTTTTTGCCTTTAGGGTCATTCCATGTCAAATCACAATTCCAACGGTGACAGTCTCAGATTTTCAAGATTCTTTAAAATAAATTACCTGAGGACATATCATGTTGCTATGCCAAGGTTTAGTTGCCAAGTCTGCATTGTTTTTGAGACACAAGCCCTCAAAGTCTGGGTGCTGTACCCCCTTTTCCACTTGCAAGTGGAGTTGGACATTTTCTGTCAACTTTGAAGCTTCATATCACACTAGCTGATCAAGCTCTCCTCATAAAATCAGGTGGGTAAACGGATTTCCACCCAGATATGCAGAAAATGACATTATAAACAGTGTATTTGTCGTCAAAACTCTGCAATTAAAACTTTGCATGGCGTTATGATATAAACCAAAGTATAAAAAAAGAAAATGAAAATAAAATCTGAGATGATGATTAAATCCCTTGGTAAGTTTAGATGGAATGACCCTTTATCGAGTTAAATGAATTAACCTTGATTATCTGCGCAGGAGGGTGTACAGACGGAGTCTACATCACACAAATTAACATGGCTCGAGGACAGCAGGTCCCAAAAATATTTTCCATGGACTTTAAGGCCACTGGGAACAAAAATTTCTGAACAACTGCAGAAAAGTGTGGAATTTTCAGTCTGGCAAGGATAACATATTCCAGCAAACCAAGCTATACATTAGTGTCAAATATCAGAGATATATTTAGTACTGTGTCCATAAAGAAAACTGAACTGAGCTGGAGCTGCTATTAATATGACCTTACCAGGAAAGAGCACCAATTACCTAATCACGGTCCATGGCTGGGTGATCATTAGATTTTATTAGCACTGGAAAGTATAGTATGGATTGAGAAGCTTCCTGACGACAGTGTGTCTTGAATGGACTCAAATACTCCATGAGCTGAGAGCAGACAGCCACACACCCAGCCCTCTTCATACAAACGTACAGTAGTGTGCAGTGATGATCATACACCACCACTTTCATCTAAAAGGAGTCCTTATATATTATTTCTCAAAAAAAATTCATGAAAATGTAATTTAATGTAATACTATTGTAGGCAATGAGAACAAATAAAAAAAATCACTCCCACTAGTTTATTGAGGTAAAAATATGGGTTACTACTGAACACATAATTTTTTTTTATTATAATTGAATGGTGTTGCAAATTTTTTTATCTGCCTCTTGAATATCCTGATTGTATGTTTGAAGGCTCCTTTCATGATTACTGAAGCAAAAAAATGGTTTAAACTGGTTTAAGGCAAAATTATTTTGCAAAATTACCACTGATGGTCAGTTGTTCCAATATATAAGGCAACATGAATTTTGAGCAGTGTCACAGTGATGGCATGACAGAACGAGCTCTCTGAGATTGTTCATAGCCACATTGTGGTCTGACATGATGCTGAAGACATTAAATGCTACCATGGCACTCTAAAGCACCATAAAGCATTTCAAAGAGATTGCTTCACTGAAAACTAGTGGCAATAGAGGCGCAAACCAGAAGTTAAAGGAGAATTCCGGTGTGAAATTGACTTGGGGTGTATTGAAACATGATAACGCGCACTAACTTTTGTCAAATACCCCACCTCCATACGAACGCAGCATTTCGAAATACGTGGCTTTTTATGTGAGGCTCCCAACAGGCTTACAATGGTAGTGAATTGGGCATAGCATTGTCATGCAAGGAAATCGCCATTTTTTTCATCATTAACCAGGCTCAAAGTATAGCTCCACACTTCATTGGTAAAATTCCGAGGGTCCGGTCATTTAAAACGAGGCACTGAGAACTTTGAAAATGCACAGGTAGTTTATTTAAGAATACTGTTTATGCAAACAGTACCTTGAGGTAGTTTCCAGTCGCCTCCATCTTGATAGTCATGATAAGTCAATTGACGAGCACGAATGAATAGGAAGGATAGGGCAACAGATTGCAATCTATCTGTTTGTGCTCGTCAACCGACCATGTAGCCATCTAAAAATCCACACCTTAATCAAATTAAGCAAATCTGTTCTAACATAGAAAGAATCTCTTTCGAATGAACTTCAAATCAAATGGAATGCTTAAGCTAGTGAAGAAATTTTAAAAAAGTGAAACCTCTGCCTGAAAGATTAAATGCTGGGTGGCCACACTAGATATTGACTTTTAATCACATAAAGGCATTACTATTTTTGTTATTAATACATTGTTAACCATTTACTTATTATAATCTACTGTATATGAATAAATATTACATCTTACAAACACTTCAATAGTACTTAGTTTATGATTTATCTTCATTTTGTTAAGTGTTTAATCATAACTGCACACCACAGTAGAACATAAATCACTCAGTTTAAATTCAATTTCATAAAATTCATAAAATTTAAAATTTCTCTCAGCATGGGATACAGTCAGCCACTAGATGGTAGTGTTTCGCTATGACAATACACCGATCATAGAGGAGAGGAGTCCGTGTGCATGAGAAGAGGGAAAGACAAATATGTTTGCAAAGGGCTTATCAAGTCCTTCATCTCAGACAGGAGGAAGACCTAGATATGAAGAAATAAACTCTTCAGCAAAGGAAGAGTAGAAAATATTAGGGCTTCTTGAGCCAACATCCAGCTGAATTAATAGATAACATTTTACAAATGTGCATAATGTACAGTACAATGCCCTAGATGAGGAATGCCAAATAATACTCATACTGACTGCCAAAACAAACCACACTGAACAGGACAGAGCATCCCTAATATCAAGATGTCCTCAAGTAAGAGAATATGACAGAATTAGAAGTGGTGTGTACTCAGGGCAGACTACAGGCAGTCAGTAGAACAGTCACTGTTAGAGAGATAATGAGCCTGTACAGGGCTGCTCTGAATAGTGCAGCCTTCATCAGGGTCAGCAGTCACGAATATCACTCTTCAGCAAGATGTGGTTACCTCACTCACTCACTCACGAACATATGCACTCACAAAACAGGGATGAAACTTCCTTCAAATAACACTTCAAAAGATGAAAAAAATGAATGACAAGAACTGCTTTTTGCTGGGTTTCTAGGTCACATGATGCAATGGACCTTTTGAGTCAATAAATAGCAGCATCTCAATCTTGTTGCTGAAAAGGCTTAGAAATTATGACCATCGCTGACAATATGATTGAAAATACTCAGTCACTAGCTGCAGTGATCTTGTAAAACAAATGACAGGCTGGAGTGAGAGGGGTTTCTTTTGAAGAATGCCGGCAGACTATGCGTCACCAGGGCCAGGACAGCATAACCAAGCAAAACCTGTTCCACTTGGCTTAAGGGGAGGGGCCCTGCCTACAGAAAAATTATACAGTTACGAGAGGCGAAATGACACCTATGACCCCATCCCAAGACAAAGCAGAAGCATAACAAAGGGCTCAAAATCACATGCTTTGTGTATGTGCGTGTGTGTGTGTGTGCTTGTGTGTCTATATATATATATATATATATATATATATATGAGTGTGTGTCTATATATATATATATGAGTGTGTGTGTGTGTGTGTGTGTGTGTGTGTGTGTGTGTGCGTGCGTGTGTGTACGCATGTGTGTATATATGTGTGTGTGTCGGTGCGCGCATTTGTGTGCTTGTGTATATATATATATATGTGTGTGTGTGTGTGTGTGTGTGCGCATGTGCCTGAGTGTGTTAAGCAGTAATGATAAATGGATAAATGAACTTGAAAAATAGGTTACTCGATTGTTCCCCCCCCCCGGAAAAGTCAAAGTAGAACTCCTATGGTTTTGGTAACTGCAAGGGACTCCATTAAGAACAATATAATACATATTGTTTAAACTAGAAGGATTTAAGTTGATTCTTTTCCTCTGAGAAATGCAAATTAATTTGTAATGCATCCAGTTCAATATTTAATTATTACAACTCAGTGTAATGGTGTGAATATCCCTACTTTAAGAACTAGACAACAGAATACTGTGGTCTTCCCGCAGAGAAAATAGGATATATATTAAAAATGATCATTTAAGTTCAAAAGGTAAGATCAAGAATGTGTTCCGCATTTCCACAGAGCCACAGGGTAATGTGTGAATATTCATCCCATAGAGCTACTGGGCCATTATAACCTCATTAAAACACAGCAGAGCAAAGGAGGAAGTGGTAATGAAAGGGCCTCTAGGACACCATCAGCACTTCACTGAAACATCCTAATTGGTTCTCCTTGAGAAATGGAAATCATAGCTACACTAAAAATTTGAATTTATCATCTCAGTACAAGGATGGCTTATGATGAAAGATCCATTTCAGGGAGGGCAATAGTTTAATGGTGTAATCCATGAATGAGCCACTATCTACGATCTGCACCATCACACTTTTCTCCAGATCTCAGTAACAGTCACAGAGCAAAGGAATATTCATAAAGCAGCACATAACAGCCAGTTTTATTTTGCCTCTGGATTTTTTTTATCAGACTCCCACTTTGCAATTTCAGTGGCTGCTACACCTAAGGCAGGAGAAAATCTGTGTAGAGCAGAATTACCCATTTTCAAAGGGCGCGAGTATGATAAAAATAATGAGAGAAGCCATTTGTTTCATAACTGTAAAAAGAGGCAAGATTTCAAAACAGCTCAAGGCTATTTAAAATAAATAAAAGACTTCCTGAGAATCTGGACTTGCAACCTGGTGGCAGATATCAGTGCTGCGCTCAGTTATGCTGGTGACTCAATGACAGACCAGATGCTGCGGCAAAGGAGCTGGTCAGGGGATGGGTTTTGATACCTTCAGAAAAATTCTCCATCGAAGTATACCTGGAAATACTACAGTGTCTAAAACTGCATTCTGAACATCTCCTCCGTAAGGTTCAGCAAGCAAGCTAACCCATGTTAGGGACGAGTGCACCATGTTCAAGGACGGATCAGGAGACAGTGGGGTTTGTAGAGCATTCCAACGCCACCTTCTTACTTTGGCATGACCCTACAAACTGCACAGTATCTGCAGATCTTCCATTGCAGTCTCAAGACTCATCTGATCTGCCAGTAACTGACCAAGGCCTCAGTCGTACACTCTTAGGCCAAGCAACACCAGCATCCCTCTCCCGTAAAAAGAGGATCTCGTATCATTGAACTTCTTGCTTTGTTGCGTTGCTCTTCTATTGCAGTCTTCAGTTTATTTACTTGCCTGTCGCTTAGGAACTCTCAAATTAAGCTGAAGTAGGCTAACTGTGTAGTCCATGTGTTCATGACTGAGCATACAGACATCTGATATGAGTTGTACATTCTCTGATCTGTCGTGTGGAGGGTTTAAGTGACCTTATTTGGATCGCTCAGGGGATGTCAGTATGGATAAAATCATCTGTGAAATAAATGTAATGTAATGTGATGTAATACTCCCATCTGCCTGTATGTGTGTGTGTGTGTGTGTGTGCGTGTGTCAGCGCATGCGTGTGTGTGTGTGTGCTTGCATGTGTGTGTGCGCTTATGTGTCTGTCATACAACTGCCAGTAAAAGGTTTCTCAGTAACTAGACACCAGGAAGAGAAGAGATTGGTTTCTAACAGGGAGCGCAAGGGCTCCCTCATTACCTGTGTAGCCTTGGCCATTCATTCAGCAGATAACAAAATTAGCTTCAATTTCAGCACTCCGGACGCCCTCAGACCCCGGAATAGAGGCTAGTTTATCCAATTATAGATTACAGGCGGCGTCCCTCCACTATGTGATGCAGGAGCCTCATTATTTACAGGGCCTCCGCTGTTAGCGGCTGCCAGCCTCCCACGGATTATTCAGGAGAACCTCGCCGTTCACAGCGCTTTCAGGAGACAAGCTGCGAGGGGTGTAGAGGGGCACGCGATTGTGGAGACTGCACGGTACATGCAGAGATAACAAAGGGAAGGATAATCCCAGAGAAAAGCCCTTTATTAAAGGAAAAATAAAGAAATAAAATGATAATGGTCATATTGATGAACACCAAACAAGCAATGCAGCATGAAAATGACAGTAAATACTGGTATAATGAAAATTTTAAATAGGCCCAAAAAATTCAGCCAGGAATTTGGCAGTTGAATGAGGAGCTGTAAGTGGTACAGTCCAGGAAAGCCATGGAAATGGAACTGTAGCAGAATTACCTTCGGTTCATTACACACTGCGTCTGGGGGGGGGGGTTGTAATGCCGCAGAAATACGATGGTGGATTTAAAGTAGGATTTAAAAGATTTTCAATTAATGTGATCTTTGTATAGGATTAGTCAGAATACATTTAATAACGTCCACGCTGCAAAGGTCAGAGCACGTGGCAACCAAGCGCAACTGAAGAGTGAAGGTTTCCTGCAATGGTAATTGATTTAGGAAAGCTTAACACTTGATTCCTGGAATAGACATAACATTGATCATGTTAAGTCTATATGCCAGATGAATCTGGGGACTGAATATGATACAGATGACGAAGTGAAATGTACTGCTTCCAGCAACAATACTTCTGTTGCAATACACCTAAAGAATTACAGCATAAAATACTGCATAGACTGCATAGAACACTTTATATTCTCAACCAATGTGACTCTAATAGATGGTCCATTTGTTCAAACTGATATTCATTGCATTTGAAATTCTAGTCTCTAGAAAAAGGATATTTAACGCATTGGTCTGTTTCTTCGCAATCTTCAAGACTAAAAGTTAATTTCAATCATAATAATGATCTGCTTCCCTAGAAATTGCTGCTTTTAGCCAGAAAACATGTATTCCTCTTGACAAGGTTATTTCTAAATCACCCCATCACCACATGGTATTGGGAAATACTAAGAGTCCTGCCAATCGAAAGGTTAAGTGCATGAAGTAAGAGTGATACAGATGGTCAATAGGGTTTGAAACCGCAGATGAACTGCCTTCCAAAGGATCTGCTTACTCTCTTATATGAGGAAGAGGACCCTTTCAGCCCCTCCCATCTGCCTACTGCTTAGCTTTTCACAGACCACTGTGCATTGCCATGTGCCTGTGCTTAATCAGCTTTGAGTGAATGTTTTTTGTTAGTATAGTTTGTCTGAATTTATAAGTTATTATGTATGAATACTTGCATGCAAGTTAAATAACTAAATGATTACCATACTGCATCAAGATTTAGGCAATCTAATTAATACAAACACTGCATAAAATTAAATAAAGCAAATATGGAAAAATGGCAAAACCTAGGCAATAGTCTTTCTTTATTTACATTTTCATTACAGGCAATACTCTGGGAATGTGAGGTCTACATTGAGGTCACAAAGCAGTTGGAGCTGTGTTCAACTCTGTTCCAACTCTGCTGTGGAGTGCCATTCTGCAATTTGTCCTAATTTCTTCTGAAATGGCAGAGGATTTTAGCCAGTTACAGCACAAATTGCCCCATTTATGAAATTCACGTTTCATATCCTTATTTAAAGTGATGTTCAGACAGACCTCGGCCTATAATGACGCTCTGTACAAAAGAAAGAGAGAGATTTTGAGCAGGGTGAATATAAGCTTGAAGTTCGATAGATTTAAGAGCCTAGGAAAAACATGAGGTGGAAGTTATTTTCATAGAGTGGTTTCATGTGGGGAAAAATGAAGAGAAATGAGAGCGGACAGTACAGGTATTACAGCAAGACAAAGAAAGACCATCAATGGGTTTTAATTTCTCATTCAGATTAATCTTGCAGCTACTGTAAAAGCCACCAGAGACAGAAAAAGTACACAGATTATGACATGGCCAGGTTTCATTTATTGCTACTTTATTTTCAGAAACAAAGCCCCTGGAACATTTGAGTAATGCACCAAAATATAATCAATGCCAAAGTCAATCCAGGCAAGCATTTTAGTCTTACTTTATGAGTAAATTAAATCCATTTCCATTAAATCTTCCCTCAACTTAACATCTGACAGAATAAGAAACCAGACTGTCTCAGCATTGCTGCTGTGGCTCATTTCCAAAAAAACAGTGTTTAACCGCCCATTTTCATTCAGAGCCCCTATTGACGTTACAACAGGCTTTGCATTTTATAGTCTGATGTTAGCGCAAACTCATTTCCGTTTCAGCTGCTATTATTCACTTCATGCCACGATGAGGCAGCCAATCAGACCAGAGCCACATGTTCACTGGCTAACCGCCCACTCGAACAGAGCATATTTAATCAGGGGAGAAACTGAGAGGCTGGAAGCTGGCATCAAACTCTGAATTAGTGGAGTTGTTGCCATAAGTATGAGAAAAATAAAAAACAAATCTCCACAAAAATAAAATATAAGTCCTTTAAAATTCAAATATCTATTAAATCTAGGAATATCATTAGATTTTAATTTTCATGACAAGACAAGAACAGTTGTTAAGAGACATTTTTGCAGAGCAGGAAGTACTCCAGGAGTTTTCCCTGTTACTATGACAGTGTGATGTCACCGTGAAGCGTGGGACGAGACAAAGAAAGTGAAAACTCCATACCTCCGTCAGAAGGCCTCGCTGTACCTCCCGTCCCAAACAGGAACTGGTATTTGGCTTTAGCCACACTCTGAGCGTGTGAGGAAGAGCTGTTCCCCCAAAGTGATGGTCCCCCCTGTGGAAAGAGGGCATAAACATGGAGTGTTACCACTGCTGTAAAATCACAACCTCTTACTCACCTGGAGTGATCAGTGTCTCTCTCACCTCTGGGCTCAATCAAACATTTATTTTTACACCTCTACCCTTCTTTCCATATCTCCTTTCCATGCTCCTAGCCCTCCCCATCAGAGAGGACAAGGAAAATAAAGCTCAAAAGGAATTGAGAAAATTTGGCTCAAGGAGATGGAGCCCATGTTCCCTCAAGGACCATAAACAGACAGGAATTTCCTTACTGACTGAGGTTTTATGAAACCTCCTTAAATTCAGACACTCAAACTTAAAAAAAACCTCACTTTTTACATTTAACGGGATAATTCCAAAACATCGGAATAATAAATGAACCGAAATTTTTTTCAGACCACACAGCAGGACTGAGCATGAATCAATGAACAGCTCCCGTTGCTGTGGGCTCTCATTCCTTAATGACTTCAGTCCTCATTTGATTTCCAGCCAGGTCAGGTAAATGTGAAGGTGCAAGAAAAGTACAAGCAATAGTGTGGTGGAATATTTGCCCCTTTCAGAAATCCATTTCATTGCATATTTGTCACACTTTACAGCAGAAGACAACTTTGCAGAAAACCCATGTTAAATTCAAGAATTACCCACATGGAGGCCAGATTGGATTTTTTGTGATTTTTCTGTAATGTTGTACAAGGCTGAAAATAATGAAAAGGCGACCAAAAATAATAAAAAAATAAATAACTGGAGGCTGTCATTTCCATCTCTTGAAAACGTATGAACTCCTGTTATAGTTCTGGGTCAAGGAAGTTTGCCACAGATTTGATCATTACATTTGCTACTGCATGCATTTTTAGATCACAAATTTATGTTTTAGCTTATGTGGTTACCCAAGCTGGCATCATTGTTAGATTACTATGCATGTGCATTAGGTTACCCTGAAAGGTACAGGTGCCCAAAATGAACATCAACTTAAAAGTGCATTATCCAAACATTATCCAAATTGTCGTATTGATCATAAATAATGTATAAAGGCAAAGTCCAAGTTCTTTTATTGACAGAATTAATCACGTCCCTCTTCTGTGTGTGCTGAAATGGTGGAAAAATATTGACACAGGTCAAAGGTGACAGTGACATCAAGTCTTTGCAGGTACTGAGCCGAAGAGAAGCCAAGCATTTCTGTAGCATTTGCTGTGACAGTTGAGCCTAAAATTTTTCTGATACAGCCATTGATGACGTTCGCCAAGTTCAGAGGCCGAGACATTAAATAGTGTAGAACAGTATTTCATCCCTGATTACATTCAATAAAAGCTTGCGCAAACAACACGGTGTGTAAACCTACCAATTTGACAGTTACCCCGCTGATGCAGGCCCCCAAAAGTGCTGAGCTATCACTGCCTCAATGAACATCATTTCTAATGCAGGCTTGTAGTCTACAAAAGTTCCCAGTCCAGGCCTATTTGTTCAGTAATGTTAACTTGTGTTCTGTGCGGCAAACACATTCGAGGTTGGGTTTTTTGCTGTACACACTTCCCACCATTCATAACAAACATGAGTTGCTTGCTTCATTCTATTCGTGATGCAGAGGTTATGCCAGCTCCTCCATATCATTCATCTGAATCTCCATTTTCTCCATCTGATTATATTAAATGCAGATAACCGATTTTTCCTATCTTGCTCAGCTTCCTCAGGAATCCCTGAACACAACCCAATTGACTCTACAGAGGTAAGTGACAAATATGATATTTTTCCGCAATTAAACAGGCATTTTTATCATCTGGATCGGTTTTAAATGCACTGAGCCCAAGCTGAGTGACAACCCTACAAATGCTGTGTCACTTGCTGTGCAGGTTCTGTCATGCTCCTTTTACCTTTAGAGCCATTTCTCTAGAGAAACTGATGAAGCTTTGAAAGCTCTTGAACAAAAGAAACCCCCGGGACCGAATATCCTGCACCTGTACCGTCTGAAGCTTGCGGCTGACCGCATTGCAGAACCCATTAAATATATTTTTTAATCTCTGTTCCCAAAATATGGAAAACAGCCATTGTGCTAACAGATGAGGATCAATCAGATTTGAATAATAATCGGCCCATTACCAAACTGTCAGTTTTAGCCAAGATTCATGAACCTCAAGTTAATTAACACGGTTAACAAGACTTCCTTCTTGCATCGTCGAGTTTTAACTGGCTTTAGTAGATGTAATTACGTATTGTTGTGCTTGACAAAGGTTAGCCAAAGTAATCCTGAGCCCAAGTGGTGATATCACTTCAAAGTAAATGACGGTTCATGATGAAGCGCCATCTGAGTGATCGAGATCATGGGTATTCAGCTTCGGCTAGTGTCCTGGCCTTTCATGCACAAAAATTTATCCAGATTCCTTGAATCCTTAGTTTATGTATCACAGAGGGTGAAATATCCAAAACCCTTCATATTGCTCCCTGAGGAACATTGTTTTTAAACCTTTCAATGATTCGCTGATGCATTTATGGGCAAATTGGTGTTCTTCAGCTCATCTTTGCCCCTAGGGGACAAGGTCATTCCCAGATGCTGCATCTGAACCAACTCATGATTACAATCACCAGCTGACATCAGTCATATCAAATTACATCATTATTGTAGCCCCCAGACCAAGTTGGGCAGCTACTATGCTTGTTGTCGTCACCTCCGCGTCCGTAGACACTTCCTTGTGGAGGCTGAACAGGCCGTAATTTTTGACCGATTTCTATCAAATTTGGTATGGTAATGTGTTATACTTCAGTTATGACACCCATTGATTTTGGTTCAGGGGCTACACCCATGTGGTTGCAGGCGACTGGACTTTCTAGTTCAATTTTACCTTTACCTCAGTACTAGGCCTAAATCGCCTCCATCACAACGAGTGGCTGAACGGCCACTGAATGGAGGTACATTTACAAATAAAAGAAAATTAACCAGAAAAAACATGAAATATATTGGCTTCATATTGTCTGCAAAGAGATGCATGTCAAAATAAATTTAGAAATCACTGCTTTCTGTTGCTACGTTTATTTTCCTTACGGTCCCAAATTTTTCCTGAGTTGGGGCTGTAGCCTCATCTCTCTAAATGAGCTTTTATGACTCAGAAATCTAATCCAAGGTGTCAGCAACCACAAGGACACACACTGCTGCTCAGACTAAGTGGTGTTATTCATGAATGTGGAGAAGCTTGTGGACTCCGCTGCCCAACTGTGACACTGAAGTGCACTACGAGGAGCACAGAGCCCAAAATTACTCCAGAACTGCTAAACTGAACTTTACAGGTTCTCCAGTGAACGGATATGCTCATAATGATTTGCAGACAAGTATGAGTAATAGGCAAAAGGCACACAATCAATCTACTGAGAATGTGCCGGTCAGCATACAAGTACATTACCCACAGCTTTCAATGACCCTGTGCTTGTGCACACATAACTGGAAGGATTAAAGCATGCTCAAAGATTCTGCGCAGAATATTATGTACTCAAGATTTTTTCACATGATTTAATGTAGCAAATATGTGCCACTATATGGGATATTTGAGCATGCTACCGTGCAAGAAAGTTGCATAAAATAGCAAAATACTGACTTAAAAAGTGCGAATAGCCCCTAGCACAGCAATTATCATGAAACAGGAATTTCCAACTAAGTCCCAGTTATTTCTTGCAATTATCAGTCCCTGTATTTTCACAGTTTTTCTTGTGCACAAGTCTTACATACAGCGCCCTCCATAGTTATTGGCACCCCTGGTTAAGACGTGTTCTTTAGCTTCCAATAAATTCAGTTTTTTTCTAAATAATATAGGACCACAATGAAAAAAAGAGGAAAATCCAACCTTTTTTTCAAGTGCATTTATTCGGTGGGAAAAAAATCCCACATTAAGAAATTATTCTTTTACATCAAATCATGTGTGCCACAATTATTAGCACCCCTGATGTTAATACTTTGTACAACCCCCTTTTGCCAACAAAACAGCACCTAATCTTCTCCTATAATGTTTCACAAGATGGGAGAATACAGAGAGAGGGATCTTCGACCAGTCCTCTTTGCACAATCTCTCTAACTTATCCAGCGACCTGGGTCCTCTCCTCTGCACTCTCCTCTTCAGCTCACTCCACAGGTTTTCAATGGGATTGAGGTCTGGGAACTGAGATGGCCATGGGAGGAGCTGGATTCTGTGTCTGGTGAACCATTTCTCTGTAGATTTGGCCACATGTTTAGGGTCATTATCTTACTGAAAGACCCAGTGATGACCCATTTTCAGTTTTCAGGCAGAGGCCACCAGATTTTGATTTAAAATGTCCTGGTATTTCAAAGTGTTCATGATGCCATGCACCCTAACAAGGTTCCTAGGGCCTCTGGAAGAGAAACAGGCTCACAGCATCACCGATCCTCCCCCATACTTCACAGTGGGCATGAGGTGCTTTTCTTCATACTCATCTTTTGTGTTTCGCCAGATCCACTTGGAGTGTTTGTTGCCAAAAAGCTCTATCTTGGTCTCATCTGACCAAAGCATACGGTCCCAGTTGAAGTCCCAGTGCCGCTTAGCGATCTCCAGACGATTGCGTTTATGATTGTGAGTAAGAAAAGGTTTTTTTCCGTGCATGCCTCCCAAACAGCTTGTTGGCATGTAGATAGTGCCTGATGGTTGTTTTGGAGACTTTGTGACCCCAAGATGCTACCATCTTACCATCCTCCTCACTGTGTGTGGTGGCAAAATAACCTTATGTCCTCGTGCAGGCTTGTTTACCACTGATCCAGTTGTTTTTAACTTCTTAATGATTCCTCTGACAATAGATATGGGCAGGTGCAGGCGAGTGGCTATTTTCTTGTTGCCGTTGCCTGACTTATGAAGGATGACACACATCTGCCTTACTTGAATGGTGTGTTCCTTTGTCTTTCCCATGTTGAAGAGTGGATAAGAGAAATGGCCTCTGTGTCACGTCATATTTATACCCCAGGGAAACAGGAAGTGATGATTTACTAATTAAATGTTCCTAGATACTCTGCTTAACTTTGTAAACTACTGTATAAATGACAGAAATTCCTCAATTACATTTAATTCCTAGGAATTGTTAGGGGTGCCAATAATTGTGGAACAGGTGATTTTATGAAAAATAATTATTTCTTAGTCAGGGATTTTTTTCCCCTTAAAATTCACTTGAATTGAATGTTAGATTTTTCTACAATTTTCAGTGTGAGAGTATGCCCCTGCAATAAAAATTGAATTTATTTGAGGGCTTTTAACACATCTTAACCAGGGGTGCCAATAATTATGGAGAGCATTGAATAAAGAAAAGAAAAGAGTCACAAACAAGAGCAATCCGAGATTTCTGATCTCCGCCAAAGGATGAAATTGATACAAATGCAAATGCGGATCCGGATCATCACCAAAATTTTATGGAGTCGTCCCTGGACCAAGATCTATCTCTGGTAAAAATTTCATAAAGATCCATCCAGTAGTTTCCAAGAAATCTCGTCCACAGACAGACAAACAAACAGACAAATAAATAAATAAATAAAATAACGGACCCGATCGCATTATCTCCTTGGCGGAGATAATAAAGTTGCTCCTGATGTCTGCTGATGCATAAAGATTTGCAAAAAGAGTAATTGTGTTTTTCAATCAATTTCAGGGCTTAAACAGCAAATAGAGGTCTTCAAGATAACATCACTGGACACATTACTAGATGAGGAACACCCTATAGTGTTAAGCTCAGAACTTGATAGAACAACAAGCATAAAATCGCAAATAATAAGGCAAACATAATCCCAATTTCATAACTCTATGCACATTGCATAATCGCTCATATGGCTTTTGCAGATTCAGCTTAAAGTACCTCACAAGTGGCAAGTCAGCTTACAGAAAAGCAGAGTTTGGCTGCTTTTAAAACCTTTCCAAGAACAAGCATTAGCTCATTAGCACTGCACCCATGACGATGAAAGTTCTGCGCTGGGCATTCAACCACTCGCGTACAAACACGCAGAATTCAGATTCAGTTTCAGTCATAAGTTTCCTCTGGAATTATTTGCTTCCAGGAAAATGGCCAAGTATAAATTGAACACAGTTTATGGCTTTGCAGTCGTATAATTCAGTAATTATTTCAAATTCTTCTTGAGGTAATGGAAACTGGACATGAATCTTGAAAACAAATATTTTCTCTCATACACTCGACACATAAATCTTTATTGTCGGGCTTTTTAACGCAGTGTTGCAACACGAAACATTAGAGGATAATTTGCTGAGAGACTCGAAGACGGCCCTTGAGGTTCCGTGGGAAAGCTGTTGCCATGGTTGCTCCGAGGGGGCCAGGGAATGCAAGCCTCACTTCCCAGAAAAAGTGTTTTGCAGGACACCCCAGCGCTCCCCTTCATTCTCTATTAAGCAACGTTCTTGTCACTGCCCAATTGATAGGCAAATATTGAAGGTTCAGTCCCCAAAGCTTGGGTCCGACCATTTCTGTTCCTTAGCTGTCCCAAAGCGGCACTCCAGTCTGCAAACCGGCATGCGAAGACCCATTTCCTTTGTTCTCAAAATTTGGAGGTCGGGGAGTGCCACAATTTTCAAGAACAGTGAGAATCCTGCATTTCCAAGCAAACACAACAAACTAAAAAGGATATGTTGCAATTAGAGCATAATGTCATCACAGGAGTAAGCATGTGCAGCTGTACTCCCATGATATGCTGATGGGGTCTGCAGAAAAGCAATTTAAAAACTGCTAATTATGCATAGCATTGTTTACTGCATTATAGTAAAGACCTTTTCACTTGATGCCAAGCAAGTTTCAGCACTGGTAACTTGGGGTACAGCACAGAAGATCCTGTACAGCACTAATCTTCCATCCCGCATACAAATAACCTCTATGGACTGGAGTTTGAGTGGCCCTCTGTCAGTGCATGATCCTATCTTCATCTGTGGAACTCTCAAAAATGCAATAATCTCAAAAACACAAGTAAAATTGACTAATTAGCAAAGCAAAAGTAAAATGCTAGCTCAGGAAAACCACCTTCCCAACAGACAACAGGTGATCATTAGAACATGAATACAAATCAAATAAATAATGCACAGAATGTATCATTCTTGTGTCGGCATGATCAGTAAACTGCAGTTTCTCCAGAACGCATTCACACAATATTCTCGCATTACATGCAGGACTTCCCTTCTTCGGGGAAACATTTTGCTTCCTATTATGCAAATATCTTCAGGGGATTGCAGTCAAAGGAAGACTCACTTGCTGGAAGAGGAATTATTGTGAGTGTGATTTAGCCCCGTGAAGACACAACAGGCTATTCACAGGAAGCCAGACACCAATAGTGGCCTCTTTTGCAAATAAAAATGTCCAGAAAATAAACTTTGCTTATTTATAAAGAAAGAGCTTCAGAAAAGCCAAGTCAACAAGCAATACGGGTCATGTGATTAACAACATGACCAATGGCAGTTCACCGTTTACAGCTGTAGAATGAGGGGGCAAGCATTCGTTTCTCAGAGTAAGTGTTACTACAATTTTACAATCTGTCCTTAAATACAACATTAAGTTAATCAGCAGACTTCTCTTTTTCAGGCAGAGAGAGGCCTAACTGTCCAGCTGTTCAAATACACATAATTTCAGCCAATTCTAGTCAACTGAGTGCTCTCCACTCCACCGAATTTAACGTGCCTTCCGATATAATACGAGTGGCAGTTTTAAAAGCTAGTTCACTGGAAGAATAAACAAGCGTATAAATTTTAAACTGAAGTGTAGCAGTGTAAAGTGTAAACATTTCGCATAGAACATACCATACTTTCCAATTTCCATCCTGTTTACTTGAAGGATAATTTCCCCCCACCCGAGAGATAAAGGGAGCAGATACAGATCTTCCACTGCACATTTGCAGCAGAGAAAATGAGACAAATACAGGGTCATGAAAAACGATCCAATTCCATTTAGCCAAACTGAGGCTTGATGAAACCTTATTAGACTCGGACCAACAGACACATAAAAATAACCTGGATTTGTCTAATTAATAGAAGAATTCCAAAGCATTAAAGTCATCACTGAAGAGAAATTTAACGAGCACCACACTAACTGGTCTAGAAATGAACCAATCAACAGCTCCCCATACTGTGGGCACAACGTTGCCAAGACGGACCTGCAGCTTAGCAACATGTTAGCGTCCCCAGTGATCCCACGGCCTTTGATTACCAAGTCAGTTTAATAAATGAGTTCATTAATTGAATCCAGTCCTAAGGCCAGGGGAGGATATAATCCAACCAGTATTCCTCATGGAAGGCGAGAAGCTCCACACAGTGCTGAATGTCTCGAAAACCACGAGTACAGCATTTGAGCTCTTTGTTTATGGTTTATTTTCCGTCAGCAACCAATAATGGCTTAGAAACAAGCTGTTTAGACTCATGTGTCAAATAATGGCTGAAGTATTTCAAGCGCTCGAAATCTTCTGGAGTTCGGACTTTCATTGATAATTTGAGCATGTAAACAGTTTTTGCCTACAATGGAGGACATTTTGTAGACATTCTGTCAACAACCAGCAGAAAAGAAGAAGGGGCATTCATAGACGTGTTGTTTAAAGTAAAAAAAAAAAAAATTCACTTTAAGTAATAAATCTCCAATGCAGCTAGCACAGTTATGTTCCAACTGGAGACAAAAAAAAGTCAAGGAAATGAATACAGTCACAAATTGAAATATGCATATATTTGCGCCTGAACATACCATTATTTTAATATGGCTTACAAGTTCAGTTACTGAAAGGAAAGGATCATTCATTGAATTCCTTGGGATGAAGGATCCATTTGTGGAAGAACATGCGACTGCAAACAGTGCCAGCGTTTTGGACTCTATGGCAGCATAAATAGGGAAGAGTTTAACATAATTTAAGCAGGAAAGATGTGCCCCAGTAAAGCTCGTATGTTCAGACTAAAAGTAAATTCAATTTAAGTCAAGAGTGGCTTCAGTCCCCAGAGCAGAGGCAGTGGAGCGTGAGAGAGGATGCCAGTGCAAAGCGTAAAAGACTCAAACAACTGTTCAACTAACCTGCAAATCATGAAAATTATTGTCAAACCATAAACCGGAGAGGAACCCCTGCTCCCAACAATGGGCAACATGACAATACTTAAAAGGCCCCAATGACTTATTTGAACCTTATAAATGTTTTGTTATGAAAACTTTTTTTTTTGTTAATCAGTCCATTTGCTCAAGCAGCACTACTGTCTGAGTGGGAAGGCCTCTCGTAGTTATCTCTGTTGTGGTGTTTGCCGTTTATGGGTGCGTGCTTTTCATTCAAAAATCCTGAACAAGCACAGAGGCCTGCTTGCAGACAGAGCTGCACAGCAATCACCTGCACTGATGCCCCACTCCTTATACATCAGAAACCGGAATATTCGCTGCGCTCAGCGCTGCTCGGAAGTTAAACAGAGGCCAGATGAAAGATTGGAAATAACCCTCATCCTGAAATACCCACCACAAACCCATT
The DNA here is from genome assembly GCA_029721435.1 of Gymnothorax reevesii. Classification (NCBI taxonomy): domain Eukaryota; kingdom Metazoa; phylum Chordata; class Actinopteri; order Anguilliformes; family Muraenidae; genus Gymnothorax; species Gymnothorax reevesii. The sequence goes on along the minus strand of CM056583.1, from coordinate 55,525,826 downwards.
CAGCCTCCTTGACCGTCATTCCCTCCAGTCATTTTCAATCTCCTTCAATCTTTTCCGGTCATGCGCTCCTGAACGCCACGCAAGGCTCAGATGTCACTGGGAGCAGAATTATGAAAATAGGACACTTCCAGATGATCTGCACAGTAATAAAATGAGCTCAACATGACGTGTGCGTTCTTTATGGCCCTATTTGTCTAATCAAATAGCGCATAATTCTCTGTAACTGCCGGGCAGGGCCAGCCCTCGAAACCAATGACAAATTCCTGCATTTGCAAATGTGGTTTGTCCAGTTTCTGCAGTCGCAAAGGCTCAATAAGCTAGATGCACACTGTCGCAAAATGTGACTCCAAAACTGAGCCATTTTTAACCCAATTAAATTCAGACCAGAATTTATGCTAGCATACAACTCTGTATAGGTACAAGAGAATTCACATCCAGGCTCGTTCATTTTAGACCAAACGTAACCATTCAAGCCCCAGTGAATGTCCGATTGGCCGCGCAACAGCTCCTGGGGAAAAAACACAAAACTCTACTCAACATTACTACAGATTTTCTGCTTTGTGACTGCTGTCGTAATGAGATATGCCACTGGAGCTTGTGGAATGAGACTCGCTGTAAGGACATTACACCAGGTCCACACATTTCTTCGGAGAGTACAGTATTACTAGCATCACTCATGTTGCCAAAACAAAAAGCCTATGAATTTTATCCGGGCTTCACATGGGTGAGTAGTTGGACTATCGATGCAAATAAAACCAGACACACACATACATGCTCATGCACATACATCCACATTCACATATCAAACACAAATACATGCAGGCATACACACAGACATACGAACACACGCAGACATACACTCATAAACAAACGTGTGTGCACACGCGCACAAAGACCCACTTCAATACCACTTGAAATTCCGGTGTGGCAGCTACAGAGGCTGTAATTCAGGAATGTGGATGCTGCTTGTTTAAGCCCAGAGGCCAGCCTACTATCAGGAGCAGGGAGCATCTTCAGATCATCAGCCCATCTACACTGCAACCTTGTGCAGAGGCAACGGGATTTAAAAAAAAAAAGTCAACATTGCACTTCAGTCTTTCTCCTGAAAACGGAGTGGGGAGAGTTACCAGCTCCGCATTATCTCATGGTTTCTGACCGCACTAAAGTGAAATGACCCAATAGAGATAACTGGGTATTGATTTGCTCTTACAATCCATAGTGATGATGCTGAGCAGTGACAGAAAGTGTGCATGCAGCGTATGAAGCATGCTGGGCCGGTCTGCTGTGCTCTCCACCCTCAGGACGCTAACTCTCTCCATCATTCAATAAGCAACAGAATATTTTCAGCAGTTTGACTACAAATGATTTTAAAAAGGTCACATGATTAACAGAATTGTAAGAACTGCTAAAAAGCTTGACAAGTCCTAGCATTACCTCAATGATAAATCTTGGAAAAAAAACTCACTGTCAAAGGTAAAACAAAAAAACATTATCGTCAATATCCCCAGCCACTATCGAATCTCATTTTTGAACCCAAACAAGGTCATGACTCATGACTGGCAGCATACAAAATTTCATTCATCTAGATTTAGTAGTTTTGATGAAAACTCATCCCCACTTATCCAAAAGAAGAGAGACACCGATGGATGGACAGACAGACAGAGGAGCTCCATTGCAATACTCCCCCCTCCACTTTTATATATTTATATGATAATTAATCATTTTATATATTTACATATTTTATATACACATATACTGTGTGTGTTTGTGTGTGTGTGTGTCTTTTCTTAACATTGGAGAGATTTTAGGGATAGTTATTGTTCATTGTTTTATAATCAGCAGATAATGATTCATGCATTTAATTAACCCTCTCATGCATGGATTATGATAAACTCAGGATTTTTTAACTAACATGCAGCACTGCCCAAAATTGCAGGCATATATAGAGAAAAAACACTTTTAAACAGCTGTACACTGTAGTGACCTCCATGCATGAAAGGGTTAATGTACATTTTGTTTACCAAATATCCAAGATATAGTAAAGGTAAAGTTTGGCCTTGAACCTCGGAAGTTTTTTTTTTCAATTAAATTAAAATGATTTTTGGCTAGAATAAGGACACCAAAATGTAACATTAAAAATAAGTTATTATAAGAAACAATGTGGGAAATTAAAATGAATAAGCATCATGCTGATTTGCCCTAAAGTTATTTACTCACAGTCCAATGAATAAATTAAACTTTGTAACAAACCTTCCCGGTCAGCACTGGTCAGGATGATATCAGACTGAAATTATCGGGTAATGGTCGTTGCCCTCAGCATCTGCGGTGCCAACGACTGTTGTCATGGCAGGCCGGTCATGAATGAGAGGCATTGCTCCAATGTAGGTGCTACTCTACAAATGAATTTACTTTCCTAGCGCCAATAAACCAACCTCCTCCTCGCTACTTTCCATCAATTTTGAAAAATACTAACACAAATACTAAAAATAATTTTGTGTCCAGTAAGTTACGACCATTACCAAAGACTATTTTTATTCTTTGATTGTGCGCATCAATTTATTGATTTTTTTCACATTTGATGGAATGACTCTGTGCATACATTTGATCAGCCACAAAAGTTTTCCAGCATGTCGCTGGAATTGTGTCCACAATTTTGTATGGCGCAACGGCTGTTATGTGAAAAGGGAATTATGATAAAAATAGTCTGAATCCTGTTATTTTCATGACTTTTCCCTAAAATTTATTTTATTGATATCATATTTCTAGGTTTACAAGGCAATCTCTTATCATGCAGTGCCCGATTCATTAGTACGCATTTCTTGTCCACTGTAATCCATTGAGATGAAAGTTAAGCGTCAGAATAATGTTGTCCTCTAAAATATCATTTGGACAGTTGACGTTACCGTAAGCAGAGATGTCAACTTCCGAATCGGCGTTTTCGTTCTTGTTTCACGGTCACACTTTTGTTTCCCAGTTTCTTGAAAAGACACGAGTATGTATAGCCCAGCAATGAATTTTAAAGCCAAAGCAATTTTCAAAAGTGAAAATAACGAAATACAAGGAAAATTTGCACACAGCTACATTCTGGATGCTCCCAAACCCAGGAGAAAAAAGAAAAACAGACTGAAACCTAACTGGTAGAAAAGGTTAGAGCCCTGAAAGCTTATGTCCAATGGAATATTCTTACTTGGTGATTACAGCACTAACAACAGTGACTATGCCAACCACTGCTGGGTTTAGAGCACCAGATGCACCATGTCACTCCCCGCCCTCCAGTCACAGCTGTGCTCGAGCCTCTAGCCTTTCCTTCCCACTGTAGAGAGAACCCCCAGTAACAGTCAGCGGTTAATGATGCTCCGTACAGGCCGGCTGGGCAGATGGCCTGAGAATGCGCAGCTGCGCCGTCAGCATCCGCTCAAGTGGTTTTACGCTTGCCATACCATGGGTCGGCGTTTCTGCCGGCAACAAACACCAACTCTGTCCTGACTCCCAAACCCTCTACAAGCAACTAAACTCCTGTAGTCGATTAATGGTATTCGTATCTGTAAGTGTACTATTTGAGAAAGAAACAAACCCTACATTAGTGCGCTCAAAGGTTCAGGCTCAGGATATGGCCAAAAAGTTGAGACATGCTACACTAAACACTGCAGGGTTTTTAACTTCTGAATAAATGTATCCTTACCGTAGGCCTGCCGTATCACAAGATCAAAACCAACATCTCAGATTTCAGACAGATTCGTCTCCATCCCGAGATATTCCATCCTTTTCTCTGAGGTTAGTAACAGAACTATATTACGCAAGCAGCTCAACACTGGCAATGAGGTCCCTTTGCTATGAAACACAGGAAATAAACAAAGAAACAAAGTTTGGACACAGCCTTTTCCCAAAATGCATGAGTTAAATGGATTGGGTAAATGCCACGACAAATCAAAGCTTCACAGTACAACATGCAGCGAATGGCCACAAGGCTTGTAACTACCCCTTTAATAATAAAAAAAATGTAGGCTTCATTACCTTTCGACCTTAGCTTTTTTTATTTCTTGTGGTTTTTATTTTTGCCCCAAGTGGTATTGTCAAGGCACCCAATTAAGGCTCTGGGCTCTGTTTTGATGCATTATTCTCAATCCTTTAGTGACAATAGTACACCAAGTACCGTGAAAGTGATTATTTTTGTGCATATTTACAAAGAGAAAGTGCTTCCCCCTTCCTTGGTTTTTGAACACCGCTATGGTGTCACTTTCCTCACCTCCTGGGAAGGAATGTGATTCAAGGAAATGATAAATTGAGCGAAGGAGGCAGAGCATACAGTGCAGTCACTAAATATTTGAACAACATCTCTGCATAAACAAGACTGAACCTCCTACTTGATTCACTCAATACATATCAAAACATCTTCAGATTAAAGTTCAGAAGAGTCTGCTTTCACCTCATGTTTTAGATCTGCCACAGGACAAAACCAAAGAGCAAAGACTTAGTCACTTTCTACATACTTCACTGAATCGTACAATGTGATTTTGAGGGAATCTCCCATTCCACACTGTTATGAGCTCCTCAGTCAATTCAGCCACAGGTGGACAAGAAAGAGTACATCAGCTGAGGCCACTCGTTTTCACGATGTAGCGCACACGTCGAGCAGCACGGTAATTACGTCCAGAGATCAGTCATCACAGGATCCCCAATCCAATACAAACAGCCCACATAAAATTGTTCTCCAAGACAGGGACCATCCAGCAACCTGAAAACCTCCCTCGATCTGTGAGGGGCTGGTTATGATGCTGGTTATGAACGCGCAAGGCTGTCAGCCAAACAAGACTTCCATGATCACAATCCTTTAACAGTAAACAAAACTATCTTACCTTTTTTTTGTACCTTTTCATACCAATTCATACAAAACCCAAAACCAGTGAAGTTGGCACGTTGTGTAAATCATAAATAAAAACAGAATACAATGATTTGCAAATCCTTTTCAACCTATATTCAATTGAATACACTGCAAAGACAAGTTACTTAATGTTCGAACAGGTAGACTTCGTAATTTTTTGCAAATATTAGCTCATTTGGAATTTGATGCCTGCAACATGTTTCAAAAAAGCTGGCACAAGTGGCAAAAAAGACTGAGAGAGTTGAGGAATGCTCATCAAACACTTATCAGGAACATCCCACAGGTGAACGGGCTAATTGGCAACAGGTAGGTGCCATGATTGGGTATAAAAGCAGCTTCCCTGAAATGCTCAGTCATTCACAAACAAGGATGGGGCGAGGCTCACCACTTAGTGAACAAATGCGTGTCTGATTGTCGAACAGTTTAAAAACAACATTCCTCAACGAGCTGTTGCAAGAAATTTAGGGATTTCATCATCTACGGTCCATAATATCGTCAAAAGGTTCAGAGAATCTGGAGAAATCAGTGCACGTAAGCGACAAGGCCGAAAACCAACATTGCATGCCCGTGACCTTCGATCCCTCAGGCGGTACTGCATCAAAAACCGACATCAGTGTGTAAAGGACATCACCACATGGGCTCAGGAACATCTCAGAAAACCACTGTAAGTAACTACAGTTCGTCGCTACATCTGCAAGTCCAAGTTAAAACTCTACAATGCAAAGCGAAAGCCATTTATCAACAGCACCCAGAAACGCCGCCGGCTTTGCTGGGCCCAAGCTCATCTAAGATGGACTGATGCAAAGTGGAAAAGTGTTCTGTGGTCTGACGAGTCCACATTTCAAATTGTTTTTGGAAACTGTGGACGTCGTGTCCTCCGGACCAAAGAGGAAAAGGACCATCCGGACTGTTTTAGGAGCTAAGTTCAAAAGCCAGCATCTGTGATGATATGGGGGTGTATTAGTACCCAAGGCATGGGCAACTTACACATATGTGAAGGCACCATTAATGCTGAAAGGTACATACAGATTTTGGAGCAACATATGTTGCCATCCAAGCAACGTCTTTTTCATGGACGCCCCTGCTTATTTCAGCAAGACAATGCCAAGCCACATTCTGCACGTGTTACAACAGCATGGCTCCGTAGTAAAAGAGTGCTGATACTAGACTGGCCTGCCTGTAGTCCAGACCTGTCTCCCATTGAAAATGTGTGGCGCATTATGAAGCGTAAAATACGACAACGGAGACCCCGGACTGTTGAACAACTTAAGCTGTACATCAAGCAAGAATGGGAAAGAATTCCACCTGAAAAGCTTCAAGAATTGGTCTTCTCAGTTCCCAAACGTTTACTGAGTGCCGTTAAAAGGAAAGGCGATGTAACACAGTGGTAAAAAGGCCCCTGTGCCAACCTTTTTGCAATGTGTTGCTGCCTTTAAATTCTAAGTTAATGATTATTTGCAAAAAAAAAAGTTTCTCAGTTTGAACATCAAATATGTTGTCTTTGCAGCGTATTCAATTGAATGTAAGTTGAAAAGGATTTGCAAATAATTGTATTCTGTTTTTATCTATGATTTACATAATGTGCCAACTTCACTGGTTTTGGGTTTTGTACTTGCTACAAAATACAAGAGTAAATATTCAATGTATATATGGCACCAGTTTTGATACTGAACCAATCATTTTTGACAAAAATTTTTGAGAGTCAATCAGGAATTTCTATCAAATCATGAAAATCATGACTCTCTGGTACCAGAATCAATTCAATGCATCACTGCTCTTCAATCACTCCATACTATATATTGGGACTATAAGAGGCAGCAGAAGTGGTTTTCCTGCCATGTACTCAATAATGCTGAACAGGGGTTCACGTTCAACAGATGAGCCAAAAGGCTTTCAAAAGAACTCCAAATTGTCCAAATTATTCAGAAATCTTTTATTTAAATCCATTTCTTAAATAATATTGGTAATATCACAGACAGCATAGCAGTTCTCCTGCTGGGTCCTTTATCAAGATAGTGAAAAGAGCATGTCCGTAAGGTCTCATATTGTGGAGCATAAAATTTCCCGCTGACTCCACTAGTTCAGTGGTCATCTGTGTACCCAGCATTCCAGAGAAGCTGGGCTCTGAGGGTCTCCCTTCTCCATGCAAGCATTTCTATCACAATTGGTGTATAATCACACCTGAGAGGTGAAACTGCTTTGGCCCTCACGTACCTCTCTACACAGCGATATCGAAAATGGCCACAGGCACCTCATATGGTTTCTTTCATCAGCTCCAAGCTGCATTATCTCTCACCGGAGAGTTAGAGCATAGCCGCGAGCAGCATCTTCCTTCAGCTGAGCAATAACCGTGGGTAACACATTACACAGATTATCACAGAAGGCTTGCTCTTTCGGCCGACTGGAAAAGGCGGGAGATTAACGCCGAGGAATCATTTGCGGAGATGATGTGAGCGAGGACGGGGACGAGTTTAATGGAGCGAGATGGATGCCTCAGTGCCGGGTGGGAGAGAGGTGGAGAGGCTGACATGGGCAGGGCCATCTGAAAACTGCAGTGGATGGAGGGATCCATTACATCTGGTCTTGAGGCACAGGCCACATTTAAGTGGTAATTCCACAATGATCCATATTTTCAGTTCCTCAGGCCATATTTTCCCGGTCTAGGAGCAAAAGTAAATCCAATAAAAATGAAAAGAACCGTGTTCAGGATAGTAAGAGAAAAAAGCAAAGAATATGCAATTGTGCTGACGGCTCTGATACGCGAGTCAAACTGGTCCATTAAAGGGCCGAGGGGCTGCAGGTTTTCATTCCAGCCAAGCAGAAGCACACCTGATACAACTAATTTAATATCTGATACAACTAATTTAATATGGTATCAGGTGTGCTTCCGGTCAGTCGGGATGAAAACCTGCTGCCTCTCTGCCCTTTTACGGACCAGTTTGCCACCTCAGCTCAAATACTACTGGGATCCTGTAAGATTCATTGAAACTCATTAAGATCTGATGTGAGGATCACGACAAGAGGGCAGGATCAGGGCCGGCGTGTGAATGGAAAACCTGAAAGGACTGGGGAGTGATGGAAACAAACACTTTCATTTCATGGCTGATGGGGGAAATTTTCTGCATGTCAGTGCACAAGGTCAGCCTGTCATATGTTGCAAGAGTCTCAAATGTTTCACATTCATAATACAAAGTACTTGTGATATGCAAACCAAAGAAAATTTGGACAGTCACCTCCTTGAAGGAATGGCTTGAAGAATGACTGAAATGGCAATGCAGTATATAAATGTTGTCTGCATGTATTCTGGTCAGCGCTCCAGTCGGAAATAGGAAATTAAGCAAAGGACAGCCCTGTGGCTGCACAATGCCATTGTCAATTAAAAAATTACATTTGATTTAAAAATAAACAGATTTGTTCAGTGTAGCATAAAATGTAAATTATAAAATTGAAATGATCAGAGCAAGGACAATGGCTTTTACCCAAAGCATTCAAGGATCTCCACCATGCGCATCACAGCAGAGAATTAGGCCATCACCATTTTAAATAATGCTAATTGTTAAACTGCCTCAAATGAACAATTAAACAGAGTTTACTCGTAACGAACCCAACGGCTTCACTACGAGTTTCGTTATAATTTGTAAACCAGTTCCGAGTAAGCTTAAGGCTCCAACTAATTAGCGCATAACTGCATTTGTGATAAATAAGCAATTAAAACCAACGGTTTGTAGCCAAGATGATGGCTTTGTGTTTCACTATAATTTGTGAATCCAGCCGGCCGAGCGCAGAGACACACAAGAGACAGAGAGCTCCACAGTTTGAATCTGCACAAGAGGTGAGGCGCCCCATTCAGTGTACATGACGGGAATCCCGTGACTCGCTTTAGAGAGGCGCTGTGCACATGCGTTCATGGACCATTGGCAAGAGCCACCACAACTGCGAGTCACTGGTTTAGCTGGGCCCTTACAGAGGCTGAAGCAGCAGCAGGAGAGAAGGAGAAAAGAGACACAAAACGGACTCTATGTCCCCCAGCGCAGGGAAAGGCCCTCTTTGTTTACCAGAATGAAAGCCAAATGTGTTTTCCCAAAATGTGCCAGGGGGCTGGGAGGAAGGCTAATGCAAAAGGCTTCCTGAACTGAATTTTAAAAAGACGGACGCTATCCTGCATCTCTGGAGGAAAATCCTCAAGTGAAAAAAAAAGGAACCACAAACAAAGAAATGTTGAAAGAACGCTCATTTTTAGGTGAATCATGCAAGTAAACCAGGAGGGTACCGAGCCCTCTCATCTTGTGAGCACAAATACACACACAGTCTTCCCTCCAGACTTAGTGTGAAGTTCACAGCCAAAGTGGCGATTACTTTTAAAAAACCACAAGGGAAACCTCGCACAAAACACAGGGCTCAGCTTTTTGTTTGCAAAATGTTCCACAAGAAAATACTGAGAGAGTAACTCAAGGCAGCAAGATTCAAGATGGGGGGAACCTCCTCCATCTGTGAGCTTTTACCCAGCGGAACCTCAAGAGTAACCGGGGGCAACGCAAGTCCTCAAAGCGGTGGAGAAACAGAGCACCAGCAGCCCCGCCACAGAGACGTCACAGCAACCGTTTCCACACCAGCACAGCCAGCACAAAGACGGCTTGCAGAAAGGGGGCATGGAGGAGGATCTGGGAGCAATTCGCCGCGGTGTGCAGCCCACCGCAACAGCCAAGGACAGAGCGAAAAGCAGAGACTGGTTGGGAATCGCCCAGCGCCTCCGAGACCACAGCAGCTTCAGTGCTGCTGATGGTTCACTTCTGTACAGCTGAATAACTCTCATTTAAAATGGCTACTCATTAAAAATTATATTTGCCAAAGTAATGTACCACCTCCCAGCTATTTATGTGAATTTTCTTAACTTCTTATTCCTCTTCACCAAAAAACGAATGCCATAGATACCCTACACAGGTACATATTCGAAAGCTCAAGTTTAAATTTAAAGTTTAAATTTTAAAATAAACCTCAGGAACTCTCGGTTGAGTGACATGGAGATGATCACTGACTTATCGCAATGGAAGGCTAGTGCTTCTCTCCCCTTGGAGAGCCACGGACCAATCAAAACTCGTGCAGAACATCCTCTCGAAGCGTCTCAGTACCTCAGTCGGGAAAACCAGGACAAGCCACTTTCACCTGTGAAAATACGGACACATTCTGCACCTCCACACCAGCCTTCCTGTCCGAGTCACCTCCTCCACCCGACAGGCAGCCCAGAGCCAGGGAAGGACACGCATATTTCCAACATGTGGCTCAGAACCCAAACATTTTAGACTTGTACTCAAAAGGTGCATACTAATGGCTATTTTTACACATTTTGGTTACATCTAAAAAGCTTTTTTTTTAAAAAACATAACACCATACTTCTTGGGACAGGCAGCTTTGCAGGCACACCAGTTAGCCTTGTGTGTTCAATCACTTGGTGTAAAGAAGCTTTGAGTATCAGGCCTTAATTCTAGGCTTTTTATTGCCTTCATTATCCATTAGTGACAACGTAATGACTACAGTAGTGCCAATTAAAGGTGATCAAGCCTAATGAAGCTAAGAAATAAATATCAGTTGGTGACATGGACCAAACATTGGCATGCCAATATGTTTAGAACATCTTTATTAGGAAAGAAAACGGGTATTTTGATCAGCTCAGTCATCGGGAAGGGTCGGCTAAGAAAGATGTCAGCAGTTGATGGGCAAAGAATTTCCACAATAATGAAGAACCCTCCGCCCCCAACAGCAGCCCATGATCCATATGCTCTCTTGAAGTGACACACGAGGATGTGTCAGTGATTACTGTCAGCAGAAGATTCAGAAATGGCGCTAGCAAGCAAGAATACAAGATGGCAAACCACCAGTAAGCTGTAAACGCAGTATGTCCAGGTTCGTTTGCAATTTAGCAGGCCGGCAGAGTTCTGGAAAAAGAGACATTTGGGAAGAGAAGACCAAGAATGACACATCCAGAGTGAAAAGCGCAAACTCAGGAGGAGAAAGGGATCTGCTGAAGATACAGGCACCCCTCGTGAATGAAACACAGTGGTAAGGGTGTTATTTTGTGGCCATGCACGGCTGCGACCGGTGCTGGCTCAGTTATACATCACTGCCTATGCCACTGCTGACTGCAGCAGCAGAATGACCTCTGAAGGGTATGACAGTGTTTTATCTGCTCAAGATCAAACACATGCCTTCAAATCTACATGTTTTATCCAACAGTAAAAATCCCCAAAACACATCATAGCCACTCCTTTTTTTTCAATTAGTCAACTTAGGCGAGCCCATTGTGTGGCTTTCGATCCTCTTTGTCTTTTTGTCCAATTTCTCAGCCTTGAGGGGTTTTTTTTTTAGTTGTTGTTGTTGCTGTTGTTTTCTTCATTGACCGACATAACGCCAATCCTAATGCTGAAAATCAAAGGCTCCAAAGGCAGTCGAAAGTTTAGAATCACGACTAATTTCCAAAGTTCTCTTACACCAGGACTAAGGAAGCGACTGAACAAACCTAATCAAAAACAGCAATGAACCCAGCTGTCCCAAACACTGCCCTGAAATAGACGACCAAACATTAAACGTACAATTTTTTTTATATTGTGAAAACAAAATGTATTACAGAAGTCCATCAGTAAAAGCTGGAAATCTTTCTGTGCGTAAATTGTTTGATATAATGTGGGTTAAAAATCACAAAAACATAAGACTCTGACCTGTACATCAGAATATAATGGAGCTCAAAGTATAATAACAATGCAACATTCCGGATGATTGAAGCTGTCCTCCATAAACACATGTACAGTTGTTTCAAAAGCATTGTTTACAAATTGGCCAAAATTTGATCAAGACGCATCACAATTAAAACAAGAAAATCTAAAATCAAATTACAATCAATCAGAATAAAACAAAGAATTTAAAAGGACACAAAACCCTCATCCTCACCCCTTCAATATTTTACTTCAGTAAAGAAATAAGGAAATCAAAACACAGTAACATTCCTTTTGAGTTCCAAAAAAAAAAAAAAAAAAACCCACTGGCTCAATGCCCTTTGTTTTATGCTCGCCACCTCAAAACAAAGCATCCGACGAAGCTAACAGACTCTCCCAGCAGCACATCCAGGCGGGGAGGTTGTCTGGGTGCCACTCCCCAGTCAGACCGGGCCAAACAGCAGGTAAAGGGGGGTGGAGGGCCAAGCAAATACAAGGCGCTTAAGGACTTTCCTTCCAGCCAACTGGAGGATGGGTTTTGCTATGAATAAATCATGCAGAGTGACTTGAAACAGGACAATGCTGTAATTAATGATAGATGTGGCGGCCGCGTCTGCAGAAGGGGTTCTCCTGAATTGCACCATTACCATACATCATTTCCAAAAACTGACATCTTTATTCTGGGGCAGCCAGTATCACTAAAATCCATCTGTTCGGCGTTTGTTTAAACAGAAGCTTTGTTGGCGCTTGAATCTCCAGTTTTACATATAGCGGGCCCAAACAACACCACTAGCATCTCTCCAAAATATACAGGTACCCGTTATTTACATTACGCTCACTAAATATTAAACACCTCTAATTTAAAACAAGAAGGCTTTGTTTGAGGCTTGTTTTAATAAGAGTTTGAGGTGACAATATTATCACTGCTCATTCTGTCATTCGCATCTGATAAATATGTCCAGCATTTTTAAACCCTCAGTTCAAAAGCATCGCTTGGTCTCTGTTTTATTATTCTGCCGTATGAATAATGACCCCGCTCGGAACCGATAGGGCACTTCGTGCAGCACTGAAGTGATTTATACCGTGCCAAAATGAAAGCAGTGCTGAGACTGAGCGCGCAGTTCAAGCTCTGTTGTGCCATCAAATGAAATAAGGCCAGCCTGTCAACTATAGTTTAATTTGGTTGAATGGGATTCCTGTCTTATACACTGGCATAAAGCAACGCGCAGTCTTTCGCTCGTTTAACATCGTACAGTGGATTATTTCGGGGTAATTACGCAAATTCGAGGAAGAGGAATGACCAAATTTTTGGTTTTATTGAGGCGAGTGAACGGATAACTGGATGCATATGATGACACGTCAGCTCGCGATTTCAAAATACTATCTCTCTCGCAGACCATCCTTTGTACTTTTGAACCATTGCGTTTGCGAGAGTCGAGGAGAAAACACAAGCCCATTGGACAAGTCCGATACCTGAGAGAGAGAGAGAGAGAGAGAGAGAGAGAGAGAGAGAGAGAGAGAGAGAGAGAGAGAGAGAGAGTGTCACAAGACCGGAGAAGCGATATAAGTGAGGAATCACGTCAGCTGAGTAGCAGTGATTGGACAGACAAGGGAAAATACTGAAGTAGCACCATGTGCTGAGAGGAATAGGTCTGTAGCCTAACCCAGATGCGGAAAAACTGCCAGACTTTCATTCAAGCAAGACCAAGCCTCTTCTCCCTCAGCAGTGGAGTAGCATTGGTCGGTAATGCATGCACAGTAGGCCTATTAAACCGTCAGTGTTCATAACCATAACAAATTGCACTGCAGTCTGTGACAGTTACAGAGTCTAAGTAACGCTTCGCAAATGAACTGCTGTGGATATTTCAGAGTCCATATAAGATCGGGCTGTGTATCCAAAGTTTGCGGAAAGCTTGGCATCAAATTATCTAACGGCAAAACATGCTGATGATGCAAATTGAACGATTTAAGTTCTTTTATCGAAGTGGTTGGCAGTTAAGCCCCAGTGGCCCAACAAACGTTTCGAGACAGATGTCCGATTGTAGCGTAGCAACTTCACGAGAGTAACGGAAAAACACAGCATGAATATATGAAATTGTGAACCACGAATAATGTGGATTAGCGGACCCACGAAGAATGTGGATTAACGAACACGTTGACTGGTTGGCTGTTCACCCTGCTGGCTGGCCCATAAATGTAAGAAAGCCCAAGTCTTATGCTGCCACTACAGCATGTTTTAATGAGGAGCTACATAGCATAACTTCTATGGTCAACTGATTTGTGTGCTTACAAGTCTTACGCGTTGTTTGAATTTTTTGACAAGTTAGCAAGCTGACATTCTGGAATGCATCAAGTTAGCTACTACCCCAGCGATAATGATTTAAAACAGTACAAATGTCACTTAATCGCCATTAACGTATGTATCAGATTTGCCAACTCGTCAGCAAAAATAACGGAGAGCATCCTTTCACTCATCATTCCCATCCCTCTCAGTCGGAGAGCCTGTGCCTTCTGGATCCACTGCTTATTTCACGAAATCGCGTTTAGTGTAGCAAGTCCATCGATCAGCCGACTAGATCATTTCGCTATCCCGTCTGTTTAGTAAAATGTTCATTTGTAGATTAAACAGCACGCTTTTATTGGAAATTATAGCATTGCTCTTTTTAAACCATGGCCTGAATTCAGCAGACACGCAAAAAGAAATCTCTACCTTCAGCTGTCACAGCGCGGTGGCGAATGACTCGAATGAAGGCGTGACAGCTCCAGCTCCCGCTCCAGCTTCAGTCCTGCCTTGAAAATGAGACGGTGAGACGCGAGAGCCGAGGAGAGCGCAAATACCCGGGCAGAGTCAGCATCATTTTTCCATCGCAACGACCAACAACAACCGGGAGCGCAAAGTGCTCTCTCTCGAGGAAACAATATATCACTCAATTCACCAACGGCTTTTTCTTTCTACTGCTAATCCAGCGTTTCGTGTCGAGTATCACCCACGCTTTTATTCACTACACCTTGACCTCCGCGTCAATCCTGACTTTTGTTTTCTGTTTTCCAGCACTCCCCTACGGACGTCATGACACTTGGTACGTTCCTGTTAAAAAACCTTCCTATTTGTACCTCCGCCCACAGGCCCATGTTCAGTGAGATTCAAATTTTGCAGCCCGCTCCCATTAAAGAAATGGAATGATCGTATTTGCTGACTGGACATATTTACTTAGTGCGATGAATTGCAATATGTTTCACGTCTGAGACGAAACCAGAGGAAATCGAGTCTACAGGATATTACACTGTAACCATACTGTCTAAAGTATAAATTAGGTTACTATTAAATATTTTAGTCAATAAAGAAGCATAGTCCAGGGGGGTGTACTAAGGAGCTGGCTTTGTGACTTAAGCCTGACTTTAAGCTTAAGTAAAACCCTAAGCAGCTCCTATTTCTTCAGTCCATGTTCCAGATTTGAAGAGGTTCCTGGTTTTACTAAGTGCTGAAGACAGGCTTAATCACTAAGCCAGCTTCGTAGTATATCCCCCAGAGCAGGCAATATTCATTTCAATGTTCAATGTGCAGAAGCATCTCGCGCTCAAGGTAAAAGGTCAAGGTTCTTTCTTATATATCTAATGAAAACGCGTCAACTTTTTATCATTTATATAGATGTGTATGCACCAAATTTCTACCAAGCCTTCATATAAACATATTTATTGACTCATCCTCCGTTAAAAGTAAAGTCTTGTGCGTTTAACATTGCATAATAGATGCCGGATAAATTAAATAAAATTGGAGCAGAATTCAAAGTACATGTAACTTAGTAACATATGAATGTTACACGTTGTGGAAATTGTTATTATGAGCTGAACCGAAATAAGTTTACACAATCTAGGCCAATTCCTGACACAGCAAAGGTAACCAATAATTACAGGACATGACAGCACTATCTCATTAGCAGGGATACATATTTAAAGCTTCCCTGACTCCTGCCCTTACACTTTGTGTCTCTGAAACTTGATTGTTATTTTGGTACGTAAGCCTAAGATTAATGTTCGTTTCATGTTCAGGAGTACAGCACAGGGCTAGGACACTTGTGGAACCCTAAAGGTTCTGAATACTGAGCCCAAACTGGGAGCACAATATCTGTATTAATGAGGATACATACGTTTTACAGAGTTGCAGTGCCTGAAAAAAACAAGTAAAAGAACATAGACTAGGTCAGTAATGTAAAGTAGTTTGTTACACAAGCCAGCAGGAGTTCTGCTGAACATCCACATTTTTATCCATCTAACTGCCACTGTTGTTATGCGGCCCTATTTCTGGCCCATGAGCAAAATGTTCAAAAGACAGCCATCTTGAAACAATTGTGGTGGCTGCATGATTAATGTAATAGTGGAATACACTGCGGAAAATCTGTTTCCTTTTCCATGCTTCATGAGAAATTTGATTCTGTTTTGATTGAGTCAAACTTCTTTTGTGGATGTGTGTGCTTACCGGGATAATTGAGCTAACACACACAGTACATTCTAACAAAGGTATATGTTTGCGGACCCAATTCTCGGGATAATCTTGTCCTGCAATACAATAATCCTTAATCTGAAGGAGAAAAATGAAGGAGCAAAATTTTATCTTCAATAAGTTTTTACCTGAGAGCATAATTGCAGCCATATGACAATGATTATACTCAGATATTTTTACTTAAGTCTTTCATGTTTTACACGGGGAACACATGTTTCAGTTTACAGTACTTTTCAGTTGTTACTTATATTCATGAGGGAAGAAAAATGAATTATTTTACATGAATGTTTAAATCCAATCAGTAAAACTTGAATAACATTATGATTATGTACTTACAGTAATATACCTTGATGCATTTCTACCTGAATTCCAAAAAGTTGGAAAATGCAAATAAAATAAAAAAAGAAGGGCTTTGAAAGGTCTATTCACCCTCTATTTGTATACAATGTGATCTGAAGCTGTAAATAGGAAAAATCTTAATTTTGTCCTGAATATTTTATTTTCCCAGGAGAACTATTCCAAAAAGACATAGTCCCTCAAAAGCAAAGATAAGGAAAGGCTTGCCTATTTCCTGACCGATGAAATAACACGATCCAACAAGGGCGCAGTGCAATTAAAATATTGAAAACATTAGATCAAAACTTGGAGCATTAATAGTAAGGAGGAAAACCATCTAAAGCTGCGCATGATCTCCAATCCCTCAGTGGTCACTGTGTTAAGAACCATCACGTGATTGTAACTAATATTATGAAATGGGCTCAGAAATACTTTGGCAACCTTTATCAGTCAACTCCATTCAGAACTGCATCCACAGATACAAGTTAGATCTTTACTACGCAAAGCCAAAGCCATCAACTTTGTCCAAAAGCGATGCTGACTTCTCTTGGCTCATTTTCATCTGAGATGGACAGTAGCACAGTGCAGGAATGTTTTGTGGTCAGACGAGAAAAAATTTCAACTGGTTTTTAGAAAAAAATAAAAACAGCCAAGGACAATGCCAGTTGCTATCAGTGTCAGGTCCAAAAGCCAGCATTTGTCATGGTATGGGGGTGCGTCAGAGCACATGGCACAGGTGACTTATTTGCAAGAACAGAAAGATAATTATGAGTTTTGGAACAACATATGCTGCCATCTAATTGTCCTCTGTTCCAGGTATATCCCTGCATTTTCTAGCAAGACAATGCGAAACTACAATACATTCTGAGCAATAATGACGAGTGCACAGGTACTTAGGCCCAGAATGCAGGCGCTAGATTGGGAGACCTGCAGTCCTGATCTCTCTCCGAGTGAGAATGTATGGTGCATTATGAAGTAAAACATGCGCCAACAAAGGCCCCTTATGATTTGGTAGCTGAAGACCTGCATAATGGAGGGATGGGAGAAAATTCCAATGGGTGGATTTAGGTCAACATATGGACAAGGCTGCCTAATAAGCAAATGTATTCAGTAGTGCAGGTTCCTCCCAATGTGCTGGAACTTCTGGCCATGCTGTTTTTTTAGAACTGTAATTCAGTGCACAGTCTCTCACTGGGGAACACTCGCCTACCACACTCCTGAGTATATTCAGATTAAACACTGTTATTATGCTGATCCCCCGTAAACTGCTTTATTTTTACACCAGCACATGTAAACCTAAATTAGATCTTTACGACAAATTACAGCATCAGATTACCCCAGGACACAAACTCCCACCATTTATTTTTGAAGAAAGCAACACAACATGCCTTCTGTCAGTGGAAAAGTGCACACTCCTGAAAATTAAATGTATTGTATGGAAGCCATTATTAACACCATTTTTTTACCTTCTGATGATAACATTTTTTTTTCCTCGGGTGAAGCAAATTGAATGGTGTGCAGTTTTTACTACTCTTGCCCTAATCAATGGAGTGTCCACAAAGCAGTAACCTAAGCTTGTCATATCAGATGGTCACTGCAAGTTTAAAAGTAAGCTGTATTAAAGGGGAGACTTCAGAAAGTCATGCACAATGTCCTCAAAAAAAGAACACCAATGTCCCTGTTTTATATTTTTCGAAATATATACGATAGCTAAATTGCAACATGCACATAGACAGCTGACTGGAAATAAACAAACAGTTACCTGAGAGAATAACTTGTAAATAACTTCCAAACCACTTCTCAAGTTCAAGACAAGTGAATGCATTGGCATTTTCATCATGGATACCATAAACATTTTGTCAAGTTCTGGGCTCAACTGCAAGCACAGCTCTATGCCAAACCGAATTATGTCACGGTGATTTACTCTTCTATGGACATGAGTGAAGGCTGTATGTGTTTGTGAAGAAAAAACTTGACTTTGAGCTTAAAAAGAAGGGAATTCTGCTGCATGGCCAATGTAAATGAAGTTCTGTGGATGATGCATATACCTTACTCATAAAGTGCTGAATAAGCACTGTAATTGTGACCTGAGTGGCAGCATGTACCATGTTATATGACTGTTTGATCTGCGGGACAAGTTTACAAGCTACAGAGGCAGGACTCCCCAGAAAATGAGGACGAAGTTCTTGAAAAATTATGCCTAAAATCCTGAAATTATGGGAAACCTGAGGAGGAACTGGCCGCTGCAAGTTAGCAATTAAAAAAATGAATAAAACAAAGTGGAAATATCAAAAAAATCAGGGAGAAATGTTGGTTCTGTATTTACTGTCTGGGCTATTTATGAAATTGTATGATGATATTTAATTCAAATGATATGTGGTATACTGCATATGTGACACACAAAATCTTTTTTTTTTTTTGGAAAAAATGTGAAACGATGACAGTCAAATTAGTCTCTGTCTAGGGAAAAAATAACATGATTCATAGATATTAAACTTCCCCCTGCATACTATATCAAGTTAGGGTCAGTTTCTCAAATATGTTCAGAAATATGGTTTGCTCTTCAAGCCACCAAGGAGTGCTGCAAATTAATGATACAGGAAATTCTATTTTCTCTGACATAAAAACGATTGAAGGTAAAAAAAAAAAAAAAAAAACTTTCCTTCAAAAGATTTATTGGGTACAATGTTCAAAGGTTGTGCTTAAGTGTTCTCTATTGCTTGAAATTAAACTCCATGGTTGCTTTTCCAATGGTGGTTTTTAAAGTCTGACACTAGGGGGTGATCCAATTCAAGTTTAAGACATGACAAACCCCTCCTCCCATTTGAAATGTATTAACCCTCCAAAATGAAAATCAATTTGCTACTAGATCTAGATCAAAAACATTTAAAAAGCACCAGTCTAATTATGGTTATTCCAATAATATGATCAATATTACTATGACACATCTCTGGCAAAATACAAACTGGTGTCCTGGTACAGTTTTAGCCAATGAAGATGTCACCTTTCTTCAAAATTTGCATAAATATGCAAAGCAAAATCCCGCATAAAATTTCATATTCCAGAGGTATTTGTGTAGCACTCCGCAAAGCAAGTCCCAAGCAAGATAACGCACAATTATCAGTGTTTGTCAACCGCATTACGAAAACTGTTCGTCCTCGAACACAAATGCGCTGGATACATTCTCATTTCCCAAACACTGACTATGTGGATGAAACATTTGAACACTAGTAAACCTATAACTTCAGAAAAGAAAAGTTTTAGAATTCAGGATCAATTAATTTAATAGATAGGTGACAGACATGAAACATCACGTAGAGGTTGAACCAAACCCAACTGACAGGAATAAATAGAAAAAGCAAATTTAAAGAAAAGGATACGTCAGTGGTATGTATTAACTTGTAGTAGAGGCTTTGACTCTCAGAACTTCAATGAATCAAATCTGTCATTCTGAGATATCTTTATTTTTTTTTTTTTCACTCTCAAAACATATTTGAATAATTTAAAATACAACACGATTATATGCACATCAGGACAAGTGATTAGTACGTTGAAATGCTTCAAGAGTGTAATAATCTGTTGCAAATTAATCCCTTAAACTCCAATTCTTCGTTGTAGTTTTCCCTCAAGTAGGTTCATCGTCGGAAAAAGCATTTTTTATATTTCGTACAATATCGCATACATATTCTGTATCTGCTGGTTAAAGTGCTTTACTAAAGCTGCATCGCTCTGATACTGAGAAAAATATTCAAACCCAGAACGTCATGCTTTTATGGCCACAGCATTACATCAAATGGAAAATATCTACATATTGTACATCACTTTATACACGTTTCCATTTAATTCAGCGGGACATATCTGAGATCAGTGGAAACCTTGGAAACTCCACTAGAATTGAAAAAAGGCCTGAAGTTCCACAGGTTTGTATACAGCAGCTGTTTCATAGGCGTAAAGGCACTTGAATTCACAAAAGGAGGTTATTTTTTTTTTTATTTTGACAAAACAAAAGGTCATATTATAATTAATTGCTTTTTTCTTCAGCACCGGGTGTGTGCACTCATCTACTTAAAGGAGAAAAGGTTGCTGCAATGCAATTATTCGAGGAGATCATCTTTATATCCTATAATTGGGCATTCCTGCCATGATGGGAGTGGTCTTTAAGGTGCACTGGGTTACTGAATGGTTTCATGAGTCTGAAAATGATGCTGAGCATACACCGCCTCCTTTACAATCACCAGATCACCAGATGCACTGTAACTTTGGTCCTCTCAAGTAGAAGAGCATAGATGTAACAGAATCTATTAGCTTTGTATTGATTTACCAATTTTGCATTTAGGCGCACTGCATTATAAATGGAACCTTAGGATTAAAAGGGGAAATTGACTGGCCAGAGAGGGCCCCGCACAAGAAATTATGCTGCGGATGAAATGCTCTCTGGTCCATTTAGCCAGAGGAATGAGAGAGTCAAGCTCCGGATATCTGCCATCAGCTATCGCTCTATCAGGGTGGGGATTAATTATGCCTCACGCACCCTGTGTGGTCACTTGTGACGCAGCAGTTTGTTCATCAACCCACGTATAAATGTAAAAGAACAACAATTTACTATAAGCTATTTCAAGCATTTTTCTTAGCCTTCAGAGGAAAGTCTAAAAAATTGTTAGCAAGCTATTTGCAGACATTGTAACTGGCTTGGATGCTCATTACCGCCGCCACTGAAGTTGGACAGAGGTTATGTATTCACCCATGTCTGTTTGTTTGTCTGTCTGTTTGATTGCCCAGACAATATCTCTAAAATTTTTCAATCAATTTCAATTATATTTAGTGGAAGTGTGGGCCATGGCCTGAGGAACACTCCATTAGATTTTGTTAGATTTTTGTGGAGATCTGGATCACAATCCGAATCCAGGAATTCTTAAGGGATTCTTCGCCATTGTGGGATTGCAAGATTAGAATAAATGCCATACATCTCAAAACAGTTCCAAATGCGTTGGGGGAGGTATTCCCTCTCTGAGCGTTTTCTAGTTACTTATTGATTCGGACTAAATTGAACTAAATTCAATTCATTCCAAATGTTCTAACCAGATGGAATTATGGTCGTACGTGTTAATAAAACAGTAAAATGATTTCCAACAGTTAAAGGAAAAATGTTCATGAATAAAACTTGGAATCAGAAGAAAACATTTTTTTACCAAAACAATCAATTAACAATCCCAGCATTGACACCAATCCAGAGCACTTAAACTGCAAGTACGAGCAGCAACCAGAGCAGCTGAACCACAGACTCACCTTCTGAGCAGCTGGAGGGGGCAGGTGTGGTGTGGGACCCTCCATGATGGGGCACAAAGGCTCTGCCCTCGCAGTGGTAAGACGATGAGGAATCTGTCCAGTCTGAGTCCGAGGCAATGGCACGCCCGGGCTTTTGTCCGTTTTCTTTTTACACGGATCCCCTGGTATCTTTGCCGATCTCTCAATGACGGCTGAGAGGAAGGTTTTGCTCTCAGTGCTGATGCATTCAGCCGGCGATTTCACACTGCCTTGCCTGCTTCTGTCGTCACCCGGGTGTGTTGTACCTACCCCAGTCCCTGGAGCAGGGGGACATCTTACACTAGCTGCAGGCGCTGGGTTAGCACTCTCCAAGGGCTTTCGTGCTGCTTCCGCCTTAAATCCAGAGCCGGGAACCTTGTGGGAAGCTCCAGACCCAGCGACGGGGTGAAGGAAGCTCGCTCTTCCTTGCACGGCAGATTGGGAGGCGACCGCTGGGGACGTGACCCTCATCTCAACCACCGGGGTCACAAACTCAGCGCTCATAGATTCTGGAGTGTGGCGCGGGATCCAAACAGGAGTCTCCCGAAGGGTATACCCTGCGTCTTCACAGCAAAACTCTGACCTCCCTGCGTTCGAATGCAAGGTCTCCTGATAATGAGGGCCTTGAGAAACTGGTTCGGAATTCCCTGAAGGAGCTTTAGCGGGGTGAACGGCAGACTCTGTGCACGATTTGGCTGCATTCAAAGGTGAGCTCTTTTCGGGTGTGCCGTGGTGGACAGCCTCTACATCACTTGTAGGGCTGAAAGAGAGTCCTTCCTCCCCAGTGTCTGAGCAGGCAGTGCTGGCAGGGTGTGCCGACCCACGGGCTTTGGAGGGTGACTGCAGTTGGATGAAGAGGAAGGAAGTCTTGACCTGATGATCATCGCCCATTTCCTGTATGAGAGGGTAATCACTCAGAGCGCTGCGGGGCAAGGACGGGCGAGGGCGAGGGAAGCGCGCAGAGGGGAGAGTCCATCACCTGTGCTCTCCATGCCAGGCTGCCAAGTGAGAAGGTAAATGTTAAGCCCCACAGGAACAACATCACACTGTGTTACTGAGTTAGAGTTTCTTAATATCAGTGCATTAACACACCCTACCACTCACTGTAACCAGAAGCTTTGTCTATGGAAATGGCTCGATTCACTTCAGTAGGAACACTGACTGACGACTATTTGGTTGCATTTACAATGATCACGGTCCGGCAGTCTACAGGCAAATTAGCAGGGTTGTGCAGAAACAGGCTCATTCACAAATCCATCCAGATTGATTCCATTGTCGTTTGCTAGCTAGTGGCCAGCGCAGAAACTCAATTTTATTTTTTTTTTATTAATGTAGTGCATTAGATTTACAGCGAAGTATGTTAACATCTATTATCGAATTTAAGACCTTTCATTAAGATGACTACTGGAGTTGAAGAATCGACTGATGTGAAAATCTAGGGGAGGTTAAGATTGAATGACTATTTGCATTATTCCAGATTTTCCTTACCTCTGTTGCCATAGGCTTTCCCTTATGAAGGTTTAGGTCAGGCCTGTTTGAGAAGCATCTCTAAATGCACCACATGAATTAATCTGGATTTCTTGATTGTTGATGTAATGGAATGAAAGCTACATGGGCAAGTCAATGGCTGGATAAATTTCTTGAGGGTATAATGATCAAATTAACTAAATGGAGAATAGGTGGTACAAAGGATGACAGGAGGAAAGGGATTGATGAAACGGTGGAGGGAAACTGGGTCGATAAATGGATTCCATGGTGGGGATAGGGGGGCTGATTGAGTTGGTGACAGGTGCTCAGCTAAATAGAAAATGGATGTAAAATTGATGGTGATACTGCTGTTCCTCACAATGATTTCTCACATTTGGTAAAGGAGGACATTTACCCCCCACCTTCAGCTCTCTACCTCTCCCCTGATTCACACTGCCGTTGTGCTACAACATATTTGAAAGTGATGCTGCACAAGCAAGAGAATTTGGTCTTGAAACGCTCTGTGGCCTTTCATAGCCCAAATGACTATTTATTTGCCTTAAGCAGATTAAGCCCAAAAATATACAACCCCAATTCCGAAATAGTTGGGACAAAGTGTAAATTGTGAATAAAATCAAAACGCAATGACTTTCAAATCACGCCAGCCAGTATTTTATTCACAATAGAACAGAGATAACATAGCAAATGTTGAAACTGAGAAATGTTCAATTTTATTCATGAAATGAGCTCATTTCAAATTTGATGACTGCTACAGGTCTCAAAAAAATTGGGAGAGGGGCCTGTTTACCGTGGGGTAGCTCTTTTAACACAGAGTAGAGGCGTCTGGGCGTTGAGGAGACAAGTTTCTTGAGTTGAGCCATTAGAATTTGATCCCTCTCTTGTTTAATACTGGCTTCCAGCTGCTGGATAGTTTTGGGTCTCCTTTGAAAGACTTTGTTTAATTATGCGCCAAATGTTCACAATCGGCGAAAGATCAGGACTGAAGGCAGGCCAGATCGGCACACAAACTCTTCTACTACAAAGCCACGCAGTTGTAATAGCTGCAGTATGTGGTTTTGCATTGTCCTGCTGAACTACACAAGGCCTTCCCTGTAGTAGATGTCGTCTGGAGGGGAGCGTATGTTGCTCTAAAACCTTTATATACCTTTCAGCATTCATGGTGCTTTTTAAAACATGCAAGTGTCCCACACCATATGGACTAATGCATCCCCATACCATCAGAGATGCTGGCTTTTGAACTGAACACTCATAACAGGAGGGGTAGTCTTTCTCCTCTTTAGCCCGGAGGACACAACACCCATGATTTCCAACAAGAATGTCAAGTTTGGACTCGTCTGACCACAGGACATTTTGCCACTTTGCTACAGTCCATTTTAAATGAGCCTTGGCCCACAGAACACGGCAGCGCTTCTGGATCATGCTCAATAATGGCTTCCTTTTTGCATGATAGAGTTTTAGGTGGCATCTGTGGATGGCACGCGGACTGTGTTTACAGACAGTGGTTTCTTGAAGTATTCCAGGGCCCATTTAGTAATGTCAATGACAGAATCATGCCGGTGAGTGATGCAGTGGTGTCTGAGGGCCCAAAGCACATGGGCATCCAGTAAAGGTCTTCAGCCTTGTCCCTTACGCATAGAGATGTTTCCAGGATCTCTGAATCTTTTGATGATGTTGTGCACTGTCGATTATGATGCCTTCAAAGCCTTTGCAATTTGACATTGAGGAACATTGTTTTTAAAGTATTCCACAATTTTTTTACACAAGCTTTCACAGGTTGGAGAGCCTCTGGCCATCTTTACTTCTGAGACACTCAGCCTCTCTAAGACATCCCTTTTATAGTCAATCATGTTACACACCTGATACCAGTTAACTTAATTACTTGCTAATAGTTCTTTCATTTCAGCTGATTCTCTGATATATTAATAGTTTTTTCAGCCCTTTTTTTGCCTGTGTCCCCACTTTTTTGGAACCTGTTGCAGCCAAAAAATTTGAAATAAGCTCATTTTGTGGATAAAAATGTAAAATGTCTCAGTTTCAACATTTGAAATGTTATCTATGTTCTATTCTAAATAACATATTGGCTCATGTGATCTGAAAGTCATTGCATTTTGATTTTATTCACAATTTACACTTTGTCCTAACTATTTCGGAATTGGGGTTTTATTTCTTTGCACTCGAAGGCTTTCACAATCTTTTCTCATTTCTCTTTTCACAGTTTTTTATAGCTTGCCAAGGAAATCATGGCTTAACTCCACTTTCTTACAAACTACTGCATCTTAAGCCAAGTGGTTAGTCAACAACCCTGCGACAGTCCCTCTGTATGACAACCCTGCATCCAGTACATCTGCTGAAATCAGAATTCTCCCCCATTTTCCCGCTCCAACACTACATTTCCTCAGATTTTCAGTTAAATTCCACAGTACTTTTAATCACCCAAAACAAGAAAGCTGTAATGGTTACGGGAAGTCAAGCTTGACTGAAAATGGCACTCCCATCATCTAAATTCTGCCTCCTGTTTGAGTTGTCACACAGCAGAGCGGAGAAGTTAAACTTATCAAGGGGATATTTTGTTGAACATATCAACTGAGTATTGTGGGAACAACTAAGAGGTAATGTCTTCTGCTGAAGAAATAGCTGTATAATTGTCAAATCTAAAGAGACAGAGGAAACAAATAAGGATGGCCAGTATGATCAAAGCAGTTTTATCAACTGCAGTCAACCATCAGCATTACAGCTGTGTATCCAAATTAGGTTGTGCAAGATAGGCAGTTATCATTATCATTATCAACATTGGTCTTTCAATTTCCAGTTAAAAACTTGAAATCTTGCACTTTGCTGCCTCAATCAGTAAAGATACTGCCTATGGCGTAAGGGTGACAACCCGACTGAATACAACCTCACCAATGTTGCCTGCGGCCAACAATATGCTCAGAGCTGCTCAGTGATATGGGATACAGTTGGCTTGGGTCAGCATATTTAGTTGCTCGTCAAATTAAATAAAAATGTAAAGCTCAAACTGAGTGGATTTCCTAATTATTATCTTACTTTACAACACTTGAAATGTATTCACTTGTACATATGATGTCTTTTTTTGGTGGGAATAATTTACGAACATGAGCATCCTGCACAACACAGGGAAAGCCTTTTTCTGTAGAATTCCCTTGATAGTAATTTGCATAGATTTGCTTTTGACAATTCAGATCAAAGAGAGTTTGGTCAACGCGCAAAAGCTTTCCAGGATATTTAGCTACATCTGCCGTTTATGATATCCTCCTGAGGAGCCAAAAACGACCATTATCATAATCTCATGTCATCTCATCCAATCTGTCCATGCATCTACAATCTCACCTGCATATTTTAAATGCTTATTCCACTGGTTTGGAGCTGTTCCCACTCCCAGCATTCAGTACCTATGCAATACAGGTCACCAATCAATCAAAATAGGGTTCTACTTTTGCATGAGGCAATAGTGGCCCCCAAAACGCAACCGTCCCGTATCCACCTTCAAACCAACAAACCATGGCTTTTGGAACATAATTCAGTTATACTACCTGCGCTCATAAAGCCTCACACTGAACTCTCTGACCTGTATCAACTTATTTACAGCTCCGGATTCAGAAAACTGTAAAAAAAAAAAAAGTTACTTAATGGCAATCTTAACAAGTATTTCAGCCTTCTATGGACATTAAAGAATTATATAGCCTTTGTCTTATTTGTTTTTGCTGAATGACATCAGAATCCAACAAGGTCAGATAATGTTACTCGTCACAGGATTTACCAATGGTGTATGACAATATCACTCGACAGCACAATGTAACAGAAAATAAGCTATTTTCTTCTGCTAAGAGAGAAATCATAAGAAGACACAAGTTCAAATAGCTCACAACACAGCTGCACACCCACTCCCCCTTCTTATCCAGGACAGGTCTGGTGAGTTTTATAGGTAGGTCAGAGCCTTGCTCCATTATTACACACCTTCGCAGCACAGTGACCAATTCCAACCAGGTCAATAATACCCAAAATGTATCCAATTCATGGAACTGAATTGTCCGTGTCATCTCTTAACTGCCCAGAGACCACAGACACAGTTATGTCTGCTGATTTGACCAGTTCCTTTATTTTTTCCAAGCACAAGCAGGCTGCGGCACACATCAAGCGAAACACTTTTGCGGTGGAGACAACTCCAGTATGCAATCAGTGTTGGTGAACATCTCGCACTATTTCATCATGCCCAGTCTTTTAAGGGCAATAATGAAACTTGTAGCCCCCTTATATCCCTCTAACAGATGATCTCACCCTGTTGTTGTCAGTTTATAAAACATAAAAGCTGGGCTTGAAGCACAACTGCAAACATTAATTCATGTTTTTCTCATGTGAACATGTATATACATACCTGCATCAGTTTCCACCAAGTACATACTGGTATGCTCTGACATTGAGCATTTTTTTTGTATTCTAACCATGTTTAATTTCCTTTCACTAATTACCTGGCCCCTCCCCTAGGGGGCCAGGTTAGGCAATGATCGTGTGTGTGTGTGTGTCTGTCACTCTGTCTGTCAGCCCGTGGCTGGGGCCAGGTCTGCTATCTCTGATTGCCTTGCCTTGTTAGTTTAATGATGACAGGCAGGAGTGTGATAGGCCTATTCCTGAGGGGCTTTAGCACTCCTAAAATGTCCTTTAGCCCCCAAATAATACAGATTTTTGGCTTGAATAATCAATGGCTGGGGGAGAAAATGCCAGGCCAGACCCCCCCGAGTCAAGGCTTAGCTCCCCATCCAAAAATGTCTTGTGACAAACCACAGGAATTCCGCAATGTACAATTGTACAGCAACACCACTCATACCCCTGTGGATCATGAGATTTAAAAACATGTGAACCAACTAGTAAGTGCAGAAACTGCATTTGGTTTAGTTTAGTTCTGCAAAGCAGATATTACATCATCCAAATGTATGTGCAAGATGACTGCAGGAGAAAGAGGGGAACCATGAATAAAATTAAGGCTTGCACCATCATTCCTAAACATCCTTCTTAGTTCATCATTTCATGTATGAGAGAATTAACTTCCCTCCCTCATCTGATTTTCTGGGGCAAGTGCGTGAAAATCTGTGCCAATAATTTGAACGATGAATGTCTCTGCCTGTATGGATGGGGGTGGGTGAGGAGTGAAGTGGTGAGAGTTGACCGGGGGAATGTCTGAACCACAAGTACACCTTGAACACAGCAACTTGGGTGGAAAAACATATAGTATTTGCATCAAGACCCCACATCCAAACCTTTATCCAGTGACAAATGCCCACTGAAAAAAAAGAACAGCTCGGTGGGGAGGGGATACTGGCAGAGCGTGCTCACACGCTGAAACGGGAGAAATCTGCGATCTGACGGCAACATGGTACTTTCTCTATGAATTCTGGCCCGTGCGGAAGTAGAGGGTGGGGAGGGGGAGTTGGCACTGATTTGCTCTGAAGCTGGGCCACACTGGCCTTGCTTTTGCTCAGCAGAGCAGAACTGGAGCGCTGTGGAAGATAGCCAACTCAGTCTCCTGTGCAGCCAATACCCAGAAGCTGAGGCTCTGATGACGCATTTAATCAAAGTCTAAGGTGCGTCCATCTAACAATGTTCCCAATGTCTGCAAGCCACGTGCTGTAACCCACGTGCTGTAAAGACGAAAAAAGAAAACATCTTTCTTCAGTGGACAACCTTGGCCATTGTAGCTACAGAGTCTGTTCCGTTAAGTGACAGAGACCTATGGCATTCCTCAAAAAACCAACAATTTGATGACAGAGATGGTAGGAATAGACATAGCCTTCACATATTCCAGACATCAATCTCCAGGGCAGCCGAACCAGGACAGACCACTGATTTCCTGGGGTTTCAAAAGTAATGCCTAATTAACTGATCCTCTTTCCTGGAATTGGCTCTGAAAGAGTCGTCACTGGAAAACTAACGGCTACTGAAAAAAAAGGCTAAAACCACACTTGCTGAGCACGCAGTACAACCGATTTTTACCACCACATCCAACAAAACTATTTCACGTCAGACTACTTTCGTTCATCATTGGCCACAGCAGCCTCATATTTCCAAAACCATAAAATCAAAATAAAAGGAAAGGGTGATTTGTTCCTTGGCAAGTTTAAGTGTGCCTACAGATTGGCTTGATTTTTTTTCTTTTTGCATGGCCCCAAACCATTATGGTAAGTTTCCACTGTCACCAAAGGCAAACACGGCCGGAAATGATATCAATTGTGACCACGGTAAATTTGTCTTTCATTTCTTTTTTTTTTTTTTTTTGCGTAGGTTTCAAACACATATACCTCATTCCCCAAGAAAAATATCTATGGTGATGGTCTAAAAAGCAATTTAAGTATTGCTCCAATGACATGGGCTGGACAAACTAGAGTAAGTTATCTCATTCCCAACAGAATATTTTTATATAAAATTGTTACGTTTGTACAGAGTACTTTTTCCCAAATATTCAACAATATAAAGTATTGAAGTGCAGTTAGCCCATGACCGCAATCGTCAACTGATTTCGTGTTTTCATCGGACAGCGAATGGTCATCCACGCCGTTGGCAGCGGCTTGCTGTAGGGAATGGGTTAAGTACCCCACCATTGCAGCAGTAAAAAGGAAGAATGGTGTATAAAACCAAGGTGGCTCTGTTTCACTGCAAACAAGTGGAGGGTGGGAGTTGTTGCGGAGGGGCACAGGAGGGAGCTACTTGATAAGTGAAAGCCATAATTCTAAAAGCAGAAAAGACCAAAGCAATTAATTATGTAGAAAAAGTCAAACAAGGCCACTGAACATGAGAGTAAGCACAAATGATTTTTGAGATCAGAAATGGACTTATCACAGAGAATGTTTCAGTGAATAAATGTTTTGGGTAGTGTCGTGAAAACTTTTTTTGTTCAGGCCAAAAACCAAACATTCACAGCATTAATGAAATCCCAGCTAATATCTTGCATCATGGTATTCATGGTAAAATATAACAAAACGCTTTACATTTTAGCATTGAACACAAAATCAACCACCGACATCCGTCCACAGCGAAGTCCAGAAGCTGAAGTACACAGAAGCGCCCTGATGCAGTGGCACTGATATAATGAAAGGGGTGTCGGTGCCGCTCATGGTCTGCTTTGCCAAACAGTTACACTGAGGATAAAAGGGAGAGTGGGGTGAGTTTACACAATCCAGCCCACAGCTCATGGCCCCGTCCCAGCAATGGGGAGTTTCCGTCCCAGACAACGCTCTCTTTATAGGAGCCTTTCTGCAGGAAGTCTGAAGGGTTTCTGCATTCGCAAACTAATGGGTGTTTTATTTGCCTGCACCGCTGAGAGACGAGGTGAACAAGCTGAGTAACACCTATACGCTCCTTGAAATGACGCCTCAGATTCCAACACAGACTAAAAACATTATTCTAAATGCGTTTATTTCTTTTTTCTGTTCAACCATACGCAGGGTAAGGAAGATATATATATATATATATATATATATATATATATATATATATATATATATATATATATATGTGTGTGTGTGTGTGTGTGTATATATATGGATATTATAGATGAGGTTATGGATTAGAGAAATCTACGAGGCCTTAGAAATGAATAAGTACATTTGGCTTCAGCAAGCAGGTTTAAGTGCAGGATGTCCTTTTTCAATTGAGCATATGCAATGCACACCTATATGGGATGATCCATGTACAGCGTAAAAAAGTTGCACATTGTGCTGTTTTGTATGCTTTAAGCAGCCAAGTCCACCAAAGTCAAGCAAAATCAACTACAAACTCATAATGTACGATGAAAATTGCCATTAATATGTTGGATTGAAATAACAAAATTTGCAGCCATTTTTGTAATCATCCTGATTTCAGTGGGCCAAACGTGATTTTTTTTTTTTTTTGATGCTTTTAGTACAAATTTACTCTATGTCAAGACAAAAAAAAGAATGCCCAAAGATTATTATCAATATTCAATGCATCAACAAACAGATGCGCCTGCATACTCAGCCTAAACATGAAATACAATTAAATCAGGTTTAATAACAATGAGATAAAAGGCTCAAACAATAGTCTACTTACTCTTCGTCACCTTTAAAATGATGTTTTACCCGCTCTTTTCCTGTAATTTGCTAAATGATGCATGGGACAATCATGACTCTGACGTAGGCTATTGGGTCAGACAGTCCTGTGATTACGATGTTGTCAACTGTGGGACTACCAATAAAAAGTCTAGCCTGTGTGATTTCAGGACTTCATGTCCTCTCGGTCAGCATTCTTCGGCATCATGGATGTATACAGTATCAATGACCAACCCCAAGTCTAACGTCAAATTAATAGTGCGCCCCGACTGTGCGGATATTCTGAGGCATATCCAATGACTTACGCGGCGGTCTATCCGCAGCAAGTTGTTATCTTACAATATATCAGTCACCGGTGTGGGTGCATGAAGTCAAGTACTTACCATGATACAAAAAAGACGCGTAAAAGTTCCCAAGATGTTCTACATGCCAGTGTAAATCGCCGGATACAGCCTCCCAAATCAAACGAAGTAGGCTACGCTCTCGATGCGCTCTTAAGTTCCTTTCTCCCCACAGTAGTGATGCAGTGTAAATCTGCAAACTGGCAAACGCATCCAGGCTGCGATTAATTTGCACGTGTATGCGAGATAAATTAATTCCGGACGCTGCCCAACCAGAATACTGCTGCGCTCCCTCTCCGCACTTAGAAAGCAACAGGCGCGGGTAAGGGTCTCGCCGTTGTTCATTAACGGCTCCCGGTCCTTAGCCATTCCCTCATTCATTCATTCCACATGCGCCTCGAGCCAGGAGTTTTCTGGCTTTGCTTGAACTGGGGGGTCTCGGCGTCCTCACTTAGCATTGCTCCTCTGTCGGTTAACAGGAAGAGATATACCTTTACTGGTAGGTTTTGAAAACCTCCAGCCTTCCATTACACAATCTCACTGACTGCTGTGACAGCCAAAAGCAAGTCAAATGATCACTTTCTTCCTCTGTTGGCCTTGTTCACTTCGTCCGTGGACAATGTGTTTCTATTTCTCGTAACCCTTCAATGTCTTGGGAACAAACTGATATTTTAGCCAACTGCACAGCGTTGGGAAATAATGAACTTCTCTAAAATATTTATTGGCTTTTACATCTGTTTTCAGTTGTGCAGACACCAACTGTTGCCATTACCTCTTAATTCCCCTGAAAAATAGCCTTTATTTGCTTGAATTCCGCTGTTGCAATGAACCACATTCAGATGCTCGAACTTGGCTCCGGCAGATTGTCCTCGGAGATGTCATCATGTTACATCACTTGAAGTATGACTGCACATCATGTGCATGAGAGACATGCTCACACAATTCTGCTCATCTTTAAGCAGTGACTAAACCAGACTCCAGTGTTTTGTTTCTTCACCTTCTCCTTGGCTTAATACCTCCATCTTTAACAGTTGCATGTGGACACTCTCAGATGCTGTGCAAAAATATGAAGGTTTAATTGGAGATACACTGAAGAAAACATCCTCAGTGCTTTATTTGATCCATCTATGTCTCCCTCTCACCTGCCATCTGTCTCAAGCCATTTCATTGTTCCTTTGTCATGACCCTCTCTCTGACTTTCTGACCCTTTGATTTTGATTCTCTGTACCAGTCTGTTGTCAACTTATTTTTGAAATCCTTCTGAGAAGCAGTGTTGTGGCTGATGAACTGAACCAATTAATAAAGTTTGAGTGCATAGGACCCAATAGTCACAAACTTGGGCAACTTTCAAATAGTCATTTTTTTATTTTGAAAGTCCTAACTCCTTATAAATGACCTGGAATTATTTACACGGTGGCTGTGATAAGTGATATTTGAATTCTGAAATTGCAAAGGAAATGTGCTTCAATGCTTGCTTTGTTATCTCCTTTAGCATGGGGTACACTGGAACATCCTTTACAAAAAGAAAGGAGATAACACCATCCCACAGTCCCTTGCAGTTGAAATATTTAAAGTGAAGCACCATCCATTGGCCTTTCACAAAATCATACAAACCTGACAGATAAGGGAGGCATAATGATGTCACTTAGTGTAAGTGCAGTTGGATTCTCTTACCACTGTGGTTTTCTTTTCCTAAGTCCTAATGAATTCTCCTTCACATCGTTCCCTAACGTCATGATTTTTTTCATCACATTCTCAACCCAACTCAGCATATAATGATGCTCCCTGACCAAGCGTTGATATAAAACTAAAAAGGAGACTCTTGGTGTGCTTATTTGATGTTTAGCACTGGGGATCAGGTTAAAGGTTAGGGGTTAAGATTCATAAATCATCTTTGACTAGAATAAAATTTAAAGTAATGTAAGAATTGGAATAAAAGGAGCATCTACTTAAGACCTATTTGTTTACAAGCGAGGAGTGGTCAAGGCTCACCACTTTAAGAAAAAATGTGTGATAAAATAATTCAAAAGTTCAAAAACAGCCCATTTACACCCTCTACAGTAATGTTGCTAACGATTCAGGGAGTCTAGAGAAATCTCTGCGTAATGGATGAGACTGAACTTCAATACTGGGGGTCCCTGATCCTCAGTTCTTCAGGTGACTAATAACTGTCACGTTCCCCATTTCTCCTTTGGTAATCCTCTCCTGTTTCTGCAATTCTTGTGAGCTTTGTGGTTTGTCCCTTTAAATTAATTTATTTCTCTCATTGTTCTAATAATAATGATAATGCATCAATTTTATACAGCGCTTTTCTGCTTTCTGGGCACTCAAAGACACTTCACAAGGATACATTATTCATTCACACTCTGATGGTGGTAAACTATGTTTTTGTAGCCACAGCTGCCCTGGGGCTGCCAGTATGCACCTACGGCCAACACCAAACATGCGCACACAGCCATAGAGAAATGTGCATGTTTTGCATGTTTGCATTTAATGTTTGTGGGTGGGGGAAACCGGAGTACCCACGCGAACACGGGGAGAACATGCAAACTCCACACAGAAAGGCCCCAGGCCGGATTCGAACCCACAACCTTCTTACTGTGAGGCAGTAGTGCTAACCACAAAAGGTTCATTCCTCAGGGAACCGTCCACTCAATAAATGCCCTCTAGTATTGAGCACAGTGCTCTCCTTTCTCTGTGAGCTTGGTAATCGTAAATGATAGAAACTTTTGTAATTCTCCTGAGCCTTCTTAATGGGAACAACCTCTGAAGCCTTCATCAGTCTCCAGGATTGGGACCATATTCCTGTTCAATCCTCGTTCCTTTTTGCTACTCTCCTGAGTCTATTTAATAGGAACAAACTCCTAAGCAATGAGATTTTTGTATCACTCACTATGAAAATGAAAATGAAATGAATTGTGGATGCATGCATGTGGTATATTGCCACAAGCCAGCAATCTATTCTCATGAACAATTTGCCCATGATTGATGTGCTAGCTTTAACATTAAAGAGTTAGTTATGCTGTTAGATACCTAGCCAGATAGATTGGCATGCTAGCCATGGTATTAAGGAGTGGGTTATCCCATTAGCTAGCTAGCTACACTGGTGTGCTGGCTATAGCATAAAGAGTGCATTATCACATTAGCTGGCTAGCTAGCTCTCGGTTTTTCCTGTGCAAGTGAACTGTAGCCAAGTTGGCAAGCTTGGTAGCTTGCTAGTCATTACAGTACAAGCAAATGATGGCATAACGTCCACTGATGTTACTTCTGTATTGATCATTGAGTTTGTCCAATTAGATGACATTTTCAGCCACAAACACCAATTCCAATGAAGTTGGAATGCATGCATTGCTTTCCACCCCATGAAACTGATAAAACTCCATGCACAAGGACTTGAATTCCGGGCGCAAATCTTTTTCATACACATTGATTGAATAATTGCTGACTGCAGTAGAAGAACGTAAATCTGCCACTAAAACTCATGCCTAATGCGTGAGAGTTGGGTGTCCGTTATTAGAACTGGCCACACCTGATAATGTTTAGAGTTTTCTGAGTTTCTGTAATGGTAATTTAAATGAATGGTTTAAAACAGGTCAAGAATTGAGCTATTCTTGCTCAGTTTAATTTAACAAGACGAACTGGCAACACTTGCTGGTCCTTTGGATTTTTAGAGTCAATTTTATGAAGATTGAAAACAGTTCATGACCAATCATTATTTTTAAGGGATGGTTTGTGCCTCCCCTATTGCCAGTTCACCAGCTGCCACTGGTGCAGATGTAGACATCAACGGAAATGGAGCTGCTCTGTTTATGCATGCGGTTACACTATTCTATCACTGGATGACACGCCCAGAATAGTTACTGAATATTCACTCGCAAGCTGAGTTCCAACACAGTTTTGCAAATGGACGAGATCAGTCCCATCCCTGTTTTCTTGGAGTTGCATGAATTAAACTCCTCAGCTAAGCTTGATATGCAAACTGCTCAACATACATGCCAATAGTATCTATCCAGCAATTATAAGAAAATGAACTGTTGTGACAGAAAAAAATCCTAGTCCTTTTCAGCAACCACTTCAGCTATAGTGAGCCAATGGTATCCCAATTAAGCAGTAAAGAAAAATCAGTTTTCTGAAGCAAAAATTCTACATGGTATGGATACTTTGTCAATTTACTATTAATTATAGTCAACACAAATCAAAAATGCATAGTTTTGTAGTATGGATTTACACATAAATATCTCCATCAACAAATATCCTACTACGTACTCTCATTGATGAACCAGGGACTCAATTGCTTACTTAGGCTCATCTGCATAAACCCCAGTTATAGCTCACTCCTTCATGAAACTTCCCCAGTAATGATCTATTGATTAATACATTTCTTATCCAATTCCAGAGAGTATAAACTTTCCAAAGAAACTGGAAGACATTGATTGGACCATAAGAAAAATATTTAAACCTTTCCATAATAGCAGTTTCAGGTTGTTTTTTTATTAATGTTGCGCAACTGATAGTGATGCAATTGCACAGAAAAAAGATTTCCAAAACCGGCCTACGGTGCTCACTTACACTTATGGGATTTAAATACTTTTGTATAATAAGGACTCGGTCAATGGAAATTATTCCAAATGTAACGGTACAATTTTATATATTTTTTCTTTATGGCTAGCTGGCTAGCTAATTTTATTCTCAGTTTACGATAGACATGATGATCACAGAGCTTGTTTGCCACACTGGTTAGTAAAAGTAACCATTAGTCTTTGCTAATAATACTGCATGTAGTGGCATTTTTCTGAATTTGGACCTTTAGAATTTATACCATATTAAACAAAGTTGAATGCTGAGGTTTTGGCTTGTTTATAATGCAAACAGTTCAAGCACTTTGGTAGACCCCCTGCTAACGTTAATTGCACCATTCTGTTCAATCTAGGGTTGCATATTGCCTGCGTTTTCTGAAGTGCATTGTCTGTTTTGTTATATTCAGGTAATTTTCAGATATTACTGAGTTAGTGAGTTATTCTTGCTCCTAATAAGTTGTGGAAAATGTTTATATAAGGTTGCAAGCTCAGAAATGGGAACTGCTAGCATTTGATTGCAGGGTGAGTGTTCTGACCGTTGAATTAGCAGGTCCTTTACTGAGTATGTTTTGTCTAAATTTTATCATTGAGAAAAGGCATGTTTAGGGTTATTAGGTTATTGGTGACCTTTGATGTCCAACAGCACCTATATTGATAAACTCATGCTAAATTCAACAAGAAAATCATTAATTCATATTGAATTTCAGCCGTCAAAAGTTGATTTGTGTTAAATACATGATTATGTAAGGCTTGACGGTGTGCTATTTTGAGGGATCTGAACATTTTGGTATGCCACCTGGAGAGCTATCTCATTTCGCTGCTAAGGTGTAGATAATTTAGAATTTTTAATGCTCAGATGAACAATACTTGTTGTCAAGGAGTTTATGATCCCAGAAATGTATAGTTTTAATCCCCAGTCATTTTTAAGTTCACTATATATTTCTTTTTTGAATTTTCATTAAGAATTTTTATGTTTGCAGCCCTTTTTCTCTAGCCTGGTAAAACCAGACTCTGCTACTTCGCTTTGCTTCGTACACAGAGTCTGGCCAGTCGTCA
This sequence comes from Gymnothorax reevesii, assembly GCA_029721435.1. Taxonomy (NCBI): domain Eukaryota; kingdom Metazoa; phylum Chordata; class Actinopteri; order Anguilliformes; family Muraenidae; genus Gymnothorax; species Gymnothorax reevesii. The sequence continues at coordinate 55,488,556 of CM056583.1, read as the reverse complement.
TTGACAAGTTGACATTGTCTGAAGATGAGCAAAATCATTGGTGTACCCGTGAATCAATCACTAACGTTTGGCGATGACGTATGTTATGGGCTGGCACAGCTGCCTAGTACATCTGCTGTAAACACAGTCCAAGTAAACACAAACTGATCAGTACATTAAAGTTAATACTGTACCCATACATATGCCCATCTACCAAATTTTAGCCTTCACGCATTCACTTAACAGAACCAAAGGAGCTCTTTCTGTTCTCCTTGCAAGAAACTGTGAGGATTTACTAAATGGACCACATGCGAGAACCAGTGAAATTCAAAAAGGAGGCTTTATTTCTGAAGGGGGAAACCCCCCAACAGAGCAGCCAGCAGTACAGAGTCCACAATCCAAAATCAGAATCCAATGGGCGAAATCCAGAATCGTAACCAGGGCACCAATCATAAAAATCAGACAGACAAAAAAAGGCTCAAAACACAAGAAGGCAGCGAAGTACAGGGAGTAGGCAAAAATCTAATTTCAAGGACGGTCCAGTCAGAAAGATAATCACAATGGGAACAAGGCGAGATGAACGTGGCACAAGTAAGCATAAGAGAATGATCTGACAAAGCAGTGCTGAGAAGAGACATCTAATATACGTTTCAGGTAAGTCACATGATAACAGAACACAGGTGCAAGCAGTGAGACTGATTACGAGGGAGCAACACATTAGGGAGAACCTAATCACATGAAATTGGCAGAAGCCAAAACGCGGACAGGGATCACGGGACAAACCTATAGACAATGACAGAGCTCCGGTCAAGGAGTTCTACCGTGCACAGATACTGAGAGAAAGGAAAGAATAAGAAGGCGTGGAGATTCCATTGAAATGCAGCAGCGAAGATTAGGGAAAAACAAGGGGCGGAGATTAGAATAGGTGCCGAGTGCTGAGAGCTTGTTAGTCACTTAGTAAATGCAGCTATACAATCCCGAGTGCTAGTTAGTAAGTTAGTCTTATATACAATGTTAGTCTTGGTTAGTAAACAACAAACTGTTAGTATGTGTTTTTAATATAGAAAAAGCAAGGAGAAGGAAGTAAACGAGATGGGGAAGGAAGATTGAAACCCAGAAACCATTAAATCACCCAAAGGAGTGGCACGCAGTACTGGGGCTGTGAGCAAAGACAAGACCGAAGACCAGACAGGGGGAGACAAAGTGCAAAGCATGGAGAAATCAAAACATGGACTGGAATAAAACTATGATTATAAGTAAAACATGGAAAATCAAAACTAAGACAATGCATGAATGAAAAGCAATCAAATACACAATAAATAATTCTAAGGATGGTCAGACATGGCAATGATCAAAATACACATAAGGCAGTCAGAACAATAGCAAGGCAAGGCCAGAATCACAACTGAGACAAACTGTTGAGCTATCGTTTTTCCTACAGATACTGCTGTTGTTAAAAAAAAAACATGAGACCTGAAACCAATGGCAGAATGGACAAGAATAACAAATTTTTTACATCAGGACGAAATCTGCACTGACACGAAAGCTGAACCGTTAACCATAATTGCGCCAACATCAAACTGAGCTCGCTATCCAACTTTATAGCAGCACAGTTTGGCTCTAAGCGTTTGGCTGCCTCAGACAGCCATTTCATTCATGGATAATGACAACATAACACTGAGACAGCGAACAAAAACATGGCTTTTAAAAAGTTCACTGCTAACTGAATTAGTGTGAAATTTGCGGGCAATGAAACATTAGAAGTTACAAGCTAGCTGAGGTGGTTCGGCTGTCTCTCACAGAGATGAAAAGTTTGCCTATTTCATGATGGCTATGAAGTAGATATGATAATCTGTAGGGAGAAGCGCTTCAACATCATTTCCATTCAAAAACTAACCAAACATTCATCTTGGTGTGGCTATGAGTCACTGACACCTGGGATTTTCTCCATGACAGAGAGAATGGCCTCCTGTGTATGTCCGTGGCCATTGTTGATTTCGGAGACTACAATTTCAAACTCGGCGTAGCTGCTACGTCATGGCTCTCGGCCACGCCTTCTGTTCATTGGTTGGTCTGGCGGACTTTCTGTCGAGGTTAAACGAGGCAGGGCTCCGAGTGACCAGAGTACTGAAGCGAAACGAAATTAAGCGGAAGTACGAAGGCTGGCGGAGTCAGGCTACTTTTTCTCTTCCAAAATAATGAAAATAAAATGAAAAATGATGAAATTATAAATGCCACATGTGCCTTCACTCAAATAAGCCATTCCTTTCCTCTCTGTGAAGCTGCACCTTGAATTTTAAAGCCTTAAATAAGGTAACACATAAATAGCCAGATTTGCCTTCTCCGCAGCGGGAATCAAATATCACTACAAAGTTCTCTGTCATGACATTCGGCCATTTGAAAGAATACCTTGAAGTGATAACTGAGAAAATGTTCCAGAAGTATGGGAGGCACACTTATTTCTGTTTATGGAGAAAAATCCATTAGAAAGTCCATGAAATAATTCAAAAGATAATTACTCTTGCATTTCAAGGTAGAAAAAATATTAAAAAACCCCAGCTCAATAGGTGTCACCCTCTGGCTTTGTTTTGTTCCTCTTCTGCTAATTTAGCCCTTCTCAGTTCAGTTCTTTTCCCTGTAGTAGCCAACAATGTCCTTTTTTTAATTTGCCTGACTTTCGCCTAGAGTCAACTTTGTGGAGGAGGCTGTCTGTATTTCAAAGCTGTGCTTTGGTTGGTCAAGGCCAGGCCCATGCAGCACCTGCTGTAGATTGAGGAGCCAATCAGAGTTGATGTTATATGTGGCTCATGCAATTGGAGTGACCTGATATACAACACGTCGCATTGCAAGGCGGATATGACTGTCGATAATGTCGGGTCAAAGGTCAAAAAGTAAACGACTAAACTTCTGCCCATATACGCGCGCGACCAAACGCTTATAAAATCGCAATTTATAGAGTTTACTTCCAGGACGTGGACACAGGCTTAGATAAGAATTTAGCTGTATTTTTTAAGTTCATATCCATGATGGTTTTCTTTTGCGAAGCTTCACAATGCTCATCGCATAGTGAGAAAACTAAATAAAATCACAGTCGAGTTTGAATACGATAGCACAGTGGCAGAGCTAGATTGAGCGAGAACAACACAGTTTACAGTACAGTGCAAACACCACCTCGCCGAGTCACATTGTAAACGTGATTTTTATTTACTTATTAGTTTTACACTGTTTAAAAGGATCAGAATTAAGACAATAATTCAAATATTAAATTAAATCTAAGATATTCACTTCATCACTTACGTGCCCCAGTGGCTGGGGCTTTGTTATCTAGCCTGCAGCTGCATGCATTGGCTTGGCGAAGCTGGCCCTATTACCAGCAGTGCGGACGTCGACAAGAAATCGCACTATATCAGGTTGCTCCAATTAGATTTACAAAAAGTTCTACGCAGAATCTACAGGGAATTAGGAGTTCAGTGTTGAAAACCGCATGGAAATTGGTTGAGGAACAACAGAGATATGCTGGTTTAAAGTTTTGCAAACATTGTTTATATTCATGATTTTTTCCTCATGACAACCCAATATAAAACTGCATTTTTTTCGAGAAATTTTTTGGAAATCTATCAAAAGCCACTTTCATAAGGATAAAATGGTTAATGAGGATGTAAAATGTGTGAAATATAGCATCAATGGCATCAATTAACCTGTCAACCTGTAATTTAAACATGTAAATGTTTAATTTTCCTCCATTTCAACATTCACCAATTTAGTGAGATTTGCCCATCTCTAGTTCCAATCAAACCTTCATTCCTGCTTGCCAGCAGTCCTGCACCTGTGAGTGGGATTGCCTGCCTGGCCCCAGCTCGAGTAAAGTTTCTGGCCTTGGCATGGGCACACCCCAACTAACTCCAGTTGTCACCTACTTTGCTGGACTGCTGTTTCTCAGTTCTGGGCTCTCGCCTATCTTCTAGGTCACATCTTTTCAGCGACACCAATGCTAATTTCAATTGGACAACAGCAAGCCACATTCTGAGTGTAACATCTGCGTGGATATTTTAGGCTGCTAGACTGACCTACCTGTTGTCCGGACCTGATTCCCATTGAAAATATGCAATGTTTTAAGAGGTGCAAAATCCAACAAAAAAGTCCTCAGATGTTCGAGCAGCCGAAGATGGTCATCAAGGAAGAATGGGAAAAATACTGATAAACTGGAACAACTAGCATCCTCAGCTCCCCTTATAATTACTTAGAGGGCTGTTGAAGGGAAAGGTGATTTTACTCAGAAAAAACCATGACACTTTTGGAATTTGTTGCAGGCATAAAATTCTAATGAGAATTTCCCCAAAAGAACAATGAAGTCTAGATGGAAAAAGAATAAATATTTCATCTTTGCACTGTTTTCAGTCTAATACAGATTGAGGGTGATTTAAAAATCAATGTTTCATTTTTATATTTCCATTTTCTATATTGTCCCAACTTCTTTGAGAATAGGATTGCTCTTTGGATCACCTCTTTTATGGCATACCCTGCCAGGTTTCCTATGTTTTATAACTCCCGGTTGAGAGGAAACTTCCTGACATTGCATTGATATCATATCTGTTATTTCGGTTATATCTGTGTCAAGGACATAGTCTATTATACCTGCAGAAGAAATCCGTCATAGTGAGTTAAAAACACTGGGTTTCTGCCTCGGGGCTCTTTGACTACAAAAATCATCTGGAGTGAACACTCTGCTTAATTCGGAGAGAATGAATGGTTGAATATACACCAGGTCTTATTTTTTCTGGCAGGCTAGAGCACGGAGAACAGTATCAATAAATGTATAATTTATTCATGACTGTGATTATTGCATCATGTTTATATTGGTTATCATATTTTTTGCTGGTTTGGGTGATATCTATGGCTATACTTAAGAAAATATTTTACATCACTGTGGAAAGCACTTGATTGATATTGCGTCTTGAAAAATGATTTCATGGCTTAATTGTTTGTGCTAGTCCAGCTTGAAATCTCTACACATCGTTTAAAATGCCATAACAGATTGAATGTTTAGCAGTATTGTTGTCTGGATGTTTCAGGATCATGAAGAGTTACTAACAACTGCTTCACACCAGACTTAATGATAAAAATAAAGCATTTACCTCATCAGGTCGAATAGTGATTTTAATAACATAATGGCATGTTCAAAAATAGTAAAACAATTTAAAAACAGGCAGAATTTAATTTTCATGAGTTTTGCTTTAAATGCTGGGCAGAAATGGGGTTCTAAGCAGAATTAGAATTTTTTTCCCTTCAGAGGATTTGAAAAATCAGGTCAATATCTTTCAAAATAATTTTTTTTCAGCTTGCAAGGTCAAAGCTAATTAGATACTGTGCTCCTTAAAATATCAAAATGGGTCACAAAGTCTCATGTGAATTTATCACATCTCTCTGAGGGGGACCTAAGTTCATATTTCCACAAATCTAGAAAGGCAAAATAGCTTTAAAAGGATTGATTATTCTGACAAAACTATCAAAGAATACTTCAGGAATGTTACCTGAAATGTTAAAAGGTAAGGGGGGGGGTTGTACAATAAGCCAATAAAGGGGCTGTACAATACACAACAACGGCCGTGCAAATTACGGGCCATGAAATGCTTATAGTTGGCTGGCTAGCTGGCTAACACCCCACATAGTTCCCACAAAGGGAACTGTTTTAACACATAGAATTTTTCGAAGAACCCAGATTTGAAGCGCTCAGACTAATTCCAATTTCATATGTAAAACTCAGTCAGTCCCTGCTGCCAGTAAATTAGCCGGCACAGTGGCAAACAAAGGTCTCATTATCAGTTAATAAACATCAGCTCACCAACAGGTGGCGTCATCTGCTGTTCTTCAGATGCTCCTCATTTGCATATTGCAGAAGAAGACAAAACAAGAATTTAGGCTGCATTCGAATAGTCAAAAAATTATGTCTATCATATAATTCCTAACCAATTTTCTTAAACCTCGATGGGAAATGTCAAGAGATAAAGGTAGAGATAAAAAGAGATAAAGGGGAATTTATAATGGCTTAAGAAGACAACCACGCTGCTATGAGAATCCAAATGCATTTACGCTAGGTGACGTGATCGTATGTGATCACCCATCATGTTTGTTTGTTTTTGTAATTAACCGGGTCTATGGTCATCACTTTAAATATTGCTGCCACACCGAATTTAGGGATGACATTATTTCCTTTATTTTCCAAAAGGATGGTTCATTATACCTTATGTTGAAGGAGACAAGTCAGGAAGCACGATAGCACCTTTCCTTAACATTTAGTGAATTCAAACATACTTATCATGGCTGCCACATAAATACGTCCAGATCATTTTCTATGAGTTAGGAACTTTTCTAATGAAAACACAGCCTATTTTATGCAGTTTTACTCCCCTCACCTCTTTCTCTTCTTTTTTTTGCCCCAATTCTTCTGTTTGTTCTTTGATGCAGACATTCCCAGTGACGTCACTAAGAAAGTTTAGCTACTCAAAATAACCAACTTCAACATCGGTCATCATATTTCCCATAAATCTCCTCAAGGGGAAGGCAAGAGGAAGGGTATTTTCAATAATTTCGATTGAAAATATGCAGCCTAACCACCATTGGTGCCGGCAAAGTGTGCACTCCACATGGGTGTTATCTCAGAAACCACTGGCTGGCGATTGACAGCTCACCTTCGCCTCTGTGCTGTCCTCTGGGGTTCTGTCCCCAAATGACCATATACGTTGTCAATAAGGCTGCCTATTGAATTGTGCTCTGCCTCCACACTCGACTCCTGGTCTGGGACATAACAGAATGTGTTTTATGGTGCAGAGGCAGTGGTTTAGCAGAAGGACATCCGGTGTTGCACTGTCTCTTTGAGTCCAAACTGTGTCTCCAGAACTGCGTACGGTAAGGACAATACTCTTCTATTTAGCTGTATACTTTCATAAATGTGAATACCACTAGTGTCTGCAGTCATTATTCACCCCAGATTTGAGTGTGTACTAAAGAACAAAACAATTACACTGATGTGAGTTGTGATATACAGTAATGGTTTTTCAGTGCATGCTTATCAGTGCACTGAAAACTGGAAATAGCATTGACTGGATTCAAAGGAAAGAAAAAGGATTGATGTTTATTACTTTTGAAGCAGGGTTTCAAAAGTCACTTTCATAGACGCAACAAACGAGAAACAGCAATTCCCAAAAATAATAACGAAATTGATCGCTAGACCAACAATAGTGTGCTGTATTAAAGTACAAGTTTTATTTGCAATATGCTATGGCAAAAGCTAACGAGATTTTGATGCGAAGCTCTGGCTTTTATGCTACTAAATTGGATAATAGATAAATGATGAATAGATTAAAGTAGTTGTGTTGATGGGCGTCGAAGCAGGCCGTCCGCAGAAGTCTTGTGATTGGGAGTGCTGGGGGTGTGGCATGACACATACACAGCATAAGAGAATTTTTTTTTTTGAGTCCCAGATCAAACAACCAGTGAGAACATAGACCAGAAGGGAAACCTGAGCCTGGGTGTTTCACAGCAGAAACTTAACCGTGGGAGTGAGTGAGGTCATTTCATTGGTGTGAAGCAGGTGGGGTGTTGGGAGCACGGAGGAGGTTATTCTTGAACAATAGAGTCCAGCAAATTTATTTATGGAATGTGATATACTGAAAATGGATTAAAACAATCATTTCAGCCAAACCTGACATGCAAAATCGGTGTGCAGGGGGCTCAGAAGATGTTGACCCCCCCTGCCAAAGCACGGCCTAATTGCAGAGCGGAGCATTTGACAGGTAATTCCAGCGAAACAGAGAGAGAGAGAGAGAGAGAGAGAGATTGAAAGGTTAAAAGGTTCGTTGTTCCCTACACGTGAAATGTGTGGCACTGGAGTGTGCTTAGACCCCTGCCACTCTCTCAGAAGGAGAGGTGCTCATCCTGTTCCAGAGCGGAACATGAAGGTAATAATGACCACTTATTCTCAAAAGCAGGGATTACAGCCCTTTGCCTCTATGATAAAGCCTCACATGGTCACAGAATATACCCAAATCAGCCACAACATTGAAATTAACTGTCTAATATTCGTAGGTCCCCCTCATGCTTCCGGAACAGCACCATCAAACCGATGTCCTCTAGAATTCCTGAACCCAGGATTTCCCAGTAGAACATTTTTTCAAAGCACCACACTCCCTCCACCAGCTTGTCTCTCTCTCGCAGTGCATCTTGCTGCAATCCCTTCCATAGGTAAACGGTGCATGCGTACCCAGCCTATGCATGTGATGAAAAAGAAAAAGGGACTTACTGGACCAGGTACCCTTTTCAAGTTGCTCTGTGGTTCAGTTCTAACGCTCACGTGCCTATTGTAGCCGCTTTTACCAGTGGACCAGGGTTAGAATGGGCAACTACAACTGGTCTGCAGGCACAATGCACTATACGCTGCAGGGTGTGATGCAGTCACTTGTCTCGCCGTAACCATTTTGCCCCCCTTCTAAGTCAGTCAGGTCCCATTTCTCATAAATCCAACATGTTCACTACGGGAGCCAACTGCTCACTACCAACTACCTTTCAAGGTCTGCCTCAGAACCATGACGTGCACCACTGTTATCAGATAACCTTACTTGCTGAGTCTGTTAGTGGTTGTAATGTTTTTACTCATCTGTGTTCAGTATACTCACATGCAGTAGCCACAGAAAGCACTCAAAAGTGTAGTATGCATCTGTGTGTGTATGTGTTTGGAGTAGATTGTACAATGCACATTGCAAGTGGACTATTATATGCAATTTGTTTTATAAAGGAGGACAGGTTTTCTCATTAAATGTCAGAGTTTTAGGATACCATCAGCGAAGCCTCAAATTAAGGGGCAGCAGAAGTGGCCCACATATTTTACAAGTCAACTTCAGTGTGTGTGTACAGCCATTGTGAAAACTCACTCAGCCGAAAAACTGTCAGAAAGACTTGACACTGAGTGTATTCAGAAGCACAGTAACCACAGGCCTGAGTTTGACTTCCCCGCAATCACTGCACGATGCAGCGGCCGTGAAATGTAGGTCAGGGGGAGAGAGTAAGCGTATGCCATTTTTATTAAGCATTTATACTCACTTTTTCATTTCATGGGCCGGCTCTTCTGGCCTTCTCTCAGTGGAATAGTTTCATAAACACGAGACAGGAAAGTGTGGAGTCCTTTGTAGGAGCAGATCAAGATTTTGATTTGTGAACATGTAGATCATACAAATCTTTTCACCATCATTTTACAAGTGACTGAATGATAATCCAGGCAAGGACCTGGATGGTCAAGTGAATCAAATTGTTATCAGAGGAAATTTGTTGCTCTGTAAACATCAGGCTTGTGATCAGTGCGCGCCATTTGTGCCATGTATGTTTTCTCTGTGCTCTGTAGTTCATACTCAAGAATCTCTAAATGAGGTTAATGCGCATATATTTTTCCAGTGCAGAGCAAAATTTTCCATTCAATTTCCTTCTGAGGCCCATAAACGTGTCACTAACTATATTATATTTCACTCAAACTGGCAAAGCAGCTCAGACGGAGATAATATGTAAGTGCTTTCAACCAAATATGCTCCCCACACCGGAGAATCTAATAAGGGTGAGATTGTTTTTACAAAGCTTCGTTCCCATTTTTTTTTCTTCTGCTTTGCCTGTTTTTATAGATTAAAAAGAAACCAGGAACCATCAGTATTTTCAGATTTCAGGACAGGACAGAAGAATTGAATGAACTGAAGTGATGCTCTTCATTAATGAATAGAGATGTCCACAGTCCTGCACGTTCAAAGATCAAACGAGGAGACCAGGAGGTTAAAATGAAGAGTTACGTGAATGGAACAGAGCAATAAAATATCATGAATCCATTCTTACTACTATTAAACTTCATTGGTGTCATTTTTAGCAATGAGTGATGATAATCATCTCCAGGCAGTTTCAGCAACACTTCCCATGTAAAAGTAAACCATTATTAGTTTATACAAGTCACATTCCACATAAATAACCTCATTTTAGAAGGCAGTGTTTCTAATTTGACCATGATGTGCTTTGGAAACAAAGACCATATTGACAGTAGTCCGCGGAGACCAAAAGCTTTTTTGTTGTGCGTAATTGCATGGTTGAGATGTAACCATGGTAAAATGTCATCTCACAACAATGTCTCACACCATGGATTAGATGTAATCTTTCTTAGCAACCTGTTTCATTTTAGTTATAGGCAGTTATACCTGTACTACATAAATAGAGCAGTAATGCTGCAGCAAAAAGATAACCACACCTACAACATTAGTCCACCAATATTAAAGTTCCACTCGTGGGAGGAAAAAACAGTCAGAATGGTTTCACAAAACTATATCTGAACTACAGCAGAGTGATAACACACATTAATGATTACAACAAGCACCAATCAAATCAAATAGTGCTTCTCTCTTTATCCTGTCCACAAAGAGATAAATACTGTATAATGGGGAAAAAAATTGCATGTATTTGTGTATAAACACAAAAGAAACATATGATGGCCATCAGAATGCAGATAAATCTTGGGTTTATTGGGAGAACAGAGGACTGATGGAGCTTATACATCCCATGACCAATAAGAAGGAGGAACAGAGGCACCATTCATGGTGTCTGTACAGGGAGAGAGTCTGTCAGTCAGACGGGAGAGGGGAGGGGGGAGTACGTTCCTCAATGTGCTGATGCCTCTCAGCTATAAAAGCCTGAAATCACTCGGCTCCATCCTGTTGCCTGGACCCACTCCCCGGACACTTGAACTTGACATGAGGATGACCCAGATCAAGGCAACCAAGGAGCAGCACCACATCACCATGCTATCTCGAAGAAATGACATCCAAATGATGAAAAGGTGTCTTATTTTGCACATGGCCAATCTCATAAATGCATTAAGCATGTTATTTAATAATATGGTATTGCCACTAAATTCAACACTTAAAGACAATATTGAAGTCCACTTTAAAGCGCACCTATAATGGTTTTTCATTACTTGAATGTCGTAGTATGAATCATATTGCTTTTATGCGCATTTTAACAGTCTGTCGGAAAACAACTGGAGTCTAACATTGCAACCATTACGATGCAGCATGATTGCTCACTGCTCACTGCTTTGATATGTTTCACTGTTTTAAAGAGAGTCCTCCTTAATTTTGTTAACAATTCAATTCCAATTGATTCTCAACACTGAATATGAGTGAATGACCATTCGTATGCATTCAGTAAACCCTTCTCACAATAGGCAAAACAAAAAAGTATCATTTGATTTTTTTCTCCTCAGTTTACCTGATCAATGTAACACTACCATCAAGAGTCATCAATAATTCATATCTGTCCACTTGTATTATGTGTCCTTTTAAAATGAATGCACAGCTATCTCATGAGCTGCACTGACAGAATTGTGAGTTTGTGCTCATGAGTCATCCTTCCTAGTAAGAATTGTTATCTCTCTCTGGACTGTCATCACTGCTCCCTCTGGTGACATCTCTCCGTCAGTCGGGATGAGATGATCGTAACGCAGGGTTCTGACACAGAGTCACACCTAGTACCTCCGCGCCCATTTCCTGCCAACAATTATTTCCTGACAGATATAGATTACGAAGACAGCACTGCTGCTGACACAGGTGGCCAAATTCTCTTCCATTCCGATGATCCAAACACTCTGTCTTCACAGCCTCTGTTATATCGCTTCCAATAATCTGTGTAAAACTGACTTTTCGCATTTGCTAACGCATCAAGCAAAAATTCATGACAATGTGATTTTGCAGTAAAAGCTGTTAAAGGAGCTGTGTCGCGATTACTGCGCATGCTCCAGAACTTACATTCTAAGAAAGCGAATCCGCTTGACAAGTTATAATCTGATTCCGTCCTTGCCAATCAATCTTTGTTTCGCATTGTATTTATCCATTTTAGTTACTCTGGCATTATGCTTTGTATATTAAGGAGCTTTCGATGGAAATTCGAGAATTCAAAGCGTTATTTTAAGCTTTAGCCATCTGGGATACAAAGAATGTAGGCTGGTGGTAACCACCAATAATCATAAAAGAAGAAAAATGCCGTCCAGACTTCGACTTGCAGAAATTTTTTGACATCAAATACTTTATAGGCACGCTCAACAAACCATAGGAAAAAGTTTAAAAAGTCCAAATGTCACGAAATGTCAATTTTCACTCTGCATTTTCATTGGTGTTCATATACAGCACTCTCAGCAGCACAGAAATTAACAACTATAAGCAGCATCCCTTTCACCCATCCCTCCTTGGCAGCACATATTCTACTCTGAGGTGACACAGATGGCGTGCTCTGAACCATGAATGACTCTCAGAATGCATTGCAGTTCCATGCCAGGCTCCATATTGCATCACAGCCTGTCATACACCTGAAACAGAGGCCCTGTTTCCACATCCATTAAAAAAACATCTATTTTGTTAAAACTAAAGCTGGCTGTAATGTCGGTGCTTTTCCTCTTCAGACCTTATGCAAAGTGAGCACGTTTTACCTGGTGCCATCTTTCTCGTGAAACATCAAGTTTCGAAAGCTGCTCTTCAGACAGTAACAACTGATGACAATGTGAGCAAGTGGAGGAACATTGTCTTTTTGTGACAATGCCACTTTGTTTTGTACACTGTCATTTAAAGTATGAATGAACATTAGGGCAACATCAATAATTTTAATGAAAGCCAAAGGTGTGAGCTGTCAAATTGTGTTTATTTCATGTTTCTAACTGTTACAGAGGCTGAGAAATAAAGGTTTCAGAAAACCCACAGTTGTTAGCAGGGCCGGCGCCAGACGGCTAAATTTGGGGTAAAATATCCTACCCTTTATTGACTACAATTAGTCCTGGCTAATTCTAGATGGTTTTCCTTATAAACACGTTTTCCAATTCAAGATTAACTAAGTGGCAATTGAAGACACGGCTTCTCTCCCCCATGCGATCTAACAGCGACAAAATAATGGGCTACAGTCAGTACAGAAAAATAATTTAATTATAAATAAGTCTATGCACTGGCACAGAGCAACGGTAATTTTTTCCCAGCGAGAGCAGCATTTCAGAACTCCCTTGCGAAAGAAGGTAATTTCGGCGACAAGTGCGCACACCTGTTTTTGCTGCACGGTCACGCAACTTGCTGTCAAAAATAGACAGCTGTCCGATTGGAAAATGTAAACCGACGAAACCACGGACTTGTCACCAGAATTACCTGAGGATTTCTGAAATGCCGCTCTCGCAGGAAAAAAAAGTTACGTCGCTGAGTGCCAGTGCATTGACCAAATTATAATTATTTTTCTGAACTGAATGTAGCCCATTTGTCGCTGTTAGATCGCATAGGGGGAGAGAAGCCGTGTCTTCAATTGCCTCTTGATTATTCTTAAATTGGAAAGCGTGTTAATAAAGGAGAACTATTAAGAACAAGCCAGGACTAATTGTTGCCAATAAAGGGATGGATTTTTGCCTAGGCAATCGTATAGGCAAGGGCCGGCCCTAGGTGTTAGCCAGTTTTTTTCAAACAATGTCTTTGGTTTTACAGTGTTTTTTGGAGGATGTCTTCAGTCTTAATGGGTTAAAATGAGGGGAAGTGCACAGTTTTGTAGCTACCTCATTTAAATCAACAATTTTTTTTCTCCCTCCAATTCCTTCCAAATAAGTGCGTTGATGATTTCCCAGTGACCAAAAGGTCAAGAAAAAAGGGAGAGTCTTGAATGATTTCTTTCCGATCAGTGATTTCATATATCAGGATAATTTTGCGACAGACAGGCATGAAAGTTTTCTGTATCCTGATAGGCTCAGGGAGCTCCACTGTATACTTTCACCAAGAATTCTGTAAACATTCAACATAATCGGAGCATTTTTCTCTTGACGATTAATTTCTTTTTCCTATTTATGTTATGCAGATTTTATTCACAAATATCTCCTATTCAAACTACATCTGGAATTCAGGGCATTAGTTGGGCCATTTTGTTAACCATTTCAGTGCGTACAGCAACTGCAATAACCTTATTTTTTTAAAAGAATTAAGGAAAAACAGGATGTAACCAATCTGGAGAGCTTTAACGTACACCTCCGAATTATGAACAGGAATGGTCAGAGGATTCATATTATAATTCAGGTAAAAATGTTGGCGGAAGATTAGAATAAGTTGGGCTTGAATGCATTTGTTCCCTATTAAAAGTTGATCTCCAGAAATGAGACTATGGCTTGACATGCAAGGCGGGCCAGCCATGTGCTGATAGATATCCTTGGACTCCCCGTGTCTTGAATGGTTCAGTCCTTGGGCTTGGGCATGTTTCCACTGTCTCCAGTGGCTCCCGACAGAAAGACTCATTTGCAATAATGAGCCTTTGCTCTCCCCTGAGGTCAAATACATCTGCCCCATCCATCTAAAAGCCAAACCACCTCTCATTTGGGAATTGTGGATATGAAGTATCATTAACGTCCCTGCAACATTCATACAATGTCCTCCCAAGTTTTTGACATGAAAGGGGCATGGACGCTCGAACAGTGACTGGCCTCAGCTACAATTGCATTGCGATACTGGCTGAAAAAGATAAGATCAGCTGTTGAATAAACACTGAAAAAAAAGATAAAATTGCTTTTAAAGAAGGGCAAGAAGGAAACGGTTGATGCCTTTGAGCTGATGCCCAATGCTTTTTATAACTGAAATTCTTGCTTTCTGAGACGATACATCCCAAGTCTGTCTTTCGGATGAGACGTTAAACCGAGGTCCTGACTCACTGTGGTCATTAAAGATCCTATGACACTCATCGATAAGAGTAGGGGGCTCCCCGGTGTCATGGCTAAAGTCACAACCTGGCTCTTTCAACCTGCCACCTAATCATCCCCTGATCTAATTGGCTGTGCAAATTACCCTCTCCCTCCCCACCTCAACCCCTAGGGCTCCCTTGAAAAAAAAATTTCGGTCTCAACAGGACTTCCCTGGTTATATAAGGGTAAAATAAAAAAAAAATAATAATAAAAGTCAAGATACACCCCTTCACAAATGAACAAGTCGCCTTAGTAGACCAATCAGCAAATCAAAAGTAAATTGCACCGTAATATGATACTGCGCACGACCTGGACGGGCATGTGTTAAGTATTATAATAATGGCAGTTGGACAAAGTCAGCTCTGTTTTTCTCCCAATATGTATTTATCAGCAGTCAACTGCCACTCACTCAAAATATGTAGAGAAAATAAATATAATACTGAGTACATTTTAAGGGTTTTATAACCCAAATGTACATTTTATGAGCCCATACCGACAATACAATAGCGCGGTGATAACAACAACTGAATCAACAATCCAACTATTATATTATTCTTGAGAGAGTTATTGAAATTAATCCCATTATTTTACTGTTCTGAAAATAAAAGTCTGTTTCTCCTTGTCAGCTTTTATTTTTGGTAATAGATGTTTATAATATTATGGTAATCTTTATTTTTGGTCATAATGTTCTTATTTGCTCTTTCTTAACTTGATGTATATAATGTACTAATAATGGTTATGCTTTATAGCTAACTGGCTTTTTGAACTGCAGAATTTTTGAAACTACAGCAATTGAACGTTGTCTCACATGCTGTACTACTGTAGGTCATCCCATTATATTACGCTCACCCTTCCTTTTCCCAACCCACATTCTTACTGCCTTGCTTAGAGTGATTGGAAGTCTTCTTATATCTCTCTGTGCTGCATTGCTCATGACTGCACAACAAAAACCAATGTGACTACAAATTCCATTATGAGAAATTACCGAAAGAATGTCTAAAGATAAAAACTCTCCAATTTGTCCAACCATTCCTGCCATTTTCATGACTCTTTTAGAAGGATCCGTAATATGAGCCATCCATGAGAGATAGTTTTCTATTTTAAGCCCCAATAATTTAACTTCTGTGACCTTTTTAATTTCAAAATTGAAGCAATAGTTAACCACCAAGGGTAAAGAAATTTCTCACATTTCCGAGGTGGAAATTAATTTCCTTTTTGAAAACATCCTCAAAGACATAACCAATTTACTACAAGATATAAAGATACAAATGTTGTTTTTGTTGTTTTTTGGGAGAGGGGTGGTGAGGGAAGTGGTTGGGAGGGTAAAGCATGCAATGAGGGGAGTGGTTACCTTTTAAATTCACGAGAAAACACATAAAAAAGCTCTCGGCATATTTTCACAGTTCAAAAAACGTTACTTAACTGCTTCCTCAATTTTGTACTTCTTGGACAATATTGAAAAAATGCAGGCAAGCCTAGTGAAAAGAATATTGCATAATAATGTGTCTCTTTTCTGTTTTTAATGTAATGGTCCATTACTGCCATGGAACTGATTTAGTAAAATAAGCTTATCGTGTCAGGGTGGAACAATAACTTCACACCAAACACCTATCACCCTGTAATTACCTGGCCCCTCCCCTAGGGGGCCAGGTTAAGCAATGATCATGTCTGTGTGTGTGTGTGTGTGTGTGTGTGTGTGGGTGTGTGTGTGTGTGTGTGTGTGTGTGTGTGTTTCTGTCAGTCTGTCTGTCAGCCCTTGGCTGGGGCCAGGTCTGCTATCTCTGATTGCCTTGTTCACAAAGGTTTTCAAATAATACTAATGAAATATTTGTCAATGACTACAACTGAGGAAAGAAGTATCATAAACTGTGAGAGTCCCCATTTCTGATGCCTGAAATATCAAAAACAGGACTACTGTCTGCTTCAAAATAACACTTTATCTTTTTATGTTCTGACTAGATGACAAGTTGTAAGTTTTCCTTATGCTGTGCAAATTGCAAAGCATAAATTCTTAACTCACTGTTCATTTCGACTGACTTATTCCAACAGTCGCCAATTTAGCTCCGTATAAGTCTTGCAACCAGAACTGTCATTTATTACTGACATCTATTTGGCTGCTGCCTATGAAGTGAGCAGAGTTCATTTATGACTAACGGTACAGTGCAGTATTATTGTGCTGAGCACTGATTCATGCCATAAACATGTAACTATATTTGAAGCCTGTCTGAGCGCATGAAACATTCCTGAAAGACTAATGCAAAATAAAACAATCCAAGCAGGCAGTGAGTTTTATACAATTTTAAAAGTAATGAATTGTGAAGGCACTTCTTGAAGGATGATCATTACCCTAAGCGGATATATTTGTGAATAGCTGAAGAGTTTTCAAATGGAAATTCTAAGATGGTTCAACATGCCTCTAGGTACGAGTGCAGTGCCTATTCAAATGGGCAAATTGCTTGGTATTGCTGCTTGCAGCCCTCTCAAGAAATGTTCTGCCAAACAATGTCACATTTTACACTGCACTACTTCCTTGGGTCCTCAGCAATACACTCGCCAGGTGTAAGTCAACTGGATAAATAGCTGATGAGAAATTTGAAGGACAGACGTAAATACAGACAGATAGACAAAGACTTCTTCTATTTTAGTTAAATGTAGTTAATCATACTTGTACTCTTACTGTATAACTCTGGCTCAACTGGTAGAGTGAACTTTCAGACAAAATGGTGGACTCGCTGGCCGATCAGTTGGTGAACGGCTGGTTGACAGGTCAGAAGTGTGAAAAACACATACAGGACACATATGCACTCACTGAGACAACTTAACCTTCTTGGAATGAGACGGAATCCTCAGCAGGGAAGTAGGCAATTCCACTCAAGTTGCAGTGACCTGTCCGACGAAAGTAAAGAATGAGGGGAAAGGGGGACTCGGATCGGAAGAAAACGATTAACATACCCAGAATTAAGCACACAAGACTGTAGTGGAACGTTATAAATTTTCAATAAGAATTTCAAGCATACTGAGATATAGTGAAACAACCTTCGAATAGGCTGTGATAAAAGCGCCATCTAGTGTTCATAAAGTCTGAAAGCAGCTAATAGTCATAATACCGTTGCTTTAACTTTCCACTTGGGCTTCAACTTCTCGGTTTCTGTCAAGCTTTCAGTTCATTAAATTTATGACAAGGAGGGCTCATTCATTAACAAGGAGCGCCCGTGCGGCTGGCCTTTGAGAAATTGCGTTTTCAGATTCGGGAGCAACACTGCATTCTGACGAGATCGAATTTGCAAAAGGCCTAATGTATGCAGGCCAATATTGAGTATTTCGTTGATAATCAGGCATGTCACGAAACATGCACGTGCGAACACTTCAAAAGGACAAAGATAGGCCACTAAGACCATTTATTGCCAATAGTAGCCTATTAGCCTATTGATTAGCCTACCTCTCACTTCAGCACGCGGAAGAGGTACGGCAGGATTTTGCTGGGCTGCGTCGTATCCACCTCCATCCACGAATTGGTACAATTGACTTCACCGACCTGTAAATCTCAAATTGGGAATCGCAACGACTCCGTCCGTTTGTTAATGTTCAACCACGATTGCAATCCCAGAATTTCTGTAAACGATTCTCAATTCCTTAAATAATGTTTTGATGATTATTTATAATTTTGCAGTAGCTACGGATGCGGCAGTTTTCCAATGCATTTCAATGTAAAGAGGTACGGCAGTCCCAATTTCAAACCCTCCCCTAAGCTAACCCTGGCCCTAACTCTAACCTTAACCCTGACCCTAACCCCTAATCATTAGCGGTTATCATTTTGATCCCCACATTCAGAAATAGACCTAGACTGCAAAAAAAAAATAATTAAGTTCCACACAAAGAATCAAAGGGGTCCTTATTAGAGAAAATTTGGAAACACACAAAGGACACGCACTTGGACCTCTTCATCATTCATAGCGTATGTTGCGATTTTCAATAATTTTCTATTTATAATGGCTTATGAGTTTGAAAAGCCTCTCTAAACGTTGCTCCTAACTTCAGAATGAGATCGAATTCAATTCCGATCCGTCCTCACTCAGGCGACAGGCCAAAAGGACGATTATGTCGTCCGTCCATCCGTCTGTCCGTATCGTAAGGTACTTGACGGGCGCGAAATCAACTCCTCCTACAGTTTTCATAGGACATCCCAGAAACTTTGCACCTAGGCCTATGCTGCAGATAGATTGATGAGAAGCGTATCGCAGTCGCAACGATGATGTGTTCTCTACTTGGCTGTTGCACTTGAAAAGTCGGCCCGTCTGAACTGACGAACTCCGTAGTTGATGGCACTGTTTTGATGATTTTTCTCCCTCAACATCAGTACTGTAAATGCAAACTTCCTGTTTACTACAGACTCTTACACTGGCTGTGACAGGAACGCTCTTCATTTTGGCGTCACTTTGCGAGCAAAAAGTTTGAGCCGTTTAATATGTAAGACGTGCTGATGAGATTATCGTAATTTTCCAAGTTTGCTTCATGGTATTCCGTAAAGGAGCCAGAATGTCTGTGCCTGAGCGGCGTTGAACGTGACGAAATATCCAGCTGTGGAGGGTGGGACTGTGTTGAGTAGGAGTGTCGAAATTGCGCCTCGGTAGTTCGGTTGTAGCTGCATTGTCAGAGTTTGAAAGTTTGTCGTTAATAAGCAACAGAACGGCCACACAATCAATGGCCTCCTGGATACCACGTTAAGAAGACCTCGACTGAGCCAGCTTAACCGACAAATGATATCGTGACTTGGACTGGTCTGACCTAAGTTCTACTAATCTTGACGGAAACAACAAGCCTGGGACGAACAAGGTAAATACATTGCGAAGCATAGAAAAGTCATCTGTGGTGGGGTTTTTTTTTTGATAGTAGTCAAAATGATTTACATCATCCGTTCTCATTTTGGCTGCCGCGATGGATGAAAGTAAAAGCACTATTCTTCAATGAACACTTACTACTGTGTGTAAACATAACTTCTGAGAAGTTTGAGTCATTTCTCTTTAGTTTCTTTTTAAAGTGTGTTAGTTTTGCTCTCAAACTGGTCGGTTACCGCAAACGGGGGTTGTGAATGTTTCATTTTGTGGAATGTGTCGGTGTATGCAGTGGATATTTTAGTGTCTATGTCAAAATGCTTTTCTGTGTTCTCACACTTTTGGAGCTTTCTGCTCACGCCCATTTGCAAAAATGCAATGTGCTTTTTACTGTGCTTGGTTTACAATAATTATTTTGCCTATTCAATTCAGTTTTTCCTGGGGATATATTTTAATTTCTTTTTCTGTCATGGTACATCTTGCAAAGTACGCCTATTTTCTCTCATAAAATGTGCACAGGCCACGTGCAAACTACTTACAGTAATTAGGCCTTTAAAAACATTAATTTTGGAGTATATCAGTATTTTTACTAAGCACTGGATCATGATAGGCCAACAATAATTTTATTTTATTATTTCTTTTTTGGATAGATGACACTTGTCAGAATTTGGGTTTTTTCTTGAGAGTTTTCATTGCCTGAAATTTTGTTGTTTCACTGTTACTATAAACTTTGTGTTTATGATTCTTACTTGACTTGAAACTTTTCCCACTTCTATTACCATCACCATTTTTCTGCTTTGTGTATATGTACTTACGCCTTTAAAAACGCACAGGTGAGGTATGTACTGTATTTGCGGCTAATTGAAGAATCAATTGATTTTTATTGCTTTTCCAGTGAGGCGCGAGAGGAAGTAAAGAAAAGCGCGTGGTATTGTAATCCTGATGCGCACTAAGTGCACGTCAAGCACTTCAGTAATAACAAACATTGAGCTGTTTGTGATATGTACAGAGACACTTGACTTGGTTTTTTTTTTTTTTTTTTCGTGGTGTCAATAGCCTTCATAAAGCCAACACAAAAGCGAAAAATACTACTGCATCAAGAAAATGGAACGGCTTGTGGCACAGGAGAGAGAAAAGGAGCCTTTGGCAAATTACAGGCAGGTTTCAGCCACCGAGTGGTGGTGCGTCATTTGCACTGTCACCGTTCAACAATCAGTCGGCTGTCTATCCAAGAATGGAACACAGGCACTGTCACTGACCGACCCTGCTTAGGACAGCCACGAGTGACGATGGCAGCTCGAGTGCCACATCTCGCCACATTGCACTCAGCCTCAATCGTCTCGGACCCCTCATCTCATGATCAGTTTTGGTTGCTACCCGCAATCTGTCATGTACAGGCTGTAACCAGATGTGGCGCTCTTGAGCTGCCATCGTCATTCGTGGCTGCCCTCAGCGGGGTCGGTCCGTGACAGTGCCTGTGTTCCATTCTTGGATAGACAGCCGACTGATTGATTGTTGAACGCTGACAGTGCAAATGACGCACCACCTCTCGGCGGTTGACGATTAGTGAGCCAACTTAAATAGCTTAATATCAACCAGTATCTTAACTATATTTCTCTGATCAGACTTCTCTCTCCTTTTAGCTTGTGTCGGTGTGAGAATTCTCTGATTATTGGGGAACTCAGATGAAGCGAAGTCGAAATCACTTGGCTCTTGGAAGTCCGGCCAGCCGCTGACAACTTGAGTGCTGCAGACTCTAGTGTGATCATTCGGGACCAAGTTCTTCCGATTTTTAGCTCGAATCCACTCTCATCGTTGTCTTTTCCCACGGGGAACACAAAAAAAACCTTATGTCCCTGTCTTTTCGATAACGATTTTTGCATCCCACTACACGAAAAAAAGCTACCATATCTCCTTTTGCCCCACAACAACTATTCTGCACAAGCGCAAGCGACCTTCCGGCCTCAAACTTAACTGGTCTGTTAGGGTGTGTAATGTTCAGCCCATTTGTCTAATTTTGGTACAGGCTATAAGAATCATGAGCAGGAAGCAGTCCTGGGGTTGCATGCTGGATGCACCATGAAACCTGCATGAACTCCTTTTGGCCAGTTATGTATTCAAGTTGTAAAAGTCATGTTTATTTTGTTGTAAAGAAAATGTGGTATCCAACTATTCGATGTATCACTCAGAGTGTGTTCTACTCTTCAAAGTGTTTTTTTGCTACATAGTTCCCTGTTGTCTTGAATATAATGTGTCATCTTTGCCTAGCGTGAGAAAATGATTGCATTCACTCATCGTTGTTATCAATTTCAGGGTTTCGAAATGCCCACATGCATTTATTTTATTCTTTTAGCAAAGTTCAAATTCTAAACGAGGCTGTAGAGTTTTCTCTCAAAAAATTATGAGCACACAGGCTTTATCTGTCTTAATATGTTCAGGCTTCCAGGGAAAAATGATTTGCCTGAAACCTCCTGAAAAGGGATATACTAGATATTCCCAGCACTTACATCTCCCATTTGCTTACTTTCTTGGTGTACAAACTGAAATTTCCTTTGGGACCCTTTAGTGAATCTAGTTGTGTAGTATTATTATCCCCCGCCAACACAAAGTGGGAGGAGGATATAGGTTTGACCTCCCTCCGTCCGTCCGTGCGTGCGTGCGTCCGTGCGTCCGTCCGAGAGGAAGGGGACAACTTTTCAACTTTTCAGATAGGACAACCAAATTTGGTGTGTAGCTTCAGACCAGAAAGGCCTTGATGGAGGTCGAAAATAAGAAGCACACAATTGGCCGGGGATGTTGGAGACCATGTTGACTTGTTTCAGTATGTTTTTGGTTTTGTTTGAATGCAATTTTTTGTTTGATGAAGCATGTTTGAGATATCTTTTGATATATTGCAGATTTGCCAGCCTGACATTGGCTGTCACACACATAAAAAGTGTTTGTGGAAATATATGGGGGATTACAGAATTGCACTTTTTCAATACATGGTAGAGCAGAATAATGAAAATATTTGGAAAGTATAATTGCAAAACTAAAAAGTTTATCTCATAAAATGACAACATGTGGAATTAAAAATGACATCTTATCCTTCCATAAATTGTTTTTCATTGGCAACATTCCTGCCATTTATGAATAGTTTCACAGTGTTTTGAGCATTAAGGGGTTTCTGGTCTGAAGAGTGGGGGCACTACTACAGTAGTTTGCACAGCAATGCTGCTTCTTAAAAGGATCCTTTAGAAGTTGGATGCTGGGATATTAACTGAATGTTAAACTATGTGCACCATCTGCATAGGTAATGCTGCTTGATTAGAGGGAAGTTTGTCATCTATGATCTGACTTCCTTTTTCCTCTTCTGTTTTCTGTTTCGCTTAAGCAACCACACACACACATCAGGAACTGATCATTTTTTTCAGATTGCACATCAAATGGAGCTCCTTACATGTAGCCTCCAAGTCATTTATTGCATTATGGTCGTTTTGATTCAAGATCTTCTATTGCAGGCTACTTGGGTTTTGTTTGACACTTAAACTGGTGTTTCTGTTTTCAGGTGGTGTGCGGGTCCTGTTATGGTTCAGTCTGCGCAGAGATTGTAATTGGTGTGCGTTCTTGTCCCGGTGGAGGAGCTGTCGCCTTGTCCTTCGTTGTGTGACTCAGTTGGCACTTGAAACCCCTGGGCTCCTGTCCCGTGGATTGCATTTCAGACATCACTTGATCACCAGCGAGCACCATGCTGCAACAGATACTGACGGACATGTTCATCGAGCCTGAGCTCCTGGCCGAGCTCAACGAGGACCAGAAACAGATCCTTTTCTTCAAGATGAGGGAGGAGCAGGTGCGGAGGTGGAAGGAGAGGGAGGCGAAGCTGGAGCCGGAGACGGCCGTGACGCAGAGGCCCAGGAAAGGTACCGCACTACATGCCTCAGTCTCCATGTCTCAAAACCCTTCCCTTAAAGTCTTTAGACGTGCATCTGGGATCGATTTTCTTCTGCATCATGTGTCTTCTGTATTATGCAACCGTATTATTTCAGCTCTGCTTAGCTGTGTGTGCCACTGGCTCTGGCTCACTTGGGGAGCCAGTAGGGATCAAAATTTTTGGAATTTGCATGCAGGGTGTTGGCTGATTTGTTTACGTTCATGAGTCTATATGTCCATGATACAGGTTCAGGCTCACAGGAAGTTAAAACTTGTAGGCTAAATATTGAAGTACATCAGAAAGAAGGATTTTAGTGGACGAAAACTTAGTCTTGTGCTGTACTGTGTTCTCCATGGCCCAGTGTCCATTGCTCACATTTCCACTGCAGTGTGAGACTTTGATGACCTGAAAACTGCTGATATCTGCTTTACGCTGCTGGCCTTAATGCGCAGCTTAGGAAGCGCATCTCAACCGAGGATTGATGAAACCCAGTGGATGATGTCATCTGTTTAAAATGTCTTTCCTCCCTATGAGATGATCTGATGTTGGAACTGGGGCAGTTTCTCATTGTCCTCACTACCTGTGTGCTCATCCTAAACCATTTCTTTAGCTGCGTCACACTTTGGGCTATGGCTCTCATACAGATTATGGAAAAATAACATTTCATGCGAGAAGCTTGCAGATAGCAGCTCAGATAAGAGGGCAGACTGAGGCGATATTAATTTCTCAGTGGATGATGCTAATTTGGCAGTAAAAAGTTGCATGAATATTTACACTCCTGGATCATTTTAAGGGCCAATTCAAGGTAATTGCGACATGGATTCTGAAAAAAAAATTTTTTGTGATGGCTACGGAAACATTTTCCACAATACCTGAGCCCGTTGAAAAATGTACCATTTTCTGCTCTCACATCACGTTTTCATATATTGATTACTCGGGCCTGCATTAAGTTGAAATTTTCCCAAATTACTGTGGGGAATGGTACATTTTGGGGTAGCTCTGTGTTTGATTTATTGGCTTAAAACTTGGGTGAGTAATAGCTTATTAGCAGATTTATTGTAAATATTTATCATTGCGATACATTATTCTTGGTTCAACTCAATTTTAGATATCATCATGACTAACATTATTTTTTAGGTAATAGGTAAGATCACTTTGTGGTTGCTTTTAATGATTAGAAGTTGAGTATTCAATAACAAATGGTAATAATCAATAATAATGTGTGCAGGAGCAGGTCTTTGGTGGCTCTTTGTATTGTTTGTGTGTTTGAAGTCTCATTTTACATACTTTTACAGAGCTTTTTACATTCCTGGTCATATTCCTATTCTTTAATTATCACCATATAAAAATAAACAATTTTATACTTCTCTTTGGGAAACATCATTCATATGTTCAATTCTGTTTTAGGCATCATCATTGGTTATATACTTTGGTAGGTAATGGATAAGATCATTTTGTGGGAGCTTTTATTTATTATTCACATTAGTCAATATTATTGGGTATTGATCACTTGGAATAAATATGCTTGATGATCACATGACAATAGTTCAGTCATTTTACTTGAAATACACTTATATTATGCCAGCAGTGGTGCTTTTGTTGCAGCCAGATTGCAGTGCGACAGAGCTGTCCCAGCAACGCTTTTGTATGTCCTGTACGCAACAGGGTCTTAATGAGCTCGCTCCTGAATTAGGGTCTGGATGAAAGTCCTGTGTGGCCAGAATGTATGGCAACTATCAGGCAAATATCTCTATTAGTTTGATAGCTTCTTTTCCTGAATAGGATTCTTCAAATTCCCAGAAGCTGTGGAACTAATTAACCTAATTGAACAGTGGAATTCAAAATTATTGTTCCCTGCTTGATGGAGGTTTCCTAGGTCTACCCAGGTGACAGGAAATATTTGTTCTCTTATCTGTTGCTTTTCCAGAGTAACATTGAAAAGTTTGTTATTGTCCCGTATGTAACGATTTGAACTCTGTTGCAAAGCAGCTTATTTAAGGGCTATTTCACAATCTCCAGTATCCCCCAAAATTTGGATTCTTTAAATAGTCGACCCTGTCATCTTCATTTCGCATTTTTGGCTTTGTCATACCCTTAGCAGTGAGTCATCGGGCAGCTGAGTGCATTACTGACACATCTACATAAAACTCTTCAAGTAGTACTGTGATGCCATCTCCACCTGCATATGGTAGACATAAAAACTAGCACAACGGCGCACAAATGCACGTAAGCACAGAATATTAAAGCACTGTTTGTAATGGCGACCAGCCGCTATACAGGGAAGTCAATGCATTGACTGAATTTCCCAGATTTGGGTTTCAGTTGGTTTATTTTTGTGATCTTCTTGTGGTTTGTGTGGTGTTTACTGATTGTTGTCAAAATCTGCTGGGAAGAGGTTTTCAGCCGCATGTCAAGGCATCAAATGATATTGTTTATATTCCTAGGAGTGGCCGGTTAGTTCTAGAAAACCTCTTGTTTGAATATTCCTGGTGTTTTGAATTTCCACAGCTACGGGAAAATGTGTCTCCTTTCTGCTGGGTAAGGACAGTGACGTATGGGTCTGGGTGATGGGGGAGCACCCCAATGACAAGCCCTACGAACAGATCTGCGATGAGATCATGGCTGAAAGGGCAGCACTGCAGGCACAGAAGGAGGCAGAAGAACTGAGGTACAGAACTTGACATGATCAAACAGTACTCATCATGGTTCAGCTGATATGCAAGTTAATTCAGTTGTCTCAATAAAAAAACTTATTGTGTTTAACAGTATATTGCGGCAGAATGCCTGTATTTTACTGCTTGTTATTTTGGAATATCAGTTACTCACCTTGCTTCAGGTCTTTTAGCATTTTGCATATTTACTCAGTGAATTTTTGCATGATTTACATGTGCTATTGCATGACATGAAAGCGCTTGCAACCGCAATTCTGGGTGTTGGGGGCACATCATGGAAAATGCAAATAAAATCAAAAAGTGTTGATTTGAGATGTCCATACACCCTCTGCTATATTGAAAACTGCACAATAATACTTTTGTACATTATTTGATGTTTAACCTGTGGATTTAATTGCCTATTTAAAATATGCAATGTAATGACTGCAACAGTCCAGAAAGATTGGCGTAATTGACCACTTACCCCATGTAACATCAGTGTGTCTTTTAATCAGTCATTAAGCATTTGGGCACTGAAGACACCAGTTGGTCAGATATAAAAAGCAGGATTTTCCCCAATTCCTGTATTAGGCACGTCTTCAATTGCATAATTGAACAGGGACTTTGTTGCCATACATTTCACTTCATAATGCTCTTTACTTTCTCAAGCGTTAAAAAATCAGGACTGCAGGCGGGCCAGTCTAGCACCCACACCCTCTGCTTACATCGCCATGCACTTGTAACCTGTGCAGAATATGGTTTGGTGTTGTTTTGCTGGAAAATGCTGGGATGTCTCTGAAACAATGATGTTTAGATGTGGCTTTAAAGGCAAACCTACAAATGTGCAAGTGATCAATGCCATGTGCTCTGATTGAACCTCTGGTTTGTGGACCTGATGCCAAGAACAGCTCAGATGGTCGTAATCGAAAAAGCCACTGTTGACTTGTTGGACCATTAAACACGCTTCCGCTATTGGTACTTTCCTTTCAAGCACAGACATGCCCATGTTCACCCCAAGATTGGGCCAGATTCCTTCCATCTTTTTATTTTACTATGCACTGGAGTAGGTGAAATGCCAAAAATCATGCTAGTTTGCCTCTAAGGACAATGGTTTTCAGTGACGGATTGTAAACTTATGGATCTGTTGGCAAATTTGAGAGCCTGGACCCTTCTTTGCTCTTGAGGGACTCGGCCTTTTTTGTGCTTCCTTTTATATTATAATGTGATAAGCTGACCTATTCATCATCATCTATTTATCATCACCTTATTACTGCAGCCTGTGACATCATTATTAGTCTTATTTTCCCCTACGTCAACTTTTTTGGAGTCTGTTGCAGCCATCAAATTTGAAATAAACATACATTTTCACGAAACAATTGAATTCATTAGTTCAAGGATGACATAATTTGTTGTAACTGTTTTCAATATATTGGAGAGTGAATGGCCTTTTCAAATCACACCTTTTTGATTTTATTGCATAGCACTATTCTGCAGTGCATTGTTTAATTGGGGTTTTATTATTTATATCTTACTGTCAGTGTAATGTACTGTATGATAATTACATTCATATATAAATTATGGTAAGGTAAAACGGTTCTAGAAGACGGATGTAGTTAATGTATTTGGCCGGGTTCACTTATTGAATATTATATTAGCATATAATATTGCAAGTGCATGGTTTGGGGTGCAATATTATGTGCTAGTTTTTCTGGATTCTGTTATGTATCTGTATTGTGTATTGAGTAAGATAAGTTGCTTCACATTGGAGGCTAATGATCTTCTCTGTAAATAGAAAAACATGAGAAATGCTCATAAAAGTGCTTGCTTTCTAGACAGAGAAAATCATATTTGTGCTGAAGCACTGTTGTACAGATTGCATTACCTAGTTAATTGCTGTTTTCAGAACTGCTCTTCGAGAGCTTCTGCTGATGCATTTTATGAATTAATTCAAGTGTGTTCAGAAATATGATCATGAGCTGTAAGAAATGGGTGAAATCCAGCAGGACATGCTATAGTTGACAGAGTATTCTCGGATCATCAGAAAAGTCTGGCATGCACAAAGAGTGTGTACTCACAATGTGAACCATATTTTAACCAGACTATTTTGGGAAGGCATCTTCCATTATTATCCCACCGGCAGCATTAACGCAAGGGGGATATAGTCATCAGTGTGTCCGTCTGTCCGGGTGTCCGTCTGTAATCATATCTTGTCTGGGCCATATCTCAGAAACTATACATCCGGTCTTCATGAAACTTCACAGACATGTTCAGCATGATATCTAGATGTGCCTGGGGGGGGGGGGGGGGGGGGGTGGGGGGGGGATGCCGTTGCCAGATGGCTTTTGTTTAATTATAAACTACAAACTTGTAGATTAAATTATTTGGAACATTGTTACGGTTATGGTTTCGGGATCCAGCTAGCTACAATTTTCTCACTACACACAACAGTATTGTCATATACTTCACATCTCTGTTAAATTTTGAAGCTTTTTCAATGGACAGCCGCGGAGAAAAAATATTAGCAATGATATGCATCTGCATAATTTGCGCTTGCTGAACCAAATGATGCAGATGCTATTCTTTCAGACATTTCTATTATTTGTTCATTTTAGCCTACGAGAAGAAATAGTTTTCTTAAAATTTTATATATGCTAACTACATTACACAAAATTATGGAGGGTCTGCCCTCGTGCTGTCGCAGGGCAGTTGTACTATAGGAATGCTGCTTGACCTTTATGCATTCACAAACATAGTTTAAGCACACATTGCTGGGCATGGCAGCAAGATTAAATAAAATAAATATTTCTTGTAGTCCCATTTGGGCTCCACAAATGAGATTACATATGCCCTTTATTACGGTTTAGTTTTAGACCAAACATGACCTTTAGTCTACACCCAGGGAACTGGTGGCATATTTTTAGAACTTCTGAGAAAAGTTTGAATTTCATATTATGTATGAAAATGCAAGTGCTAGAAATATGGTTTAACAGCTTGTTTTAATATTAAAACATTTAAAATAGTACCCCATAATACAAAACAAACATATGAATGCAAGTCTCAGTGCAGCTGAAATGGTCAATGCTAGATTGCTTATACCCTTTAAAATAGTGAATAGTGATTACTTTATGTGGGGCGGTATTTGTATCATCTGTGCATTTTGCATGAAGCTGATGCAGAGGCAGTTATGTCATAGAGTTTCTTGTTAATCTGGCCGACACTTAGTTTTCTTGACTATCTGGTATAATTTAATATAACCCCAACTCGGAAAAAGTTGAGGTGTTATGGAAAATGCACATTAAGCAGAGAGTAGTCATTTCTAAATTTACTTTGATTTGTATTTCATTGCCAGCAGTAAGAAGATATTTTATACTTTGTCTCCTCAATTTCATTTTATTTATAATTATACATCCATTCCTGCCATTCAAGTCTGCAATGCATTCTAAAAGAAGTTGGGACAGGGGTAATTTAGGACTGGTAAAGGGGTGAAAACTTGGAATAATGATGCGATTTGACACTGGTGAGGTCAGCAAGTGATTGCAATCATGATTTGATACAAAAGCAGCATCCAGGAAAGATCTAGTCCTTCTGGACCAAGGATAGGCTGAGGATTACCAGTTAGCCCATGAATGCATGAGAAAATCAGTGAAAGCTTGAAAATGATGTTCCTTAAAGAGATATAGGAAAGGATTTGGATATTTCTCCTTCCATCATGCATAACATGATGAAAAGATAGAAGGAATCTGGTGGAATTTCTGTGCCTGAAGGGCAAAGACCCTCGCCTAAGCTGAATACCTGTGATCTTTGATCATATAGATGGCACTGCAATCAAGATCCATTACTTATCTATACTTGACTATAACCACATGGGCTCAGGATTACTTCAGGAAACCTTTGTCAAGGACTACAATACATATCTGCATCTGCAGATTCCAATTAAAACTCAACTGTGCTAAAAGTAAGCCTGATGTTAGCAGTGTCCAGAAGTGACTTCTCAGGGCACAGAGGCATTTACAACAGGCTGTCACACAGTGGAAGCATTTATTGTGGTCAGTATCAATGTTTCTCTTTTTTTTTTTTTTTTGGAGTAAATTGACGCTGTGTGCTCAGGACCTTAGAGGAAAAGAACCACCCAGACAGTTTTCAGCCACAAGTCCATAAGCCATGCTTCAGCATAGTATGGGCCCTTGGAAGGGGTAAATTGCACTCCTGTGAAGGTGCTCTTAATGCTGAAAAATACGCTGACATTTTGGAGCAGCAAATGCTGCATTTTAGACAACCTCTTTTCTTGGGACACCCTTGCATGTTTCAAAAAACCAATGCAAAACTATGTTCTGTACTAAATGCAAGGGCATGGCTACGTAAGAAGAGGGCGCTGGTGCTGGGCTGGCCTTTCTGCAGACCCAACTTGTCCCCAAAAGTGAACTTGAAGGCCCCGTATTGTTGCATACCTTAAGACTTGCATAGCGGAAGAATGGGGCAAAATTACGCGTGAAACACTTAATCACTCTGCGTCTACAGATGACATCTTAAACCACCCTATTCTGTCATGGATGATGTATACTCATAGCCATGATGCTTTCATCACTGATTGCTGACTTTTATTAGTGTTGAGCAGTGTCTCGGTCCCCTCAGAGTCGGTTCCATTGTGTTCAATTACCGCTGAGGTCTTCCTGGTGTGAATATTGTCATTCTTTGTGGAAGGTGCATCAGGGATGGGCTCATTCTGTGGTAAAGAGTTGTGACTCCTGAGGCAAAATTAGTACTTAAAAAAAATTCATGATCCTACTCTTCTCTACCTTACATAAGGATAGTACAAAAGGCCTGCATGGATATGCCTATGAAATATAATCATGTTAATTGTGTTGAAGTCCCCTTAAACATACTTGAAGTTCATCATATAATTATTGTGATTAATTCATCTGTAGAGCATACTTTTATCTAAGTTTACATGTTTCCACCTTAGCAGTCCCCTAGTCTCTTCCATGCAACAGCTGTTACAAAGTCATTTCAAGCTGGAATTTCTTTGGTCTGTCTTTAAGTTCTTATAATCAGGTCTTTACAGAATATTGGCTGCTTTGTTGAATAGGAAAGGAGTTGTTTGGGTATGGTCGGTGTGGGGTTCCACAGGTGCTGAAGGCTCTCGACTTTGTTCCCAGTGGGCTAACCTTGAATGAATACTTAGCAGAAACTAGCATCCGCTAAGTGAGTAAAGGAATGCACTGCAAATTGTTCCCTTACTAATAATAGACTCGGCATTTATTGTGTCAGCCAAGGGACTTTTCCAACCGGTGAGGTAGGTTTAATTCTCACTGTCTTAGACCTACACAGTCATTCCCTTAGGTCACTGCTAATCTGCACGTTCCTGCCACAGGCAGGAAATTCTCTGGTTAAATATTTCCTTTGACTGCTATCTGTGCTTGGCACTCCCTGGTGCATGTATACTTTTCCACAACATTTTGTGGTCATGAATACTCCCTCCAAGGAGTGCTGTGTAGTTGGGGGGGTTGAATTGTTCTGGCCTTAGCCCAAGCTGTAAAATCAATGCTTTACACTTTGTGAAAGATTTTTTTAATTATAGATTTTTGTTAAGATCAATCACTGCTCAAAACGTGACCCATTGACCTATATTCGCATGTGTTGCGTATGTTCACTAGTTATGCCCTGTAAGACACTGCTGGGGCCATTTTCAGCCTTGAGCTCAGTATCTCCAATTTCTCTTCAGAATGTGAAATGGGCCATTCCATGCCAACACCAGAATATTGTATCATAGCTCCTGTTGGATTGTGGTGCATTTTGGTGAATATTTAGCTTACTGGCCCTATCTTTTTTGGCCCAATGAATTGTCTGGTAAATTTGTCATGATGTACTACTAGACCATAACTCCAGTCTTTTTTTATTTTTTTTATTTTTCATTGAATCGTTTTTGTCTGTTTTATGGATCTTGGAAGTTTTGGCCCCAATGTTATACCTTTTGCTGTTCATAACGAGAAGACGGAAAATCATTTACGCTGACACGATTATTAGCTTATAGGTATACGATTTTCCCCTCCCTAAATTGAATATAAGTTGGAAGCATTTTCATTAAGGCAATTGGTCTCGCCATCACTCTGATGCTAATGAATGTGACTCAGACAGCGTCAGCGATGTCTTGGCTGACTCCCCTTTCCTCATCCTGTATTTTGACTCAAGTAGTGGTTCCTCTATGTTCACTTAACCCAGTTACTCTGTTCCCTGCCAAAGCACAAGTGTCCCTCCTCCCCAGTCCCCCCGCTGGCCGGCACTCACACTGCTGCAGCCCCAACCGGGCCTGAGTATGGTTACCAAGTATGAGCATCATCGCGCTGGATACGGGTTACATGATCTGACTGATGGTCAATGGCTCTCGTCGCATTAAAAATATTAACATTAAAATGTGTCATCTTTGACTTCATGAGAGCATCGTTTAAATCAGTTAAGGATAGTGGATCAAACTAAATAGAAGTAAATTTAAATGTAAAGCTTACTAGAATAAACAATAGACGGGGTGTTTTCTGACAGTAGTTTGCGCAAGTAAAAATAAGCCATTTCTCTGATTCAACTTTTTTTTTTTTTTTCTTTTGACTCAATATCAGGCTTTTCTGATAGTAAAAATCTGCAAATACTTCAATCATGTCCATATTTTTTTGAAATGCAGAACTATGTAAGTCACAGTCAAATTGTAAAACCAGTCATTTCTTGAAATGAGTAAAAATTTCAGTCATTTCATGAAATGGTTAGCGCTAAACTTCAGTCATTTTACGAAATTACTAAAAATGTAAAATGTGGTTATTTCGCAATCTGACTGTAACATGTTGTATAGGTTTTTCAAAGTCAAATTTAATTGCCTTGGGATAGAAATAAATTGACTTTTTTCACTCTAAATTTTGGACACAGGACTTTTGCGCTTCTGTTCGTCTCAGGAAAAAAATCGAAAACTAGGCTGCTGGGGAGAATTTTGGCTATGTTATGACATTGAGAGTTTCGCATGTAGCCTTAAATAAACGCCCTTCGTAGTGCACAAGTTTACAATCCAGCCAGGATGACCTTGCTTGCCAGGAAATGTATGATGTGACCAAAGTATTCAGAGCCATGTTGACGTCAGAGTTGCGTAATCCTGCTTGTGCTCATGCATGAGCAGCCATATGGTGACCAAGCACCCCACTTCAAACCAGGACCAAGAAACTGTACCTTGCTTGAGCGCGGTACGGAGCACTCATACCAGTCAAACAAACTTGACTTTGGGGGGGTCAAACATGCTTTGGCATCGTTCAGAGTTCCCTCTGTGAGTGGGTCGTGATAGTGTAGCTTTTTTAGTTAAAATGTAATGCTTCAGGAATCTTAAACATTGTATCCCCGAGAAGTGACTGTATTTGGACCTTAACACTATCTTTATGAGACCAATGAGTCTCCATGGCACTTTTAAGAAAAGTTCTCTGTCTAATGTGATCTTTCAGCTCTGTAAACTTGTAGCCCAAACAGGGAGGGAGCTGTTTACTTTGAGCTAATTCTTAAATCACCCGTGACTTCGTAGCTAAGGAGACTAACAAAACTGACTGTTTGCAAGAGCGAGGATCCTGCCACCTCACTTCAAGCCGCTCACAGGATGTACTGAGATTTTCATCACTTGGTACATTACAATGTAGGTGTTCTTGTGAATTTCCCCTGAAATATTTGCTCAGTATTTTGTTTCTCCACTACTCACACATGTTCTTTATGTTAAGGTGTGGCATCTCTGTCTGCTTGAGTGGATTGCATATTAGTCATAGAAAAACCTGGAAACTTCTGAGATGTAATAATGAAAAATCTCCTCCTTTGAATGGCGAGTTCTGGTACTATAAGAAGTAGTTCGAACTTGTATTATTACTGATTAAAATAAGAATGCTGGTTTCACCCTGAGCCACTGAATTACATAATAAAGGAATTATGACCACTCATGTGCTACCATTGAGGTGCATGAGGTAATTGTCCAATGTGAACCATGACTTGTGTATGTGCGTGGGAAGAGCGTCATTTTACTGACGCATTTATCTGAAGCCAGTGAACCCTGTCCAGGTATTTTTTTGTATGGACGTCATGGTCACATAGCTGAGAGCAGGACTGTGACTGTGTGTACAGAGCAAAGAAAGAGGAGGAACTTGTGAAGAGGCTCTCAAGTATCCACTTGGATGGGGAGCTGGAGTCCCAGAGAGCGGAGGAGGCCAGGCAGGCGCAAGCCAGACAGGCAGCTGCTGAGGAGCAGAGCAGGAGGGAGGAGGAGTTGAAGGTACACTGAGGTCCTCCTGCTCACTTTTGCGACCAATCAAGAGTTTCGCTGTCTGGCTATAGGAATTTAAAGTCGCCCTTTACCATTAAAAGTAATTTTTGCATTATAAGGGGGTCCACAACAACATAAAAACTGTCGGAGGAGCAAGGCATAATTTGTGGTTTGCTCTGACACAAGCAACATTGTTTTTTCTGTGCCTGTTCTACAGTCATGATAGTTAACTCTTCTCCTGAAGTAGAAGTTAATGACTTATGCAAGCAGCAACCTAAACTCTGCGTTCCTTTCCAAAAAAAAGTTAAATGTTGATGTATTATTGAAGGTTCATTAGAAATTCAAGGTTTTGTTTGAAATGTGTCAGTCTTGCCATCTTAGTAAAGAATGGGAACCAGTTCCAGCACAATGAATATTTGCTACTGAACTTGGGTATTATGTGAATTATTTGGATGAATTACTTTGCCATATTTGATCTGGCCTTGTGCCATTTGTAATTTAGCTTAGACTCTACAGTGGAGGTCAGACCAGTTTTTGTCAAACACATGACAAATTATTATTTGATCATCAACAATTTGTATCCAATTTGCATTTGCTATGGGTGTTATTCCTTTAACCCCCCCATGTCACAGAGGAGAGAAGAGGAGGAACGACGTAAGGCAGAGGAGGAGGTGCGGAGGCTGGAGGAGGAGCGGGCCCAGCAGATCTACATGGACCTGAAGGAGGTGCAGCGTAGCGTGTTGGGCCAGGAGAGAGAGGACCCTGTGTGGCAGGAGAGCTGTAAGTCACCTGTCCAGATGACCTCACCATTTCCCCTAAAATGGCATCTTTCCTCCTGCTTCTCTTGACCCCAATAGGGACTCAAATACTAGCCATTATTGCAGTGTAGCCTGACACACGTGCCACTGATGTCATCTTCTCAACATCAAAACTCAAGTGCTGATGGCCTTCAGTGTCTCATCGATTCCAAACAGCCCTGTCCAATCCGCTGAAGCATCTTATCTGCAGTGACGCAGTTCTGAAATGAGGAAACTTCCTTCTAGTGGTGTAATGATTTACAGCAACTTGAGAAACCGATGAAGCCATTCATTTGCAGGAAAGTTTTACATCCAAGTATGAGCTTGCAGTAAATGCTAAAAATCCTGCAGTGAATTGACAGGATGCAGAATAGCGGTAAGAGAGGGCAGTACTGTGTACACATTGCTGGTTCAAAAGACATTTCAGCTGCAGAAATTTTGGAACATTTTCAGAGTATTTCAGTTTGTTTTCAGATCTGCTAGAGCAGGACTGTTCTGGTCTTGCAGCTCACTGATTCTGTACAGTTGGTCTGGACTTTTCCAGATAAGGTAGAGAAGCTGTATTGCTTGAAATGCTTATTTTGATTCATTATAGCTGCCTTTCAATGCTACCAGGCACAATTCAGGATCAAATGTCTGGTTAATCTTTAACTGCAGCATTTGACAGAGATTATTGATGACCTTGGTTTCCAGTATATCCACTCTCCAATACTCTCATACCTAAATGTGCATTAGTGTGCAGCAATGCGCGACCACATTTGTATGCAGGGCCACTCTCTGAAACTGGCCATTTAGAGTCATTTTCTGTCAAGGAATTGGTACAAGTAACTTAATATTTGTATGTACTGAGTATGCAAAGAAATCAGATTCATTGTAATGAATGAGCAGTTGAGAAAGCCCCACGAATTCGCCCTCTGAAACACACACACGCACACACGCACATTCACAACATATAACCCATTGACAGCTCCCCTGTAGTTGAGTTCCAACTCTGATGGGAGTGAGAGAGATTTTCTCACTGACAGACACGTGCATGCATGGGCGCACGCATGCGCACACACACGCACGCGCACACAAAAAAGTCTGGTGCCCTCAGTACTTCCTTTCCTCTTCTCCAGTTACAGCTCAAGCTCATGGAGTGCATATAAGAAATTTGGGGCATTTAATGTTTTACATAATAACAATAATAATAATACTAATAATAATAATAACTAGGCTTAAGCCGTCAGAGGCGACAGCTGGGGGTATATCCCCAAACACCCCCAATCCTCCATTTCCCCAATCCTTGAATAGACCGTGAATAGACTTGCATTTGAACTTAATTTCAGGTGAATTGGACAAATGGTTCTGAAGATATGGCCAAAATGGTAATTTTCCATCACAAAGCGCCACCTGGTGGCAAAATATTGAACCATACAGGTATGATGTCATCATGTGACACGTTGTGAGGTCATGACCTTGCAGTTGCACATAGATTCATGTCAATTCGAGAAATAGTTTCAAAGATATAGCAAAAATGGTAAATGTTATGTAACAAAGCTCCACCTTGTGTCAAAATTTTGAACCAAACCGGTATAATGTCATCGTGGGACACATCCTCAGGTCATGACCTTTCATTTGCACTTGATTTGAGGTCAATCGGACAAATATTTCAGAGATATGATAAAAACAGTGATTTTTTTCAGTTTTTGGCCCCTGGTGGCCAATCTAGAAATTGTAAATTGTCCAAAATCAAATCAGTTCTTCCTCTTTATGATACTTACTTATATGCAAAACTTGAAATTTGTAGTTAAAATATTATTGAAGTTATCGCGGAACAGTGATTTTTTTTTCAGCTTTTGGACCCTGGTGGCCAATCTAGAAATGGTAAATTGTCCAAAATCAAATCAGTTCTTCCTCTTTAGGATACTCACTTGTGTGCAAAACTTGGAATTTCTAATGGAAATATTACTGCAGTTTTCGCGTTAACACCTAAATCAGTTTTTGGCCCCCGGTGGCCAATGTAGACATCCTAAATTGTCCAAAATTGAATCAGTTCTTCCTCTTTATGATACTTACTTATGTGCAAAATTTGAAATTTGTAATTGAAATATTACAGAAGTTATGGCGTTAACACGTAGTGCGGTGGCGGCGGCGGTCGGACCATATGGCGTTCGGGGATATAATAATAATAATACATTTTTCTAATTAAAAAAGATGACAAGTTACCCTTCAGCCCTGAAAGAGGCTGTGGGGTATTGTCATCACGCATGGTGTCTATCTGTATGGCTGTCTGTCTGGCTGTCTGTCCAGATTTGATTCCGTACAATAACTGAAAAACGTCATCACCGATCATCATGGTTTCTGGTGAGGACATTGGGGTAGAGTTACTATGCAGGCTTATCGATTTCTGTCGTGATCCGAAACCAAATATGGCTGCCAGATCTGCCATCTTTAATTTACATTCTGCGTGATGACTGAAAAAGGCATGATGATTTTTGGTGAGGACATTGGGATGGATTTTTTATTTTTTTTTGTTTAAAGACTTTTTTTCTGACAATTCTCCTTTATTTGATAGTTATACAGTGGAGAGAGACGGGAAAGTCGGGGAGAAGAATGGGGAGGACTTGCTGCAAATGACCGTGGGCGGAATCGAACCCGGGTCGCCATGGGAAGAACACAGCCTTTATGGTGTGCACACTTAGACAACAATGAGCCACCGGGGCGCCTCGGGGTAGAGTTAATACACAAGCCTATCCATTTTGGATGAAATCTGAAATCAAATTTGGCTGCCAGAGCCGCCATCTTGAATTTTCATTCTGTGTGATTGTGTCTGCTTCCATTAGCTGTGTTTAACACGATAGGTACAC
Source organism: Gymnothorax reevesii (assembly GCA_029721435.1). NCBI lineage: Eukaryota > Metazoa > Chordata > Actinopteri > Anguilliformes > Muraenidae > Gymnothorax > Gymnothorax reevesii. Next base: position 55,450,499 of record CM056583.1, on the reverse strand, counting down.
ATGCTTCAACTGTGCACGGGGCTGAGGGGTCCGGCCCGCGTTAGCATGGCTATTTTTTTCCCATGATATCCCAACTCAAATTAATGGCTAAATATATATCACAAAATCTCAATAGTAAAAGATAGTGTTTCAGAAGGGCACAAAAAAACACTACAATGGTCTGTTTAAGGTCGATATTCCCAGTTTGGAGAAAATATATATTTTTTAGAAACTAACTTGGCATCTCCAATCCCACCCGAATCTGGAATGCTCAATTGGTGAACTATATACAAGGCTTGCTCATATGCAACCCCTTGCTACCAATTCAAAAAAAAATTGTTGCTCGTCCGGTGTGAAAGCAGCTTTATGGATAGTACGCGGTGGCTTGAGAGAGCTCCGCATAATACAGGTTTTACAAACCGTAAGTTCTATTGGTGTGGACAGTTGCTTATGTGGAGCTAGCAAATCGATAATTTTTACAGGAAAGAATTTCCTATTCAATCTCCACCTTTTTTGGGCTATTATTAGTCAGAACAATTTATAACAGGGGATGAAATTACACCACGGCAGTGCAGAGAAATCGTATGTTATACCAGACATTTTCGAGCTTGTGCGTTTCACATTGCTTTCACCGCGGTAGCATCAGAGAGCTAGCCCAGATATTGGTGAAGTATTCGGCTGATCCCGGTCATGGATAAGTGAAGCAATCACAAGCGGCCGCAAACAAACCCAATCAAGTATCCCAAGCTCTGCAAAACCTATGTCTGGTCTAACTGCAGCCTTTCTAGCCCAAATTTGCAGACTCATACAGCACCTCTTCAGTTAGCTTCAACCATACATGTCAACTCTACCCCTTTTCGCGGTAGACTTCCGCTTGTGGGGCGTTTTTTTTTTTTTTTTAATGATACGTACCAAAAGCAGTAGTCTACCACCAAAAGCAGTAGAGTTGGCATGTATGGCTTCAACTGTAGTGGTTACAATCAGGCAATGGAATGATGAAACTGGCACATTGATACTTACCTAAGTAACACAAGCATACTTATTACAATTACTGCATATCAGTGAACCAGGAGCATTTTTAAGTAGCTCAGCATGCGAACTAACATGCAGTTGCTGGTAAGTGAGCATTCATAACAACCACGGAGACAAACCCTTGCAATACAGGTCTTACAGACAGCAAGTTCCGTTAACGTGGACAGTTGTACCAAGCATCCAAATTAAAAACAAGTATAAAAAGTTAGCTTCAAATGAGGTTTATGTTCACACACCTTTCTGTTGAATTTCCCCTGATATTACTCTTGCATATTTAGGACACAAACATTAGCAACAGTAACTTGGTTACGTGATCCGCAGTGCACAATCAAAAGGCCATCTTGTGCCCCGATGGCTCATCGGATCTAAGCGCGTGCACCATAAAGGGTGAGTCCTTCCCACAGCGACCAGGGTTCAATTCCAGCTCAGGTCATTTGCTGCATGTTTTCCCCCATTCTTCTCCCCAACTTTCCTGTCTCTCTACACTGTATAACTGTCAAATAAAGGAAAAATTCCCAAAAAAAAGGCCATCACGTTAGGTAAGCTTATGCCGTAAAAGCAACTTGCAGCTTTTGCGTCTGAGAGTCATGGACAGTCGTGACCAATACATGCTTTAGCTTCAGATATTTTACAAAGCCTGCTTTTGAGGCCAGTTTTTAGTGCTAATTATTGTTAGCAGGCCTGCTAACCACCCGTAACACGTTAGCTTCACTTATATTATTTGCTGTTATATCGTTGCTTACAGCTTGTGGCTTCAAGCGCTTGATCCATACAACTGCTTCAGGTTTCAGAAGCAGCTGAAACGCTTACACAGCGTCAAATTATCCCATATTGACAAAGCGGTCTTTGGTGAAATGCTGAGCGCAATCAGCTAACATTCCCTTTGGCCGTGGCTGTTTGCCACCAGCAAACAAAATGCTACTCACTGATTTCTGGCGGAATCGTCTTATGGAAGAGAAATAGGTGCTTTTCTTCACGTCCAATAAACGGACAAGAAGCTTTGGGAGAGTTACTGACAAAACTGCACCTCAAATGATCTGTGGCTCTCTTTTGTATTTCCAAAAGTGTAGATGCTACTAAGGCTTAGTATGATCCGAGGTTGTTTGTGCCTGCTAGAATGGTTTTCAGTGTGCGCAGGTCCAGCACCGTGATTGGCTCTGGCTAGGTCTGTATTAATTGGACGGCACAGCCTGATGTCAGGTTTTGCCCAGATCTTGTGAAGAACTCGGGACGAGCCATCCAGAGTGGAAATCACGTTCTTGGATTAAGGAAAAACCCCTGTAACTTATGTTTAGAAACTTCACAGAGGTTGAGTATGGACATCCAACATTATAACATTACTTATATCTATTAAAAGAAGGATCAGCATAATAATTTCAATTTTATTTTGACTTTGTTTCATTGCAGATGGAATGAAGACAAAATATTCATTGTTTTATGAATTCAAAGTCATTTTATTTGTAAATATATATTCATTCCTGCTATTAATGCTTGCAATGCATCCCAAAAATTGTTGGGATGGGGGCAGTTTAGAGCTAGTTATGAGGTAAAAAAGAATTTGAACTGGAAGACTTTGGGCTCAATCTTATACCTGGCACACTGCAGCGCCAAGCATGATGCAGGTGTCTTTGCTAGTTTATGACCAGCGTTGTTGTTGTTCTCATACAGCGCCCAGTTTGCATTAACAGCAAATGTACTTGCGCCAAACTGTGCGCCCATGGGCATGTTGGTCTTGAAATGAGGTGTGGTCAGGTGCATTGATGGTCTTTTGCTATCTTGAGACCACCTTTCATTTTCTTGTTGAATGCACAAGTTGTAATATAATGTAATTTAGAGTTCAAATGCAGTCCCAGGGATTCACTATGATGATATTTAACACCTAGATACGATTTAAACAATTTTGAACAATATCCATTCATTCATTATCTATACCGTTTCTTCATTACTGTGGTTGCGGGGGCGCTGGAGCTGACTCTTGGCGAAAGGCAGAAACAGATCGCCAATCTAGCGCAGGGCGCACGCACCATTCTCTCTCTCTCTCTCACACACACACACACACGCACACGCACATAACTACAGGCAGTATAGAGTCTCCAAATAAACTAACATGCATGACTATGAGAGGAAACCGGAGTACCCGGAGGAAACCCATGCAAACATGGGGAGAACATGCAAACTTCACACAGAAAGGCCACAGGACGGATCCAAATCCCTGACCCGCTTGCTGTGAGGTGGTAGTGCTACCGTGCCGACCATTCTGACTGTGAGTTTGCGCGTGAGCGGACTGTTTTCTCTGCAGAGAGTGGCTTTTTTTCCCTGCTGCTTGGAAAATCTGGCTTTATAAGAGCTATTCACCAAATTACAAGCCCATTTGTGCTTTGAAGGGAATAGGAGATGACACTTTGATTGGTTTATTTCATGTTACGCCCCAAACAAGCCTGTGATTAAATTAAAAGACTAAATACTACCTTTTGGAATCATGCACCTTGCTTTGGGCCAGATAACTGGCTATGCAAGTGGCATAAATGGATTTAGGCACGTCCTAAATGCACTTGCGCCATGCTGCTTGAGACCTTGCACATAGATTGTTAAAATAGGGCTCCTTGTTGTTTATTTCCCCAGACACCTTGGAGTTCCATTTTTGGGCTCAAATAAGGTCATAACTCATTAAATATTTTCACAAAATTTCATTAATCCTAGTAGTTTCTGAAGAAACCTGTCGTCAATTATCCGGACAGAGGGACTGACTGATGGGCGGACAGATTAGCACCTCTGCAATATCCCCCGCTTCACTTTGTGTCGGGGGCTAATAATGATTTGATATGAAATAGTTGATGTCAGCAGATGATCGCAGTCATGATTTGGTACAAAAGCAATATACTAGGCAGGTCTAGTTCTTCAGGAGCAAAGATGGGCTGTGGATTGCCAATTTGTCCACCAGTGTGTTAGAAAATCAGAAAAAGGCTTAAAAACAGCGTTCCTTAAGGAAATATAGGGACGGCTTTGGATGTTTCATCCTGTATGGTTCATAACTTTATTAGAAGATCTGTGGGATTTGAAGGCATTGTGCGTGAAGGGCAAGGGCCCAGGCCTAAGCTGAATACCCATGATCTTTGCTACTAAGACCACACTGCACAGGGCAAGAACCTACAGTCATTTATCTAATGGTGATATAACTACATTGGCTCAGAATGACTCTGCCCAACCTTTATCAAGGACTGCAATGCATGGTTATATCTACAAATGCCAGCTAAAGTGCTGTTGACTTCTTGGTGCTCGGAGGCATCTGCAGTGGATAAGAACAAAATGAAAAATTATATTTTGGTCAAATGAACCAATATTTCAGGTCTATTTTGGAAGAATTGGACACTGTGCTCTTGACTAAAGAAGAAAACGACTGGGATCATTTAGACATTTTTCAGAAACAAGTCATGAAGCCATGATTTGTCATAGTAGGGGGTTATGTTAATGCCTTTGGCTAGGGAAACTTGGAGTTCAGTGAAGACAATATAATACTGAAAAGTACACTGAGGTTTTGGAGCAGCATGTGCTCCCTTCTAGACAATATCTTGTGCATATTTCAGCAGGACAAAAAAAAACACATTCTGAATGCATTATGATGGCATGTCTGTGTAAGAAGAGGTTATGAGTGTTGGACTGGCTGGCCTGCAGTCTTGACTTGTCTCCTGTAGAGAATGTGTTGCACTTCTTCTCATTGTAAGACTTGTTACCTGGATAAGTGGGACAAAATTACACCCAAAACTCAGTCCTTAAACACTGATGAGGTGTTGTGAAATTGAATGGCAACATGAAAGTGGTAAATACTGTCCGAATTTAAAAAAATATTTTGCAGCAATCAAAATTTGAATGTTTATTTTGAAAAACCAGTAAAATGTATGTGATTAGACGTCACGTAATGTGCTGCTGTATTATTCTCAATGTACAATAGGTGAAAGTTGTCGTCCCAACTTTTTCTGATTTAGGGTTGTATAAATAATATTACACTGAGAAATCATCAGTTGTCCAGGCAATCAGTTGCTATAACTTGTAATTGAGTATGTGCATCTTTTTGTGTGTGTGTGTGTATGCCTGTCCATTTTTGTGCTTTCTTAGTACGCAAGTCCAAAGCGGCAGACCTGCGGAGACGGTCGATAGCCAAGCAGACGCGAGAGGACTACAGGAGGCGGTCTGTGAGAGCGCTGGAGCAGGGTCGTGTGGCTGCCATGACCAAAGCCTTCGGAGGAACCAAACCAGCTCTCCCACCAAAGCCCAAACAGAGGACTCTGGCAGTTACCCCAGACCCGCTGAGCCAGTGAGCCTCTGCCCGTCATTATCCCTGGAAAATATACACCTTCACTCACCTCTGAAATCAGATTTTTTTTTTTCTTGCACCATTTAATTCGGAGATTAATTCACTTTTAGAGGCAGCCTTGTGGTGTCTTGAGGAATTTTCTGTTGATATTGGCTTTGTCCCGCTGTGGCAGGTCTTTATGTTTTAATGCATTTCATGTCTCACTCGGGCGGGTCATGCTCTCAACCCGCCTTATAGCTGTCATTTGCCATTTCAAATATGGTGACAAAACGGGGAAGCTCACTTAACACAATATTGAATGAAAATATTGGCAAGGGGTCAATTACCAATTAAAAATTAAAAATGGATTGAATTGTGCATAATGGTAAATTTAACTATTTATATTCTAATTTGGCACTAATTTAACTTTTTAAAAAAAAATTAATTCCATATACATTTCAGAGTCAATATGTTTAAAAGTGTTAAAATTTTATCCAATTTGACTTGCCTTGCTCATTGTCGGAGCCACTGTCACAAAGATTCTTTAATTTGTGGCCTGTTTTTGAGCAGGGGCTCAGAGGCTGATGTGACTGCATCCATAATTTCTTTTGTCTCATCCCTATTTGTGGAATGAAAACAGTGTTTCAGACAGCCTGTAACCATGCCAGCATCTCCCCAATGCTTGACATGATACTCAGCTGAATAAAGTTCAACGTTAGCTAGGCTGTCTTTGCCGCAGATGGCTTGGCAAACCCTAACGTGCGATCTGACATACCGTAAGTTACCATGGCAGATTGAAAGAGAGGCACCTTGTTGACATTGAAGCTTTGGCTTTAGGCTCAACATACCTCGCCAGCCTGCTCATCTGCCTCTATAGTACACCCCTCTGCTTCTCCTGAAAGTATTTTTTACTGTTTATTTGTGGGGTTTTGCTGCCAGTAAGATGCATGACTGTACATCAACCCATGCCTGCATGCATGACTGCTGGTTTGGTGTATTTGGTTACTGCATTGTCCTGCCCCTTCCCCTCTCCCCCCCTTTGAGTGACAGGAAGCCAGGTGTGCGCCGGACACTGTCCACCTCCAGCAGGGAACACATCATCCGATGGTTCCAGGAGGAACAGCTGCCATTGCGTGCTGGATTCCTGAAGGACCAGAGCAGGATAGCACCCTGGTTCCATGGTGAGTGGTCTGCAGTTTACTGATAAATAAAATATTCACATCTGTGAGTGACTTTCCCACATTTCCATCATCTCTGTATACTTATCAGTTACAGATCCATGGGGAACAGGGATCACTGGGTTCCACTATAACCTGTCCTTACCAAGTGTTTGTGAACTTTCCAACCAATGTACATCTGAGGGTGAAATGCTTTTTTAAGGTCCTTCACACACAAGTGGTATATGTGCCAAGGATGTTCGCAAAAAATAGTATGGCGGGAAAACTAAGAATGTGAACTCTCCCTTTAACTCGCTGTCGATATCCTGGGTTCTTATTTATTGGCTCATTCTAATTATACACTGCTGCCATCTTGAGGCAAAATACCCACAAAGCACATATACATTTTTAAGGTCGCCTATAATGTCACCAGAGCTACATTCACATTACCAGGCAAAAGTGACTCAAATCTGATTTATTGCTTTAATGTGACAGAAATCTGATGTTTTCAGGGTTGTGTGGAAATGGAAATCTGGTCTTTAAATCCAGTCTACACATCAGAATTGAGACTTTCGTATGTGGTCTTAACCTTCATCCTACCAGCTGGGGTCCGATCGGACCCCGCATGGTATTTTTTTGCATGTCAAATTTTTACCACCTGCACTTTGGTGTCCAGGTTTTAGGAGTTTGTTGGTCTACCCTAGCCTGCTTCAGGCCATGTGACACTTTCAGATGCTAGCAGAGTATTAGGTGGTAAGATTGATTTCTATGCTGGGGTCCAAATGGACCCCAGCAAAAATTGGTAATTTCGCAATGTGTTTAAGATGTATAACATCCTGTGCTTACTATATTTGCAGTGAATGATGGCCAACAGAGGTAGACCAGCACGATACACAGCTGCACAGGCTCTTAGGATAATATTAATATAGGCACCGATCCGTATGGCAATGAAGATGGTTGGCGTAGTAGATCCTGCTCCGCCACAGCAGGCTCAACGGGCAGTGGGCGTTACCAAGAGGAAGAGATGTTGTCTTTGTCCTCGGGAAGTTGACAAGAAAGTTAGGCTGGAGTGTGGGGCATGTAGGAAGCCTGTATGTTCTGATCACAGCACTCAACAAGTTGTTTGCGAACAATGCCTATAAATCCAAACGTGGCACACTAGTCAAGTCAAAACATTTGTTTCAGCAGAGCATGATGATAGAAAATCAATTTATTTTGTTGAAGGTATCTCAGGTTATAGTTTGGTAAAGTATTATGTTATTGTTTAGTTCAGATACACGTAATATGCCAATATTAGCTAAACAATGGGTTAAATTTCCTGGTGATATTTCCTGACAACTGTCTCATCAAGGACTGCATTGATTAATATTCTGGTTTTTGTGTGCGATTATCACTTGTATGTAACCAATTTCACATTTAAACAAGCAAAGGTCTTTTGTGATTCATTTTTCTTTGTTACAAAAACAAAAATATTTGGGGGGTCCGAACGGACCCCAGTTGGTAGGATTTGTATGTAAAATATGTTGGTAGGATGAAGGTTAAATTGGATACAAATCTGTTCTGCCATAAATGAAAATGGTCACATCAGAATCCATGTGGCTTTTTACCTGTATGCATGCACAGAATGCTGTTTTAGCAGTGCCAGCATAGCTAGGCGCCTGGCTTTTTATTGTCTCCTCAATCTCATCACGTACAAACTTAACTGTCCTCCAGAGCAAAATCCCATGCATTTACGATAAGCGCATCCATTTTCTGTTTGAATCAAATGTGGATATTATGAGTGCTCTCAGTATTATGACATTTTTTGTTGTTGGTGATGCATCTGACTCGTGAACAAAGTATCAATTTTAAATGGCTTGTAATGGGTAACTGGCTGTGTTCCAGGTGAAATGACTGGACACCTATTACAGCCCCAATTCCGAAATAGTTGGGACAATGTGTAAATTGTGAATAAAATCAATATGCAATGACTTTCAGATCACATATGTTATTTACAATAGAACACAGATAACATTTCAAATGTTGAAACTGAGACATTTTACATTTTTACCCACAAAATGAGCTTATTTCAAATTTTCTGGCTGCAACAGGTCTCAAATAAGTTGGGACACAGGCAAAAAAGGCTGAGAAAGCAATTAATATATAAGAAAATCAGCTGAAAGAACACAAGTTGTAATTACATTAATTGGCATCAGGTGTGTAAAATGATTGGTTATGAAAGGGATGTCTTAGAGAGGCTGAGTCTCTCAGAAGTAAAGATGGCCCACCTATGAAGGCTTGCATGAAAAAAAATGTGGAATAGTTTAAAAACAATGTTCCCTAATGTCAAATTGCCAAGGCTTTGAAGGTCTCATCATCCACAGTGCATAACATAATCAAAAGATTCAGAGAACATGGAAAAATCTCTGTGCGTAAGGGACAAGGCCGAAGACCTTTACTGGATGCCCGTGATCTTCGGGCCCTCAGACGCCACTGCATCACTCACCGGCATGATTCTGTCATTGACATGACTAAATGGGCCCAGAAATACTTCAAGAAACCACTGTCTGTAAACACAGTCCGCCGTGCCATCCACAGATGCCACCTAAAACTCTATCATGCAAAATGATAAAAATGAAAGCCATTGTTGAGCATGATCCAGAAGCGCCACCGTGTTTTGTGGGCCATGGCTCATTCAAAATGGACTGTTGCAAAGTGGCAAAGTGTTCTGTGGTCAGACAAGTGCAAATCTGACATTCTTGTTGGAAATCATGGGCGTCCTTCAAGCTGAAGAGGAGAAAGACCACCCCTCCTGTTATCAGCGTTCAGTTCAAAAGCCAGCATCTCTGATGGTATGGAGATGCATTAGTGCATATGGTGTAGGACACTTGCGTGTTTTAAAAAGTACCATGAATGCTGAAAGGTATATAAAGGTTTTAGAGCTACATGTGCTCCCCTCCAGACGACATCTATTCCAGGGAAGGCCTTGTGTATTTCAGCAGGACAATGCAAAACCACATACTGCAGCGATTACAACAGCATGGCGTCTTAGTAGAAGAGTCTGTGTGCTGAACTGGCCTGCCTGCAGTCCTGATCTTTCACCGATTGAAAACATTTGGTGCATAATTAAACAAAAAGTCAGTCAAAGGAGACCCAAAACTCTCAAGCAGCTGGAAGCCTGTATTAAACAAGAGTGGAATCAAATTCCAATGGCTAAACTCAAGAAACGTGTCTCCTCAATGCCCAGACGCCTCCACTGTGTTAAAAAGAAGTGGGGATGCTACACCATGGTAAACAGGCCCCTCTCCCAACTTTTTTGACACCTGTAGCAGCCATCAAATTTGAAATGAGCTCATTTTGTGGATAAAATTATAAAATTTCTCAGTTTCAACATTTGCTATGTTATCGCTGTTCTGTTGTGAATAAAATACTGACTGATGGGATTTGAAAGTCAATGCATTTAGATTTTATTCACAATTTACACTTTGTCCCAACTATTTTAGAATCAGGGTTGTACATTTGCAGTCTAAAATTTATAAACAAAAGGCAATCGCAATGAGCACTTCTGCTGTTTGGATTTGTGACTTTTTTGCCTTTTTGTTTACCAAAGGTGATGCAGGTTTATGGTAAAATACAAGATTTAAGACTCACTGCTATTTCCTGTTATTCCCCAAAATAAATTCTAGCTGTTGTTTATAAGGACAGGAGTTAAATTTTACTACCACAAATAAGAAAAAAGTTGGGATTGTTTGTTAAAATCAAAACTGAAAGCTGTGGTTTGTAAATTATCTTTGACCTGCACTATGCTGAAAACTTGATACAACAGCACATTTGATGTCTTAACACATGAATTTTATATTTTTCAAAATAAACACTAATTGCAATTTTGATTCTTGCTACACATTTCAAAACAAAAGTTAGGACTTTGATGTATTTACCGCTTTATAATGTTGCCCATCCTTTTCACAGCACCTATGACACATTTAGGGACTTAAACACCAAGTGATTAATTGTTTCAAGTGAAATTTTGTCCCATTTTTCCAGGAAACAGTCTTAAAGGGGCAGTTTACCATACATAGTTCCTCAGTGTAGGCTTTGTATACAGTTGCAATCAAATTATTCAATCCCCGTTGCAAATTACGTTTACTGGCAGAATTTACAAACTTTCAGCTGATTGCAATGAACAAATCAAACAAGAACAATTTAAATGGCTGAACACAACAAATATTACAAGTGGCTTCTCCAAATTCAACACAAAATGCCACTTTTAATGACTACTGCAGGCTCAAAATTATTCAACCCCTTCATGACAAGCATCTTAAATACTTAGTAGAGCACCCTTTTGCTGCTATGACCTGCTGGAGATGTGATACATAGGCAGAAAACAGCTTTTGACAGCATTGCCAAGGAATCTTAGCCTTGTCGTCATGGACAATGGCCTCCAGTTCACTAATATTCTTGGGTTTGCATGCTGCAAATGTGTTCTTCAAATCCTACCAGAGATTTTTTATGGGGTTTAAGTAAGGCGACTGTGATGGGCAACCTAGAATCTTCCCAGACTTCTTCCATAACCAAGCCTTGGTGGATGTTGAGTTATGCTGAGGATCATTGTCCTGTTGGAAGGACCAATGATGCCCAAGCGTCAGCTTCCCTACAGATGGCATGACATTTTCTCCTTGGATATCCTGGTACTTGACTAAATCCATCTTGCCCTCCACACTTGCAGATTTCCAGTGCCAGAGGATGCAAGGCGGCCGCTTCAGAAAGCCCCCACAATTCTTCATTGTAGACCGGGTGTACTTTTCAGCATATGCATCTTTTTTCCTCCTGCAGACATCCCACTGATTCATAAGTCCAAAATATTCCAGTTTTGTTTCATCACTCTACATCATAATATACCTAAACTTCTGCGGCTTATTTATGTGGTTTTGAGCATATTTGTGCTTGTGCTTTTGGATTAGTTGCGGTGTATGTCTTGAAGACCTTTGACGTTTAGTATGCGCCCTACTGTACAAACTGAAACCTCAGTGCCTCCTGCCTCCCGGTCTTGCTGGGGGTCTCCTGCAGTCACTCAAGGGTTTTTGACCACCCGTCTCCTCAGGGATCTGGTGACAGCTATTGATGGCATCCTCTTTCTGCCTCATCCTGGGACTGTAGCCACTCTTCCTTAAACTCTGAACTTGCAAACTATGCTTCCAACTGTATCTCTATGAACATTCAGTGCCTGTGCTACCTTATTGTATCCTTTTCCTTGTTTGTGCCAGGCAATGATCTCCTCTATTAGCTTTTTGGACAATTCTCTTGACAGCCATACTTCTAACATGCAATCAAATGCCACTGTCAACAAATCCCTAGGAAGTGTAAGTATTTGATGTGTTCCCTTCTCTCTCAAGCAAACCTGAGGGAACTAATAAAGATCTAGATTAGCGGCTTTAGGTGTGCTTGAGAAAACACCTGATTCGCAAATTTGCTCTTATGACTATTCTGGGGATGGAATAATTTTGAGATTGCAGTAGTCATTAAAAGTGGCATTTTGTGTTAAATTTGGAGAAACCACCTGTAACATTCGTTGCGTTGACCCATTTAAAATGTTCTCGTTTAATCTCTTTGTTACAAACAGCAGAAAGTTTGTAAATTTTGTCAGAAAACCCAGTTTGAAATGGGGGTTGAATAATTTTGATTGCAACAGTAAATGCATTGCAGATATACTATGTACATTCTCCCACAGCTACGCCACATATTTGCGTAGTTATGACTCCCATGGCTTTCCTATGCATTTACTCCCAACAACTGCCTACATGCATTGCGCCAACTGGCTACGCCAGACATTCCCTCAGCCCACCAGAGGGGCATGGATCTGGGAAATGCATGTGCAGACGGCTGACATTTTACATTAAATTAAGTCCGGTCTATTTCAGTCCCAAGTTGGCAGCACAAGCCAGGACACAGCTAATGATGTGCATTTCCTTTAGGAATAATATCGAGGCAGGAAGCAGAGGCCCTGCTCAGTCCTTGTGAACGTGGGCACTTCCTGATTCGTGTCAGCGAGAGGATAAAGGGATATGTTCTCTCCTACCGATGCCAGGACGAGATGAAACATTTCCTCATCGATGCCACTGAGAACTGCTATATGCTTCTTGGGGACCAGATCAGGTTTCCTACTTTGGTAGACCTAGTCGAGTACCATGAGGTAGGGGAGCATTTTACAACTTATGTAGTGCAACATGGAATGGTATTATTCTTCACTCGATTTACTTACTTGGTGTACAACCATGTAATAAGAGTGAATAATTTTCTTGGACTTCTGATTCATCATGACGGAATTGTAGTGTAGTAGCTCGCATTGTAGCTGTGAACACTTTCCATTAATACAACCCCAATTCTGAAATAGTTGGGACAAAGTGTAAATTGTGAATTAAAATCAAAACGCAATGACTTTCAAATCACACCAGCCAGTATTTTATTCACAATAGAACAGCGATAAGATAGCATATGTAGAAACTGAGAAATTTTTGCCAGCAGGCTTACCACTACTCGATCTGCTCCTGCTGCGTGGCTGAAGTTAAGCAGAGGTGGGCTTGGTTAGTACTTGAATGGGAGACCACCTGGGACAGCCGTGTTGCTGCTGGAAGAGGTGTTGGTGGGCCTTTAGGATGTGATCTTCCCTCTGATGGTATAAATCCCAATGCCCCAGTGCAGTGACAGGGACACTGTACTGAATGAGACGTCGTCTTTCGGATGAGACGTTAAACTGAGGTCCTGACTCACTGTGGTCATTAAAGATCCCATGACACTTATCGATAAGAGTAGGGGGTTCCCCGGAGTCATGGCTGAAGTCCCAACCTGGCTCTTTCGACCTGCCACCTAATCATCCCCTGATCTAATTGGCTGTGCAAATTGCCCTCTACCTCCCCACCTCAACCCCCAGGGCTCCCTTGAAAAAGAGATTTCAATCTCAATGGGACTTCCCTGGTTAAATAAGAATTAAATAAATTTTACGATTTTATTCACAAAATGAGCTCATTTCAAATTTGACGGCTGCTACAGGTCTCAAAAACGTTGGGACAGGGGCCTGTTTACCATGGTGTAGCATCCCCTCTTCTTTTAAACACAGCGTGGAGGCCTCTGGGCATTGAGGAGACCAGTTTCTTGAGTTTAGCCATTGGAATTTGGCTAAACACACTGGTTTAATACAGGCTTCCAGCTGCTGGAGAGTTTTGGGTCTCCTTTGACAGACTTTTTTTTAAATTAGGTGCCAAATGTTTTCAATCGGTGAAAGATCAGGACTGCTGGCAGGCCAGTTCAGCACACAGACTCTTCTACTACGAAAACATGCTGTTGTAATAGCTACAGTATGTAGTTTTGCATTGTCCTGCTGAAATACACATGGCCCTCCTTGGAATAGATGTCATCTGGAGGGGAGCATATGTTGCTCTTAAACCTTTATATACCTTTCAGCATTCATGGTGCTTTGTAAAACATGCAAGTGTCCCACACCATATGCACTGATGCATCCCCATACCATCAGAGATGCTGGCTTTTGAACTGAACGCTGATAACAAGAGGGGTGGTCTTTCTCCTCTTTTGCCCAGAGGACACGACGCCCATGATTTCCAACAAGAATGTCAAATTTGGACTCGTATGACCACAGGACACTTTGCTACAGTCCATTTTAAATGAGCCTTGGCCCACAAAACACGGCAGCGCTTCTGGATCATGCTCAACAATGGCTTTCTTTTTGCATTATATAGATTTAGGTGGCGTCTGTGGATGGCGCAGCAGACTGTGTTTACAGACAGTGGTTTCTTTATGTATTCCTGGGCCCATTTGGTAATGTCACTGACAGAATCATGCTGGTGAGTGATGCAGTGGCGTTTGAGGGCCTGAGGATCACAGGCATCCAGTAAAGGGCTTCGGCCTTGTCCCTTATGTGCAGAGGTTTTTCCAGTTTCTCAGAATCTTTTGATTATGTTATGCACTGTTGATGATGAGACCCTCAAAGGATTTGAGGAACATTGTTTTTAAAGTATTCCAAAAAATTTTTTCTCGCAAGCCTCTGGCTATCTTTACTTCTGATATATATTAATTATACATATATATTAAGGGCTTTTTCAGCCCTTTTTTGCCTGTGTCCCAACTTTTTTGAGACCTGTTGCAGCCAGGAAATTTGAAATGAGCGCATTTTGTTGATAAAAATGTAAAATGTCTCAGTTTCAACATTTGAAATGTTGTCCATGTTCTATTGTAAATAACATATTGGCTCATGTAATCTGAAAGTCATTGCATTTTGATTTTATTCACAATTTTCACTTCGTCCCATCTATTTCTGAATTGGGGTTGTATTTATTTTGAGTGGTGGTGCAAGGTAAGCCCCATTTTCTTGAATATTGAGTAGTTATTACAATAGTTTTTTACCTCTGTGCGTACATGAGCAACCACACAGCCCAAGCATACCTAAAATGTAGTTGAATTCTTTTCCACATGAAAGTAATTTGCAATTTGAGTACAAATTTCAGAATCCCAATTTCCTGACAATATTTTGTACTTCTCATTATCACTAGGGGGAGCCCATTACCATGTCTGGAGGAGAGCAGCTGTTGAAACCATGCGGACAGACGCAAGGTCATGTGGATTATGCAGACCTTTTCTCCTGAGCTGAAGTCACTGGTGTCCAGAAACAAGCCAACATTGACATCAATATCCCCAACCACCACAGAATCCCACTGTTGAACCCAATCACATTCATGACCACTAACAAACCCACTCAAAATCACTTTCATGGAGATAAACTAGTTTCTGAGAGATCGTGTCCATATTTATTCAGATGGACAAACAGAGGGATGAGCTCTGTTGCGATATCCCCCACTCCACTTCGTGGCAGAGGATTAAAAAGTCTTTTTTTCCTCTCAATTAATGGCTGTGATGTGAAATTCTTCAATATCATGAAGATCGACATGAAGGCAAAGTCTGCTGAACATCCATTTGGAATTTTTATTAGGTACAGCACTTCTCCTATGGACGACTGCAGTATTTATTTTCATTACATGAAAAATAAAATTTATATTGCTATGAACAAGGAATCGTGGAAGAGTAAGAACTTTCCCTTTTTGCTTAATATTGTCAATATATATGGTAAATATTAAATGCTTGATAGGTCTGATATCTGGCACAAAAATGTGTTATTCTTGGATCAGTGTTGAATCAGTTATCCCAGGTTATATGCTATATTTCGGGAGACACATTGGCCTTCGCAGTAGGGGCCCTGACTCACCTCACCCTGCCCTCATGCCCAACACATACAACTCAAGAAGCCACACCACAGCACCTCTTGGGTATCTTTTCCAGCAATTTTCTCCCTTTAGAACAGTTTTTGAATGATAATGAACTCTGCTCTGATTGGCCAGCGACCCAAAAAGTTGTCAGGGTTAAGGGGAGGTTTAATGGCAAAGCTGGGTGGTCTTCAAAGCCAGCCTTCTGTGTGCCATTACATACAGCTGGACTGCACTGAGGAGAAGGGTCTTTCACTGTGGGATCAGGTAAAAATTACAGTTCCTCATGCATCATCTTCACAATGCCAGAAAAAACTGGGTTCGCATTTCTTATGACATAGCATTAAGCTGCTTTCGCACCGGCCGCAGAACAAATTTTCCGCACGACAGATCACATTCAAAGTCTAATTCACATATTTGCATTGACTTTGAATGTAATGTGTCGTGCGAAAAATTTGTTCCGCATCCGGTGTGAAAGCAGCTTTAGCCGTCCGCAACAGATCTAATGAAAATTTTTCACGGAATCGCTTCTTGACAGGCATTACGTATTCAGGCTGAAATCCTCATTTGCTTTGTGCGTAATGGGCACATGGACGATGTAGACCAGTGCTTTTCATTGTTGGTCCTGGGGCCCCCTTGTGCGTGTTGGGTCTTATTACAAATACAGTTGTGATTGCGAATATAAATCAGTTTTTCTTTTAGGTCTGTTCATGTCAGAATAATTCTTTTTATCTTTAGCCACACTGTCCATAATGCCTATTGCTGAATGCCTAGTAGGATAAAAAGTTCTTTACTGCAGCTGTTGGCAAAAAGGATGACCATTTTTATCTGGCTTAATTGAAGACAGCAGTGAATCAGTGGGCTCCCAAATACATTGCTGAACAAGTGACTTCCCTTTTCACACAATGCACGTTTGGCCCTATACATAGACTTCTACTTTGTCAACAACAATCAACTGGCTAATTTTAGTGACATGTCAACAATTTCACCAATTCGATACCAATTGATTCTTTAAATCAGTTACCGTTTCACTCTTTGTAATAAAAAATATTTGAAATATTGTAGAATGAGTATGGAACTCTTCAGGGCATGCATCACTATTCCTGCCTTCATGAGGGCTAAAAGAGTAAATAATCTTTAGAAACTCAAGTAGATTATTTCAGGAAAACTAACTAGTCTTTAAAATTCTGGGATTCCAGCTGTGGTCAGAGAAAACAGCCGCATCCACCGAAGGGCCCCAGGAGCCCCAATGAGCAGCACGAATGAAGACAGAGTTTAATTTTTCTTATCACAAATCGGAGCATGAGACACGAGCAGACTTGACGGTGCCGAGGGGAAAACCGTTCCAACAGGTTTACAGTATGCAGAACAGTGTAATTCATGCGCAACTTAGATATGGAAGAAAAGACACACAACAG
This sequence comes from Gymnothorax reevesii, assembly GCA_029721435.1. NCBI lineage: Eukaryota > Metazoa > Chordata > Actinopteri > Anguilliformes > Muraenidae > Gymnothorax > Gymnothorax reevesii. The sequence goes on along the minus strand of CM056583.1, from coordinate 55,433,374 downwards.
TAGATTTTAAAGATTATATATTCTAAAGGCAAACATACCAGGGTAAAATACACCTTCCGCGGGGCAAAAACACACGTACAGTACTAGACTGATCTAACAGAGGAGGATCCAGATTCTTGATACAGTGAGCCAATGAGCACACAGTCCTGTAATGGTTGAGTGCAGACAGTACACAAGACACAGCCATGGCTCAGCAAGCAGGTTGAAGTCATTTCACTCCAGTTTTTGTGGTCTTCCGACTCGCAAAAATGGTCAAATAGCCAAATCATTTAAATTCTGAAAAATTTAAAAGTATGGTCTTCCATTTATAAAATACTACAACAATACAGGCCAAATTCAGTCATCTGGTACCTATTAAATTATCATGTAATCAAAATTCCCTTAATTACAACCATTTTACTGCTATGGTGCATCACCATCATCTCCCATAGCAGTTGAGAACAAGTCATTACTGTGTAGTGAACAGAAAGATCAAACAGAGCTCATTATCGTGTCAATTACACTCAAAGAACTTAAACCCACAGTTTTAACGAAGGCTGAAAATGCACAGCTAATTGTTCCCCTGTAAATCACATGGCTTTACATTTGTTTCAATTGCACTTGCCGGTAAACGATAATGTAATACATTTGAGTGACAGATCCAGTTTTCCCTTCATGTACAGGCACAAGTCTTACAAAAACGTGCTGGCAGGATTAGCTTCATACAAAGGTTCCCATGGCACAGGCTACACTGATTGCAGGTTCACACTATAAACTAGCGACTGCAAGGAAGAAACCGCAAAAGAACAAAAAGAACAGTGATAAAATGGCTCGTCAGTCAGGCCTACTGGCTCATTACTCGAGACAACCGCAGTTATGAGGCTGAAAGAGAGGGTGACGATAAACACTGCCGCCAAGCAGGTAACCATGGGAGGCAGAGATGAGCGTCTGAGTAAAAGAAATGTGATTAAATGGAGGAGCCCAACAAATGCACCAAGTCGAAACACAGATAGGAAGCGGCTGCCAGACATGCTACCTCTGGAATTAGAGAAGTATGGAATACTTCTGAGCCAATTTGATTTCCATGATGCATGACGTTGTGTAAACACTGAATCTATACACAAACGAGGCACACAGTTTTACAGCCACAAGCAGCAGACGGCTCCCATCTTCACAAATCTAAAAGACATTACTAGGATCCACTAATCCATGTCCACCCCACTAATTACTTCTGATTCAGGACCAAATCCACAGTTTTGGTCTTCAGCTTGCAACAGCTCCTTAAAAGCATAAAAGTTAAGTTTAAGACCTAAAGTTCAGCGTGAACGGTGTTAAAACATACAAGCTTATTTCTGATAAAAACAGAGGAATGAACAGTCCGTAAAGCACTATGAGCTTCAGATGGCATGAAGTCCTTTAGTCCCTCCACCTGCTGAAGTGCTTCATGCTGTCAGAGGCATCACAATTAAAAGTTCAAAACATGTTTTTGATTCATTTTGCCATTTTGAATTTCGGCAATACTTGCAAATGAGGCTAAACAAACTTTCCTCATAACCGAAAATAGAGCTCTGTTAGTATATGCGTTGAGAAACAAATGTTCGTATAAATGACCAAAAAAAAAAAAAAAATCCATTAAGAAGACATGACATTTTTTGGAATTGACCCTTTTTAAAAGATTATATCACTTCGTGAATACCGCCCTTTTCTCAGTGGGATGCCCCACAAAACGAGTGGATTGGAGACTAGGGAAGAACCTGCCCAATTGGCCAGTCCAGGCAGCTGAGGTTGTGGAAAGAAGCTACATGAAGAACTGCCCAAATAAATTGGCGACTCCCAGGAGGATGATGAAGCTGTGGAAGACTGTGGAGGGCCATCGGAGTTCCCCACGCCGGCGGAGGGATATCATGTGAATGAGGGAGGGAAACACAAAGACCAGGGCCAGACCGCACAACGCCCCGGCGTACCTGCGCAAACAAACAGGGCACTCTTCACAAACACATAAGATGCCAAAAATAAAAAAATCAGATTATTGCACTAAAGACTCTTCAAATTAAAAAAAAAAAAAAAGAAAACCACATAACGGCAAATTGAAATTTAAAGAAACAATAAGTTGCACAATCACCATACCCAATCCTGTAACATGCCATGAAAATAAAAACTTAATTTTAGCCCTAATCACTTCTTCTTCTCCTCCTCCTCCCCCCCCACCCCCCCCCGGGTAGAAAAAAATTAACTTCAAAATCCTGAAAAGCTTCCCTTGTTTCCTGACAGTAGAGGAAGAAAAGAACAGAACATGCATGAATTTACATGAAACGTGCAATGTTTAAACTCATCACATGCAATATTTATTGACTGCACCTTCCTACAATATGCCGTCCCTGGAATATGTCTTCGATAACCCCTGATATAAGAGGAGGTTACGGAGTTTTTGTTCAGGAAGAATACAAATGCTTGTGACGGAAATGCCAGGATTTAAGACTTTTACTGGGTGCCTACAATGGGGATTTAGAAAATTGTATGGACTCAGTTCCATAGTTTTGTTTCTTTTAAAGCCATGAGATTAAAATTATGGAAATAACAAGAGGAACCTGTGAGCATTTCAATCTGCCCAGGTTTGAAGGCTTGACTGCACTTCATACATTATTAGATTAAATTATTTTACTTAATGGCATATTTTCATAATAAAGCAGAAAAAAATTATGGAATCACTCAATGTCGTATCTGCGAATTGTTTGATACGAAGTAAAAAAGCTGGATCAACATCCTCTGTGTAGTGATTCCATAATTTTTGCTAAGAGTTGTAAACATTTTCATGGAGCAGAGGTTCTCATTGTTTATTGGTCCTAGGGCCCCACAGTATATGCTGGTTTTTGTTCCAACCGCACCTCAAATGGCCATTTTTGAGCAGTTGGCATTTTTCTTAATAAGGTCCTTTTCACGTTTAAAGGGGTAATTGGCCCTCTTCAGCCACATTGTCCAAAAACTGCCATCACTGCATATCGTATGAGATTAGAACTGTGCTTTAATTAAACATTTGCAAAAAGGGTACACATTCGGTGAAGATGGCAAATCAGTAGGGTCCAAATTGTAACACCTCATTAGAATTCTGGGATTGCAGTTGTGGTTTCAACAGAACTCTGTACACGGGGGCACCCAGGACCGACACTGAACACCACTGATACCATAGAAAATTCTTCACTTGGAGTAAAAAGGCAAGTCTTACCGGATGATGGAACCAATGTTGGGGTAAAACTTGGCCATGAGGACCCCAGAACCAACAATGATCACATTCAGGGCGAAGACATGGAAGAAACTGGATGGAAGGTGAAGAAGTAGCAGGGAGCCTTGATGAGTTTACCATTTAAAGGCAAAGAAATTCCACATCCAACCGCTATACAGCACCACATTAATGTAGAGCTCAAAACTAAGTGTTTTTTTTTTTTTTCCAATGCATAATACGTACTTTAGAATGTAGACAGAGATATGATTTTTCATTTTTGTTTATTCATCATTTAAGCATTTCAGATCATCAAACTTTTATTCATAAGAAAAAGGAAACGTGAATAAACACATGCTTTTTAATGATCTTTTCATTTATTTACGTTAAGGAGTTTTTCAAAACCTATATCACTCCTGAAAAAAATAATTGCCCCCAAAAGCCTAATAATTGGTTGCGCCACCCTTGGCAACAACCGCAATGAAACATCTGTACCGAGTGCAGAGGCACATTTAGTGGCAGGGTTTGGGCCTGGGCCTGGCACCAGATGGGGGTAGCTGCCGGATGGAAAATAGTCGCCTGCTCATATTGTTTTTTGTTTTTGCATTTCTTGTTATTCCTGCTATTGTTTATGTCCCTCAGAAACATGTTTATCAAATGGACATTGGCAAAATGTTATTTCTTTTTTCCTTGAAAATTTCTACTGCTGTTTTGTCTTTTTTTTAATCTATAGTAACTGCAGTTTTTGTTGAGGTTTGAGCTTTTTCCCCATCTTTTTTCCTTTTCCTTTTTTATTTCTCATTTCTATTAACCTATGAATAAAAAGGGTGATGGTGAAGGTGGAGGAATTTAGAATTTAGGCCACACTAAAACCTTCAATTTGTTTCTTTTGAGTCATTCAGAGGTGGACTTGCTCGGGCCCTTTGGATCTTTGTCCTGCATCATATACAGATCTAAAGGGAAAGAAAAAAAAAACAAAAAAAAAAAAAACTGCATAGTGCATCTTGTTCCAAATGGAGAATTCTGAGGGCCTCATTTACTGATCGGCGCCATGTTTGGGAGACCACCACTGCGTATGAGAGACTACCGCGGCAGATCTGGCTATATCTCGCCTGAAATCATCTTCATTCCCTCCACCATGATAATCCCTTGAGAAAATATCAAGAAGGCAAGGGTGTAGTTGCCATAAGACAACAAACCTTTCCTACATTTCAACGCTCCACCTTGCTACAGCAGCATCAAAATTAAACATGCTAGACTTTGTCAGGGCGTCGTGAGGCATCGCAGATGCAACATCCGTTGTCGTTCACTATGGCGCACTACACAGCTGAAAACAATCAATCAATCGTCACCCCTGACGAAAATCTATCAAAAAAAAAAAAAAAAAAATCGAAAATCCCACCCGCTACTCTACGACTTCCAGATCGGGCTAAAATTGGGCTGAAATTGTGAAGTCTGATCCTGGCATAAGGAATCATTTTCACATGCAAACTGGACACCATAAAGTCCTGATCCTGACCAACTGAAAGTCTTTGGAGAGTGCAGCAGCGTAAGGGGTCATGGAGTGGTTTAACTCCCCCTTCTTCAATACAAGATCTTGGCCAAAAATAAATGCAACTCTGGACCGAAATAAACGTTTTGATGATATGCAAAGTTACAGCGATGCCACGATGAATGTACGCCATGATCAAAGGAGAAGGCAGTCCCAAAAAAAAAAAAAAAAAAAAAAAAAAACATTTTCTTGCCAGGCACTGTATTTAAGTGATGTTTAGATATGGCAGGGCAAGCAGTAATCAGGACTGCGTGTGTCTAGTAAAATTATACCCAATTTTCAATTAAATTTGTTGAATTGGTTGTTAGTTACTAAGGGGCAATTACTTTTTTCCCCCCACATTGGGTTGGATATCATTTTTCCTTCAATAACTCAAATCTTTATTTAAAAGTATCATTTTGTCTTTACTCAGGTTATTTTGTCTAATATTAAATTCATTTGATGATCCAATATATTTAAGGATGACAAATATACAAAAATAGAGTGGAAAAATATTTTTTCACAGCACCATATATGAATTCTATTGTGTAACACCCTCTGCTAATAGCTATGGTAATGTTAGCCTGACATAAACCCTTTTGTATAACAGCCTGTCCCTATACGCCTCTAGACATTTTTATACAAATTTTCCTGCCTATAAAATAGCCGTAGGTCAAACACAGAACCGTTAGTCCTATGTAAACACTCCTCTGTACAACACCCTGTGCCCATACATATGATACTAGATGCCCTGTATAACCCATCTTGTGCAATAGTCTGTAATCATACCAAGAGTAATGCCCACCCAATGCAAACCTTTTTGCACTACAACCCGTCTCCATACCTTGGGTAATGTTGGCCCAAAATTATCCATCCTATACGATGGCTTCTTCTCATACCTGAGGTAGTTTGCTCTGAATTTCCCCTCCTGAGTCCATATCTAGGGTAACGTTGGCTCAACATAAACACTCTTGCCTTCCCCATACCCAGGGTAATTTTTGCCAAAGATCTGGCCCATCATCTGCACCCGAACCAGATAGCCGAGCAGGGGGTAGACTGTAGTCATCTGGAAAAGCAGGAATGCCCGAGCCACGAAAACCAGGATGTCACTGCTGGGAAAGTTGTCCAGGAAGTTCTGTGGGCCAAGAGCACACCCCACAGTCAACTGTGCAGCAGCTCCAGCCACAGAGCAGAGAAACAGCCTCTCAGTTCCAGGAAAAGCCATCTGGCCTTGTTTTTCTTCAAATACACCACCCCGTTCCAGTAATATTGAGCCTTCGGGCACACAATTGATTAAGCGTGCAATGAAACGAAAGGGTCACTATTCACCATTCAGTCAATTGGAGAATGCAAGGATGGCGCAGTTCTGCTAGAAAGTGGAAAGATGTGGAGGAGCTTTTCACTGCAACAGTGCAGAGATGCCGACGGGCACATTACCGGTTCGATGCAGTCCTTAGACAGCGGAGGGGAGGGGAACGAAGCAAAGATCAGCACTCCCACATACAGGTAGGTCAGTCCCACGAGCAGGTAAGCCACCGACAGGTCCCGCACCTGAAATCACATTCATATTCTGCAATTTTCATTCTCCTCCCTCAAAGTTATGCGGAGGCAAAAAAGTGCTGGGGTCAAAAGGTGAGCTTCTGCACCTGGATTTGCTACCATGGAAACTATGACCACTAAAAAAAATTCCAGGACCTTCAGCAATGGCCTTTACTTGCCTGGTAAAATCTCAATCTAAACCTTGTGAAAGCAGAAGGTGAACAAACCACTGCTTCAAAAACTAACTTTCCTGAGTCAGATGATTCCTTTGTTGAGATCTGCTAATTTGTCAATTGTGGTCTGGTGTGACTAGCAGCGACTCTGCTACTGGGGAAGTTGCATAAGGGGAAGTGGCAGGGGCCAAGAGAGACACGTGCAACTCCACAGTCCACAGTGGCTAACAGGAAACTGCATTGTCTACAGAACAAAATCACATAACATGACAAACTATTAACGGCTTCACTGCATCAGCAGGTTCTCTCATTTTTCAGCTGATGAGTCACTCAGAGAATTCGGTCAAGAAAGTCTCACGAAAGCGTACTCAATTCACATCTTACTATTGGCCATAGACAACGTTGCAGCAGGGCTTCAGGTATTAGACCGGAACAGTAAGCCAGCGGGCCCTAAAAACTATTGCCCGTCCGTACTGGCACAGCTCTGTTACTGTCTCAGAGATAAGACTGCTGTATTAGAATGGATGCGTAACCCAGCATGTGCACCATTGCTCACACTGCTATGTTACTCAGTCTTAGAAATGAAATGGAACAACAGCATTATGCACACCAGTGTCTACACTTACATTATTCTCTTGGTGTTTGTTGTTCTTCATCAGTGTGATGATGCAGTTGTGGATAAAAAATGCCAGAGTGAGGACTCCTGTCAGCTGGGGGAACAGCAGTCTGAATTCTGTAATGTGCATTAAAAACCACACACAAAACATCAAAATATGCCAGTGCAGTCCAACAGTATGAGGCAGCAATGTGTGCATGTTCCTCCCCTTCACAGCATGCATATTAAGGGAGACCCATTCTGCTGTTTTTTTCCCCACTCGAGTTATAACATATCTGGATATCCATACGGGAAATGTATAAACTTTAGTAAAAAAATTTTCCATGATTGTTAGGAAATTTGATCCTGTTATTTAGCAGTCAGAAAAACGGGCCGTTCAGAGCGGGCCTTCCCTATGCAGAATGAGCTGTGTTCGACTGAGAGCAATAATGCCATAATCCTCCAACTACTGGCAAGTCAATGAAAACAGATGACTATTAGCCGCAAGCAAGCCAGCTAACTACGGAACTACGCAATGAGTGCAAAAAGGTGCCTTCTGCAGGCTAATAAAGGATGGGCATTACTTTCACAAAGAAGTGCAGTTACAATAAAAAAAAAGTTTACCTACGCTAGGAATTCAGTCTCTAACATTATGAATGATCCGTAGTTCGCATCTGTGAAACAGCAACCGTTAGCCAACATTTCATTTACTGCACTACTCCACTAAAAACAAACGGAATCACATCAAAACGGTCACCCATTGTTTTATTTCACAGTTAGTGGGTTGGTTAATACCAAAATGTGTGTAGAGGCACTAAACAAGTGAGTTTTTCATAGGATATCCAATAAGTACAAACATTAGGATAGGTAACATATTACACTATCGCAATCGCTCTAACAAGAACATTATCCTCAAAATTACAATACGCTCAGCAACCAGCAAGCAAGTTAGGTCCAAAAACGGCAAAAAAAAAAAAAAAAACACAACAACAACAGTAAATGAATGAGGCCAATCTGTACACCAGACTGCAGGACTCTTGCGATGCAGGAGTGATAATGTTGAGGTGGCCCTAAGATAGCACAAAGCAAATCATCTCCCATGAGTACCTGGGACAAACATGGCGGGGGAGCTGAACCAGTGGAACTCCAAGTGGAAGCCCAGGCGAAAGGCCTTCAGTGTGACCAGGAAGATCAGGTAAAGCACAGACACCGTTCCTAAAGAGTGGGACAGCCCCAGAGAATTCAAGTAGATCAAACTTCACACTTACAAAACATAGGAAGGAAACACAGATCCACAATCACAAAACCTCTTTCTTCAGATGCTGCCATGCATGCAGTGACAGTCATAACACTGTCAAAACATTACAGTAACACTGAATATTTTCCGAGCTGGGTTGGGGTTCTTTTCACATTAAAGATAGAAGCAAAAATGTCACACCAGGCAAACAACTAAAAAAAAAAAAAAAGAAAATGCAGTGATATTAAATGGGGCTGGGCGATAAATTTATGGTCATAATTTTAAGTGCAATAAAAGTAACCTGCCCCATGGGGCAGACAGGTGAGCTGTTTATTACCTTGTCTATGCCTAATGCCATGTGGTACAAACATCAGAGGCCATTTGAAATGTTTACGGGAAGAAAACGGTGATTTGAAGTCCGCTAATTACCAGCGAGGTTGGACAGCCTCCATCACCTTGCCATAATTAGCTTAGCTTAAATCACTTCCCGTGTACTTTGCCTAACTTCCAATCAAGTCATTTATTCAGCCAACTGACTAATCAAAATCAAGATGTGACCAGTAATAATTAAGAAGAGATAATCAGAAGTAGATAGAGCTAACCAGGTTACCATGTCAGGCTGAAGAATGTCAATAATCAGAATAAATAGCAGACCTGTGAATTCCACCTCTAATCATAGCATTTTTACATATTCTTAAAAGGCTTTCTGAAAAATAAAATCATTTTAAGATGGCCCTGGTTTTTAAGTGTTTAAAAATATAAGCGAAGTGGAAAACATTTTGTCAAGCATACTGAACGTGAATTTGATCATTTTCGCATTGCACGTAATAGACAAATGCACCTGACCTAACTAATAATTGAACAAGGCTAATCTGAAATTAAGTGATTTTGGTTACTTTTGAGTGTCTAAATAGCCTACAGTGAAGGTGGAAAACATTTTGTTTAAGCGCATCCAACGTGACGAGTAAGTTGTTAATGCACACAAAGGCCAAGTGTAAAACTAGAAATTACACAGAAAACACATTCAGTCAACTCTGTCATGTTTCATGGTCATTTAAACTTCAAAATGTGACAAGAATGATATCTAAATAAATTGGATGGCTATACATTTAAATCGTTAATAGAGCGAATCAACCGTTTGACTGCAAATTGAGCAAAGTAAATGGGCTGGGGGTGATTGCAATTGTCGGGTAGAGGATGATGACTTTGAAGACCTCAACTTTGCTTCGTTCTGCACGTAATTTGCCCGTATGTGTTTGCGAGATAATTACATTTGGCCGCTGTGGGTGAATGCGATAACAATTTACATGTTATGTTTGATACGCTGAAACAATGTTTTCCACCTTCAGTGCAGGCTATTTAGATGTTCAAAAGTAACTAAAATACTTTACTTCAAATTAATCTTGTTCAATTATCAAATAAAAAAAATTGCAAAAAATTTGCAGCACAGATTTGCCAGAACATGCTTGCCAACCAAGTCTTCGGTGCATTTGTCTATTGCTTGCAATGCAAAAACTCTCTCTCTCTCATATTCACGTTCAATATGCTTCACAAAATGTTTTCCACTTTGTGTATATTTTAAAATGCTTAAAAACAAAAGGAAAAGGTAATAAAGGAAAGGTAATAATCAAGCTTGTGTGTTTGCGCCATATAGAGGCAGTTACTTTTATTGCGCTTAAAATTATCACAATACATTTATCGCCCAGCCCTAATGTAAAATTATCCTTCAGATCATGAAGCCGTAGTCCAAGTAAAACGTTAAACTTGACAAAATAATTTCCTTAATACAGACTTGACCGCAAAAAAACATTCTCCAGCTCCTTATAATGCAGCATATCAGCAAAGATTATGAGAAAGGGGGTGCTGAGAGACGAGGAGATCACATACCGAGGAAGGTGAAGCGGGCAAAGAAGGAGGCGGATCGGAAGTTGAGGAGGGGGAAGAGCAAAATGATGAGGTAGAAAGGCACGGTGCTGTTTTTGCTCCAATAGCGGTCGAACAGAGGTTCCGTGCCATTGTCGCTCTGGTAGAAGAGGCTCATGCTACAGTTGTGCTCATGTTGCTCACGAGGGAAGGGGCAGATCACTGGAGGACGAGGAGAATACAGGACATCAGATACGGGGAGAGCTCGTCACAGCTGTCGGCCGCGCTGCTACAACAGCTTGCGCCTACGCTGTTGCTCTGCCTTCCAGTGGCCAAAACTGCCTCCTTGCCCATACATCACCACATCACAATGTCCTTTGCCGGGCACTCCTTCTTTCCTTCCCTTAGAATCCCTTAAAAACTAAGGGAAATCTAGAAATTCTCTGTCTGAATGTGCGAACGGCAACAAAAAAAATACCACGAGCAGACACAGTTACAGCCAGTCACATGACTTCTGTGAACTTACACCACTTGTGAGAAACCAAAAACCCATAGTACTGAGCACAAAGGCAGCTCATTTATTTGAAACTCAACGAAAGGACTACAAACTAGAGAAAGTCCTTTTCAGCAGAAAAAAAAAAAAAAAGGTCACCAGAAGTGGTGCATTTATCCTTGGACATCTGACCCAGGTCAATCTCAGATGAGATTCACAACTACCCACCAGTATAAACACATCCTTTGAGTATAAAGGCCTTGCACTTAGTGGTTGCTGAGATCTCTGGTCCGCACAAAATAAAACATTTTAATGTCCAGTGACTTGACCTTTGACCCAGGGCAAACCTAAAAATAGTGGATGCACAACCAAATGTTAATATAATCGCATGCTGAAAGTATGCAGCCATTGTGCCAAGCGGTTGCTGAGATCTCGTAGGCACAAGACAGTTTGACACAAACACAGGGGGGAAACCACGGGACAAACCTTAAGGGCTTCTTAATTAAAGCACTTTGGAGCCAGATCTGAAATCCAAGTAGTTAAGTAAACAAAACTGAGAGGACAAACAAGGAACACTGAAGCTGCATTATGAAGTTCAATTCCATTGCTCGAAAAGGAAACCTCCATCCTTTTTACAAATGTCATTTAAAATGCTCTAGTTGTACTTAGAAGATCTGGAATTAAGAAAATGCCCTATTTAGTGAAACAACTTTATAGACTTCAAAAGATGGGCTCTTACAGATTGCCACGGCCGCCATCTTAAAGCAATACACTGTGGGCTGACGACTTATCGGGGCTGCTTTGCTTTGTCTTGGCAATGCATCCCTTGTGTTTGTTGTGACTGAAGGTGTGCTTGATTTGTGTTTTATTCTTCCTCAATGACCATGCACTCACCTCGATCAGTTCCATTGGTCCCATACTCGGTATCCGACATGCTGACATTATGAACATAGTCTGAAAAGGAGCAAAATGTCATTTTAGATCTACAAAGAAAGACCAGTACAGTAGACAAGCAAGGAAAATTGTAAGCAATTTTGCAGACATTTAACCAAAAACATGTAACAACAATTTAATTTGCATATTCCAATACGCACAAACATCACAAATGTCTGACTTCGTAACAGATCATAACTTACTGTATATAAATTTTCCTGTGTTGAACAGGAAGTTGGACATGAGGACCCAGTAGACCACCATGGCACCGATAAGTGACACCATCGAGAAGATCAGGCTGGACCACTTGCCGAAGGCCCCAAAGTAATACCTACACACATCAGGGAACTCCCAGTCTGAAGTGTCTGCATATGCTGAAAGAAAGAGAAGAAGAAAAAACAGACGAGTGAGCAGTTAAGAAAAACCAAATTGGTTTTGTGGCTGTCCACCCTGAAGGGTTAATAAGCCAGCTTGTTAATGCAGTTGAATGGGCGCTTTTCCACGACACGGTACCAGCTCTACTCTTCTATTCTACTTTTCCATTAGGAAAAAAGTACCTGCTACCAGGTACTAGTAGGTACTTTGGTACCTGCTCTCCTGGGGTTCCAAATAACGGCCGACCAGGTACTAGTAGGTACTAAACTGTGATGTGCAACATTGCTGCCCACTGATTGGGCATAGAGAATCGTCACTTTGAAAAACGACTCTGTAGTCGACCTCTGGACATCTCATTCGAGTTAGATTGAATCAAGATTAGCGTAGTTATGATCATCGACTTGTATTGTTTTAGGCTTCTTGTGCGATATACTGTGCGGTGCCTTACCTTTCAAACATGGTTTCGCTTTTTAACCAAAGCTGCTACATTCATGAAATGTGTTTCTCTTTATCTGTGACCCCGTTGGTGGCAAAATTAAGTGACAGTATTGTGTCTAGTTATGTTCGCCTAAATAATCCCCTTTGAGAAAGTTATGTGATGCTACCCCCGTTTAATGAAAATCGCACAGAAAAATTACTATATGATCGTTGAAGAATCATTTTTGTCTTAACGTTATATCAGATGAGATGACGCATAGTAAAGTGATAAATTCTAATACTCAGCCATCTCCTGCGATTTGCGCATTTGCTACGTGTTTTGCCTTCAACTTCACAGCAAAATGTTTTGTGAAGCCTGAATGTCAAAATAATAAACAATAACGGTTTTGTCATAGGTGTTATTCGCTTCTTCGTTATGAAGGAAAAAAGGTAAATTAACATCTTTGGTGTGTGGTGATTTCATATTTTTTGCCAGGGGTTGTCGATACATTATGGCTTAATGATGGTACACAAATGCCTTGAGAATATATTGCCTTTTTCTGTCAATACTCTGTGCCTTTTACAGATATCATTGCTTTGCGTTTTTAGGTGCTACTCGGACACAACACCAGCTGCTATCCTATGCATCAGGACAATGTCAAACAGAAGATTTAGCCGCAAGCGGAAATTCCGGGGTTCAAGCCAAGAAAGACCATTAGTAGTTGAAAGCTTTAACAGCTTAATTAACAAGTGTTGCCACCAAACGTGGCCATATCCCCGGCCAGATGATGGAAAATCAACAGGGGTCGGCGTATCACACAAACACTGAAGCCAAAGATAAGTAAAATTGGTCAAAGCGCTCTTGAGATTTCGCGTTGACAAACAGGACGCGATGGACAGATGGCCGAACGGATGGACTGATGGAGCTGAATACTATGTCCCCCGGCTCTAATACACCTTGACACCAAAGATGAATAGAGTCGGTCAAACCGTTCTTGAAATATCGCGTTCACAACAAACTGGGTGGGACGGACAGACTGCCGGACGGATGGAGCTGTATGTCCCCCGCCCCTAATACACCTCAATACCAAATATAAACGGAATCGGTCAAGCCGTTCTTGATATCAAGTTGATAAGGTATTTGTAAGTGGTCAAATGGTCCTATTGACCTTGAGAATAATGCCAAGGTTACAGAAAACGACTGGGGTTGGCGTATCACGCCAATACACCTTGACAACAAAGACAATTGGAATCGGTCAAACCATTCTTGAGATATCATGTTGACAAGGTATTTGTAAGTGGTGAAATGGTCGTAATGACCTTGAGAACAAGTCGACATGGTCTACAACATCCCCCGCCAATCGTGCGCTTCTCATTTTCGAACTCAATCAAGGCCTTTATGGTCTGAAGCTACACACCAAATTTGGTTACTGTATCTGTAGTAGTTTCTGAGTAAAGCTGTCCCCTTTATCTCGGACGGACGGACGGACGCACGGACGGACGGACGGACGCACGGACGGAGGTCAAACCTATATCCCCCTCCCACTTCGTGTTGGCGGGGGATAATAATAATACCAAGGTCGTGGTCATCGACTGGGGTCGGCATATCACACTAAATACACCTCAACACCAAAGATGAATGGAGTCAGTCAAACCGTTCTTGAGATATCGCGTTCAGAACAAACATGACACACAGCCGGACAGAGCGGAATACCATGTCCCCCCGCTCCGCTTGCTACCGCAGCGGTGGGGCACAAAAACCGCTAAGAGCATGTTGCAGGTATTTATGTGGACCTATTTTGCAGTATAATGATTGGACCAATAACTAATGATTTATAGTCCGATTTGTGTTAAGTTAGGCTATTTTGTGCATTTTGTGCTTGGTCCAATGATGATCCACAGCGAATTTCTAAGGAAACGAACCTACGGCCTAGGAGATCTCAAAAATGTGTTTTTCAAAAAATTCTAAATTCTGAAAAATCTAATTCGGCAGACCTTAGAGGTCTTTATGGGAAAGTTGTGGAGTTTGGACCAAGACATGTCTTTACTAAGTTTTGTATAAACCAGACTTACAGCGTAGGAGTTATGACCTTTAAAGTGAAAAACTGTTTTTCCTTTACTTATAGCGCCCCCATCGGGCTGATTGAGTAAAAAATGCCTCGGGCAGCATTTACACACAACTTCCAACCAATGTGCAAAATTTCAGGTCTCTACCACTTAATATCATGGGAATTTGCAAAAACATTTCTGAAGAAACAACAACAACAACAACAACAACAACAACAACAACATCCCCGCCAATCGTGCGCTTCTTACTCAAACTCGATCTCAATCAAGGCCTTTATGGTCTGAAGCAACACACCAAATTTGGTTACTGTATCTGTAGTAGTTTCTGAGTAAAGCTGTCCCCTTTATCTCGGACGGACGGACGGACGGACGTCAAACCTATATTCCCCTCCCACTTCGTGTTGGCGGGGGATAATAATAATAATAATAATAATAATAAAAAACCTGCACAAAAACAACAGGATTTCTGCCCTACGGGCTTGAACCCTTAATTACAATTAAACACTCAAGGACTTTAGTGCCATAACATGGTGATGGTAGTGCGCGTGCCGTGATTTAAACACATAAATATTCAACAAAATCGATGGAATAAAAGTAAACTTGGCATAGCTGAGGATGCCATCGCGGCAGTAACACGCTGCGTCGCAACGACAAGCAGGTACCACAGAGCGGTACCGTCTTCTCATGGAAATCAACCCCAAAAAAGTACCCGGTGCTGAGTAGAGTACAGCCGGTACAAAGTAGTGGAAAAGCGCCATATGTGATCTGGGCCAGGTCTAAAGCTTTAACATGACCTTATTGTGCTTAAGAACTGATTAAGAACAGAGGAGGAGGGCAGTATTAGTGACAAAGGCAACCTGAAAATGATTTTTCCTTTTATCACACAAACCTGAAAACAGCTCATCAACTAAAATTAAATAATTTAATTGATTTATTTATTTAGTTATGTGAACATTAACACCCAATGTCCTCCAGTTAGACTGCTCTTTAAATCAACTCATTTCGAGGAGGCCCCAGAAGTGAATGCGAGTGATTTGGGACCCAAACAGCTAGGAAGAACAATCACTGGATTAAATGCCTGCAGGGATGGTTGATGTTGTTTATGATCAAGCAAAGTCAATACAATGATGTAAGCTAATCGATATTACTAGTCTCACACAGCAGTGAAATATCCTTTTATGCACTGAATGACATGGCGAGCTTTCATTCATCTCAAATGTTCAAGAATGGCTCATAAAGACATCACTATATAGATGCAATGTATCTAAAAGGGCATAATTAGGCTGAAACACTGCTCAAAAGTAGTTTTTGACTTGCTATAAACTTGAAAGAATCCAAGAATCTTTTGAATAAAGCTTTTGCGTGGATGTGGAATTAAGGGAAGAGGACACCTTCAAACTTCTTCAAAAGTAACGACTAAAATCAGCTTCCAAGTTTTACTTCATCCTAAGCACTTCCTGATATCGTTTGAATCAAGTTTCACATGCAAGGCAAGTGACTTGTTCAGTCTTTCGTCACCCTTCATACACACCCTGGATTACTTTAGACGAGTGCTTTGCTGGCCATGGCCAAGAGTGACTCTGCCCAGCCCTGAGGTGCCAACGGTGGCACTACAGTGTGATCCTCAGGACACGTGCAGCCAAGCATCACAAATCAACCGCACTGACGATAGTCGCTCCCATCGCATTTTCACTGGCATGAGAAATTCATGTAATTCTTTTCTTCAACAGCCCCCAAAACAGTTTTAAAACTTTTTTTTTTTAGGTTTATTGGACACAATTCTTTTGATGTTCCATACAATATGATAATGCATTTTGGGTGTGTTTTTTTAACTGTATGAAATCCTCCCAATATTGCTGGGTTGAGTAACATTTTGCCCTGTAGATAAGTGACTAACTTTTAGCTGGCTGGAACCCCAAGGACAGGAGAACTTGTGAAAGCAAACACACAAACAAACACTGAGAAGAGGGTGTGTGAGAAAGACATTTGGTCTCTTACGTATTGACTTTGGAGACTGCAGGACTCTGTAACAACAGTAGAGCGTCAATAAGCCCATCGAGATCAGGATGATTATGCCCAAGGTGAACCCTGCCTGAAAGACATCAGAAATGACCGTAGGATGCAGTGATAACAACCTGTCCATTAAGTATCACTCTGAAAAATAAAGGACACAATGCACACATCAGGCTTATGTATTTTACCTGCTTTATGCTCCAAGGCATGCTCAGGATAGCAGTGCCCATCATTGTGTTCCATATCGCAAAACTGGACAGAAATTCACAGAATAATTAATCAGCACTCACTAAACAACTACCACCATTCAATCCAACCACTATAGAGCTTCCAATACCTTTACTTTAAATTGATCAAAGACCATTCACAAAATGAGCCCCACAGGCATAGAGCCATTTCTGGACAATAAATCTCCAGTGACCACAAGTACGTGCATTCCTCAATTAGGCTCTGAACCATCGATCAATATTTGTTAAATATTACTGATATCTTATAATGGCAAACTATGACATTACACTGGGATCATTACTTAGTGGTCACTCTTTGATATATTAGGATTATTCTTTGATTAAAATCTAGCTCTTCAGTCAATCTTTCAGCGTTAATTCATTTGCAATTGCAAAATTGAAATTTAGCAACTTAATAGCTGTAATTTGTACCAATGGATCAAATGATTATTTCTATCAACAAGATACAAACTCAGGTGAAAATCTTCAGTGTCTGAAATGACATGTAGCAAAAATTAGCCAATGTGTGTGGACTGTTATTGTTACATAACTAGACCCAGTAGATATCAAAATTTGATCAGCTCAATTCCTGCAAAACAAGTAGATCAGAGGGATCTAATAGCTGCGACCTGGCCCAGCATCCGTCACGTGGCCTAGTGTCCATGACTGGTGGTTTCTTGTACAAGTGAGACCTCGAAATTGGCAAATGACCTTGAATATCAATAGGGAACCCTTCCTCTGTACCAAGAAGCTTGCAAGATTTAATAGCCATCCATCAAGTTAAACTCGAGTTACGGTGCGAAAACTGTGAAATCGGGGCAAAATCGACACTTTTTTGACCGGTGAGACCTTGGGATTCGACAGATGACCTTGAAAATCAATAGGGAACCCCTCCTCTATACCAAGACGCTTGTTGTAAGATTTCATTGCCATTCATTGAATTAAACTTGAGTTACAGTGCGAAAACCTTCAAATCGGGAAAATTGACACTTTTTTTTTTTTTTACCTGTGTGACCTTGGGATTTGACGGATGACCTTGAAAAACAATAGAGAACACCTTCTCTATGCCTAGGAGCTATTTCCAAAATTCTAATAGGAGTTACAGCGCGAAAACCCGCAAACAAGGTCATGACCTCTGTGAACTTGACCTTTGACCTTTGACCTCAACCTTGTGCATGGACATCACTTTGGTGAAGGTCAATAACTCCTGAAAATTTCATGATGATAGGACGATAGGAACATGGTGAAAAAGGTGTCACGGATGGACGAACAGACAGAAGAGTTTATAGAGCTGCTTGGTCACAGCTAATATATATAAAAAAAAAATAAAATAAAAAAAAAGAGAGAGAGACAACTCAAAGATTTCGGAAATAAAATGGGAACAATTCAAACAATTTTTGTGCATTCGTGGGCAGGAGAAAAAATGCACGCCCAGAAAGAAACAAGTTTCAACTTACTTGGTGCAACGGTTTATGAATTGACTTTTTGGAAAATTTTGCTGGCATGACATAATGACAGAAGGTCTAATCAATTTTAAAAAAATAAAATACCCAAAATGAGAAAACCTGCAATATGTGTCATGAATCTTCCAGCTTAGCACTTAAATACTAAATTTCAGCTCAATCTGTGCAAAAAAGGCAAAGATATGAGGCATGAGAAATGGGCATGTTGAAGATATGCTGCTTGGTGGCAACATTAATAACTAGAGTGTTCAGGTGAACACATGTCGCCTGCGTGTGACTACCAACTGAAAGTGTGACTACCGGACAGACAGACGGACAGACAGACGCCGGACAAAGTGATCCCTATGTGCCGCTATGCTTCGCAGGCGACACAAAAATCAGTTCAGAATACAGTGAACAAACACTGGTGCGCTTATAAGTAGGAATATTAATGCCAAGTTTCAGCTTCATCGGCGTTACGGTTTAGGCGATGCTTACAGAGGAAAGAACTTACACGTGTAGCATTAGGACAAGGGTCAAATCATGGTCAAAATGCAACGCATGAGAAAACCCATAATGCATATTATGAGTCTTGCTACTCAGCACCAAAATATCAAAGTTTAGCCTGATCGATGCAAAAATGCCTTTCATATAGCAGAAATAGGCAGTTTAAAGATGGCTGCCTGGTGGCCATATTTGAATTTGGTTCCGAATGCCTTGAATGAACTTGTGCTCAGGGATAGGAGCATGTACATAATGTTTTAAGTTGACATGCCTGACAATTTGGGAAGATTTTTATAGATAGCTGATGAACAATGAATGACAAAAGACAACAGAGAAGCTGAGCAAATCAAACGCCCATCGAACCATCTGTCCAGATGAGCTAAAAATGTTTTAGTCTGATTTCACCCCACGGGCCAACTCATTCAAGTTATTCAAAAACATAACTCGGCAAAATGGCAACACACAACAAAAATGTGGATTGACCATGGGTTCAGATGTTGGGGAGAGGGACACCTACATAGTAACAATGCTGGGGTTTTTACTCGTTTTTTCTCCTCCCTGCACTTTGAAGGCCGTTCCCAGAGGGCTGTAAACATAGATCTCCTCTGGAGCAGGGATGACGTGGTCCGGAGGAACCTGACAAAGAGACCCAGGATGAATCAAAGAACGGCTCCAGGATGAGTGCAGTCAGCATTAGTACACTGTAATAGAGTGCCCAACCAGAACCAGAGATATTGGAATCTGCAAATCGTGGCAACTTCAGAGATCTCTATGAAATAGCCAAGTACCACCCACCTATTGCAATAAGTGTTATTCAATTGGTCATTATCACTGTGCTTAATGACTGGCAGAGCTCCCGGGTCATTCAATGTCAGATCATCAAATGAGTCTCACCACCACCTTCTCAATTTTGCTAATTTTTTGTTTGCCGCTGCAAGTATTCATCACTGACAAATCCGCAATTTCAGCTCATTCGGACCAAAAATTAAATTTTAGTAAATTATTTTCAAAGGGCACTGTCCATCAGTTTTTTTGGCAATTGACATTTTTCTGGTATTTAACATGGCATAACTTTATTATTACACCTATAGCTTTGAAACCTTGCATCCAAGCTAATGTTATACTGCTTAATCGGAAAATGCAATCCCTTTTACTGAATCTTTCTTGGTTGTGGAGCTATGAGGACATCAAAAGCGCCTTTTGTTCAGGCAGTTCCATTTTTAGGTCCTCAAAGCACCCACAGTATAAACCCTAGCATAGGCTGTCTGGAATTTTTCCATTCATTTGTGTCTGCTGAATATTAATCAGGCTGAATTCACCATGAATTCATCACCAACAGCAGTCAGTACCTTGCCAAATGTGAAGAAAAAAAAAAAACCTAAAATGCCACTTGTTCAAAGCCCCGTATCTCCAGGGTCAAACACACACACACACACACACACACACACACACACACACACACAAAACCCTTAGAAAATAATTCACCAAAAATTCATTTTTGGTCCAAATGAGCTGAAATTTTGAATTTGTCCATGACTAATGCATATTTGTCTAATGTGAAAATATAGAAGCAATATATGACTACATGGTGACAAATGTTTTGTATATCTAATGATTTGACATGGAATGACCCTCCTGCCCCCCCCCCAAACACCCCTAGAACAAGGCATCACAGGTATTGCATTTGCATAGCCTCTAATCACAATGCAAACAAACAGCTATCAGGAGGGAAAATTACAAGAGGGCCAAATACTCTGTAGAAATGCAAGACTTTCACTGTGGAAAAGCCCCATGTATAATTGATGTTGTACAGCGTTTACTGTAGAGCATGATGGGATAGAATGGCGGTCATCAACACACTGTGCACAAAGTACTCATGTGTCATGTGATATGAATAAAGCAGACTTCAGTTCAGATGCTCTGCAAGAGGATAAGGAACATCCTGATGGTCAACAGTTTTAAGCATTTTGAGAGGAAATTTTTACCAAAAAAAAAACTACCTCTGACAAACAGAGATAATCGGAAGTTTGAGTCCATTTACCAAGTTGGATCGGCAGTTGCAATGGCCTATGCTCCGATGACCCCCACCTAGCACTGCGGTTAACACTGCACAACGTCATGAGCACAAAGAGCTATTCACTGGACGTACTGAATAATTTCAGAAGACAAGCATTAGCATGCATCACATTGTGCCCATGTCGGGGTCACAGACCAAGTGAAAACTGTTGAACATCACCTGCATCTGTGGCTAAATAGCGCCGATGGTAACATAAATAATGTGACGACCAACAATTAAAAGATGAACATCCATAAAACAGAGCATTAAAAAAATTAAAAAACACAGAAGACCTTTTACTGTTGGAGATGCTTAAACCGTGCAATAGGCCCCGAGATAACAGATTAACAGCCATTTTGCAGAGCTCATCATTTTGTCAATTTGCTGCGATACTACAGCCTGCACGCAAACACAGTCTTCAGCCTGACCAAAGCCTGAGTCCCACTTTGTTGTCATAAAACAAATATGGTATACTTATATATAAGTATATATAAGTAATATGGTATACTTATAAATAAGTATACTTTTTTGGCATCAGTTTTTTTCCCCTCCCCCCACAATGACATTTTTGTTGCGATAACAGTTCAGTGCATTTCTGCTCACACATTTCTCCAAATCAGTTTTAAAAGAGACATGCAAGTCTCCAGATCTGCCGAAGGTCCAGCATGTGCAGAGCATTGCTAAAAGTGCAATTAAACTTTATTGCTCAATGGAACAGCATCCAACAACAACGTTGTCCTTCACTAAGCAGTCTTACTTGACAAAAACTTTTGACTATTGAATCATCTAAAGAGAAAAAGTGCTTGAGACTCCAAGCTAACTGAATCTATTTAAACAAAACCCAGCTCTTGTACTACAAACCGCAAATGTAGCAAAATACACAAAAATTAAAAAATTAAAGTTTTTTATTTTTACATTTAAAGACGAGGCTGAAAAAGTGAGCGTCTTCACTACATGGCTGCAATCGAGCCTGGTGCTCCACTCAAAAAAGAAAGAAAAAAAAAACACTTAAAAACTACAAAGTGACACACTCCTCACACCAGAGCTGAGTATAAAGGATCAGTAAGCAAGTCACGGCAGCCCAAATGCCGCAGGCAGAGGCGCACCAGTAATCTGTCCGAGGAGCCCGTCAGGCGACTGTAGTAGTGCACTCTGCTGCTCATCACTGAGGCCTCTGCAGAAACCCGCTCCGGCACATCATCCTTCACAATGTTCCGCGGCTCCACGTGGAAAGGCCTAGAAGATCAAAAACACCATTGAACCCCATTGCGCAGAAACATACAGCTTAGAAAATATGCAGGCTCAAGTAGTTTTGTTTCAAAAGTCGTTTTGTGACCAACAGGATTAAATTTACACACCCAAAGCATGAAAATCCCATTTTTCATGGCACTTGAGAGATAATTTGGTCCTACCCAACAAACATATGACACAACTTTAGAGCACATTGTGCCTGTGTTGTTGCTTCAGAGCCCTTTCGCAGCGATCATCATCAGTGCTGACTGCTGAGCAGAAAATTACAGGGGGCACAACATACCTCTGAACTATCATTTAATTGCGATCTGCTCTCAATCACCTTATAATTAAATAAATAAACTCCAAACACACTCAACACGATCAGATGTGGCCAGTTCTCATTGAGGAAAGAGAAGAAATACAACACTACATTTGAATGTGAAATTGTGTTTCAATCCACGTCATTAAAAATGGTGGATTCAAGCTGCTAATTTATGTTCTTAATTGTAATTTAAACATCATAGCACAGGTTAGATAGGCTGCATTGTAGCATATGCTAAAATCAAAAGGCAAACATGAAGAGTGGCCCATCTCTTTTTGTGAAGCAAACTTTGCGATTAAAAAATTTCAGAATTGAGTTTATAATTTGATCACCGTAACATAGTATAAATACGGAGGCAGTGTTTAACGGTCTAAGGATTATTCTAATAATTGAAAAACATATCAGTAAAGGAAAATGATTACTTAAAGGGGATGTTTACATGCCAATCAGCACAGAGCCTCATTTTCACTGACTCACTGCATATACAGGTGCTGGTCAACGAATTAGAATAATTTGAAATAGTGCAATCATAAAATTTTTACATGCATTTTTTATGCAGAAAGCAAATCAGGTGTTCACCGCGCCTGTCCTACTTGTTAGAGTAATCACAGAACTCGCTACCTGTAAAAAATTTGCTCAGCTGAGCTTTCCAAAAGGCCCATTTAGGCCATTTAACTGTGACACTGTTGTTTCATTGAATTAGAATAATTCATAAGTCATTTCATTAAATTAGAATAAGTGCTTGAATTTTGGTTTTCTGTGAAGAGTGTTCACTGTGCAGTATAAAGTCAGGGTTGAGTAGAATTTCTAAGTTGTAAAATCAGTCATGGGTCAGCAGCGCGACCTCTCAACCGGAATAGTGGCTCAAATTCAACCCTTCGCCAACAAGGCTTGACCCAAACTAAAATTGCTGAGCAGCTCGGCATCAGCCAGTTGTCCGTCTGCAAAGCTCTCAAGAAAGACTGGAGCAAGCACACCAACTGTTCCGGCATGCGAAAAACTTCTGCTTGCGACAACAAGCAGCTGAGAAAGATCGCAGTCAGCAACTGGTTCAAGTCCACTTCCGAGCTGAGCGACTTGTGGAACGAGCAGACCAGCACTAACGTCTCGAGATAAACCACTTACCGTCGTCTGCGCGAACTCTGCTTCAAATCTCTCGTTCTAGAGGTAAAACCAATGCTGAACAAGAAACAAATGGAGAAACGACTGAAGTGGGCCAAAGAACACGGCGAATGGACTGCTGAAGACTGACAGAAAGTGGTCTTCAGTGACGAATTATGCTTTTGCATCTCCTTTGGTGACCAAGGTCCTCGTGTCTGGCGTCTTGGTGGCGAAACCTACAACCACGAGGCCGTGAAAAGATCCGTCAAGTTTCCCCAGAGCGTTATGGTCTGGGTATGCATGTCCGTTCGGGGTGTAGGGAAACTCTGCTTCCTCAAGAAGACTGTCAATGCTGCCGTATACCAACATGTTCTGGAAACGTTCCCGATTCCGATTGTTGACGAACAGTTCGGCGAAGAAGACCTCACATTTCAACAGGATCTTGCACCGGCTCATGCGCCAAAGTCGACCAAAGATTGGTTCACCGAAAAACAGCTTGAAGTTTTGGCATGGCCGGCACAACTAGCCTGACTTCAATGTTATTGAAAACCTTTGGGCCAATGTCAAGCGGAAAATTTGTGACAGAAGGCCGACTACGCTGAACCAAATGAAGCAGAACATCGCCACAGCCTGGGAAGCAGTGAGTGCAGAAACTTGCGACAAGCTGGTCAAATCGATGCCGCGGAGACTTCAGGCAGTCATACAAGCCAAGGGGGAAGCCACAAAATACTGAGAAAGTGGTGATTCTAATTATAGTAAAAATTATTCTAATTCAGTAAAACGGTTTCTCCATTATTCTAATTCAATAAAACAACAGTGTCACAGTTAAATGGCCTAGATGGGCCTTTTGGAAAGCTCAGGTGAGCAAATTTTTTACAGGTAGCGAGTTCTGTGATTACTCTAACAAGTAGGACAGGCGCGGTGAAAACCTGATTTGCTTTCTGCACAAAAAATGCATTTAAAAATTTTACGATTGCACTATTTCAAATTATTCTAATTCGTTGACCAGCACTTGTACACTAAGGGGATAGTGTATATCTGATATATATAGTGATAGACGCTGGATCCAAATGCTAAATGTTTTTTCCTCTGAAAAAGCATACGCGCACAGACACCAGGAAACTTTCTTGAATTATATATATATTTTTAAATGGCTTCACAGGTGCTGTAGCTCACCTCGAGTGTTGCAATAGCTGCATAAATGGCTGCCTAGAGGGTAAGAATTGGATTTTCAATACAGCAACAATCTAAAAATTTGGGATTGAGAAATCTTGAACAAAAATTTACTGACATCATCAGGGATGGGAAAGAGAGTGCAAATGCCAACTTTCAGTTATGATGACGGGCAGTGTTAGGTAAGAAAAAAAAAATCTGCATCACCAAAATTGATGCATGGTCGAGCAAAACCTGCGAGCATCAGCTGGCTATTCGTGGTGATATTGTAGTTAGCTAATCTGCAGCATTGCATCATACAGTCACAGCACGCAAAACTGTTTTCCACCGCTGAGAACATATGGAGTAAGGTTCGACAATGACCTGTTGCCCTATAGTTCAAGAATCTTAACATCTGAGCCACCTCTTAACATCTGTGCATCTTAACAGTCGTTAACCATTTCTAAATTTTAACCTGATCATTTTGGACATGGCACCGCATTTCTCTTTTTAATACTTCATAGCATCATGGCATTTCCCAGGCTGTCGTTGCGGTTATGTTACAAAGTTACCTTCACACAACGCTAATGTAATATGCTTAATCTTTGCACCAAGGCTGCTCTGTACAATGAGGGCTTGATCAGGAAGATCCTTTACATTTCAACAACACTATAATGACTGTACTGGATCCAGAATGTCCAAATTTAATGCATTAAATGTTAGCGGCACTGCGAGTGAAATATTGGGTAATGCTGCAAGCCAGTATTTCAAGTTCAGCAATCATATCTAAGTCAAAATTGAAAATTTCATCTCATACGCTTTAGCGCTTGCTACTTCTAACCCACAGACCAAATTTCAGGTCAATTAGTTTTAAAAAAAAAAAAAAAAAGCGCTGACTAATGGCTCTATATGCCATTTCAAAATGGCTGCTGGGCAGCCATAATTGAAATCAGATTGGAATGCCTCGAACAAATTTTCGTGTCTTCATTAAAACCAATATGCGAGCCAAGTTACAACTTCATTGGTCCATTGGTTTTCAACAAGATGACGTTTACAGTGGCAACTGGAAAAGAGGGCATGTGTCAAAGTCCAGCGATCACATCAAAGTCTCTATCAGGGATGGCCAACCCAGATCCACAGAATCTGCTGTTTTTTTGGCGAATACTCAGCACTTGATTAATGAATTAAAACAGCTGATTACATACTTATCACCTGATGTTTTAGGTTACAACTGGGTGATAAAAACCCTCAGCACACCCTGTGGCTCTGCAGGACCAGGGTTGGCCATCCCTTTTCTATACAGTATTTTTAATATGGCCAAGTGCACATTGGATGCACTTGGACTTTTAAAAGAGAAAGAAGGTTACAGAAGAGAAAGGTGAAGGTTCTGCCGTGACCATCAGTGACTTCAATATCATCAAGCCGCTTTGTGGAGATCTCAAACGTACAGTTCATGCAAGAAGACCAAAGAATTGGCAGGAGCTGGAGGCATTTGCAAGGAAGAATGGGCAGCTATACCACCGGAGAGAATTAGGGACCTCTTCGACAACCATCAAAAAGACTGCAAGCTGTTCCTGATGCTAAAGGTGGTAAATACACTGTATTCAGAACTAAGGGTATGCACACTTTTGAACAGGGTTCATTTCATTTTTTCCCCCCTGATTGCCATGTTTTATTTAATGATTGAGCTATTCTACGTGACCAACAGTTGGATATGATCCAATTTTAAAAAAATGAATTAATTAAAAAAAAAAAAAAAAAAAAAAGTCTTTTGTCAAGCCATTCGAGTGTTCTTTAAAAAAATGTTCCTTTTATTTATTTAACCTTTATTTATACAGGGAAATCCATTGAGACATTGGTCTCATTTGCAATGGTGCCCTGCTTACAACAGAAAACAAACTTTACTAATTTGACAAACTCAGCCAGGATATTCCAAACTTTTGAGCACAACTGTAAGCAACATTGCCCGACAAAATGAAAAAAATGTTTTACTCAAACTCTGAACCAACTCATGGGAAAACTTTGGTTAAGAGAGTTTAAGGTGTTAATGAATTCAGCTGACTGAGCTCATAGGGAGCAAACACACTTGGGGGGACTTCAACATTCAGACCCGTAGACCATCTACACTGGCATCGGAGGTAAAAATAAAAATACTCACAAAATAACCAGATTATTAAACAAAAACAGCAATATTGACGTCTCCTGCAAATATGAGTGGCTCACATGGACTTCGCAAAGACTGTAGTTACGTTTTTAGGAAGACGGTCCACCTTCAAGGCCTGGGACCCCAACTTGGCCCAATACGGTATAAACCATCAGCGTTAGACACATGATTCTAGAGGAGGAAGCAATGCTGGAACAATAAACATTAGACATATAACTCCTTATGCCAAGACATAATCATGTCACTGACGTCTCAGCCTTGAGGAACTATGACAAAGCACTTGAAACAGCCAGGACAGTGGACTGTGAGTATTCACTTTCACCGAATAAGTTCTCACGGTCCATACAGATTCAGATATCTGAACATTTTCTGCATGGCTACTGCATTCTTTCCCATTTAAATCCCCACCACGACCATGTAGAAATTTCCCAGGCTAAAAATACTGCTCCGATTTCCAGTAAAGGGGGGAGGCCAGACGTTAAGGGAAAAGCAGACCCCAAGTACTTCTTCTAATGATCTTGCTTTCTGTTTAGTATCTGTGAAATGCCAAACGGGATTATTTCATAGTGACTTGTTAGTGATCAAGCTTCTGACAATCCTGGTGGTGAACTCAGGAATCCTCAAAGGCTGAGACCTCCTACAGCAGCTGATAATTATTTCTCTTCTGAAGATCAATGACATTAAGAGAGAACTGCTCCAAAACTTAAAGCAACATTATGCAACTTGTTTATCTTAAAATGCCAGAATCAAAATAATTTTTATGGTGCATTACCTTGCAATAAGGAGAACAGGGATTCTCTCTTTCCCACTTTCTGCCCTGAATGCCTGTTCCTGCACTATATAACTTTGGCTGATCAGGAACAATCACTCACAAAGTGTTAAACACTCCACGGCACAAGCTACGTCATACCACCAACTATGGGTCTTCAGCAAGCTATACGATGAACCGAGCCAAGTATCGGTATGGACATAATGACAGAGGCAAAGGAACCGAAGGACATTTACTGGGGAAGCCGAGAAAGAGAGAGAGTGAGTGAGCCAGAGTTCCAGAGTATCTGGCTTTTAATCGGCGCTTTGCAAAATAAAAGGCAGCGAGACAGACAAGGGCGATTTTCAGCCAAGTGTGCAAGTAACATGAAAGACACTTTTGAAAAATCAAACCCATTTTTTCCCCATAATTTGGCCAGATTTAGTTCTCTCAGTGAATTTCTGAGTATTCTACAAAGCTGCAATGCAAGAACTATCTTTAATTGTGAGAAAATGCATTTTTAAATTTCTCACGTTGTCTTTCATGTTACCGCAGTAACATAAGTTATTATAAGTTTTTTTTGTCAAAATACTATTAATATTGAAGATTTAACCAAGGTTGAGGTAGAATGGTTTCAGATGCACTTTACTTCGTTAATAAAATGCTTTACAAAAAGACTTAAGTGAAAAGGCTTAATATCTGCAGAGTAACAAAAAGGACCTATACGGTAACAAAAGAGAACATGTATAAAATGACCAAAAGTTGATGGTTTCATGTGACAATTTTATTTTTAAAAAAGACGTTTCTAACATTGAAAGAGGTTTAAAAGGATTCAGAGAATTGTGGGGGGGGGGGGTTTAAACTTCCTTTAAAATAGTACAGCTCCCTCCATTCACCTCAACACTACTGAAGGGTTCAAGCACTCTCTCCCATTGTAAGCATCATTTCAGTTTTGACCCTTTCGTTATCAAGGGCCCTCAAATATCACCTTATCGATAATGAACTTCCTTTCAACTGTTAAAATATCAATGTCTTATTCTGTGCTCATGTTACTCGTGCAATGGCACAGATTTGTGTGAATAATTTTGCAAGGCTCATGAAGCAGTAAGCCATAAGAATCCATTCTATTTTCTGATTGTAGTTACACCACAGTGCAAATGAAAAGAAACTGCATAAAGCAGGTGATTGATGAATACTGAATATACCAGAATTTAAAATATAGTGCAATTTAAAATGTAGTCATCTCTATATTTGTAAACTTGGGGACAGACATATTTTCAAAATTTTAATCATCAAAAACTGCCAATTTCTGCAGTGCTAAAAGATGGTCTAACAGCTAATGTAGGTGACATGGATCAGAGCGTTAGTGTGGAGGTATGAACACAGCTGTTTCCTGCAGGTCAGTCTTTCTATCTCTGCTCTGCATGGCTGAGAGCGGAAAATAAGTGGCCTCATACCAGTCTCGTTACCCATTTGTCTTTCTTGTTACTCGATGATGGGAACACAAAAGACAAACTACGGTAACAAGAAAGACACATGATCACACATCCAAAAGCATTTCAGGGTACTGTGGGCACCTGTCCACACACAAACGTGCCTTAATTGTGGCAATCTGGAGCCATTACACTATTACAGGTCACTCATTCAGTTTCTACCAGGAATCGTGCATTACTTTGCAGTAACAAGAAAGACGCGCAATTCGTGAGACACGCAATTTGGGAAAAAATGACAGAGCTGTCTGTTCCTCCCGCAGCTTCTTCAAATTCTGAAATGCAGCCAAAATAGATTCTTACATCCTGGTATTTATAAAAAAAAAAAAAAACACCTTGGTAGTGATACCTATTGGAGACAATGTTAATTATTGTCCTCCGATGTGATGGTGGTAACAAGACAGACAATGACTGAACCAAGTTTGCGACATGGCTTTGTTGGCTAATATTCCTAGAGGGAAAACAAGGGAAAGGGGAGACAAATCTGTCTTAGAGACCTAAAATACAAAGAAACGTATGAAGTTTTAAAAGTGATAAGATTTCCCATGGGAAAAGAGATAAAAACTCAACTTGAGTAAGAGACCCCACTTGAAACGGGTAACAAAATGGACATTTTGACCATAAAAATCCTGCAATTTTTTGTTTTTTCCCCTCAAACGTGAACAAACAAGAAAAAAAAAAAGTACTTCAACATACCAATTTGCTTCCTGGGTTCCTAGGTTAAATGCTACAAGACATTTTTTACCCCTAAATTGCGCACTTGGATGAAAATCGCCCAAACCATGCTGCATTCTTGCTGTTGGACTAGCTATGACGCAATATTAGCTGGCTTGCCATGTCTTGCATGGCACTTGCTTGATGTTGTGCAATGAGTGCAATCACATTGAGAGCCAAATCTCTATTTGGAAGTAAGCCCTTGAGCCTGTAGTCTTTGGACTGAGAGGGGAAAAAAAAAAACTGGAGAATTCAGAGGGAGCTCATGACGAGAAGATATGGATTGGACTCAAATGCAGGACTTTTTCTGTGAGGGAACAGTGCTGTCCCACATGCACCAACAAGCCACCCAAAAGACTGTCCTGCATACATGCAGTCAAAAAAAAATCACTTCTATACAACACTTCAGCCAAACATCTGAAGACTTGGATAAGCAAATAATATCAAACACAGATAAATCCAGTTATTCCAGTGAAAAACAACCTCCTCATTGCTCTTAAACTGCATGTCTGCGGTGTATAACAAAGGTCAAGTTTTAAGAGGTACTTTAAATGTCCATTGGTGTCAAGTAAAGAAATTGACAGAAAGTACCGAGAGCCTGCTTTATTGACTTGAACTGACATTTTAAACCAAAGTCCCATATAAATCTGGTGACGTATCAATGTACATTGCACTCTAGCAGCGGATTGCAGTTCCCTCAGTTTGTGCACTAGAATTATTATGACACTGAAAAATAAGACTGGGGGGAAAGGACTCACTTAATTTCACCAAAAATCAATATAAACCACATGTAAAATGTAATGAATTTATACTGCTGACAATGATGGAAGGAGAAAGTTTACTGCCACAAAAAAACTGAAAGACTCCATCTTTGATAAGAATTTTGCCTGACTAGTAAAACTGAATCATTCCTCAGATGCTTCCACAATCACCTCTATATGAAGGCTTTTTTGGGAAAAGGATCTTTTGTACTAAAGTACCAATACTTCTTAAATGTCATGTTCAAACCAGAGCATTATACTGATCAAGACATGGAGTCTGCTTAACAAAAACAGACCAAGCTTATTCTGGGATAAGACTGAATTTATCATCTAGAAACTTTAGTGTAAATCTTGATATAGTTTTGGAATAATCCATCAATATCTCAACTTAATAATAATCAATACCACTGAAACTGCCCAATGATATATTCACAATGACGTACACAATTTCTTAGGTACAGTACACTGACAGACAGTGTGGGCAGTCATTAATGCGTCTGCATCAATCCGTGAAATTTGTGCCTTACCTTTTTGACTTTGGGTCGAGGGAGTCCATGACGCCACGGTCTGTGTAAGTCTCTCCAGCCCTTTCTGAGGCCAGCAAGGGTTTCCATTCATCCTCCATGGTTCTTGATCAATTGTGTCAGTACTTATTTAGCAAATCATTACCTGTGTGCACAGACCGACACTCACTCACAAAATACAGCCAATTAAAATGCTAGCTAGAAGAGATTACCATGATTATCAAACAGCAGCCCATTTAAAAATGCTAAAACCCAAGAGAACAGCTCGATGCCCTTCTACACAAAAGAGTTATGAGTGACGTGCTGCTATCACTGCTTGATCACATCAGGACAAGAGCAATCACCTCTGCACAGCTACAGATTAACAAAGGGTTTCCATCAGAGAGACTGTCCATCAATGATCAAAAAGCTGACTTAGAGGTAAGGGTCAAAGATCAGTTCACGCCACAATTTCAACAGTGACCTGACCACAGTAAAGGGCAAAAGAGGGACAAGATTCCTCCCAGAAGACTGATGAGTGCAGTTCTGCTCACAGCCTCTACTGGGCTTAGGATACAGCCAGAGTACACTGGGTATCCCTCTGTAATGCCCAAGTAAACAAGCAAAATACCAAAAATCTGCAGGTACGCAAATGGGCCAGGTCACACAGTAATGGAGTTACAAAATTGTTTTTTGTCTTGTTTTTTTGACGTAGTAGGGAAGAGCTACACAAAGCCATTTAAAACTACACAAAGCCATTTAAATGTAACTCTCTTAGTTTTGGAGCTCTCATACAAAATACACCAGTTCTCCGTTCCCACATGACCTGGCCCAGATGCAAGAAAAGCCAAAGTAGTTTGAGTGAAACTACAAATATGAGGTGCAAAAATAACTGGAAGCATGCCAAACTCTACATCAGACTGAGTGTTACAAAAAAAGGTGACAATAGACCATTATACAGCTATAATAGAATAGCATTTTATAACAAAAATTGAAATGGTGACAAATCAGAACCAAGGAAATGATTACCTTTTCCACATGATATCCATGCCAACCAGCAACCTTAAAAAAGGGGAACAAATATGGCCAGCTTTCATGGGCATAATTCTCAACATTTATTCACACTGCATGGCAACAGTACAGGGCAGCAAAACCCTACTGAGTATGTACTGATGCAATTTTGAGGTCACTTCCCTTAGCCATGGCAACTGGCTCAAGTCAAACAAACCAAACCATAAGCAAAGAACTAGAACAGTGTTTATCGCCATGGTCCTCGTGTCTGTGTATGGAATTAAGCTTTAATTTGGGCGATCTAAAACCCAAAATATGTTCATTATAAAAGAAAAGGAAGCATTTCTCACAATATTTTTGATCCTCAAATATTTCGGCATTTCGTGCCATGTGTAATGCGTGCAAGCGTGAACCATTGCCAAGGAAGAGTGTGTTGACCCCAGCGAAAGTGACATCACACTTTTCCAGCTCATTCAGAACATCTGACAGACGCAAGCGGGGGGAGAAAAAAAAAAAAAAAACCAAAGGAAGTCCTTGTTGCATACAATTCATACAGATCAAAATTCCTGTGTTCAGACAAAGTTTGATATGAACAAATGTGATGGAGCAATTAGGCCAACAGTGAAGAATCAATTCCAGATAAGCAGGATATGAATACTTCTTCCATTCATGTGGCCAATTTCATTGCATGGGTCTGAAAAGACCAGTGTTCAATAGAATGCTTTCTGTTGGTCACTGGATTTGTGAGGCACTTTTAAATGACACTGGGATACAGAGGAGCTTCAGTCATAAACAGCCATTAACAACAAGGACCAAACCCCATCATGAACATTTACTGCAGTAATCCATTACTAACAATTCAAAAAAAAAAGATTTCCTGTGATCCAGGACCCAGGTACACAGCCATTTAGACATCAGAAGCCATTTCAATGCCCCACTTTGATGTCGGCAGGTGAGGGAGTGGCTAGCTCCAAAAATTGAGTATAAACTGTCAGACAGCTTCATCTTTTTGCAAAAACAGCATAAAATGGGCAGTGCAAGTGATTTTAGCATTAGAGTGCTTACACCACCCACCTGCAGTGCCTCTGACAAATTTGGCAACTACAGTGCACCTATTATCTGTTCATTTTTGTCATCACATGAGGAAGTGACCACCCAGAGGCAAGAAGGACTGATCAACTACAGTCAACCAGCTCCTTTATAATGCTGGGTGGCGTCTCCCCCTTGTGATGTCACACAGGACAGATTTTGAAATTGCGTGTAATGGATAATTGGCTGTGCACCTGGTTACATGACAGAAAAACCTTTAACTAACACACACACACACACACACACACACACACTAATTGAATTGAACGGAGGGGGGACCAAACAGACTGCCACCTCTAAACTGGGACATCATAACATTGGTCAACCTGGAACTACAGTACTCAAATCAAGAAGGACAACAAACCCTTGAGCTGCTGACTGCATGGCATCAATCTGTAAAATGTGCAATAGCGCAGTCAACCTCTATATCATAAATTTGACCAATAACTACCCATCAGTAGTTTCAGTACGACAACTTACAGTCATGTGCTAGAAGATACGATGCTGAAGGAAATGAAGAAAGAAGATCTGATAAAAATTTCTTTTTGCAAACAGTGACCAAAATTTTCTCAATTTCTTGTCCCCCCCCCCCGCATATGAAGTAAAAATAGTTTCTGGAGCAGAAGTCGAATACCGTTCAATTTTTTTAACGAAACATGCTGTGTGTATTAATCGGGTAATAGACTGGCGCCCTCTGAGATTTTGGAATCTCTGAGATTCGATAGCGGCGGCCGGGGAGATACGTCTGTTATCATCTCTTCGATCTCGCATCCTGCGCAGCCTGAATCGAGGATCATATATGTTCTCCCGGTGAAGATGGGGGGCACCGAGAACAGGCCCTTGAAAAACATCAGAGAGGAAACGTGCGGAACGTACTTGCCACTTCCAAGAAATGACTTCCAGAATTCACAGCACCTCCCCAAGTTCCCCGACTGGGAGAAGCTTTGGCTTTGACTGTCATTCACACTCACCTACAGACTCTCAATCAAGTAAAGTAAATCAACGAGTATTTTGGGCTAAAATTTGGCAGTGCATTACATAATGTTGGGACTCATACGCAATGAGACCCCTCTGCAAAAGAAAAAAAAAAACTTGACGCTGTCAATGTTCATGTCAGGATTTTTTTCAGCTAAAACATCCAAGCAAGGACAACATGGCCAACTATGTAACGATACCAACGTGAAAACCCAGACAATCAATGAACTACCGCTCATTTTCCGCTGGCAGAGTAAAACAGAGACAGTAGTGAAATGCGTAGAAGCAGGTAGTTATATACTATGTCCGTGGCACGAAATGCATGCATCCGATGTACCAATGAGTTTTTAATGAAGCCAGCAGTCAGTGCTTCTACATAACGCTATCCAGTCAGCTAGTTAATCTACAGGTCGCGAAGAGGTCCTTCATGTAACCCGATTAGCCAGCAGTCTTGCGACCAGCAAATGCACTGTTAAATTGGTTATTATACTGCTGAGCACCGGTCATTAACTTAGCCCAGTCACAAACATTGAATCGAGCCATCTCGCTACTGACTTAAACCCCAAACAGCTTTTTTTCTTTAAACTACCGTTAACTTCACTAAATTACCGTCATCAGATTCCATGCAAAGTGCAGTCAATCAGGAGAGTGCTTCACAAATGCTTAGTTGTTCACCAAGATAGCTACTTACATAGTTCGTCCATTCAAAGTCACTGGTTCCAACTGTGCAAGTTGGCATCTGTGCTTTCGGGAAACGCAACCCGGTTTGATTAGCGATATTCAAACGTGACGTTCAGTTACCTGAAAGCTCTAACAGTTAGCTGGAAGGCGAACATCTGGATTTTAAGTTCAACTTAGCTTGAACAAATACGATTTTCATGCAAACAATAGAAGAGATCAATATTCACGTTAACTCCAGAAGTGCTCGGCAGTAAAGCAGAGTTGTAGCCAAGTCAGCTAGTTAACGAAGTTAAAGGGTCAGTCTCGTAAATTAGCAATCTATCGACGTTAGCGAACATGGTAGTTCTTCGAACATTTAACTTAACCGGTGGTCAAAATGGATCAGAAAACAGCATTTCCTTTTTCCGACCATATAGGCCACGATTATACGGTCTTGAAACGTATTTCATCTTCGTGCTGTCAGTAACTCCACAGATAAGTACCTCAACCCTATAGCAAAAATAAAGTATTTTGAATTGCTTACCGGAAAAGAGCAACTCTCAGGCCAGGAATCTTGCCTAGCCAGCTGAGAATCCACTAAACCAAAGTTGTTTTGAAAATGGAACACTACGAACGTGATTCACACGCGCTGTTTTACCGCTATGTATTATGGTACCTGGAGTGACCTGAAGGTCCTTGCAGCGAACTTGAAAGTGAAAAATACTACAATACCCACAATACATACAGTGCTATTGTATTCCCAAGAAGCTTACACGTGACCGTTGATTCTCGGGACATCCGTGTCGGACAGATACTACTCGTAGGGTGGATCAAAGCCAAGGCTGCATCCAGAAGGCTGCATTTCTAGGGGTCCTCATTTAATTCCATCCACCAAAATGAAGTAATGTCATTTCATCTCCGTTAAATAGTTTTGGTTTGACTGAGTTCTCACTGGTTTCCCAAATCTTAACCTTAACTCTAACACCTAACCCTAAACCTGCCCTAAACCTAATCCCAACTATTACCTTGTCCCTTGCTGTATTAGTCAGGTTGGCAAATGATAATAAACTCCGATCCTTAAATATGCAGATTTAAGAGGCATTTGTAAGGATAATCAGTGTCAATCAACCAGAGCTGAAGTGGGTGCAGGCTGTCATTCCTACTAAACACCTACACATTTAACAAAACTAATCAATCTTTTTCATCAATACTTTTGGAGTTGATTAGTGATGTCCAGTGTGTAATTGCTGGGCTGGAATGAAAGTCTGCACCCACACCGTAACCTTGCAGGATAATAGTGAATAACCCTGGGCTGCGTCCGAACAGATTTTTTTTTTTTTTTTTGCTTAGGAAAGTTCCTAAGTTCTAAAAAATGATCCAGAAATAATTGCCTGGCAGCAATGATAAGTGGATATGAATTCTTCATATTCTTCAATTTACCACCTTTAGCATAGAGTACACAGAACCAACCTCTTCATAAAGAAAGGAGATAAAGCTATCCCACAATTCTACGCAGCTGCAATATTAAAAGCGGCGACCAGTCATCCCACCAATCGCGTAAAGAAGTGTATATAATGGGCAGGGGACTCATGATCACATTGCCTAGTGTAAGTGAATTCGGATTCTCAGATTTGCGCGGTTGTCTTCCTAAGCAGTTAGGAATTCCCTTTTACACTTTTCCTTCACCTTTAAGACATTTTCCACAAAGGTTAAAGAAAAGTGGTTCGGAATTAGTGGATAGGCCATAATTATTTTTCTATTTGGATGCAGCCCTGGAGTGCATCTCAAAGCCTAGGCTGCATCCTTCAAAGGTTACATTTTTAGGGGTCATCACTTCATTCTATCTGACAAACTGACGTAACATTATTTCATCTCCATTAAACAGCGTTGGTTTAAGCAAGTTGTAACTGGTTTCCTTAATCTTAACGTTAATTCTAACCCTAAACCTAGCCCTAAACCTAATCCTAAATTTAAAATCGTCTTTTACCTTAAATGTCAGTTTGGCAGATGGAAGTAAGCAACAACCCCTAAAAATGCTGCCTTCACAGGTTACAGCCTAGGCTTTGGGTGCATCTCAAAGCATAGGCTGCAGTCTTCAAAGGCTGCATTTTTAGGGATCGTCACTTAATACCATTCCCCAAACTAACATTTAGGGTTAGGAATAAAGAGAAATTTAGTTAGATTTAGGTCTATGTGTTAGAGTTAAGGTTAGGACTCGGGAAACCAGTGACAACTCACTTAAGCCAAGGCTGTTTAACAGAGATGAAATGACACTATGTCAGTTTGGCCTATGAAGGATGTAGCTTATGCTTTGAGATGCAGCCTTTGAGATGTACGCATAGACTACATCCTTGGCAGGCTGCATTTTTAGGGATCGTCACTTACTTCCATCTGCCAAACTAACATTTATGGTTAGGGACGAGGTTAAATTTAGGGTTCGGATTAGGGGGGGGGGTAATACTACGAAGCTGGCTTTGAGACTAAGCCTGTCTTTAAGCTAAAGTAAAACCCGGAGCAGCTCCTTTTACTTTAGTCAAGCGTTTGAGAGCAGTATTAAAGTGACCTAAACTCAAGTGAAAGTGAACTCGTAATGCGTTTCAACGCCGTCAAAAAGGAGTTGCTGATGCAATTCGGCGTTACCGTGAACGAGATAAGCTGTAGCTGTTAAATAGATCTCATATCCAACAGCAATACTATTATTCCACGTGTGAAGTGAGCACGGATAGTTTAAACACGAGGTTTATAGTCGGTTGGGCGTGCAAAACATAATTATACTTATCAATATACTATGAGCCCTCTTTGATCCTAAATAAACTGAGTTGATAGTCAGCAGATTTATTGAACGTACTTTCTGCTTTTATACCACTTTGATGGGGGCGTACTCAAATTACAAAGTTAAATGTTAACGTAATGTCGAGAAGCCTCCAGAAAATGTTTGATTCCAGTATAGCGAAGCGAGCGACATTGCACTCGTATCCAGTAAAAATGCAACGACTTTACTCTAACCGTAGCAGTCTGAATAAAGACGGAGAAAAGTAGCAGCAGTGCTGTTGGTAGGGGGGTTGTCGCTGCGATTTAAGACCGCGCTGAAACATGGTAACCTACAGCACTGTTCATTTTCTACTCTGATGGAAGTCAAATAGTTTCCATAGTAACTAGTGCCATGGCTTAGCTCACACGCTCTGTGCAACCGAAATGGGGCTTAAGATCAGGCTAATCCTTTATCCCGCCGTCGTGCAATAGGCCCCTTCTAATTCGGTTAGTGTACGCTGGTGCGGCTTGCTGATTGGCCGATAAACAAAAACAATGGGAATCGACTTTAAATGCCCTTTAAGACGCCCCCATTGTATATGGGCAGAAAGAGCAATATGAAATACCTTGAACTTAAGGCTGTCTTTAAATCAGATGCAAGACAGTAAATCCGGAAGCCAGAGAGTTAAAATCCTGCTATGTGTCTGCCACCCGACTCTACCATCTGATTTCACTAATTAGTCACAGGCCATCTCCCACTAATTCTTTCGCTGAGAGAATGTATGTGAATGATATGAAATATTCTGGCTGACATTTACAGCCTGAATCTGGCTTCCCACATGTGATTAGGGGTCTGTTCCACATAGCAGGATTAGAGATAGTTTGATAACTGTTCTGAGTTCTTTTTATATTATCTCATGTTCCAGATTTGAGAGGTCTCCCAGGACTTACCTTGTGTGATTATCCAGCTAACTGTAATCATGCTTTGCGGAACAGGCCCCAGGTGTATTTTTCTATTTGTCACAGTGGTTTGGAACTCAGTCTAGGGGTCTATACATGCAGCAGGATTTTAAGCCTGGTGAAATCGAGGCGATTTCAAGTTTAACCCCGGGCTTTCAAGACTACAATTATGCTTTGGTTCATACTGGGGTAAATCATGGTAACTTATGATCAGAGGTGGGAAAAAAAAAAAAAAAAAAAATCTATTCTCTGAAATGAAAGATCCTCTCCAGGATTTTGTTCTAGTCTCCTGGATATATTTTTTGGCACAATTACTCCACAATAAAGTGGAACTAATCAGAGGTGTGTTTCTCGAAATCACAGATGCTAACTTATATAGTTGGCCCCATTGACTGTGAATGGATGAACTATGTAAGTTGTTAACTTTGTTAGCAACTACGCTTTTGGGAAACGCACCCCAGACCGATCAGCTGGATGAATTCAGGGGTGGCGAAAAAAAAAACATGGCAGGACTTTTACTCTCTGACCCCCGGAATTCCCACCTCTGCTTAAAATGATTGCCTAACCTGCTCTGGGACATGTTGAATTCAAGATAAGTGATAAGCAGGTAAAAAAGCAGTGCCTACTGATCAGTCAGTTCTCTTGGCATATAGCATCACTGTTCATAGATAATCCTGTGGAGTTTGGTGTGCAGATTATCAGAGGGTTTCTGAGGAAGGCGTGACTTTCAGAGACAAATCCTATAGCTTTCCCTGATGATCATCTGAGAGACAGAGATATTGTTTCTCATCTGAGAGAATAATTTACCTTTGTTGGCTTCATGGGCCATATGTTTCCAGTGCAACTGTGAGGTTTTCACGAAATGAACCAAGAGCAAACTCCAGTAAAATGCAAAATGAGGCTTCATTTCTGAAGGGGGAAACCCCCAACAGAGCTGGCAACAGTACAAAGTCCGCAATCCAAATCCAAAGGGCGAAATCCAGAGTCATACACAGGGCACCAATCACAAAAATCATAGCCAGACTAAAGAGGTCAAAAAAAAAAAAAACAAGAATGCGGCAAAAGTACAGGGAATAGGCAAAGCTCAATATCATGGACGGTCCAGTCAGAAAGATAAATCACAATGAAACAAGGCGAGAGAAGCGTGGCACAGGTAACACGGAAGAACAATCTGACAAGAAAGTGAACCAAACAGACATCTTATATTCACATCCAGGAGAACAGGTGCAGTCAATGGAGACAATGATCAGGGAGAGACACGAGGAATAAACTAATTACATGAATTTGGCTGTAGCCAAAACGCACACAGGGATCACAAGACAAACCTATGAACAGAACAGCTCCGGTCAAGGAGTACTAAAGTGCATAGTAAAAAGAAAGGAAAGCGCAAAGTAAATGTGGAATCCACAGAAAATAGCAGCAGAGATAATTAGGGATAGGCAAGGAGGCGGAGACTAGGATTGGGCGACTGCTGAGAGATTAGTCAATTAGTAAATGCAGCTATACAATCCCGAGTGCTTGTTAGTAAGTTAGTCCAAATATACAAGGTTAGTGTGGGTTAGTAATTAGCAAAAAACAATAAACTGTTAGTATGTGTTAGTAAGACAGTAAAAGAGAGAGGAAGGAAGAACACGAGATAATGAAAGAAGATTGAAACCCAGAAACCAATAAATCACCTGAATGAGTGGCACGCAAGACAAGGGACCGTGAGCAAAGATACACACATGACAAGACAGGGGAGACAAAGTGCAAAGCATGGAAATGAAAACATGGTATGGAAAACTGAATGATCTAAACATGAAAAATAATAACAAGAAATCTAAATACCAGGAACACAATACGAAGAATGGTCAGACAAAGGCAGTGGTCACTAAACACAAGAATCAATAATCATGGCAAGGCCAGGCACAGAACTTGAACTAGACTAGGGATCATGGCATAGCAGAACTACCAAAACCAAAAGAGCAGAACCACAACAGCAACATGTGCGAGTAATACACTGACACACCCACAAACTATTAGCATTGCCCAAGCACTACATTTCTTTTTTGAACCTCTGGTGATTTTCTGTACACTGTGGGAGATGCAGCCAACTTGAACAAGAATATGATCAATTATGAAATGATCAACTCCCAAAAGCTGATTAATAAAGAGCTGATCATTTGAATCACCTGTGCTGGAGCAAGGAGAGATCTGAAACAAGCAGGACAGGTGGGCCTCCAGGAGAGGTTTGGAAAGCGCTGATCAAAGCAATTTAATGGAAGACACAAAGTATTAAAGAGAGATCTACTGGTGTCCACATTATGGGGCAGTGTTACCCAATTATAAACCCATAAACGCATTCACACAGTTGGCGACTTTTTCGCCCGCTGTCCCTCTTGCATTTTGCAGCTGCAACTGTGTTACTTTTTGCTTGAATGATGTGTTTGTGTCCTACGCATTTTCTATTATTGTAATTTGCACCCCCTGTGTAAAATATGCTGCGATTGATCATCTGTTGCCAAACCCCTTATACGTGAACGCGCTCATGGCTAGATTTGGAAAACCAGGGTTGACTTTTCAAGATGATAACCATCTTCACCTTCGTCAACAAAGGTCTTTTTGCTGACCTGAGAAATTAAGAGTGCTTTTTGATGATAATCTTTGTCTACTCCAGTGGTTTTCAAATTCAGTCCTGGGGGACCCCTGTGTATGCTGGTTTTCATTCCAACCACAATTGCAATTCCAAGATTTTAACAAGCTGTTAGTTTCTCTTAATTAGGTGCTTTTGATCTTCGGAGAAGTAATTTGCCATCTTAATATACAGAATCCGAAACATAGTTTTGCAATGACCCAAAGATGACCAATTTTACATTGTGCTTATTGCACTATAGGCAAAAAAATGTACAAGGTAACAGACCGGTAAGATTAATTTGCCAGTTTAGTGACATATCAGGTAACTCCGTTAATTGCTGGTTATTTTTCCTGCTACTTCACCACAAAACTGGTGGGCCTCATCAGTGGCGTGCACAGACATTATGGGGGGCAAGTGCTGGGGGGGGGGAAGAGCACTTCTTTGCACACGTGGAACATGTTTTTATAGTGCAGTGGTTCTCAAATTCGGTCCTGGCGCCCCCCTGTGTATGCTGGTTTTTGCTCTAGCCACAACTGCAGTTCCAGGATTTTAAAAAAGCTGTTACTTTGTCTTAATTAGCAGCATCTCATGTTTAGAGTAGTTATTTACCATCTTAAGTCAGATTTGGATGGACATATCAATTGTGCCATGAAGAATAAAAACCCTTGAACATATTGTGCTTAATTTTCAATATTGCTAGGATTTTCAGGTGAAAGCATTTTTAAACAGATCAAATTAGACTCTGAGAAAATCAATAAGCTTGAGTTTTTCCCAAGTAACCTGCCTGAACCAAATAAAATCAACAGAAAACACAACAGGTGTGACTCCACTGTTTGCCAAGTAAATTGTCGGGTTTTGCCACCATGTGACAAGAGTTTCACCAATGAGGAACCTTTTGATTATTTATGTTGATTAAATGTTTGGTTAAATTGTTTCCCTCTGCCAATATTTACAATATATCTGAATGTGGAAATTTGCATAAATGCACCTCATTAAAACAAATCAACAGCTTGTTAAAATCCTAAGATTGCAATTGTGGATAGAACAAAAACCAGCATACACAGGGGGGCACCAGGACTGAATTTGAGAACTACTGTAATAGTGTGAGATTAAAAAAATAAAATAAACATTACACGCACATTTTCAATGCAATCCATGACTACTGTCATTCATCATAAGAAGGCACATGGGTAGCCTTTATGGGGATATTTTTCTCAGGCAATGGGGAACTGCCTGATTCTTCTTTATGTGTGTTACCTGGCTAGTAGGGCATAATGCCCCGTTCACACATATCGCTACTCGCTCATCGCCACTAGCTTCTCGCTAAAATTTTACTCGCCGGTAGGAAAATTCTCTGCCGCTGGCGTAGGTTGCCATGGTTTACTTCCCACCGCAGAAGTGTCGTAGGGAAACAAGTTGTGGCTTCAGACATGATGGTAGGAACCAATATTCTTGACGTGATGTTCAAACGGCAGCTCTCTGTGGAACTGTCTGTTCTTGTCAAATGTCAATCATCTCCATCATACATTCCCATTTGTAACTCGCTTCACTCGCATCGCTGACAGGAAAAAATGTTTCATGTCCGTAGCCGCCCACATCGCATCGCTAGTCCTCAACTCGCCAGTCCTCGCCACATTCTGCTGGAACACGTTCACATTCCATTGACGGTTCTCGCTCAGAGATGTGCGAGTAGCGATATGTGTGAATTAGGCTTAAGACTGTGCCTTCCAGTCGCTCAGCTGATATGCTCCTGCAGCGCATCTATATGCACTGCGCGCGTGTTCACGTGACAAAGAAAGAGCGGTCGAAAGTGCGTGAGGAGGTGGCCCATTTCGGGGCATTTTC
This sequence comes from Gymnothorax reevesii, assembly GCA_029721435.1. Lineage (NCBI taxonomy): Eukaryota > Metazoa > Chordata > Actinopteri > Anguilliformes > Muraenidae > Gymnothorax > Gymnothorax reevesii. The sequence goes on along the minus strand of CM056583.1, from coordinate 55,390,620 downwards.
TTCAGTAGTTTTTAATCACACACCTTTTCTAAAAGATCATTTCAACATTGGCCCCACTTAAGTGTTAAAAATAATAATAATAATAATAATAATAATAATAATAAATATAATCATTAAAAAAAAAAAACGAAATGTCAAAAGGGCACTTTCATTGATAAAGGGCAAAGGGGCAAGTGCTGTAGCACCACCTAGCGTCTATTTGTGCACGCCACTGGGCCTCATTATGCTTGGAGTTGTTACGTACATTCCCAGAGAAGATAGATTATTTATTGTATACATAGACAATTCTGGCAGGATGTGATTTAAGAGTTTAAGCAATCCCACAGTACAAACTCCTAATTTGGATGACTAACATCTTGTTAAAATACTGAGATTGCCATTGTGGTTGGAACAAAAACAGCATACACAGGGGTCCCCCAGGACCGAGACTGAGAGGCACTGCAAGTTAAACGTATAACTGTTGAGCCATAACAAAGGGCTCGGGTACGTCGGCATGCGGATGTCAAAGGCTCAATTGCACGCCTAAACACAAAGCCGCAGAGACCACACTGTTCGTGCTAGGCGACTGCAGTTATTCTCTCATGCCCTCACCCTGCCCAAAATATGCTGTTGAGCTAAATGCACGTTTATAAACGTAGTATTTCAAAGCCTTCAAGTTTTCTCATAGCCAAGCCGGCCAATACAGTTACTTCCGGGAACTCATTGAAAGACAAAAGGCAAAGTACTGGAGGTGTCAGCCTCTCCAGAAAAAAAGTAAAAAAAAAAATTCCCGCCACTGCCTCAGAAAAACGTGCTCGTTTCCTTCGCGCGAGTAACGTTAGCGTCCAATCATCTGCAGTCCGGAGCCTGCGCGCGGTTGACTTGCTTCGATATCTTGGACAATTGGTTGCTGGTAATTAATGAATTTTTATTGTAAACGTCATTGTTATATGTTTCATTTTCTTTCATAGGAACGCAGAGACGTTAGATAGATTCGCATCTTAACAATAATGCTTGTATTTGGCCCGCCTGTAACAGTATGGCTAACATTTACGTTAGGGAGTATGAGCTAGCTAGCTATCTGGCAGTTTAATTGACCGTGATAATGATGCCGATTTTGTAATATCTGCAGTTGGGCTAGCTCGCTTTTACAGCCATTAAACGTAGTTAGTTTAGCATATGCATGCATATTTGGGTTTTGCAATTTTAGACGATATCATGGGCCAACTGGGGCCACATTCACCGTTACGAGAGTCAGCCAATGTGCCCTTGCCTGTTGCTACTTAACGTTAGCTTATGCAGCTAATTAGGTAACACTAATGTAGTTCGCTAACCTTAATATTATGTGGCTTTTCATTAATCTGTTTTAAATCCTTTTCTTCGTGCACTTCAGTGGTGGTTGTTAGTAGGCCTTGATGAGAAATTAGAACACCGTCCTGGGAACATCGAAATTCATACACTTTCTAACTTTGATGTTAATTGCTTTGGTTTTGAGTGAAAATGCTAACTGCAGAGGTGGCGCTAGCTGGTGCGGAGCTACGTCATGGCGGTAACAATTAAACGTCGAATTGACCCGGACAAGGGTCACTTATACAGTGCTCTTGGGCGCAATCAAGTTTAGTTTGAGTAAATTTAATAAATCGAAGTAACAACTCTTTGCCCGCAATATCGCTGCGATTGTCCAGATAGCTGGGAGCACACCATCACGGGTATCAACTTCAGGTCAATTTTGGGTAGCTAGCTAGTTAACTAATTGTCGCTACCTGGAACATCGGAAGCGAACTATATACGCGGTGGTGCCGGCTAGTGCCTTCTAATACAGACTCAAAGGTTCAGGTTTGGTTTCGGAAAATGTATAGATCATTTCTGGGGTCGCATCAAAATATCGTTGGATAATTAGGTCTTCAAACATGTGCTTGTCCATGACTCAGTGATGTTCGCAATGAGTGAAGCCGCTTTCACTATGGATGCTAAACGAATTTTTCGCACGACAGATTGCATTCGGAGCTAAGGCACAGACAACGCGTGTATTCGCGTCTTTGCATTGGCTTTGAATGGAATCTGTAGTACGAAAAATTCGTTTCGTGTCTGGTGTGAAAGCAGCTTGACCCCCGTGAAAATGTTATTGGTGCCATTATATAACTCGTTTTGTTTAGGACTGCATCTTGTTGAACAGTGGTAATCCGATTAATTAATGTTCGTATGTAACTAATTGAAAGAAAATTAATTGGACTGAAATGTTTTTGGTTGGATGTTTTCGGTGTTTTGCGCCAACAAGTGATTCAAGAGTTTAGCCTGATTTTTGTGTATAGTTATGACAAGAGTTTCGTAATGCAGCGAGGTCTTAATTTTTTTTCCCTCCCCACGTGCAGAAACCATGGATGATTGGGAAGAAGAGGTGGGTGACGGTAACGGTCGATTTAGTGACGTAATGTTACCTGCAAGCTGAATGTGCTGCTGTACGGTGATAACTATAAAACTACCGGTCACATAATGTACTGTATGGTATATAGTGAAATTACATACAAGCGTTGGCACAGTACACTTGCATCTGCTAGTCTTGATTTTCTTGAAGTATACTCTACAAAAAGAGTTAAGGAACCCTCAATCTTAGATTGAGTAAGTGAAATGTAAAAAATTGAATGTAAATGCCAAATGTTGGTTAGATTATTGGTGTTAATCCAAGAGAAAAGGCGTACAAAAATTTGATCAGATGACTTTATTTCCTCAATACAGGGTATCCCCTGGGAAGTCTAGAATTACACCAAGCCTAGATCATTAAATCAAAACTGTCAAACAATGTCCAAAGTCATTTCAGTATCTTACCACATGCTCTCACCTAGGGCTGGGTGATATGGATGAAAAGTCATATCTCGTTATTTTTTTAGCTGAATGGCGATACTCGATATATCAATATTTTTTGGCCGCGAACCGGGTTTACATTTCTAAGGCTATTTGACCATGACTTCCAGTATGCATGAACAGCTGTATCACTTTCGGACTTGGTTATTTGTGTAGGAAAAGGGGTCACTTGGGATTTTTTCCCATTCTGAGATTGACGGGGTATCTTAGTGATATCCCAGTGATGGCGATATCCCAGCACTACTGTAATGTCAATTTACAACACTTAGCTGTACACAAATTCACCCAATTTTTTGTCAAATTTTTCTCATAATGAAAAACATGGATCACTATGATTTTGTTGGAAAATGTCAGTTTTCATTAAATAACCCAAGTGACCCCTGTGCCTGCATACACCGGTAGGCTTCTTACTCATTGCTAGGTGAATGTCATGTAGCTAACTAGCTCCATTTGGTTATGGAGAGGTACTGGATGAATATTTGTGAGTATACGTAGTTCGTATGCAAACGAGCCAGCGGTAGTCAACTACTCGGTTTTCTGTGGATTTAAAATCCGCTAAAGTTCGTTCAAGCGCGAATGAGTGGCGAAGTCACTGCGTAAGCTTTAAGCAATAACACCGCTGGCTATTGGCGCTTGAGCTTATTGTCCCCCGTCGCCCCGCGGAATGGAGGACATAGAAATGCTGTTCGTCCGTCCGTCCGGGAACAGTGTACTCGACTGCTTTGATGGAGGATCACCAAATTCACACCACATATGCCTCTCATGAAGGCCTTGCTCAAGTTCAATGATGATTGACCTTGACCCAGTTTTCAAGGTCACTTAACAAAAACATGTGAAGAACACTGTACTCGCAATAACTTTTGACAGCTTTGATGGAGGCTCACCAAATTCATATGACATTCTTATTGGCTTGTTAGGTTGATCTCAGCCATGGCCACAAAACTATGCCTTGGCGATGCGTCCATCATCCACAAGTCATGAAAATTGTAATCTCTCATGACCCATGGTTATATTTAGCTCATATCACAATGATCCATCCCTCATCCATCTCTCTGTTCAACCAATGAGCTACAGTGTCATTGTACTTCACATTATTAGTGGTACAGTCCACCACATTATTAGTGGTACAGTCCACCTTATTATTTTCAGCCATCTAAACAGTTTTTGCCACATGTTTCTGGTCACTTCTGCGACGGGGGACACAAGGCCTTCAGGCCAGCAGGCCATTTTTAACTATAAAGTCTTACGCCAGTTGCAGAATACACACTTGCTAGGGGGAGGTGCACGATTCTCAACAGCTTTGTTTACTACCAAACAAATTTAATTTCCATTTGCACTATAGTGGTTGCAGATTCCCATTTGCCATGTCTGAGCAGTGCGCTGAGTCCATGACCGTCTCTCATTCGCGTTTGAACAAACGTTTACTGATTTTAAATCCACAGAAAACCGAGTAGTTAATTAACGGTAGCTCGTTTGCAAAATAACTATAATATAAATTTACTGACCAACCCCTCTGCGGCACGCTCCGTCTCCATGTTGTCACTGAGTGTAGGTGAGAGAGGAGGTGGAGGAGGAGGGGGGAGGGCTTGTGGTCAGAAAGCGAGGGAGGCGGAGCAGTAAGGTTGTTTGTGAGACAGGGACACAGAGAGGGCGAGGAGAAATAGGTGCGAACCTGCGTCCCATGTATTGTCATTTTAACGCAAAATGAACCATATCAATGCAAGCAATATTGTCCTGTGTATTATCTTGTGTAGAAATATATCGATAAAGATTTATACCTAGATACCGCCCAGCCCTACTCTCACCACAGCTTGACAGCATCTTGGGAAGCTCAGAACAAGAGAAAGTAATGGAGGAAACACTCAGTGGTCCTTAACTCTTTTGTTGAGTATATTTTAAAAAGGTGTGCCCACTATTTTACAGTGGGGCTTTAAGAGCAGGATGATCCCAGTCTGCTTTATTTTCAGGACAGTGGACCTGCTGTCAGTTATCAAGCGAAAAATGGTAAGAGAATGCAGCTGTGGTGACGATACGGCCCAGTTATCTCAGCTGTGGTCTTTGTTTATACTGCTCTCTGAGGATATGTTTTGTTTAGCAGGCTTAATGCATGCTGGAATTTAGTCCTGTTATTTGGTGTTGCCATGCAGCACTTACATATGGAGTCGCCTGCAATTTGTGTTCCGGAAACTTGGTTTGCAAAAGTGATTTTAAATATTTTATCACTCATTGATCACATTGTTCTTTGAAGTTCAGATTGGATTATTAAGAGTGATGATAATTGATTGTCAGTGCCATTTTATTTCCCTTTCAAATCCTTAAGTCTTGTGTGATTGCTCCCACCTTTGAAGGGGAAGAGAAACATCTTGAGATTTATGCCTGTAGCGATAAGTAGGCTGTAATGCAATTAAGTTTTGGTGTTCTTATCATCCATCTTGATTGGTAAAAGAATAATGAGCTTTTCAAAATACCCGCCACGGCAAGCTGTGATCGGACATTGGGCGGAAGTCCATGTCTGTTGTGTAACTGGGTGGAGAGCCTGTCCTTGTGAGTGGAAACCCACGATTTCTGTAAAATGCATCCATGTCCAGAGCTATTTTAAGTTTGATGCATCACAAAATAACTGTCATAAACTGAGTGGTTCATTCAGGCCTGTCTCTAGTTAGCTCATGAGTTCACTAAGTTGTAGGCATTGGCGGCTGGTGAACTGGCAATAGGAGAAGCACAAACTATCCCTTTAAAAAATTATTGGTCATGACCTCTTTTTAATCTTAATCAAATTGACTTTACTTGACTCCAAGATCCTAAGGACCATCAGGTGTTGCCAGTTCTCCTTAAGTGTAAAAAAAAAAAAAAAGTAAACTCTCCCGCATTCGGTGTGAGTTTTAGTGGCATATTTACGTTCCCCTCCTGGCGATTATTCGATAAACATGTATGTAAGAGATTCTCGCGTGGAATTGAAGTCCGTGTGCATGGAGGTTTACTAGTTTCACGCGCGTTTCGGTGGATTTCAACACCAGTAATATGGAAAACAATTAGGTCTCTGGACTTCTCACGCTTTTCTTTACTCAGGCGTAAATAACTAATAAATTCTCCCAGGCTCACCCACTCCTTCACTTAATTCACTTTGGTGCCAAGACGGATGTTCTCAGACAGCAAAACCCTATACCCCTTTTCTCGTAGTGAGTTAAGTGAGGTAACATTATCAAGCCTAACAGTGGGCTGCGACGTCACAGATTTATGCTTAATTTGCCGCAGTACACAGCGCGCTGCCTTTTCTTCCGTGTGCCCCTGCACCACAGCAAATCTAAACAATGTGTTGTAACTCCAAAAGCAAGTATGCACAACAGATTATTTGGCATGGCATTTGTCCCTCATCACCTTGCAGCGTTTTATCACCATGCTGTTTTGAATATGGACTAGCTCTTTGATTCTCGTGATGCCGTGCAAAAAATTGGTCCCAGAATATACTACAAATGGCGAGCTGATGGTTCTTTCATGGGGCTAGCTCATACTTAATATGCTTTCCTGCCTCAGCTTTCTTGGGGACTATGATTCTGGCTCATGGCAGAGAAAGACCATCTTGCGGTGTTGAATACGGACTAGCTTTCTGAGATTTATTTATTTTTTTTTGCAACACTACGCAGATAATTGGATGGGCTGCTTCTTCTTCTTCTTCTTCTTCTTCTTCTTCTTCTTCTTCTTCTTCTTCTTCTTCTTCTTCTTCTTCTTCTTCTTCTTCTTCTTCTTCTTCTTCTTCTTCTTCTTCTTCTTCTTCTTCTTCTTCTTCTTCTTCTTCTTCTTCTTCTTCTTCGCATTCTTCGCATTCTTCGCATTCTTCGCATTTTTGCCGACACGTCAGTCATGGTGAAAATTGCAAAGTATTATTATTTTTGTGCTTGGACATGCCCCAGTGGCTCTATAGCGCCACCAAACACGCGGCCATTTTGGAACGCACTTGCTCGGATTCTCACGAAATTCAATAGGGTCATAGTAGTCATAATAAATTTTTTTGTCAATTTTTTTGAAATTTTTTTGCCCCACATGAAGTGAGCTATGAGCCATTTCCTGCGTTTTTTCAGATTTTACGAACACATTTTTGAGGGCCTTATCATACTTGAAATTTCACCAAACTTGGCTCATAGACTAGAAATATTAAGTTCTTCAATTCGATATCTCATTTGGCACTAAGTGTGACATGGTAGCTCTATAGCGCCCCCTAATACATAATTGCATTTTTGAGGGCCTCAGCATGCTCGAGAACTCACGTTACTTTGCACATCTATTAAGTTGGTCATACTGTTTACTAGGATATAGGGTGTACTGATGAGCATGGCAAAATTGCATTACAGCGCCACCTAGAAAATTTCAATGAAGCAGCCCTCGCAGCATGTTTAACCTACATGTACAAAATTCGGTGGACATGTGTACTATGCCAAGACCTAAAAAAAAGTCTCTTGATGCCATGACCTAGACTCAACAGGAAGTCCGCCATTTTTAATTGAATTAGCAACTTTTTAAAATTTTTTGCCATTCACAGGCGTCGAACTTTAACGAACTCCTCCTAGAGATTTTATCCAATCAACTTGAAATTTGGCACAGGCCATCTGAAGACCTTCTCCATGTTAAATTGCGAAGCTTTTTTGGATTCATCGAAATTTGTGTCCGTGGCCTTGCGGCGAATTTCGAAGTTCCGCCATGAAACTGGAAGTTGCTTTTATGAGCACATGCTTTGTGAAATTTGCGTGAAATTTTACAGGCTTAATTATAGTCTACTTCCAAATATACCTATTTGTTGATATTGGATTGGGTGTGGTCAGGTGGCTCCACAGCGCCCTCTTGACACGGCCATGTTGACATAAAAGTGCTTGAATGTTCATGAAATTTGGTTTGATCATTGCATTTGTCATGTCAGGTTATGGTAATTTTTTTGGAATTTTTTGGCCAAACAGGAAGTTAGCTATGAGCCATTTCCTGCGTTTCTCCAAATTTTATTAACACATATTTGGAAGCCTAAGAATACTTCGAAATCTTGCAAAAAGTTGCAAAAATTATAATTGTCTAATTATCTTCAATCTTCTACATCAATTTGCACTAAATTTGGCACCATGGCTCTATAGCGCCCCCAATCAGATTTTAAAAAGAATTGCTCTTTTGAGGGTCTCAGCATGTTCAAAAACTCACAAAATTTTGTAAATGTATAAAAATCATCATTTGTATTACTCTGATAAAAAGCTTATATATAGGCTTGGCAAAATTGTCATAATAGCGCCCCCTGGATAATTTCAAATAAGCAGCCCTCGCAGCCTGGTAAACCTACATGTATGAAATTCGGTAGACATGTGGAATATGCTGAGAACTAAAAAAAAGTCTCTTGGTGCCATGACCTAGACTCAACAGGAAGTCCGCCATTTTTAATTGAAATTGCAACTTTTTTTGATTTTTTGCTATTCACAGGCGTCGTACTTTAACGAACTCCTCCTAGAGATTTTATCCGATCAACTTAATATTTGGCAAATATTATCTTAAGACCTTGCTAATGTTAAATTGCGAAGCAATTTTGATTTCATCGAACAATGTATCCGTGGCTTCGCGGCGAATTTTGATATCCCGCCATGAAACAGGGAGTTGCTTTTACAGCCACATACTTTGTGGGATTTGCCCGAACCTTCTTCTGCTTGATAAAATTGTTCTCCGAAGTAAAAACATATGCTAATATTGGATCGGGAGGTGCTAGGTGGCTTCACAGCGCCCTCTAGATATGGTCATGTTAAGATAAAAGTGCTTGAATGTTCATGAAATTTGGTGTGATCATTGCATTGGTCATTCCGGGTAATGTTTTGGCCAAACAGGAAGTGAGCTATGAGCTATTTTCTGTGTTTTTCCAAATTTTTCTGAAGACACGTTTCAAGGCCTTAGGATGCTTCAAAACTTGCAAAACCTTGCACAAATTATAAATGTCTTATTTTGTTTAATATCATCCATCAATTGGCACTAAATGTGGCATAACGGCTCTATAGCGCCCCCAATCAGATTTATAAAAGAATTGCTCTTTTGAAAGTCTAAACATGCTGGAATATTTACAAAAATCAACACACTCATGGAGCCCCATATTACAATTACTGTGTTGTAGATTTTGCGCACAGGCTAGTCAAAATGGTATCATAGCGCCCTCCAGAAAATTTATGCACTCCCATCAGGAAACCACATTGTACGCGGTCCAGCAGTGTCCAATGGCTCTGAATGGACACCTGCAGCCATCAAGATCCTGCTGCCACCCCAACGTGCACGAGGGGGGCGAGGGCCCTTTCAACGCTGCTTGCAGCTTTAATTATCTCTTGCCGCTGGCTCCAACTCAGTTTCTTTTTTCATCTCTGGGAGCAGGCACCTGACTCCTGGCCAAGAGAGCACCGTGCAGTGAGTCAAATCAAAAGGTTTCTTGCGTCATCGCTGTCTGGAGCCAGGTTCCAGACTCCCCATAGAAAAAGACCGGCTATGCTGTTTGTTGTAGGTCATAGATGAAGATTCTCCTTGCAGGCAATCAATGTACAGTAGTGGTGCAACGGATCATCGTTGATCCGTAATCTGTATGGATCCCTCAGCACGGTTCGGTACGCACATGATCTGCGGATTGGTTGATAGGGGGGAGGTTGTGCTAGGGGTGTGATGTTATCGAATCACGGTGATCGTAAAGCGAAATGAGACAACTTGCTGCTATCGTGTGTTGCATCCCATTTCTTCTTGAAACATACAAGCGGTCTGTAATAAACGATAATCATTTGAAGTGCTTCCAGGATGGTAATTCAGATTAGAGCTCTTCTAATTATCAGCGAGGTTGGGCAGCTTCCATCACATTTTAAAGCTCAACTGGCCAACCTTAAATCTGCTCCTGTTTAATATGCTCCAAACCACAAGCAATTTAGCCTGTTGCCAATAATGATTATGAAGTGATAGAGAAGAGCTGACAGACGTAACTGCCCTACAATTTTAAATTGAAAGAATGCTAATCTAAATTACAAAAAATCTTGTCCAAACTCAATCTCTCATTGTAGCGTTTTAGCTGATTTTTAAAGTTTTGCACCCTGAACTCGCCATGGGAGGATTAGGCTACCTAGCCCTGCTTTCACCATGCCTTCTCCCAACCGGTTCCCATTTACGTTTCCCAATTAGCAACTTGGTGTTAATTCATTTACACGCGAGAATCAGTTGGTAGAATTAGTGTCCCGCTCCCCTCATATTGCATTGTTCATTGCAATTATCAAGCATTTCCCCATCCACGTTAATTGTGACATAAAACAGCAACGTCTTTAGAAGCTTCTGAATTCATCTAGCTCACAAAATGGCCTTTTTTTTCTGTCTGTATCCTGCTTGATATGCCTCAGAAATTTCTATTAAATGCGGTTTTGCCGACTAAGGTCCGAGTGTTAAGTTTGCTTTCATAAAAATAAAACTGTCTACAGCTAGTGACATTACCACTATGGTGGTTAACCCTCAACCTGTTTCTAATTTAGAATGGGACAGTTGGCTGAATTAAATAACTGAGCACGTAGGCTACTGATAAGATACTTTACCAATTGCCATTGATGATTAAGACAAAACTTTGTGTCAGTGTAGGGCTACAAAGAGATCTGATAACTGGAAATTAACAGAATTTTCTTGAAACTCTACATCTTAGTAGAATATTAAATGGCAAATGCTGCTGAAGATGTTTAGATTTTGTTTACGATTAACTGGATAATTGCCGTTCACACAATCTCATGTAACCTCTGTACTACCTTCCCAGGAGCCGAACTTTAAAGACCCCATAAATTATTTTGACATGAAAGTTTGATGCATAGCTTGCATTTGAATTGATTTTAAATGCATGCTGCGAGGTAAACTTTCACAATGCACTAATAACCAATTTACTGAATTATTCGATTACCAACACTTTGATGCAAGAGCGCGGGGCATAGTGTGCAGCTGCGCTTCCCTGCAAAAGTAGCCTATTCTTTAGGAAACATTTTGAAGTGCAGTCTTAAAATGAATTGGGTTGTACAGCTGGAAAAAAAGGTTGAATTGAATTCATGTGCTGTTCAATGGCTATTTAAGTTTATAAATGTGGCATTCCAGTGGATGGTGGTCCACTGACATGGTGGAAAAGCATTGAGTGTAAATACCCCCACATTGCCAAGATCGCAGGATGCTATCTCGCTGTGCCTGTGACTTCAGCGCCTAGCGAGAGGGTATTCTCTACTGTAGGGGCCATGGTGACTGCAAAGCTGTGAACTGTCTTCACTATCCTGAGTTGGCAGCAAGGGGTCGCATACGAGCAAGCTTTGTACATAGTTCACCAATTCAGCTTTCCAGATTCGGGTGGGATTGGAAATGCCAAATTTGAGAAAAGAAAAAAAAATGCCCTTGTACGCGGACAGCTAAACGAACGTTTAAACACCATTTCACAAGATTGCACATTTAACTGCACGCAGATAATCTTGCGTTTAGCTGTCAGACTAAACAGGTGCGATCAGATTATGACAACCTGTCATAATGGGCATTTCCAATTGTTACCGGTTAATAACCCCATTTGTAAGGGTAGTTGCGTTGTGGACACGCATTTCGCACAGAGATGCTGGCAAAGAAAGCGTGGCGAGAATTTCACTTTGCTTCAATGAGTGTCAAACTTTCTGCGTCCTGTGGATGTGAGCAAGATGCTGACGTCAGACGCATCCTTCACAAAAACTTTCATCCTCGGCATTCATGGTGATTTCACACACTCATTTGTGATTTCATTATCGGTGAAGAGTCAAAATGCAGTTAGGACTTCACTCACGGTAGCCTTTTTAAAAAATGTAAACGAAAAATGAGATCTTGCATAACCGCTCTAAGAGGTCTTTTCTCCCATGCGCGTAAGTTGAAAAAAGCCCGTAGCTACGCGCTTTTCAGCCTAAGCGTACTCTCCCCTCGACTTAAGTCTGTGCATCACTCTCCCTGAAGGCAGTTATGCGCTTGGGGCGAAGCAAGGCCAAAATAGGGGCGTTTCCGGGCGTTTCTCGGGCAAAAAACACTTACACTTATTCTCCCCTGGCTTATGCGCTTTTTCTGTGAAGCGCTTTTGAGGGCTGTATTGAGGTGAAGCGCCAACATAAGGCGAAATTTCTAAACTACATTTCTCATAACCATAATAAATTATCAAACGAAATCATCATGATATTACGCAACAACCTGTTCTCCAAATAGTTCTATTACAAACGCATTACTAACAATGACAAACATACCAGTGGTCATCAAGGTCACAACTGCGCTATTGGTCCTGGCGTCTGGGTCGTTCCAGAGAGTTGCTGGTGATGTCATGCACATATCACAGGCGTCTGTGTCAAGGTGTCTGACATAGTCAGTTGACGCTATGCTGCACAGCATCAGCCACTTCCCAGAAACACCAGCTGAAAGACAATGAGTTAAGGGGGGGTTCTACTGGGTCGCCAGGTTCCCCAGTGTTGTGGGAGCCATTGATTGTAGCTGCTCACGTTGCAATCAGAACCCCTTCCACTAATAAGAATATGTACAGAGACCGTAGATGTCGGCACAGCATTAATGTTCAGGTCGTGTGCGATCATGATACGTGCATATTAAGCATCTGCGCCAAATTCCCTGGCTCGGCCCATGACGCCTATGTACTGTGCAACTGCTTGAAATGCCAAAAAATACAAGAAATATTTGAAACCATATTAAGCTGGTTTCCAGTATCTATCTCAGTGATACTTTGTGTATAGGCAAATAAAAATGACCATTTTATGTAACTCTTTTTCATCCGTATCTCCTCCAAGTTCTTCTCCATGCACATCCACTGCAGAAAGAGTGGATGCCACCTCCTCCTCCAGTGCAGTGAAATACACCGGGGATGATGGTTGCCAACCACTTGTTGTGAGCACACTTCTCCGGTGTGCAGAGCGCCTGGCTTTTACAGCTCCCCGCAGATTTTTCTGTGGCGGGGTAAGAATCCTTTGTTAAAGCGTGTCCTTTAGTTGCAATCCTGACATCGGAGTAGTTTGAAATTTCACGTGTGCAATTTCTAAATTAGATCATATAAACTGTAATTGATTGTTTTTTTTGTGTGACTAGAATGTTCTCTTTTCCCTGTGCTCCTCGGAACAAACAGGCTGGTGTAGGAGGGGCACATTTTCAATGCTCTGATTGAGCTGTTTGAGAAGTGCTAAATTCTTTATTTATGATTTCATTTTCGTGGCAATTTTTGTTTGCATAACTTTAATGCCATGGTGGCTAGAATAAGAAATAAAAAAGATGTCTGCATTACTTCTTGTAATTGGCACAGACAGACTATTAGGCTACGGCGGCATATCGTCGGCCTGCAGTTAAAACCTCGTATCTTCAAAATGATAAGCTTCACAGGAAAATAAATATGTAAAATTAAAAAATGGTAATAAATTATATTTATCAATTTATTATTTTAAAATTAAAAAGTTTAATTTTGCATGTAAGAATAGTGAACAAACAAGTTTTTGTTTATCAGTTTGGAGATATGAGGCTTTATCTGCAGGCCCACGATATTCAAATTTGAAGTCTGGTTTGCCTTTTCCATGGACCACAACTGCATTTTCATGGTGAATCAGAAAATCCTTGTTCCTTGTTTTCCTGATAGCCATAATCAATGAGCTTTGTACAGAGTCTGCCTCTCTTTTGGATTAGTCACACCTCTTTCATAAGGCGGCCTACATTCTGAAGTTAAGCGCTGTGGGCGTGATCGAAGTGCATAGGGGAGAATACGCGTAACTCAAAAGCGCTTAACTCGAATCGCTTAAAAAAGGACTTATGCGTAAAGGGGAGAATAGACCCCTCAGTGAATAAAAAAAACTGAAGAAAGCAACTAATTTATGCATTTCTTTTCCAGAAAAGGCGTAAGTCTTGTTCAAAATCTACCAGGCAACCAGATGAAGGCAGGTCAACGTCACTTATTTAGGTGCAAATCAATCTGGGGTAGTAGTTTTCAGGAGTTAACTCTTAACGCTTGTGAAGGTATGATTTTCTTTTGTTATTTGACCGCTGGCGTTTAAAATATATAGGTGCACGCGGACAGTTGCTCTTCGTGAAACGATATTAAATTAAACGCGCGATTAAGAAAGTTATCCGCATGTAAACCTTAAAAGGCTTTTGTGAAATTGGCCCAATGTATCGTTTTTCATGGGAAAAATGAGGTCCGTCCCTGGGAGGCATGGATAGTGAGTTTACTGTGTTCTTTCAGATTTTAATGCGTCAGTTTTGTGAGTCAAATGCGTCAAATTGTGAGTCTCTGCGCGCTGCTGAACGTGCACCTATGAAGAGAATGGCTTCACTGCCTGGTGAAGTATCTGTTCTCACAACTTCAGAAGTAGGACTTTGGTTTGGAGGCGGGCTTTAAGCTGTGCACCAAATCAGGCATTAGCACATAAATTACAAAATAGGAGCTATTATTTTATGTTATTGTTATGATTGGCAGAGACTGAAGGTTTACCACTGAAACTTTGAACTCAAACTGTCATTCATGTCTTTAGTTTTGTCAGTAAGGTGTAAAAACTGAATATATGTACATATAAATAAGTGAGCCATTCGAGGTACTGTTTAAAAACTTGATATAAATGGCATTTTACCAGGTATACCCAGTTTTTTCCCCATTGGCCCACTTTTTTTTAAGTCAGGGGGGAGTTGGCCCACTTCTCATATTTTCTAGAATCATCACTGACCATCGTCCATTTTTGCTTCGCTCGTCAGTTATTGAGTTAACGTCACTCCTGCTATGGAAGAAACGCTAAGGAAGAAAATAGGCTAAACAGGTATTATGGGTATTATGATTTGCTATATGTCGGGTGATGTTTTGGACCGGAATGAAGTCATTGACAAAGTGAGTGTATTGTAACGTTGCATTAAGTGAAGGCTGAAGAAAAGGTAACCTATCAGCATAAGTTTGTCGCCACAGTTATTAGCACCCTGACAAATTAATAGAAAACTGTGCCACAAAAAAGTCTTTATCATCTTGATCTTTTATTAAAATTGTTACACAATTATTGATGTCCCGAGTATTTTCATTGTATTTTGCACAGATTGCAGAAGTGGCTGGTAAAACTGAGCAGACGATTATTTTCATTTACCTGCCATAGCTGTAGACAGATGAAAAAGTTAATTTCCATTTGGGGTAGGAACCCTGGCTAGCCAATCGGCATCAGGGTACTAGTAGATTTATTCGGAAAAATGTGTACTACAGGCACACTATTACTATGTCAGGTAAAAGAGTTGAAACTTTTGTTGAAATAATTTTGATATCAATGAAGTTTTGTCCCAGATTTGCAGCACAGGATTAATGCTCTGCAGAGAAGCAAAAGCATGGAAAACCAAAATGAAGCTTTGTGAATGTAATATTATACAGTCATAATCTGCAACTTATTATGAAAAGCTCTAGAAAGAGGCATCCATAGCGTCTTGACAAAGCTTTGCCTTGTTGGAATGTGATCTGTGTGGCTTTTAGCCAATTCTTTGTAAGGACTTTTATTGCAATGTACCGCTACAACATTGTCTCTGACCAATGCATATTGCATGTTTTTGAGGTCTGTGAGTTGGGGAAATGCAGACTCTGCTTAATTTGTGGTGTATTGTGACAAATGTTTGAGAGCCTTTTTCTTTCCCTCAGCAAATGGAGTGAGCTCATGGAATGGCGGTCGAGAGGGTAGGAGACATGACTGTAGTCTGTGGCTTTTCTTGTGGGTAATGGAGTTAAACCAGAGATTACAGAATCCAAACTGCAAATACAGCCTTGGCTTTTAGGGCTGGGCAATATGGCCAAAATGCACTATTGCAATAATACTGCTTAATTTAGATGGATAAAGAAAGTTATTGATACTTCTACTCTAGATATCTTTGGGTGCAATTTGGTCCTTCTGATTAGAGCAATGGTAAATTTACATGAGCTGCTGATCTGAACCCACGTTTTTAGACCGTATTACCTGGGTTTGTATCTTTCGCAGTATGAAATGCCTGTGTGATGACCTTGAAACATCTGGACATTTTGTAATGGTGTTGCCGATGCATGACTCTCCCTTTTGGGATATTGGGATCGTTTAACTTTTTGAACACACGGCAGTCAAAAAGCAAGTGCCAGCCCAGAAATCCCTGCATGCATAATATTGTTTGTGTGAGCTAGTTGCTTGCTGAATCACTGTTAAAGAATGCATTTGAGCCAGCAGTTAAAAACATGAGCAACAGTCCAACAAGCACAAATTTGAAGGTTTGCCAAATTGCTCAAATGCCTTGGTAATGAAAGGATTTGGACCGCTGTCAAACAATGCGAGCACTAGTCCAAAACATGCATCACATGCTTTCTTATTGGTCTGTCTGGGGGACCAGACTGCTGGAGCATTATTGTCTGCAAAGCACTTGCTGTTCAGAGGAGCGACGTATTATGTATCTGAATGCTTCTGCGTTTCATTGGAGGACGACATATTGCTGAAATCAAGAGTTGCGTTGCCATAATTCTTACCATGAAAATTCCTTACCTCTCTGCCTAAAAAACCTTCAGTTGTGGATACTAAAGAAACTATCCAATCAGATTTGCGGTTTTGATTTATTTCTTGCGGGCTTTTCTAAAATTTCCTACAATGGGAGGAGCGCTTGACCAGGAAGTGTAGAAATGATTCACCATGATGGCTCAATTGTATCAAACAATTATAAATTATGGAAAGGAAATACTGGCAACACGTGAAGTTTAAATCTGGCTTTTAAAAGCAGTTCTCAAACTCAAACTGAAATGAGAAGATTCAGTGGCTTTTAATTGGTGAAATTTTTGACATGGTCACTACATCTAGATATAATTAATGAATAAAATTCAAAGACAGTGCAGATGATTACTCAAACGTGGTTTGTGTCATTTTTTAAATTTTACTGAACAGCTGTGTTCAGAAATCTAAAGTTGAGTCACCGCCTTATTGGAAAATGTGATCTTCTGGAAGTCCAAAGTAATAATAAAGGAATAAGCCCCGAGAAGCAGTCGGTTACAGTGATTTTTATATAGGCGGAGGAGCGTTCTAAGGCACGACGTGCAGCGGAGTGCCTTGGTGCCCCTCCGCCGTTTATAAAATCCCTGTAACCCAGTGCTTCAAGGGGTTAGTTGCTTTTATAAAACATTTACCCTACATACAGCTCATTATATAAACACATGAGAAAAATTAAACAATTTATTGGTAATAATGCAACAATAAAATATAGCCAACTGGTTAACGGGTTAAAAGGCTGGTTAACGGGTTAAAAGGCTACCTAACACTGAAATGGCAAGCTAAAAGTCTTGAAACAACCGTAACCTAACGAGTCAGTTCAGCGCCGAATGGTTGGTTGCGCGTAGGCATATTTTGTGCTTCTGTCTGCCTCAGAATGCTGTGGGTTACAGTGATTTTATACCGGCATGGAACGCGGCTCCGCCAGTCACATTTAAGGATAAGAAGCACCTGTTTTATAATATAGCAACATACATTGGTCAGTTCATGAGAAGGGGGAACCAAAGTCTGACATGAAACCTGTTTTTTTTTTTTTTTTCAAATTCAAAATAAATAATAGATATTTGCCTGCCCATATTACATTACCTTATAACCTTGGAGAAATACACTATATATATATATATATATATATATATATATATATATATATATATATATATATATATATATGGCAAGGTATAGACAAGTTGCTTGGTTTGATCTTACAGGTTGTGAATGCAACTTCTGCTGGAAGTGTCTCTCTTGACAAGTCATTTCGTCTTTATAAAAGACAAAACTCCTTAGTTTTTTTTCTGGAAAGTAGAAAATATTAGCTCATTTTAAGTTATTCTGTGCTTGACAAGCAAAATTTTCTTATTCCATTGGCACATCCAGAAATAAGTCCAAATTTTCTCACCTTATTGGCCAGCGGTTGTTTACTGTTTATAAATAAACAAAGCAGTTAAAGTGCAATAACAAAGTGACAAAGTCAACAGTCTTATAACTTTATTACAAAGTTTTTATAGTGTAACACTTGCTCCTACACTGTTTTAGCCTTATAGTAAGGGCTGAGCTGGGAACGACTAGATCAAATAAAAACACACAATCTTAACAAAATTCATGTTCCATGCATAAACGCGGGCAAAATTATCCAAAAAAGAATGAAAAGCACGTAAAATGCACACAACCTTCCCTAAGGGTTAAACGAAAATTAATGTAAGAACGGAAAATGTATTAGCTATCTGTTTTGACCTCAATTCCCCAAATGCTTTGCAGTTATGTTTGGGGAGAAGAGAATGATACGGAAGCGCACTGCATTCGCAGGATTAAAAAAATGTATATATAGGCCTTATTTTGTAATTACGAGATCTTGAGAGAAGATTAATGCTACACTCACCGTGTTCTGTGTGATGTAGCCAACCTAAATATTTCGGGTCCACAGCCCACTCTGGGTTCCACCCACTACCTCGAAGTTGAGAGGACTGGGGATGTGGCTGTGGAGGCGATGGGGTGGTGGTGGTGGAGGAGGCGGTGCAGATGGTGAATTAGGCCGGGGTTCTGACAAGTTGTGCTGCCTTGTTAAAAAAAGGCCACCATAATGCAAAGCGATCGTAAAATCTTTGTTTTCGCCTAAATATTGCAATATGAGTCAGTTTACAGTAGTAACTTTATTTGTTTGCTTATGGTAACATAAGCAGATGTTATAATAAGGTGGGTAAGAAGATATATTTTAAGATATATGCCGCATGCCATTATCATCCAATCTCTGCATTTTATGGAAAACCCAGCGTGTACATGGAAATATGTATACGCTAGCAGGTCGAAAAGCGCAATGAAAAAAGACGTATATTTATGATATTTGAAGATACTTGAGATGTGAGCGAAGAAATGGAGCCCAAGATTTTAGGTTTGCAGAAGCGCGAGGTAGCATATTTTTATAGGTTGCAAAATTCGACAGAACACCGGCTTCTTTGAATCAAGTACCCTAATTTTTTTTTTTTTTTTTTTTTTGAGGCTGCCTTTTTCCATCCATTACTGTACACTAGAGAAAACCACGTGCAATTGTCAAACATAGCAGAGAGCTGCGCGCAAACACATCGGTAGCCTTCATAGGCTACATGTAATTTGTTTAGTTTCTTATCTTAATGAAACAATACGTGGGCAAGCAGTTGATAGGAGACACTATTCAAATGTTTAGTTTAGATGAATAATTATCTTACCTCCACATGTCCTTCCCACGACAACAGGTTATTGTACATCCGGATAATTAGCTTCTTCCCGATATTTAAAAAAAAAAAAAAAAAAAAAAAAAGTAATGTTAGCATAGCAACAAGTGATAGATGGTGCAGTAACATATTTAACCAACAGATGCTGGCCGCTATTCGGCCTCATCGCGATGTGGCCTTATTTTACTGTCTATGAATGCGTGAATGCAGCAGATTTATTTATTTATTTTTTTTTTTTGGGGAGGATTTAGTCAAGGCGGGGGGTCATTTGTTGTCAAGGTGGCCGCCCTAACTATGAAGCGCTGCGGGAAACCCTGTTATCTGTATTGGAGGGTACCCGGCTGGTGAAATCAACTCCTGCAGTTCTCATAGGACATCCCTGAAACTTCACACTTACGCACATCTGTCTACATGTAGCATATCACAGTCACGACTCCGGCGGGGGATGCTGCACTTTAAAAGCAGTCTCGCTAAACATGGAAATCATGACCATTTTGTCTCCGTCGTTAAAGAGGGTGAAGGGTCTTTCATAAAGCAACCAATTAGGATTAATTAACAGCTTTTAAAATTCTGGGATTGTAATTGGTGTTGGAATAATTGCATAGTCTTTTTCTTAATTGATTTTTAAGATTTGCATGCAGCAAATTATGTAACGCCAATAGAGCCAATCTGAGCACACTTATAAATTGGAAAGGTTTATTGCTGCTGATGGGGGCGGGGGGTTTCATCCACTAAACCTGCAGTGTAAATACTGTTCTCAGATAACGTTGAAGGCAGTTCCTGGAATGAGGGTGGCGGCGGTTTTGGAGGACGAGGAGGAAGAGGTAGAGGTGAGTTGTATCACTCAATAATGATGATGGTAATTAAATTGACCTTTTTTAATCCTGTTCCCTCATCTGTTTTGTAATCTGATAAATACTGGATTTCCAGAGTCTTCAGGGTAAATTTTTGATTTGCTGTTCTCAATTAGTTCTGAGTCTTCTGCTCAATGCTTGACTTGCATCTCTAATTTGCAGGGTTGAGTTTTCTTTGTGTAGAATTTTCAGCTTAATTTGCAAAAGTTGTTTTAACTGATTGGAGCGGACTTAATTTTATTTAGTAAATTTTGCATTTGAAGTACAAGCTCTTATTTATTATGTTAAGCGTACCGCTGAACATTTTGTGTACTTTTGTATAATTCATCAAGAATGAAGAAGCATGACTTTTTTTGAATGAATGAAACTTGCATTTGTGTAGTGCGGTTTTTAACCCCTTTGCGCAGATGTTGACACTGGTGTCCATAAATTCCGAAATAATTTTGTAATTGAATTTTCTGTAGTCTTGCGTCACTGGAATCATTTTCCAGAGTCTCTGTGACACACGTTGAGTTATAAAGCCGTATTACAGGAAAAAAAAAAATTAGTATCTGCCCAGAGGGGTTAATGAACAGACCCATAATCCAGGCTCAGTGGGGTTGTGCCGTCTCTTGCAGGCCGAGGGTCCAGGGGAGGGAGAGGATTCCGGAACGCTGCCTTCTCAGGTTTACCTGCTGTTCGACCGGAGTTGTCTTGTTTCATCCGTGTTTGTAGTTTGTTTGCTCCTTATTGCTGCCAACTGTGAAGAGTAGTAGTGTGATTGTTCCTCTCTTCCTCCCCACACCACAGGAAATGAGGACTCTGACAACTCCAATGGTGGGTGCCTGCATTTAAAAAAAAAAAAAAGTGTATATATATGTGTGTGTGTGTGTGTATATATATATATGTATATATGTATGTATATATATATATATATATATATATATATTGGGCTTGTACTGTGTAAACTACAACCCCAAATCTGAGTTGGGACAGAATGTTAAATTAAAAGTGAAAGGTGAAAGTTGTAAATTGTTTGACCAGTTATAGCATTTTACTACATTATTACCCCCAACTGAATTTGTGGTTCAGGGGTAATTTTGTCTCGTCTTTGTCTTGTCAGGAAAACTGTTAACAAGTCCTCAGATGTGCAAGTGTACTCTGTATTAGTTGTTGCATTTTGCGTTTCAAAATTTTCTGCAAGTTGTTAAATGGGGACGAGTCGTGACTGCAGGCCAGCCAGTCCAGCGCCTGCGCCCTCTTATTACACACCCATGCCTTGGTAACTTGTACAGAATGTGGTCTTGCTTTGTCTTGTTGAGAAATGCATGGGCATTCCTGGAAAAGGAGGTCATCTTGAAGCCAACATGCTGCTGAAAGATCGGAGGCTACAAAGGCAGCCGTTTTTCTTCCTCAATGCTTTTCCTTCACCTCACAAGAAAATGTTAGTGGTGTAGGGAGATTTTAAGGGTACCTTTTGCATTTTTGATCTAAATTGGATGTACTTTCCTTCAGTACCTCATGAGCTCACAGGCAAAGGGAGCCTCGGCAATTTATCGGAAAACTTTGGGCCTGAATGACATTTGCTATTGCTACAGCTGCCAAGGTTTACAGTCTTTGTTGGATCTGTATTTTTTTTTTTTTTTCCTTGGTGAAAGGAGCCAATTGCTTTCTTTCCTTCCTGAAACGGATGATCTGACGTTCCTTGTCATGACTTCCAAACTTACTAGTTGATGTCCGTTTGTGAGGAAGGGTCCTTGCTCTCTAGAGAATCTCAATGCAGCCTCCGTGTACTTGTCAGCATTAATGGTGCTGTCGTAGATGTGCAGGTTATGTTTGCGAAGGGTATTGACACAGACCCGTTGAAGGACAGAGCATGGCTATCATGCTTGTTGCTGGAAACTGTCTGGGTGGTCCTTTTTTTTTTTTTTTTTTTTTTAATAATTTCTTCAGTCCAGTGCACATGGCGTCTATTTGTTCCAAAACGGACGTGGAGTATTGATATCTGAATATAATGCTCAAAGCGGATGCCTTTGAGCCCAGTGTAGTTTGTGCTCAGGACACTTAATATAATGCTTTTTAAATTTTATTTTATTTTATTTTTTTTTGGCACAGTAAACTTAAATTACATTTCTGGATGTTTCTATGTATTTTGGTTCTTGACAAAGCTTGCTTTGGTAAATCCTGAGCCCATGAAGTGATATCACTTATAGATAGATGATGGTTGTCGATGTAGTGCCACCTGGGTGGTCAAAGATCAGAGGAATTCAGCTTAGGCCTATGCCACAGAAATAAGCACAGAAATTCCTCCTGATTCCTTGAATTTTTAAAATTGTGTTATGCAGTTTGGGGGGTATCAAAATTATTTTCAGTCTTTGAGGGAAATTTACTAATCTTTCAATGATTGACTGTTTGTGGGCAAATTGGCAATCCTTGGTCCATGTTTGCTCTTGAAAAACTAGGCTTTTTCTGAATTGATGACTAATTCATAGCCAGTCATCATCTGAAAGCAGCTGTTTCAAAATGCGTCATTTAAACTTTTCCTTCATTTCTAGTTTTAAATTGCCTCTATCCCTACTTATTTTTGAATGTGGTGCAGGCCTGGATGGTAGGAATGGATGTACCGTGCATTCAGAAAGTACTTTGACCCCTCCACTTTTTTCACATTTCTTGCATCACATCCCATTGCTTAAAATCATTTAAATTCTTTTCCCTGTCAGTAGTCTACACTCAATACCCCATAATGACACCGCAAAAACAGAATTTTAGGATTTTTTGCAAATTTGTGAAAGACAAAAACCTGAACATTAACAAAATATTCAGGGCCTTTACTCAGTTGAAGCACCTCTGGCAGCAGTTACAGCCTTGAGTCCTGTTTTTATGATGCAACGAGCTGTGCATACCTGGATTTGGGGATTTTATGCCATTCTTTGCTGCAGATCCTTTCGAGCTCTCAAGTTGGCTGGGGACTGTCGGTGGATTCAAGTCTCTCTCAAGAGATGTTCAAATGGGTTCAGGTGTGGGCCCTTACTGGGCCACTCAAGGACATTCACAGAATTGTCCCTAAGCCACTCCAGCATTACTTTTGCTGCTGGGTGCATGGGGTCATTGTCCTGATGGAAAGTGAACCTTTGGACCAGTTGGGGGTCTTGAGCATTCCGGGACAGGTTTTCAGTTTGGATGTCTCTACTTTGCTCCATTCAGCTTTCCTTCGACCCTGACTAATCCTCCTGTCCCTGCTGCTGAAACACCCCCTCTGCTTGATGTTGCCACCACCTTGCTTTACCTCTGAGATGGTATTGGGCAGGTGATGAGTGGTGCCTGCTTTCCTCTAATGAAGACGACTAAAATTTAGGCCAAACAGTTCAAACTTGGTTTCGTCAGACCCAGATCATCTTATTTCTCACATTGAGTCCCTTAAGTCCTTTTTTGCTAACTCCAAGCTGGCTTTCATGTGAGAAGAGGCTTCTGTCTAGCCACTCTTCCATGAAGCCCAGTTGACTGGAGAGCTGCAATGATGGTTGTACTTCTGTAAGTTTCTCCCATCTCCACACAGGATCTCCAGAGCCCAGCCAGAGTGACCGTTGTGCCCTTGGGAACTTTCAATTCGACAATTTTTTTTTTTGTAGCTTTCCCCAGATCCGTGCCTCAACACAGTCCTGTCTCTGAGCTCTAGCAGCAGTTCTTTTGACCTCATGGTTAGATTTTTGCTCTGATGTGCGTTCACAGCTGTGAAACCTTAAATAGAGAGGAGTCTCTCCACATCATGTCCTATCAGCCAAATTGCTCACAGGTAGACTTCAGTCAAGGATGAGAAATGTCTCCGAGATGATCAGGAGAAATGGAAGACATCTGAGCGACTTCAACTGACGACGAAGTCAGATGAGCTTATGTCATGGCCTGTTTGTCCGTCGTTCGTCGGCCGTCGTCCGTAAACATCTCCTCCGGAACTACTGGGCCTATGAACCTGAAACTTGACTGGAACCTTCCCACCCATGAGGACACCAAAGTTTGTTCAAGGCATTCCGATCCAATCTCAAACACATAACTGGCCATCTGAAAGCTATTTATGCACATATTCAGCTGAAATTTGTCATGTATGTAGTATGTAGCAAGATGCATCACACATCATACGGCTTTTTCCATATTTCGAATTTTGACCTTGCTTACACCTTCAACTTTATACAACCCCTGTGAGTTGCATTGAAATCTTTCTAAATCTTCTCTAAAACCACTTGGCCAATGAAGGTGAAACTTGACAGGTACCTTCCTGCCTATGTGGACACTGTTTTATTCAAGGCATTCCGATCCGATTTCAAACATGGCTGCCACGGCGGTCATATTGAAAATCACATAAGTGGCCATCTGAAAGCTATTATTACACAATCAGCTGAAATTTGCTATGTAGGTAGTAAGTAGCAAGATACATCACATGTAATACGTTTTTTTCCGTATTTTGAATTTTGACCTTCAACTCTGTACGACCCCTCTAAGTTACACTGAAACCTTTAAAACTCTTCTGCAAAACTACTTGACCAATGAAGCTGAAACTTGACAAGTATGTTCCCACCCATTAGGACACTAAATATGTTCAAGGCGCTCTGATTCAATTTTAAATATGGCCGCCATACCGGCCATATTAAAAATCACATAACTGGCCATCTGAAAGCTATTTAAGCATATATTCAGCTGAAATTTGTCATGTAGGTAGAATGTAGCAAGATTCATCACATGCCTATAAAAGGTTTTTCCGTATTTCTAATTTTGACCTTTGACCTTCTGCTTTAAACTTGCCCGAATAATGTAATTTTGTAACCACAGCTGATTCAGGTGAGCTACAGGGCCTGTGGCCCTATTTTTGGTGTATTATAATTGGCCAGTGACTGAAAGAGGAATCAAAAGATGCCGCATAAGATTTTATCAATATTACTAAGCCCGGCGGGGGATATTGTGCCCCATGAGCACTCATTTCAGATGAGACTGTCTAGTTCTGGGTTAAATGCAATTTATCTGCAGCTGTGTGCCATACAACTGAAGCAACATAATCGTTCTTGTTTCTTCTCTTTTTAGCTGCAGATCGTTGGAATGGAAGTGATGCCCTAAGATTTGGTGGAAGAGGAAGGAATCGAGGCAAGTTTTCTTCCATATATTTCTTACATTCATTGCAAGATAAGAGTTGACATGTACTAGCCTAAACCAGATGCCACTAACTGAGGGAAATGCATATGAAATGGTAAAAACGGGGCTTGAAGTTCTCCGGCACCCTGCCGGATTTCTGATGTGAGCCGATTTTTTAGCACGAGCTTGCTTTTTTTTCTTTTTTTTTTTAAATATGAGCTGAGTTTTCGATGTGTAGACAAGTGATATAATTCTGAGCATATAGCATGTGAGTATTGCATGTTACTAGGCAATGGAGGCAGAGCGGGGCACGTAATTTTTTAAATTATTTTTTTCCTCCTGGCAAGTACAGGGCTGATGAATAGGCGTGTCTATTGAGCTGACACTAGTCGTGCATGCGCGATATAGTCGTCGATCTCACACATGGACTGTATAAATTATATACAGTTCATTGTCTCACATGCTTACATGCTCAACATACAGACTGGGGCCAGATATAAGTATAGGAAAGGATAATGCTTCCCCAGAGAGCTCGGACGCAGCTCCTACTCCAACTCCTTGCATCCCATCCATGTTTTTGCCATTTTGAGCAGGCGGACATGACAACTTGGCAAAACTCGGGATCACCTGCCTTGCCACTGCAGAGCAGGAATATTTGCATCATCCTAAGCTATACAATTCGAACTAGAAAAAAGGGAAGGGAATAATTGCTGATGATCCCACTTTAAAAAATCTAATCTAGTACCACGTATTTTTATGCCTCAATCGCGTCGTTAAAAGCAGAAACAGATTTTCGCAAACCAAGGCTAAGGCCTTTATTCAGAAACATTCACCCACCACTCACCATATGGTTAGTATGACTGAAATGTGACTGGAGTGTGAGAGAGAGATCCACCTACCACTTGCCAAGGGAGTGGTCCCATTCCTCGCCAGTTGCTATTCACGAACGCCACTCGAGCACAATTGACAGTAGTGGGCACTGCGTACCACAGGTGCGTCAGCTGCTGCTAAGGGATGCTCAATCCTCACCCTTCAGTGCTGAATGACCTAAACCTGTCGCAGTTTACTTTTCTTGATTAGGAAGTTTCTCGGACTATTTGGTGAAACGACAATCAAATTTATTTTTGATAACGTTGTTATACATTACTTCACAAAATTGAGGCGTTTCTTCCGCACATAAATGACGACTTAAATATCAGCATGTCTTCAGAAATTCTGAGGTCGAGTGGCTCGCTAAAGGCGCAGGACAGCCTGCGAGGCTCACTAAGCAACAAGCTGTGAAACCAGACATTTCCTTCCACATTCAGCAATTAAGAAGGTAGAAAATAATGGATTCTCGTGAATGGATTCTCATGATTTACAGCTATTTGAGCCTCGCAGATCAATCCACATGACGCCCCATTAGTCAGCTCAGCGCAGAATTTTCCAACCCATGAGTAAAGAAAAACACGAGAAATCCAAATGCGTGAGAGTTGACAGATAAGGGACCTAGTATCAGACCTCCCAACATGTACGAATTAGCCGTATTTTTTACGAATTTTGGGCCCATTTACGAAAATACGCAATCAGTTCCAATTTTTACGAATTTGAAGATCGATTTTTTTCAAAAATTGAAAAGCACCGTTTTCGCGCGGTTGAGAATAGCAGACAACAAGCGGACCCAACCTTGTCTCCAGGCACCCATCTGTGCTGTACTTGAGAGTACAGTGATTGCAGACCTGCCAACATGTACGCATTTTGCGTACAACGTACGCATTTTGACATCAAAGTACGCTGGTACGAGTTGATGCTATTTGAGTACGCATATCGCTGGATCTCTCCAGTTTCAGTTTTTGCGTCAGTTTAAGTTGACACACTCAGCAGTTGATGTCCGGTGAGCAGAGGCGCGTATGCATAATGAAAATATTTCGACCAATCAGAGAGTGCGTGTGCCTCACCTGCCCTCCCAACCACGGCCCTTTTGGAAAAAACCTCGCTTCGAATTTAGTTTAGTCTCATTCCCAAGTTCAGGCTGCAAACCCTCTTCGCCACACCTCTGGGTCATCATATGTTGAAAATACACCCAATTCAAACATCGATGAAATGGTAAATTCTACTATGGATGCAGCGAATCCTGTATTTTGATTAGTAGAATACCTACGGTAGAATACCTGGCGCTGCTTGAAGAGCTGACGTTCGATTATAATGCCGTTTCACTGCGTATTAATCTTATTGTCACGAAAAGCGAACGCCATTTACTTTAGTTTGAGATAATTTCGCTTTTAATTGGGTTTGTGTTTGCAGAAATACTGTGAAACGGCCTGAAACAATGAAATGTAATAACGAAGTTCGCAAAAGGCTTTCTGACATTCTGTGTAATGTTCCACATGATTGCCTTTGGAGGCACTAATTGCCTTTGGAGCACTAATGGCGCTGGAAAAGCGCCATTAGTGGTGCATTTGATTGCCTTTGGAGGCAATCAAATGCACCACTAATGGCGCTTTTCCACTACTTGGTACGGGCTCAACGCTACTCTACTCGTTACCGGATATTTTTCTGGGAAGTTGTTTGCCTTGTGGATAGTACTGCCTCTGTGAAGCTGGTCATCATAGTGGCGCAGCACGAAACTTCCGCGATGTCATCCTCAATACGACACACAATGTAGCTACAGTTATATCAAGTTTACATTTATTCCATCGATTTTGTTAAAGATTTTTGTGTTCAAATCCGGTATTGTATTTTCTGAATTGAATTGCATTTTCTATTTGACATTGTCGTGTCCAATTCAGTTGCCCGTAAAATTGCGTGCCACCCCACAACGCAAAGCAGTGAAATCCGTAAAAGGCATGGAAAGCGAATGTATATTTCACTCTAAAGTTCACGGCAAAACAAACGAATTGTTAAAGTATGGGATAATTAAGTGATCATTGCAGAGCAGAGTTCCTCGTTGCAAATCGCAGGAAATGGCAGCCGTCAGAATTAATCGCTTATGCGTCATCTCATTTGTGATAACTTTAAGAGAAAAATGATTCGTTGACATCCGTCATGTTTTTTTTCTGTGCGATTTTATTAAAACGAGGGTTTATAGCAGAACTTTCTTAAGGGGAATTAGTTAGGGAACATAACTGGACACAAGACCGTCACTTAATTTCGCCATGAACGGGTCACAAGCAAAGAGAAACACATTTCATGAATGTAGCTTTGATGAATTAGCGAAACCGTGTTTGAAAGGTAAGGCAACGCACAAGAACAAGATGCCTATAACGGTATAATTCGATGATTATTATAAATGATTATGAAAACTCCTCAATCTAACTTGAATGAGAGGTCGACGACAGAGTCGTCTTTCGCAGTGACGATACACTCTGACCAATCAGTAGGCCTTAGTGTGTCACATCACTTTTTAGTACCTAGTACCCGGCTGGCTTTTTTGGAACCCCGGGAGAGCAGGTACCAGAAAAGGTGGTTCCAGTAAGTACTTTTTTCTAATGGAAAAGCAAAAGAGGCGAGTCGAGTTGAGCCAGTACCGCGTAGTGGAAAAGGGCCATAAGATGAGAATGATGGAAAGTTAAAAAGTGCAAGTGTTTAATGCATGGCAAATTGTATTTGTTTTGGTATTTTTGCCCATTTATTTAATTAATTAATTGATTGATTTGCAATGAATGTCCTCTGTTGACTTGCCTTTCTGGCAACATTTTCAGTTATTATTGACTATGGATTACGCAGTTATTTTATGTGTAACTAAGAAAAGCAAAGTACTACATTTCAAATTCATTTTTACTGCTGTTCTGACAATAAATTTGCTGGCTGTTTGAAGTAAATTGTATCTCTATGCAATTTTATTTACCAGTAGGATGGGAGGTGATGGTTTGGGCGGGGGGGGGTCAGGTTGTACTCATACATTTTCTTCAAGGTTGGCAGGTCTGTGATTGTATCCTACACTACAGTCGCTGTTAAAACCAAAGAGACGCCGTTAGTTCACACCCGGTTATCTCGAACATTTCGCCCTTCTTACCCATTTCTAACCACGATCTAACCAATGAGACGTATCGCCGGACAATTTACCGCTAATAATAACCAAGCTCTCACTTCCACTTTCACTGCAAGAGCAAATAAGATGTTAAAATACATAACGGCAAACACACGTAATTCTAACAGTCAAAATGCCCTCTATTCTATAACTTACACGCGGTACTACATTCAGTTCCGTGGAGCCACATGCGACCTCTGGAAAGTGCGTGGCTGATCCTCTGTTTAAAAAGCCTAGCCTGAACAAGAAAAAAATTGCCTATTATGATAAATTCGACAGCGAAATAAAAGAAATTGTGTTCTTGAAGGAAATTTTTTTTTGGTATTTTAAATATGTCTTTTTATTGCAGAAACTGTGATTGAGAGTTGGGGGGTTTTGAAAAGCCAGCCGCAATATAAATAAACAAATTGGCAATATACAACTTAATAGCCTGTGAGTTTATGATCATGTTATTCTCTGAAATTATGCGTTTTCGGACCTGCAGAGATGTGAGGTTGTCTCTCCCCAAGGAGTCAATCTTCGTCCTAAACTCTGGGGAAATGCGTCGTATCGTGACAGGTTCCCTAGTTGTGAATGTGATGTCAGTTTATGGTTGGGTATTTTATAGAAAATTTCTGCCACGCGCTGACCAGGTCATTAATTCTTTAATAGGCTACAATGAGCTTAAAGGGAATATTAGGGTGACAATGAGTGATGAATAGAGATGACACGAACTTAGCTGTATTGAATCAGTGCGAAGTATCCGCTTTTAATTCCGTGAATTCAGTGTACGAAAGAGCCATTCAATTTTAAGTGACATTGTCCTTTAGAGAAAAGATATTGAGCAGATCTTTTTTTAAATTGCGTTTCCTTATTGATAGATATAGAATAAGCTTACTAAAACATCCTGTTTAAGGTTCCGCAAATAGTTTATTTTGCTTTTTTTAGTGCATTCAAGAGTCGTAATGGTCGAACTAAATTCATATTGTACACAATTATTTTCTAGTTGCAAGCTTTGCGAACATTGTTTGAAGATCTGAATGGTTATCTGAATGGATGAGAAGTCATTAAAACAAATAGACGATGCAAAACGTTTTTAAAAAATGGTTAAAAATTGCCAATTAGCATTTTAAAACGAACCCGTATATAAATCGAAAAACATTGAAGTTCTTTCCCTAAATGAATTTTACTGAGACGGGGTGCGAGTAATCTTCGATATACAGTGGGTTGACCGGTTCCGCAATTTGACCGATTCCGCAATTTGCAGAAATCAAACTTTTTGTTGCGGGAAAACGACTTCGCTGTCAGCCTTGAGTTTGACATCGCTAGAACGGTTAATTGTGGATTTAGCTCTTAACTATCATTTCGAGATATTCGGCTTCATAGAGAAATAAATGCCCGATAACTGTTGCTTGCCGTTGCAGCAGTAGGCTACCAAATCAACGCTTGTGATAAGGCGCACTGTGCAGTTTGTGGCCGTTAAACATGTGTATTCCTGGGATTAATCGCATGTTATTAGTGTCATCAGTGTCACATAGTGTCTGTGTAGACTGGGGGATCCAGGACTTTTAAGTTTCCAAGTTTACTGAAGAAATGAATCTGTGATTGGAGGACAGTCACTAAGTAATTCTGTTGGATGACATTCCACATTGAACATGGTCAACTGTCAGCTTCTTTGGATGTCACTTTGTTGGGTGAGTATTCTTCTGTACTTTTATTAAGAGTTTTAACATGATTGTCAACTTTGGCACCACACGCGGTCGGGTTATTATGTCGGTATAGTATTAGGATACTACGGCAAAAAACACTAATTGCAAAATCCAAATGTTGGGAGGTCTGTAATATGCTATTTTTCCAAGTTTATTATTTTGGTCTTAGACTCCGCTAGGGTACTCCTGATCATGCAAAGTAAAAATGGGTCTTTATTTCGCTCATACTGCCATCCTCAAAAAACCCCATTTGTAGTCCATAGTATGCCTGAAACGCATCATTGGCTGGCTCTTCCGCTATAGCCCCCACTCCCCCTGTGCCCACTTTCTTCTGACTAGCCAGCTCTGTGGAGGGCGGATCTAGGCGGGACGAGGCAGCAGAATGTAGTTTTCCTGGTCCGGCTCCAGGAATCTAATTCTGCAATCTAACGCAGTACATGTGCATACGTTTAATGAAATTAACTTGTTCTAATAAACGCAATGGCGAAAGTGGAGGACGCAGTGCGAAAGTCTGGCATCTCAAGCATGAATTTGCTATCGGCTATAGTTTGCTACAGCAACAGTTGGTGAGTATAGCCATTTTCTACTCTAGCTAGGATGCAGGGAAAGCTAGAATCCACCCCATATAGACGCATTTGTAGAAGGCGTCGACATGCCCAAGTGTAGACAAAAGACTCTAGAAATCCGGTGGGTCCGAGTTTAGAGGGAAACATGGACAGTGAGGAGCAGCTAAAAGTGGATCAACAGCTTATGCACTGCTTCGGTGTGTAATAGGACCTGCTGGTTCATGTGCATAGCTGTGGTGTGTTTTTAGCGTGGAGAACGAACAGCTTCCGCGCTGGAGGGTGAAAGCTCCAAGCTAAACGGCCTTTTCGGAAATTGCCCGTGGTAATGGTTTACTTATTGCTTCGGAATGACCAGCTTTTGCTTGAGGAAAATGGGCGCATTATGGATAGCGTGCGAGAGCTAGCTACAGCTTCAGTTATGTCATGAACGTAATACAGGTTTTACAGACTGTAACTTCCTTCTACGTGAACCGTTGCTTATGTGGAGCTAGCGAATCGATCACTTTTCCAGGAAATAATTTATTCAATCGATGGCAACGCAAAGAAATTGTTTGTTATAACGGACACGTTATAGCCTGTGCGTTTCCCTATCGCTTTCACAGGTAGCATCAGAGAGCTTGCCCAGACATTGAATATGTACAGTATCAGGCTGACCCTGGTCATGGATAAGTAAAGCGATCGTTTCAGAAGCACCCAAAAACGCACCCCAAGCTCTGCAAAATCTACGTCTGGTCTAACTGCAGCCCAACTCAGCAGACACATACAGCTCACCTCTCCGGTTAGCTTCAACTGTAGTGGCTACAATCAGACAATGTTGTGATGAAACTGTCACATTGATGCTTACCGAAGTAATGCAAGCATACCGATCATAATTGCTGCATATGATTTAACCAGAAGCATTTTTAATTAGCAGAGCAAGTGAACTAACATGCAGTAGCTGATGAGCGGTCATGACTCTGAATGTAATGTCGCGCGAAAACTTTGTTTCGCGTCCGGTATATGCGCCCATAAGCCCTGTATTTGCGTCTTTGCATTGACTTTGAATGTAGGCTAATCTGTCCTGCGAAAAATTTGTTTTGTGCCTGATGTGAAAGCAGCTTTATGGATAGTACGCCACAGCTAGAGAGAGCTCGGTTATGTTATGAACATAATACAGGTTTTGAAGACTAAGGACCGTTAGCGCGGACAAGTTGCTTATGTTGAGCTAGCGAATTGATCACTTCTACGGGAAAGAATCTCCTATTTAATCTTTTTCAGCTTTTTATTAGCCACAACAATTTCTAACGGGGGATGAAATGATGTCAAGGTAGTGCAGAGAAATCATTTGTAAACCTGAAGAGCTTCTGCGTTTTGCATTGCTTTCAGGGTAGCACCAGAGAGCTTGCTCAGACATTTGTGAAGTATCTGGCTGATCCCGGTCATGGATAAGTGAAGTGATCACTAACTGTTGTGGCTACAATCGGCCAACGTTATGATGAAGCTGCCACATTGAAGCTTACCGAAGTAACACAAGCATACCGATCAGAATTACTGCATACAAGTTAACCAGGAGAATTTTTAATTAGCATGACACGCAAACTAACATGTAGTAGCTGGTAACCGAGAGGTTGTAACCACAGAGACAAACCGTTGCAATACAGGTTTTTTTTTTTGTCCCCCGCCGCGCGGAATGTGCGAAGCGGCGGGACTTCGTATTCACGACCGTCCGTACGTACGTCCCGAATCCTTGTCAGTGAGATATCTCAAGAACGAATTGACGGATTTCCATCAAATATCATGTCAACATGTATTAGGGTGATACCTCGGCGCCAGTCAATTTTGGTGACCTTCGCGTCATTCAAGGTCACACCGAGAGATTGCTCATTTTGACACGATTTCACATCTTGTGGTGGGGGACAAAGACACGTTAGTGGCAAATACTTGTTCAGTGTAAAATTATAGGATTTTCTGGACAAATTTCATTTTTTTTAAATTTTTTATTTAAAGTTGAATTTCCATAATCAATTAAACAACATGCCTCTGTTTCAATCACAATACTAACTAGTGCCATAAACACCCTAGCATTTACTACAAAATCCAAAACCAGTGAAGTTGGCACGTTATGTAAATCGTAGGTAAAACCAGAATACAATGATTTGCAAATCCATTTCAACTTATGTTCAATTGAATACACTGCAAAGACAAGATGTTTAATGTTCAAACTGAAACTTATTTTTTTTTTGCAAATTATCATTAACTTAGAATTTAAAGGCAGCAACATATTGTAAAAAAGTTGGCACAGGGGCCTTTTTACCACTGTGTTACATCGCCTTTCCTTTTAACGACACTCAGTAAACGTTTGGGAACTGAGGAGAGCAATTTCTGAAGCTTTTCAGGTGGAACTCCCATTCTTTCCCATTCTTGCTTGATGTACAGCTTAAGTTGTTCAACAGTCCGGGGTATCAGTTGTTGTATTTTACGCTTCATAATGCGTCTCACACTTTCAATGGGAGACTGGCCTGCCTGTAGTCCAGACCTGTCTCGTACCCGCACTCTTTTACTACGGAGCCATGCTGTTGTAGCACGTCCAGAATGTGGCTTGGCATTGTCTTGCTGAAATAAGCAGGGGCGTCCATGAATAAGACGTTGCTTGGATGGCAACATATGTTGCTCCAAAACCTGTATGTACCTTTCAGCATTAATGGTGCCTTCGCATATGTGTAAGTTGCCCATGCCTTGGGCACTAATACACCCCCATACCATCACAGATGCTGGCTTTTGACTTCGCGCCTATAACAGTCCAGATAGTTCTTTTCCTCTTCGGTCCGGAGGACACGACGTCCACAGTTAAAAATTTGAAATTTGGACTCCTCAGACCACAGAACACTTTTCCACTTTGCATCAGTCCATCTTAGATGAGCTTGGGCCCAGCAAAGCCGGCGGTGTTTCTGGGTGCTGTTGATAAATGGCTTTCGCTCTGCATTGTAGAGTTTAAACTTGCACTTGCAGATGTAGCGACAAACTGTAGTTAATGACAATGGTTTTCTGAAGTGTTCCTGAGCCCATGTGGTGATGTCCTTTCCACACTGATGTCGGTTTTTGATGCAGTACCGCCTGAGGGATCGAAGGTCACGGGCATTCAATGTTGGTTTTCGGCCTTGTCGCTTACGTGCAGTGATTTCTCCAGATTCTCTGAACCTTTTGATGATATTACGGACTGTAGATGATGAAATCCCTAAATTTCTTGCAATAGCTTGTTGAGGAATGTTGTTTTTAAACTGTTCAACAATCAGCTCACGTATTTGTTCACTTAAGTGGTGACCCTCGCCCCATCCTTGTTTGTGAATGACTGAGCATTTCAGGGAAGCTGCTTTTATACCCAATCATGGCATCCACCTGTTCCCATTTAGCCCGTTCACCTGTGGGATGTTCCAAATAAGTGTTTGAGCATTCCTCAACTCTCTTTTTTGCCACTTATGCCAGCTTTTTTGAAACGTTGCAGGCATCAAATTCCAAATGAGCTAATATTTGCAAAAAGTTACAAAGTTTACCTGTTCGAACATTGAGTAACTTGTCTTTGCAGTGTATTCAATTGAGTATAGGTTTAAAAAGATTTGCAAATCATTGTATTCTATTTTTATTTACGATTTACACAACGTGCCAACATCACTGGTTTTGGGTTTTGTACTATAAGCAAGCATAAATGAACTTGAACACCACATGAAGTATTTCTTTGACACATTTACTCTATTTTAGTATTATTTATTCTTTATCTTTCAATGGTCACCTATCTCATACTGTAGAACAGCACGTACAAAATAATTATAATTTGCTAGCAATTACTCTTTCATTTCAACATTTCAGTTCTTATTGATGAACATGTTTTCATTTAAATGTGTGGCTTTTTCTTTGGCACTGATGAACTGGCATTTGTTATTATACCAACGTGGTGATTCAAGGAATTAGCTACTTGAATAAGTTCCTCAAGAAAACTATTACAATATCAATAATAAAAACTGCACTCAACCCCTGGCAAAAATTATAGAATCTCCACACACAGCTCATATAGCTTTTTACCCCTCAGCCCTCAAGGCTGATGGGGTATTGCTATCCTTTGTGCAGTTGGGCGGGCGGGCTGGCTGGCGGCGGGCTGGCTGGCGTCTCCAAAAACTTTGACATCGGGGCTGAGGGGTATTCCGTGCATTGCACGCCTATTTTTATTTTTACCAAAAGATAAACAAATCGCAGATGATGTTTGAACATTAGCTTATCATTCAACCTCCATGAAACACTCTTCAAACTATTTTAAGTAATGGAATAATTTCTTAATCAGTTAAAGGGAGAAAAAAATCTCTAGAATCACTCATTTACTTCAGTTATTAAGTTGGTCAGCATGCTGAAAAAGTGAGTTTTTCATATGTCCCATGAAAAATACAAACATAAGCTGATAAACTGGTTTTACTAAATTTGAAATATGTTAATTGTCACATTCACATGTTGCATCATTGTACTCAAAATATGTGTGCCGTACATTCACTGATTTCATAGTTGGACCTCACCCCACCTTACATCAACGTCATTAAACGGGGCAAATTGTGCATTCAATTTCACAAGAGTTCACTTCAACCTGAACACCCTGGATTTTTGACAGATCTTCTGTGACCTGTAAACTGTCAGAGGCATGGAGCTTTCGTTTTTTTTTTTTTTTTTGCATCATTGTGTTAGTGGTTATAG
This sequence comes from Gymnothorax reevesii, assembly GCA_029721435.1. Lineage (NCBI taxonomy): Eukaryota > Metazoa > Chordata > Actinopteri > Anguilliformes > Muraenidae > Gymnothorax > Gymnothorax reevesii. The sequence goes on along the minus strand of CM056583.1, from coordinate 55,354,636 downwards.
CAAAAGATCGCCTGAGTAACAATTTTTAGCTGCGACCAAGCAGCTCAATGAACGTTTGTCTGTCTGTCCGTCCGTCCGTCTGTGACACCTTTTTCACCATGTTCCTGTCGTTGTATCATCATTAAATTTTCAGGAGTTATTGACTTCAGCAAAGTGATGTCCATGCACAAGGTCAAGGTCAAAGGTCAAGCTCACAGAGGTCACAACCTTGTTTGCGGGTTTTCGCGCTGTAACTCCAGTTAGAATTCATGGATCGCTATGAAATTTTGGAAATAGCTTCTAGGCATAAAGGAGGTGTTCCCTATTTTTTTTCAAGGTCATCCGTCGAATCCCAAGGTCACACAGATTAAAAAAAAAAAAGTGTCAATTTTGCCCGATTTGATGGTTTTCGCACTGTAACTCAAGTTTAATTCTATGAATGCCTATGAAATCTTAGAACAAGCTTCTTGGTATAGAGGAGGGGTTCCCTATTGATTTTCAAGGTCATCTGTCGAATCCCAAGGTCACACCGGTCAAAAAAGTGTCGATTTTGCCCCGATTTCACAGTTTTCGCACCGTAACTCGAGTTCAACTTGATGGATGGCTATTAAATCTTAGAACAAGCTTCTTGGTACAGAGGAAGGGTTCCCTATTGATTTTCAAGGTCATTTGCCAATTTCGAGGTCACACTTGTACAAGAAACCACCAGTCATGGACACTAGGCCACGTGACGGATGCTTGGCCAGGTCGCAGCTATTAGATCCCTCTGATCTACTTGTTTTTTTTTTTAATTGAATAATCAAGACCGCTACGCAAGCCTAAGATTTAGAAATTCTAATTCATGGGAAAAAAGATCACCGATATCGGACACTAACGACGAACATAATACTCTACACGATCTTGAACGGATGCATTAATCCAGACAATTAATTCTAAAATTTACCATGAATTACAGCGCTCGTTTCAGCATTTTCTTGGAAGTATAATTTATTTTAAGATGCCATTTCAATACTCAAAATGGACTTAAAGTTAAAATAATTTAAAATGCTAAGCATCTTGAGCGTATCGAACTGAGAACATTAGTGCAAAACTGCGTATTACAGCTTTCTCCCAGCTTAGATATGTGTCGCCTCATGAGCTACAGGATTCAGGATATTCAACAGACAATTGTCGTGTAATGCCCTCATTAAGAAAAATCTGTTAACTTTTTTTTTGATGAAATCAACAGGAATGCAAGCTATGAACAAATTTACCAGTCGATAGGCATACTGCCCAGTCTTCACAAATGAATGAATCCATGCATGGTTACGGTGTAGATGTGGGAAAATGCATAAGCATAATCGCCGCCACAACACATTAATCATCTAGCCTATATGTTTACCATCGTTTCAGCACAGGTTTTCGGGGCACTGTGAGTCGATTTAATACCCTGAAAACTTTCGTCGAAACAGCTGGTAATTAAATGCATGAAATGATCGAATAATGCTTTGAGTGTCCTTGGGCTAACAGTGGGTAATCAATATGGTAGAAGGCAAATGTTCTAAATGAATATACGTGCATTTACCTTATGATCACGTACCGGCCAACCTCTCACCAGAATGAAATCTCATCAATTTTTAACGTTGAAATTGTGTTTCTTTAGAAAGGATAGCAGCGATGTCTGTCCGTTAGACACCCCCTTGTTGTATAGGGGAGTGTGTTTTGCTACCTACCAAATGAAATTAAAATATTTTCAGAAAATACAACGATATTATGTGAAGAGGATGGAAGTCGAATTATTAGAGTTAGTATGACACACGCAATGTTTTTGGATGTTGAAATTGTTCTCGAGTAATCAAAAATCAAAGCGAGGCTTAGCGCTACATTTTAATAAGAGAAGGCCATTAGGCAAACTGAAAAGCGTTAATCAAAATAAAACGTGTCTCAACTCTAAAAATTTGTAAATTCCTCGGGAAAGTAGCCGGGGGTAGAGGACAGAGTAGTCGGTGAAATCTCCAACGTGAACCTTAATCAGGTCCCTCCTCTCATCGGCCGAAGCGTATGCCTGAGTGAATGTTTATTATTAGACAAATATCAGGCAGTGTCAATGTGTTGGAAGCTGTTGTATTGTGATTTTATGTTGGCCTATTTATGTATTAAGACGGACAGGCTATTTTCACAAAGTACGTTAGGTCGTAACTCAATTTAGGACACTGCGCCCTGGAATCCATCCATATCAAGCTTTGGTCGCTCCCAACGGTCACTTGCTTGTATGTCTGGCCTCAGTTGGTAGACCGGCGTTTGACTTTCAAATATTTGCACAAAATCAATGCGAGATCTGTGACTGACAGTTGCAAGGGTGCCCCACCCCTTTACAGACTTAAAAATAAATAAAATGCCACAGTTCTGCATTCAACGGAAGTCCCGCCTCCTGGCTCGTGTTTATACGAGTATTCATCTGAGTGGCAGGCGAGTCTCTGGGCAATGAGCAAGCCGAGAGGCGAGACTTCGTTGAATGCGCGAGCTTACTTGAAGCATAACTTTGGTATTTTATCATTTTAAGTGAAAAATAACCGCGTTTTTAGAGTTCTGAGGATACAAGTGGACAAAGCAGATTGGATTATACTGGACAATGCGTTGGACGACGGTTGGAAAGTTTGTCAACGGACGTTTTGTAGAGTTTTTCCATTGCTACTGGATGACCCCATTTGCTTCCAGCAAAAAGAATTTGGATAATTTTTCATAACTCTCCAGTAGCCATAAAGTTGTGCCAGGTGAAGAACGACTTCGTCCGTTCAAGACATCTAATGGTGAGTAAATTATAGTTTTTGGGTGGAGTATCACTTTCATCTAGCTGATGCAATCATGCCCTTCGAGCTTTGGCTAATGCCAATCACAGTGAAATACGGTATGTAATTTGAGTATTATTTCATTTAGCCTTTTTTAAACCGGGGAATCCCACAAAATGTATGGAAGCCCAAACTGCCATAATTAAAGATAACTATAAAAATAAATACATTTAAATGACATAAATGCAATTTATTAAATGCAATTTCAAAATAAAAAAACATTCATAAATAAATAAAAATAATGTATAAATTCGTTTCAGCTCATTTATTTATCTCTATATTTCCATATTCATTTTATTCCTTAATTTATTTCCATTTATATTTATTTCCTTATTTCTGTATATACCTATTTAGGTATTCATTTATTTCTCAATTTATTTATATATTTCCGTGGCAGTCCCGAACCAAGAAATCAGGAAATTTAATGGTAATTAGGGGGTGTGGCTTTCATCCCTGTCATCGCGTCGCCTTATTCCCATTGCTTGTTCCAAAACAGAGTGCTTAGGTTGATTACACAGGCCTATCTTCTGTATAGGCTTGCTGTTTAGAATAGTCAATTCACTAAATTTGGGAATAGCTTCACAAAGAGGAGCAGTAGCGAGAAATTTAAGACTTAGCTGACATTGCAGGATATGAAAACGCCAATTTTGATTTTGACATTTCGCGTGGAAGCCTCGAGGAACTATATTTTGCACATATTTTTATTTTATTCACAATTTACACTTTTGTGTGTATGTGTGTGTGTGTGTTTATATATATATATATATGTATATATATATATATATAATAAAATATCCGGACTTGCCCTTTTCCTTTGTACAAGACCGCAGCCGTTTAGTAAACGGCTGACGAAAGCGCCATCACTGGGGATTTGAAATGTATTAACATGGCATGTTTGACTGTTCCATTTTGAAATTTAAATGGCTATAGAACAGCATAGATTTGCTTGAATGCGATTGTATGATTTTTTTTTTTTTTTTTGCATGCTTACTTTACGCCATTTCACGCAATTGCATTGATTTATATCTCAGGTTCACATTTAACCCACTAGACAATGTTTTCCACCTATATTTTTTTAGATGCTTAAAATCCAGGGTTTATCTGGACCTGATCTTAATAGATTTTTTTAATTGTCAATAATCTCTGAAAAATACTCAATTATCATCATAAAAGATATATAAAGATTGATCACTGCTGTATAAGAATAAGGATATTGCTGATGCCTGAAATTGTTACTGTGTTGAGATTTTTTATTTATTTATTTTTTTTAAGCCAGAGGGCATTTCCAATGCTTAAAATTATTTAGCAGAAATTGTGACTGGGGATAGTGAAGTATTAGACAGATTGCATAAAATAAAAACATATAAGGCAGCACACCTTTATGTCTGGCTTATACCCAAGAGTTCTCAGGGAATTTGGAGAGATTCTCTAAACCCCTGTTGGTTGTTTTTGGTGGTCTTCAGGTACTGGAGAAATACCAACTGATTGGAAGCAGAGCAATGTATACCATTATATAAGAGAGGGGAGCACACTGAGCGAGGAAATAACAGCCTCGTCAGTTTAACTTGCATTGCATGCAAAATACTACCAGGAAAGAAGCTGGAGTTATTTCTTGAACATAACATCTTGAAGGATAGCCAACATGATTTGCATAAGGGAAGGTCATGCCTGACAAACCTTTTGGTATTCTTGAAAAAGGCCACCAAGACCTATGAACATAGGTGGGCCTATGGCATCATATACTTGGATTTTCAGAAAGCATTTGATACAGTACTGCATGAGGGACTAATTTTTTAAATAAGGACTGTTGGAATTACAGGAGGTATTCTGGAGTGGAATTGGAACTGGTCCAGGACCGAACACAGTTGTGGTCAGAGGCATCTCATCTGAGCTAGGTGTTACACCAGGGATTGGTGTTGGGACCCCTGCTGTTCATCTGCATAAACGACCTTGATAGGAACATGGAAAGCAAATTAGTTAAATTTGTGGATGATACTTAATTGGGTATGTAGGTAATAATAAATTTTGACAGGATTATTCATGGAAGATTTAAAACTGGAATGTGCTCTACGTGAAAAAGATCTGGGAGTGATTGTTCACCGAACCCATACAGGTTCTAGCCACTCTGCCTTAGTAGTTAAAAAGGCTAACAGGATCCTGGGGTATTGAGTATAAATCTACGGAGGTCATACTTTTGTGCAACACTCATCAGACCGCGCTCTCAGAGTATTGTGTACTGTTCTGGGGACCATATTTCAGGAAAAATGTAGAGGTTCTGGAGGAAGTTCAAAGAGGAGCCACAAAGGTAATTCCTTGTATAAAAGATGAACGCTATGAGGAGAGGCTGAAGATCATTAATCTCTTCAGTTTTAGAAAAACTTCTGAATGAGGTCTTTAAAGGTGTTAAAGTTAACCCGTTTGCACATTTTGGATGTCTGAGGGCATGGAGCTACTCTATTTATGCACACTGTTACACTATGCTATGAATAGGTGGCACTCGCGAAACAGCTATTTAATATTCACGGGGAAGCTGTGCCTGTTCCCTATTTAGAATATGAATGAGTTAAGTCCCACCCCTGGTTCCCAGGAATTTAATTAATTAAACTCTTAAGCCAAGCTTGATGTGCAAACTGCCTAGTATACTTGCCCATAGTATCTACCCAGGAATTCATAGAAACAGTGGTTTCTATGAACAGCTTGTTTCTTATTTCTTGCTTGCAACCTCATATGATGCCTCACTGATATCCAGTCTCTGTAATGCTTGCTTAGGCTTATCTGCATATAATGGTTAGTTTACGCCCACTTGAACTATAACCAGGTAATTATCTATTAATAGACACATTTTTATTCAAATCCAGAGAGTATAAACCTTCCACAGGGTTCCTGCCAATCCTTAAGTCATGAAATTCAGTAAGGCCTCCAGAACTGTTAATGTCTTAAATCTGGTATCCAATTGAAAAATCAATCTCATCTTGCGTTATGTTGCGCAGATCAGAACAGTGGAACCAAAATTCGCCCAAATAAAAAATATTACGCAACAACCTCTCTGCAAATTTTTTTTATTTATTTTTTTATTTTTACAACAGAGTTTTGCACAGACATTCCTCATTAGCACACCAGCCAATTACATTGCGCCTGCGACATATGCTGCCGACTGGATTGGTCACTTTCAGTGCGATCATACTCACACGACCTCCTTCAACGTTTACTGAAGACCAAGCAGAGTTTGAGCTGAGACCCCTTACTTCACAGCCAATTTCAACTGCACATCACAATTTTGTACACAATCGCGTATTCCATTCCTCTTCAGATTATAGCTAGCTAACACTATTTGAAGAAAATCTTTAATCGTCATATTGAAGTGAAATGATTTGGTTTTTGCCCTAACTTCACAAGCCCAGCTTGCTATAACTGAATGCTTTTGAGCTAACCAGCTAGCAAGTTTGCTGTAATGTCCCAAAATTTCTGAAAGTACAGTTAGGAAGCTTAAAAGCACCGCAAAATATATCAATATATGCCTATTAATGCATGCCAGGTTAGCGAAGTTGAGGCAAGAAATGTCATTTAAATATGATGATTATTGAAAAAGATTGTCTGCAGTTAACATTAGCTAGCTAGATGGCTGTATAACCTAATAAGTATAACATATTTTGCGGTCACGCTCATAGCAGAACATTGTTTTTCTGCCAAATACCTCAGGCATGTTTACTGTTGCAATGTGAATACTTTGCATTCAGCGTAATTTGTCAATAACCCTCTTCAGCATAATTTGTCAATAACTGAAAGTAATGCATCCAGCGTGGTTGCAAAAGTTCAACAGGTGGTTAAGCCAGATTTTAAAAATAGGTTAATTTATATGTTCATACATAGTGATGTGCATTAATGTGTGTATGATATAGATGAAGTGTTTACGGGGTGTGTGCACTGTTCCTTATCTGTGGTTTCTCTCAGGGGGATTTGGGTCCAAACGAGATGGCGGAGGATTTGGGAACTCCAATTCAGGTATTATTGCTAGTGTTATCTTAAATTGTCAGTTTAGTAAAAATGGCTAGATTGTGCTTACGGATTCATTTTGTGTGTTTAAGTACATGTATCTGTGGATATTTTAGGCAGTCTTTGTCTTTTCGAGCATTGTTTGTCATTTAACTTAAATTATATAGTTTTTCACCTGTCTGTCTGCCCGCACTTTGCCATGGCTATAACTTTTGATCGGCTCATGATAGGACTTTGATACTTGGCATATGCATTGCCAAGAGAAGGCATTTCAGATGGGGTCATGACTTTTGACCTTGTGACCTTGACCTTGGAGCATGACGTTTGGTGACAAAAACTTTAACATGGGCCATAACTTTTCATTAGGTAGTAATAGGCATTTGATACCTGGCATAAGGCCTTTCTGATGAGGTAATGAATGTTGACCTTGTGACCTCGACCTTCAACCTTTGATTGACTCATGATAGGCCTTTAATGGTTAGCATGTGCATGTTATGTACGGGGGCATCAGTGTTTCACAAACTCATCTTGGTTTTTTATTCCCAGCCGCGTGATTAGTGCAAAGCGGGGGATTTGGCATTGGGCTCCGTCTGTACGTCCGTCCGGACACACAAAATGGAGGCGGCAAGGGATATTGGCATGTTAGTGGCAGACACTTGTTCTCTTTTTATTATACCCCCCGGAGGATGAGGGGTATATAGCAATCGCGGAAGGGGGGTATATAGTAATCGCTCTGTCCGTTTGATCGTTCGTCCGTCACGCTCGTTTCCAGACCATAACTTGGCCAAATATTGACCGATTCACACAGTTTTCGGTGTGTGCATGCCTTTTGGGATGACGAAGGATGAGTTCGATGTCCAATGTGATCCGCCCAAATTTACGCATATTTAATGAGGTTGATGAATTCTCATTGATTGATTCCTTTCCAGATCATAACTTGCCTAAATATTGACCGATGATATATAAATTTGTATAGCGTTCACAGAAGGAACCGGAGGGGGGTATACCTCTGTGAGCCCCAGCTCACATTTTTCTTGTTTTTTTTTCTTCTACAGTTGCTGATGATGACAATGAAGGTATTTATTTTGTGTACATTTACTACAGGTGGCTTATTTTGCTTTGGAGACTCATTTAGAAGGTGCTTAGGCATAGTCATGTGCATCAATTATTTCTGATATCACTTTCAGAAAATTTGACTTCACATTATAACATCATATGAAATAAACTTGTACACAGTTAAATTTGAAGTTAGTCCTGATTAATTAAAGTTGCATGCAGTTAAGCTTACCTGGGGTTTAATGAATCTAGATATTTTTACTACAGTTTTCATTTTTTTGAGCGTATACTATATTTAGGTTTGAAGTCCTCCCAGATTTCATATAAATGAGACCCCCTGGTCTGAAAGATTCTAGTAGCTTGCTTTTCACTTTCTTCCTTGCACTCTGCTCTACCAGTTGGGGCTGGCTAGAAAAAGTCATTTAGGAAGAGTCTGGGACATGAAATCTCTCAATGGATTAGAATCTCCTTAGAGGATTCGTGCCAACAAGTTTCATAATTTATGGCCTACAATGCTTTGCTTAAAATATTATTAAAATTAGCTGCGCACAACCACACCACTTGGCCTTTTCAAAATCCTTGTGTATTTGACTGGTAACTAGCCTGAGGCGATTATGCATATGGGTCATTCCAAATGAAGTCAACCAGAGTTCCCCGGGTCACCAACTCAGATTTTGCTCAAATTTATTTTGGGTCCGAGTACCTCTATATTTGTAATGAATACATGCAAAATTTTTGTCTCCTCCTAGAAAGGGTTTCCGAGATTTGGTCCCCAAGAAAGGGTAACTGCCTACATGGTGAGCTTGCTAATCCAAAATTGGCAAAAAAAATAGTTTCCTAACTATACTTTTATGCCTTGGGTGCAGTCAATCTTCCTTGTGCAGACAGTCCTGCCCTCAAGTAGAAGGAATGCAGCACAATTTAGCCTCTGTAAGGGATCCTGTCCTCATAGGGGGCCATTCAAAACTGAAATTTTGATTTCTACCCATAAAGTTTTATATAGGTTTTCCCGGTCAATTTCATACTTTTGTCATTCCAATTCATGAATGTGCATTCAAATTCACACTGCGCACGCATACGAAAATATTCGGGCATTCAAATTCAGAATCCGAGCGATCAATTTCATTTATGCGAACTCTATTTCGTTTCCAGCAAATCCAAATCATGCATGCGCATTCTATTTTCAAATGCGAGCATCACATTTCCTAGTTTTGCATTCAAATTTGTGCGATAATCACAATGAGCCTGTTTGGGGCGTTCAATTTCATTTTCAAGTGATCAATTTCCTACTTTGTGCACTCAATTTAGTGGGGAAGACGGGATAGATTTTTGAAGAAGGGGCTTATTGGGGGGAGAAGGGGGCGAACGTTTCTCATACAACAAACACAGATACAGAACCCTCCAGCACACCCTCCCCCCAACAGAAACATGCAAAAGTCGTATTTCTAATTCCATAGTCTTCTACGGATATATATATATTTTTTTTAAGGTTCAATATTGTTCTGTTATTGTATCTCTGTGATATCAGTGATATGTCCTTGTATATCTTCATGTATTCTCGTTGTTTCATTTCAAGAAATTTTAAATAAGGCCTAGTCAGCAGTACATCCAAACAACACAACGTCATTTTCTAACTTACACTCCTTTAACACCACACATAACAAAGACAACATCCACACACTACGTCAATCCGAAGACCAACTGATAAACACATCACAATCTCACGGGTGGAAAGTAAATAAGATACCAATCAACAGCAAATGTTCGTGTTAAGACTTTTTACGAAAACATTTATTGCATAATTCAAGATATTGAACTAAAACAAGAAATATAACATCACTGCTCAACATGTTCAAAGACGTCTCCAACTTGAAACCCTCCTACAAAGATACGAACACTTCAGTCATGCAAAAAAAAAAAAGAAACCAAAACAGTGATGGGCTTGTTCTTTCAACCTTCAATCTCTTGTGGAGTGAGAAACTCGCTCAAAACTAAATGGGGGGGGAAGCTGCACACAGACCCCAAGCTCACTAAATGCAATGATTCATTGAAATTGAATGCACTTATTTGGAACATGGTTCCCTTTTCACGAATTTGAATGACTGACGAGGTTCCGCCGCCGGCTTGAAATGAATTTCAATGCTCATTGCTGAAATGCTTGCTCCTATTTTGAATTTGAATGACGCTAATGAACAACTGATAGCTTGGATAGTGAATTTGAATGACCAGATTGGGAATTTGAAAGCTGATTCAGTGCTGCGAGCGTGAAATACATGAAACTGAATGCTTGGAATATGAAATTGAATATGAAAGGGTCAGCATGTTAGGTCCCCTTTAACAAAAAGAAACACAATTCCAGCACTACAGTGCTGTGAAAAACTCTGCCCTGTGCCCCCATGTGCCCCCTTCCTGATTTTTTTATTTATTTATTTTTTTGCATATTTGTCACACTTAAATGTTTCAGATCATCCAACAAATTTTAATATTAATCAAAGATAACCCGAGTAAATAGAAAATGCTGTTTTTAAATTGATTTTTTGTATAAAGCTATGCAAACCTACTTGGCCCTATATGAAAAAGTAATTGCCCCCTAAACCTAATGACTGATTGTGCCACCCTAGGCGACAACAACTGCAATCAAGTGTTTGCAATAACTGGCAAATGAGTCTTTCACATCACTGTGAAGGAATTTTGGCCCACTCCTCTTTGCAGAATTGTTTTAATTCAGCCACATTGGAGGGTTTTCAAGCATGAACAGCCTGTTTCAGACTGAGAGGTAAGCGGGCTTTCCTGCAGGTAGGATTCGTTATTGGACATAATTTAAATCGCTTTGATTCAATTTTTATCCATCTGCGTGTTACATTGGCTAGATTTACCTTGTCACTTTGGTCACGTGACCCCCAGCTCATTAACTTTTGTTTCGGATTGAGACTACTGACTTGGATGGTCAAAATTCGCTATATGTGGTAAAATTAACCGGAAAGTGCTGTAGTTCGTGTAATTACAGAGCAATCTGCATGCAATAAAGCCATAAATTAAAATTACTACTTATGTTCGCATGAATCCTTTAATTATGACGGGCTTCCATTGATTTGCTGGTGTAGGGAAAAAAGTGGAAATATTAGTGATTGTGGACTTTCTCTCGAAGTTAGCTGCCTGTGAACTTGGGCCTTGCGGTGCTGATTTAGAGAGGAATGCCCTCTGCTGGTTCTTAGGCCTTTCCTCCAGGAGCTACAGCTGTTCCTCAGGTTCACCCAAGCTGTTACCATCACACATCTGGTGAAGTTGTACCTTTTGATTAGAGGCGGATCTGGGGTCCTGCAGTGCTCGGTTAGAGTCCCAATGACCTCCAGAACAGAGAAATTATTTTTTTAGCTTTCAAACTGATGAGCAGTCGCCAGGATTTTGCTCAGAACTTGCATGTTGTTGTTTGGCAAAGCTCAGAGGCTTTGAATTTAACCATGTTCACGTGATGCTGAAGGTGAAGTTTGCTGTTAATTTATGGATGTTTTTTCACTCTTCTCCCTCCTCCCCCCTCGAACCAGGAGGATTCAGGAGTGACTTCGGTGGAAGAGGTGGCCGAGGAGGGAGGGGTGGTGGTCGCGGAGGCTTCCGTCAAGGTATCTGTCCCGGACGGGCTAGTGGCTGCCACTGAGAGTTATAGTATGCGAGGCTGTCACCCACCTGAAGGTCCTGAGGATAACTTGCTGAGCTGTGACTCCACTTGTTTCCCACTAATGGCGTTACAGTTTTGTCTAGTTTTGAGATACAGATGTCTGAATTTCCTCAGTGCATTTTACTGCAAGTCCACTGCTGTGACGCAAGTAAGATGTCGTATGTGTCACCGTGTAACACCATGAATTCTTAGTGATGCAGTTATTGTTTTTTTCCTGCTACAGTCATCTGTGGGCACTATTTCTGTCAGAAGTCCTCTTGCAACAATGTGAACATTCCCACAGTTCCTTGGGAAAAACTTGGAGATAAATGGCCCTGCCAAATGATTGTGGTGAAGTGAAAAGGCAGTGTTTATTGTAGCATGCCTTAGACTGAAACTTCACTGTCCTATTCATTATTATATAAATGAAATTCTCATCCCTGCATGGCTGTCAAATTCATCTATGTGCACATTGAGCTATTATACCCCCGACAACACAATTTCGGGGGTAAATATACTGACAAAAACTTCAAACGCAACACATACAATTTTGAAATATTTGGTGTACATAAAATGGGATATTGGTTTTGAGCCATGATACATCAACTACAACTTAAAAGCTCAGAAAATAGTTTTGAATGTTGTGTGGGCAGCTTGTTCCACTTGATTGCACATTGTTTAGAATTTTCCCTATCTCGTCAGGTTGAGTAGAACTCATCGACCAATCCGTTGAGAATTTGGTCAATAAATAGCCGTAGCAATGGGCAACTTAAATATTCCTTTGCATTATCCTAGGTCAACGTGTGACTATGCCGCGCCTAGGTCAAAATCAGCAAGAGTGAGCCGTTGGTTTGCTCACTGGTAGAATGTCGCAAAGACGGGTTGCAGGGAACCTGGGCGTCCACGTGTCGACCATATCACGTCTCTGGAGCCGGTATAATGAAACAGGAACACCACGTGCCCCCAGACCACGTGTCACCACCCCTCAGCAGGATCGGCATATACGCCTCCAGCACCTGTGCAATCGCTTCCTGCCAGCTACAGTCACTGCTGCTCAGACCAGAGGTCGTCACCAGAACTGGATTAGCGACCAAACCATACGCAACCGCCTGCGTGAGGCCGACTTGCACAACCGACGTCCCCGCCTTGGTTTGGTGTTGACTCCTGCACGTCGCTGCGTCCGTCTGCGATGGTCAAGGGCACATTTGGGCTGGAATGCTCTCAGGTGGAACAGGGTGATCTTCTCCGATGAATCGAGGTTCAAGTTGAGTGTGTCTGACGGAAGACTGCGTATATTGCGTAGCCGACGGGAAGGTTATACTGACGCTACCATCCTGCAGTGTGACCGCTGGGGTGGACCCAGTGTGATGGATGGGGCTTGAATACGCAGTAGACACAAGACAGACCTCATTTTCATCGATGGAAACCTCAGTGCGGCCCATAACAGTGACGACATTCTTACCCCTGTCGCTGTTCCACTCCTCTATCGCTATCGCCTAACGCTGCAACAGGATAACGCGAGACCAAATGTCGCCAGAGTCTGTCAGGACTACCTGAGGCAGAATAATGTTCAGTTTCTTGATTGGCCTGCGTATTTCCCAGATTCAAACCCTATAGAACATCTATGGGATATTCTGGATTGCCGGGTGAGAAGGCGTGATCCAGAACCAGCCACAGTCCAACAGTTGCATCAAGCACTCCAGGGACCGCATCACACATGCTGAAATTCGGCATTTGTTTGACTCCATGCATCGCAGAATCCAGGCTGTGAGAGATGCCAGAGGAGGCCATACAAGATACTGACTTCGGTGATCCAGAATTGCGCCTTCAACTGATGCAATGAATTGGAGACCAGGAAAAATTCCTGACTCTAAAACTGTTTTTGATTTGAATCTTAAATTTAACAATACATATCAAATATTATCGTAAGAAAATGACGTGTTGCAATAAACCCGAGTTGCGTTGGAAGTTTTGGTCAGTGTAGTTTTAATACAAAGAATTCCGTCCGTCATTCCATCTGAATACATTGTTTGTCTGATTGATATCTTGCAAATTATTCACTGGATTCTTATCAAATTTGGGGCACACATTGTCTGCCACGGGGAGAGGTGCAGTGCAAAGTATTAGCCATCTGGGATGATTTTTCACAAAAAAATCGCCGCTTTCCTGTTTTTGGACTTAAAAATTTTCAAGTGGGTTCAATGTCAAATTGTCAGATCGATATCCCAAATATTATGCATTGGATTCTTTTCAAATTGGGCAGACATATTCTCTACTGCGGGGAGAGGTGCAGTGTAAAGTGTTGGCCATCTGGGATGATTTTTCACAAGAATAATGCAGTTTTCCTGTTTTTGGGTTCAATGTCAATTGTCTGATATCTCAAATTATACATTGGATTCTTTTAAAATTTGGCACACATGCTTTACCACAGGGAGAGGTGCAGTGCCAGTTGTCGTCCATCTGGGATGATTTCTCACAAACATATGTTTTCCTGTTTTCGGACTTAGAAATTTCAAGTGGGTTCACAGTGTCGATTTGTTTGATATCTCAAATATTATTTAATAGGTTCTTTTCAAATTTGCCCCACACAGTTTCTAACATATTGATAGGTGCAGTGCTAAGTGCGGTAGATGTGTTATTTTTGTCAAAATCGATTTTCCGAATGTGATAATTTCTATAATCACCAACGGAAAAAGCATGATAGGGGACGTCGGGGGCATTAGTAGGCTCTGCTTTCTTTCTGATGCTCAATGAAAACAAAACACTAATGGTGCAAATATCTGAAGGGTTACTGAGTGCAAGTACCTTGATATCTGGGTTGATGAGAAATGTACATTTAAATACCACATTAGAAAGTTCCTGGCAAATTACGGCGAAGGATTGTGTGTTTTTTTTTCTTTTTTTTTGCACAAGAATAAAACCAGCTCATTACTGAAAGGATTTTCGAATCAACTTCAACAGTTCTGGATTATAGGGATCGAATTTACAAGCACTGTTTTCTCTGCTAGGTCAGTGGGTATTCTCTGACTGAGAGATGCAGTCCTCATTGTTTTCTCATGCATCATTAAAGCCTTGGTTGGAAAGTTGCCGTCATGCATCACATCTATGCTGCATTGGAATTAGGGCTGCGCGATATACGGAATCGCGGTTATCGCAAGCGCAATAAAAGTAACTGCCACTAGGAGGCAGACAGACGAGCTTGCTTATTACCTTTTCTATGACGCATTCCTAATGCGGTCATTTGAAATGCTTCCAGGAAGAGTCGGAAGTCTGCTAAATACCAGCAAGGTTGGACAGCCTCCATCGCTTTGGCCTAATTAGCTTACAGGTGCTGGTCAACGAATTAGAATAATTTGAAGTAGTGCAATCGTCAAATTTTCAAAATGCATTTTTTGTGCAGAAAGCAAATCAGGTGTTCACCGCGCCTGTCCTACTTGTTAGAGTAATCACAGAACTCGCTACCTGTAAAAAATTTGCTCAGCTGAGCTTTCCAAAAGGCCCATTTAGGCCATTTAACTGTGACACTGTTGTTTTATTGAATTGGAATAATGGAGAAACTGTTTCACTGAATTAGAATAATTTTTATTATAATTAGAATCACCACTTTCTCAGTATTTTGTGGCTGCCCCCTTGGCTTGTATGACTGCCTGAAGTCTCCGCGGCATCGATTTGACCAGCTTGTCGCAAGTTTCTGCACTCACTGCTTCCCAGGCTGTGGCGATGTTCTGCTTCATTTGGTTCAGCGTAGTCGGCCTTCTGTCGCGAATTTTCCACTGGACGATGGCCCAAAAGTTTTCAATGACATTGAGGTCAGGCTAGTTGGCCGGCTATGCCAAAACTTCAAGCTGTTTTTCGGCAAACCAATCTTTGGTTGACTTTGACGCATGAGCCGGTGCAAGATCCGAAGCCGAACTGTTCCTCAACAATCGGAATCGGGAACGTTTCCAGAACATGTTGGTATACGACAGCATTGACAGTCTTCTTGAGGAAGCAGAGTTTCTCTACACTCTGAGCAGACTTGCATATCCAGACCATAACGCTCTGGGGAAACTTGACAGATCTTTTCACGGCCTCGTGGTTGTAGGTTTCGCCACCACGACGCCAGACACGAGGACCATGGTCACCAAAGGAGATGCAAAAGCGTAATTCGTCACTGAAGACCACTTTCTGTCAGTCTTCAGCAGTCCATTCGCCGTGTTCTTTGGCCCACTTCAGCCGTTTCTCCATTTGTTTCTTGTTCAGCGTTGGTTTTACCGCTGGAACGCGAGATTTGAAGCCGAGTTCGCACAGACGACGGTAAGTGGTTGATCTCGAGACGTTAACGCCGGTCTGCTCGTTCCACAAGTCGCTGAGCTCAGAAATGAACTTGAACCAGTTGCTGATTGCGATCTTTCTCAGCTACTTGTTGTCGCCAGCAGAAGTTTTTCGGACGCCAGAACAGTTGGTGTGCTTGCTCCAGTCTTTCTTGAGAGCTTTGCAGGCGGAAGACTGGCTGATGCCGAGCTGCTCAGCAATTTAAATTTGCGTCAAGTCTTGTTGGCGAAGAGTTTGAGCCACTATTCCGCTTGAGAGGTCGCGCTGCTGACCCATAATTGATTTTACAACTTAGAAATTCTACTCAACCCTGACTTTATACTGCACAGGGAACACTCTTCACAGAAAACAAAAATTCAAGCACTTAAAATAATTCATAAGTCATTTCATTGAA
Organism: Gymnothorax reevesii; assembly: GCA_029721435.1. NCBI lineage: Eukaryota > Metazoa > Chordata > Actinopteri > Anguilliformes > Muraenidae > Gymnothorax > Gymnothorax reevesii. Next base: position 55,338,417 of record CM056583.1, on the reverse strand, counting down.
TTAGAATAATTCAATGAAACAACAGTGTCACAGTTAAGTGGCCTAAATTAGCCTTTTGGAAAGCTCAGCTGAGCAAATTTTTTACAGGTAGCGAGTTCTGTGATTACTCTAACAAGTAGGACAGGCGCGGTGAACACCTGATTTGCTTTCTGCACAAAAAATGCATTAAAAACATGTAAAGATTGCACTATTTCAAATTATTCTAATTCGTTGACCAGCACCTGTACCTTAAATCAATTCCTGTGTACTTTGCCTAACTTGCAGTCAAAATGTTTATTCAGCCAACTTACTGATCAAAACCAAAATGTGGCCAGTAATGATTAAGAAGAGAGAATGAGAAGCAGACAGGCCTAACCAGCCTGCTGTGTTAGACTGAAAGAATTTTATTAATCTGAACAAATAGCAGACGTCTGAATTCCACTTCTCGTAGAATTTTTACATATCATTAAAGATGTCTTAAAAACAAATCATTTCAAGATGGCCTTGGTTTTTAAGCGTTTCAAAACAGACGAAGTGGAAAACATTTTGTGAAGCATCTCGAACATGAAAGTGAGAGAGATTATATTTTCGCATTGCACGCAAGAGACCAATACAGCAAAGACTTGGCAAACAAGTTAAAACGAATCTGTGCTGCAAATTTGTTGCTTTTTTTTTTTGATAATTGAACAAGATTAATTTAAAATAAAATAATTCATAGCTCTTAATGTTGGTTACCTTTGAGCATCTAGTAGCCAACAGTGAAGGTGGAAAACTAAGTGTATTGAACTTCACGTAAATTAAAGAGGAAATACGGGCAGATTTTGAGCATATTTTTTAAAACTTCAATCTTTTGTATATGTAGTATAGATTCATAAATTGCAGTGCAACTGCCAAAAAAATCTCTCTACCTCAGAATAATACCTTTAAAATGACATCTGTTCAGCAGCTATGACGCGAGAAGTAAACGAGAATGAACGGGACAATGCGAGATTCGCGCTGCGAGACGTCATCGGCGGAACACCCGCGCGCACATTGTGCATTGTTTACCATAATTTAGTGAGGATTATTCGGCGGATCAATCGGCATTTCAAGCGTGTTGTACAATCGTAGAATCAGTTCCAAGGCCTATGAATTTGCAGAATGCCGGCGAAGTGTGTTGCGGGCAGGGGCGTAGATTTAACTGGGAGTTGGTAGGGACTTTGACACTGCCTTTATGACAATTAGTCCTGGCCAGTTCTCAATTATTTTCCTTCATCAACGCGTTTTCAAATTATCGTAATTGGCAACTGAAGACACGGTTCCTCTCTATATGTGATCTAACAGCATCCAGCGATGATACGGTGGGGTACATGAAGTTCAGAAAATTAATTTACTGCTTGCCTGTGACTGGACAGGAAAGCAATTTTGAATAACGTTGATTTAAACACAGCAAATACGCATCCCGATGACCGACTGCCGTCTTGCTTAATCGGAGAGAACAAGCAGCAGCACCTGTTCATTATGGACTGCAAAAAGTTCAGGGTTGCATCAACACTTAGAGTAGAGTTAAATCGTATATGGAGAGGAACCGTGTCTTCAGTTGCCAATTACGATAATTTGAAAACGCGTCGATGAAGGAAAATAATTGAGAACTGGCCAGGACAAATTGTCATTTAAGGCCGTGTCAAAGTCCCTACCAACTCCCAGTTAAATCTACGCCCCTGGTTGCGGGCTTTTGTCCCGCGCAAGAGACACAACCTCGTGCCCGATTACCTTATGTAGTGTCTTGCGCTTGTTTCCTGGCCAGTAACTCAACTTTTTGTATTGACAAATACTAGTAGTACATCTACACCAGGTGTCAGGTCATTTCGGAACCGAGTTATTTCGGACCCTACGATCAAGTCATTTCGGCACTTGGCCTCGGCTCATTTCGGAACTTGTGATGGGACGCCTCGGTATTTATTCGGCATTCGGCTAGTTAATATTGGTAAACATAATATTCATGGTTTATTTTTTACAGCTAAACTTCGTGTTTATGATGTTGTTTCAAACAACTGTCCTTTATTCATGCGTTGTCTTCACTCTCCAAGGACATTATGTGTGAGTCTCTCTCTCTTTCTCTCTCGTGGTTTTGAGTGCCGAGTGTTTTTTACAGAAGTGCCGAAATTTCCTACAGAAGTGCTGAGGCGTCTCGCATAAGTGCCGAAATACCCTGCCAAGTGCCGAAATAACTGGGTGCCGAAATAACTCGGTGCCGAAATGACTACTGGTGGGCGACCAGATCTTATTTATTTTTAAAATGTTCAGTATTTTGAGCTGGGAAATGACCTCAATATTCCACGCCAGAATGTACACAATATCGCAGATGTCATTTCCATAACCGGAACTGGGCGACTGCTACGCTTGGTCTGCAGCAGACGATATTCTCACCCATTTGGGACATACATACAGGACCAGTTCTCGCCACTCAATGTCCCGCTCAATAAATGCAATATAAAAAAAATTTCGATGATAATCGATAATGTAAGAAAAAAATGGGAAAATAATTTTTTTAAATATACACCGGTCGTAAGATACGCGTGGAGCGTGATGTGACCACCCCCTCCCCTGTGAACACTACATACTTTGAGATATTGACATTGGAAGTAAATAGTCATGCACTGCGTCAAAACTATCATCCACTGATGAAAAGGAACAAGATGAATCCGCATCAACGCACTCGAAGTCAGCATCCGCCATCGTTACTTCTAGTCTACTCTCTTCAGCAGCCCTCGGCGTGTTCCGTCCGTGACGTCATTCGGTCATGTGACTATCCAGCCTCGCGCCTGCGTTTTTCATGCGGTCACCAAGTGGGTCGGATAAACATCAAAATAATGCGGAATAACCGCATTTTCGGCCCATTTGGATATTGTATTCTTTTTCAGTAATGTAATTTGTCAGTTTATAACTAACAAGGTAGGTGGCCCGTATTTCCTCTAACGCATTTGCATGCAGTGCAGCAAAATGTAAAACAAGAAATAATTTAACAGATTCAGGCAAATCTGTCATGTTTCTTGGTCATTTAAATTTCAAAATGTAATAAACAAAACGTTCAAATCAGACTGTTAACGATTTAAATTGGTTAGTTGAGCGAATCAACTGTTGGATTGCGAATTGAGCAAAGCAAATGGGAAAGGGGTGAGAGCAGCTGTCGGGTAGATGATGATTTTGCAGACCTTAACTTTGCTTTTTTCAGCACGTAATTTACCTGAGTGTGCTTGCGAGATTATTTCCAGTTTTTCATTTGGTCGCGCTGCGTGCTAATGCAATTATAATTTCTACACGTCACGTTCGATACGCTTTAACAAAATGTTTTCCACCTTCACTTTAGGCCATTTAGACGCTCAAAAGCAACCAAAATAAAAAGCCATTAATTATTTGAAATCTTATTCAATTATCAAATAAACAATGCTCCAAATTTGCATTTGCCTGAGTGTGTTTGGCAAGTCTTTGGCAATGCGAAATAATTTCTTGCTTTCACGTTCGATATGCTTTACAAATTTTTTCTGCTTCGTGTATATTTTGCAACGCTTAAAAACCAAGGCCATCTTAAAATGGTTTATTTTTAAGTAATCTTTTTAATGATAGGCTATGTAAAAATTCTACGAGAGGTGGAATTCAGAGGACTGCTATTTATTCAGATTATTGACATTCAATCTAACACAGCAGCCTGGTTAGGTCTGTCTGCTTCTCATTATCTCTTCTTAATCATTATTGGCCTCATTTTGGTTTTGAGCAGTCAGTTGGCTGAATAAACGGCTTGATTGGAAGTTGGCCAAAGTACACAGGAATTGATTTCAGGTAAACTAATTATTCCAGAGCGATGGAGGCCTCGCTGGTGATTAGCGGACTTCAAATCACAGTTTTCTTCCCGGAAGCATGTCAAATGACCGCATTAGGTATGTGTCATGGAAAAGGTAATAAGCAAGCTTGTCTGTCTGCCTCATAGTGGCAGTTACTTTTATTGTGCTTGTGATAACCGCGATTCCATATATCGTGCAGCTCTAATTGGAATGCTGGTCTGGATGTAACTGAATCCACTGATCAGTGTTCTCTACTAAAATTTTCAATGACCGGGCGGTAGGTGGCTTTCTTCTGCAAGCGGGTTCGTTTTGGTTGGGGGGAATGCGTTTTATTTCATCTGCCCCTGCTCTTTAAATTGTCTTTTTTTTAATTTATTTATTTTTTTTTATTACCTGCATTGCCGAAGGCAGCAGGTCAAGAAATGGATTTTTTATTTCTGGACCTGAGCTCCAAAAAAAAGGCTCGGAGGACAAAAATCTCTTGGGAGAGCGCCAAACTCATCAAATAGAGCGGGTGAATTTTTGTTGTCCGTCCATCTGTCCGAAGTAACAACGTTATCGAGAACTCAAAAAATAATTGGCCCAAGAAGTTGTAATTTGCTATGATGTATCGTCAACCAAGGCAGGTCGCAATCGCGTCAAAATCCAAGATGGCCACCGCTGTTCTTTTGTGAAAACAATGGTCTCAATGCGAAAACGGAGTGTCCTAGGAAGTTATAATTTGCTATGCTGATGTATCTTCACTTAAAGGCTTGGTAGGCAGCTTATTTTTTGGCAATATTGGGCAAAAACTTCCATTTAACCTTTGAGCATAATGTTAATGAAGTGATCTGAGAGAAGACCAGACCTCTGCATCCCCTCTGGGCTCTGTTTTCAGCCTGCAAAGAATCTGCCTCGTGACAGAATTTGACTAATCACAAAACTGCTGAGAGCGCGAGCCTTGTGTTTGGCTGTTCTGCTGAAGCAGATGCGCGTGCACGTCTCTTCGCTGGAAAGTTTACTCTAGCTATGGCGGATGATTGGACAGGAAAGACTGAGATTTCACGATTGGAAACATCCGCAAAACAATCTAAGAGGAGGAAGACTGATTCGTCAAAAAGAAAGTCTACAAGACAGTTTGACAACAAACAACGCGTGTCAATATCGGCGTCGCCTTTTAAAGATGGACAGAAGTCCAGGATAACATTGGTTTGAAGTTAGACTTGGAGCTTGCTGTACTTCTCTTGGACATGTAAACTGCTAAATTATTTTTCCTCTAACAACTACAGTTGCTGTGATGGTGGTTAGGTTGTGTGGGTTGATTTACCATATAAACAGCCAGGTGACAGCGGCTACTGATAACGCATTGTCAAAAGTTGCGAATATGTTAGCCTTCTGCTAACATTAGCCAAAGGCATATGGCTGTGGCTAATACAAGATCAAGTTTATATTGCTAGCTAGCGCAACGTTAGAGTCCTGAATCATACTATTCCACCGCGAACGTCTTCACATACCTACAAGTTTGGTGAGAGTGACAGTAAATTCAGATGCCCATGCTTGTCTGATGGGAGGAACTCAAGTAGGAGATGAGACCCATGTAGACTCAGTGATCACCATTTTTCTTGGATTCCTGCCTACCAAGCTTTTAAGGCAGCTCCCTATTGAAAACGGGCGTGCTTCAAAATCCAAGGTGGCCACCGCCGTTTTTGTAAAAAGAACGTTATCAAGAGAACGCGAAAAATGTGTCGTAGGAAGTTCTGATTTGGTATGCTGATGTATCTTGACCTAAGGCAGGTCGCTATTGAAAATGGCCGCGCTGTATCAAAATCCAAGATGGCCGCCACCATTTTTGTAAAAACCACGTTATTGAGAACGGGAAAAGTAAGCAGCCTAAGAACTTCTAATTTGGTATGGTGGTGCATCTGCCTTTTTTTTTTTCTTTGCCCCCCGCCGTGCGGAACGCGCAAAGCAGCAGAACACAGTATTCACGACCGTCTGTCTGTACGTCCCGAATCCTTGTCAGGGAGATATCTGAAGAACGAATTGACGGATTTTCTTGAAATTTGATGTCAACATGTATTAGGGTGATACCCCGGCGCCAGTCGATTTTGGTGACCTTCGCGTCACTCAAGGTCGCACCGAGAGAGTGCTCATTTTGACACGATTTAACATTTTGTGGCGGGGGACAAAGACATGTAAGTGGCAAATACTTGTTTTTTTTTTTTAATTGGCATCACCAATCCCACCCGAATCTGGAATGCCCAATTGGTGAACTATGTACAAAGCTTGGTCATTTGCGACCCCTTGCTGCCAACTCAGGATAGTGAAGACAGTTCATGGCTCTCCTCTGGGTGGAGGATACCCAGACATGACCAGGCTTGGAATCTTCCTGACGAGCGCCTGTCTGGCCAACAGGAGGCGCGTGAGCAACGAACAAAGCTGTGTATTTCCCTTTCATGGCAGTCCCTTCCTAATTTGAAACCCTGTAGCGCGATGGGCAATTGTGCGCTACTGTGAAAAAGCTGCCGACCACTACCGGTTGGTACGACCGGGGCTCGAACCCGCAATGTGATAGTCACTTCGGCACTGCAACGCAGTGCCTTTAACCGAGTGAGTTATCCTTGACCTATTGCAAGTTCTTATCGAAAATGATATCACATCAAAATCCAAGATGGTCACCAAACGATGTTATCGAGAACTCGCAAAGTTCGTGGCTGACCCTAGGCAGGACATTATTGGAGATGAGTGTGCTACGCCAAAATCCTTTCCAGTTTCTTTTCCATATGGCTGCATCTATTTTAACATCGTCGTCATCATAACAATTCATCACTCAATCAATGCAAATTTTATTCACTAAAGCTTACTTCTACATAACACCCGCGCAGCGACGCAGGTTCAGTGACTTTGCCCTTTTTTCTTTTTTTTTTTTTAACCGGGCGGCCGAACATTCTCAATGGGTGCATATATTATGAACAGGTGGAAATTGCGCAATCACTCAATGAACAGCCGGCCGTCCTGGTCATTACAAATAGTGGAGAACCCTGACTGATTATCTGGTTCCTCAGGTACCTCATGCAAGGTCTGCTTTTTCTATTAGTGCAGCAGATACTTGGAATCTATTGCATTGCAATCTAAAACTGACCACACTCATACCTCTGTCTCTTTAGGAACCTGCTTAATAATGGTTCACTACCAATATGTAATGGTTTTAACTGACTTTGCATGTTGATTTTGTGTTATTTATTGATGTAATGATGGTACCCCTCATGATTTTGACTGATTTGGTCTGCTAATTTTTTTGGATGTATTTTTAATCTGTGATTTTTCGGGGAATCCATAAATAAAGGAAATGCTGACAATTTTGATTTTTCGTGAAGAATATCCCTCATGAGGAAAGAACTAGGTTCACTAACCCACATCACTGGCCCTGTATTTTCGTGAATTACCAAACACAACCTTGAACAATATATGCTGTTCAACAATAAACTTGCCGTTGGTTACCAAGACCCGAAATTGATTTTACGGATGCTTCAACTCGGCAATGACTTCATTTCAAGAGATTTCGAGCGAAAAAGACAACTTTCAAATCAGTTTTTCACAGGGGCGGCATACTTCGCCCAAAATAATTTATATATCAATCAAATTTATTATACATTCTTTACTTATTTGTGTAGGTTGTATTGTGGGCGAGGCCTGCCGCCCGAATTTAATTTCGAAAATGAGTAGTTTACATTAGTGACGCGCTTAGTTACGCAAAATGTATAAATGTGGGATTGGCATTTACAAACGGAAATAAAATTGAATTTCGTGATATTTTTTTTAAATAACTTAATGTTACGTTATTTCATACAACTGTAAGTATTTTTATGTGTAATCAAACAAATGTGTGGATTGTGTGTTTTTCGCATTTGATTCAACACGAGGCACGAATCGTATTTCATATTGAAATCCAACTTTTCAATTGCACCTCTTGCGTAAGCGGCGTTCTTTGATGTAGGCTACAGCTGTTTGCATTTCCTGCTTTGTTGACGCGAAATATTTTGAATGATGATTCTTCTCTAATATGTCTGATATGTAAATATCGAGTAAATAGTTTAGTGTCATTGAGTGTTAGGCCTAATTACTCAATGTACGAGCCAGATAATCAGTGGCGTCAGGCTTTTCGGCGCGATGACCCAGTTTCGTCTTTCGACAATGATCCGATGAGGAAATGCTCCAGGTGAACCCAGGTGAACTACAGGTACACGAGGAAAGGTAAGTTTTATCTATGCAAAATCTATAAAAATCTGTTCATATACGGATATTCTGAGTTATGGTAGAGATGTAGAACCAATAAATAACTCTTTGAAAAATAAGATAGGCCTATAAGCTATCTGATGCCCGATCGATGCCCGACATTTCGCCCCTCTATCAGCTCGGCCCTTGAGCACGCATCATATTATGCAACTTTGAAGTTTGTGAACTGAATTGAATCTAACTTTAGTTTTGTTTTTAATATGATTAATGGGTAGCATAATTAATTCAGAAATATGAAAGACAAATATAATTTTGCTCCAGTATAAGTGTGATAAGGCATAGAAAAAAATACCCGTGATTCCTCTTACCCGACAGTCCCAGTTTTCCCCCTACCCTAAACATTTTACTGGCGTTTTTGATTGCTAAAGGTATCTTGCCTACTGTCGTTGTTGTCACTTTTTGGACAAAAATAATATTTTTTGAGATTACTGTAGAGATTTGAGTATAGGGCCGATAGAGTGGCTTTATTGTGGTTTAAAATTTTATTAAGAAGTACTGCATTAAAATATTTTTTAAAAATAAAATAATGTTCCTACCTACCCACCCACCCACCCACCCTATTTCTATTTGGGAAGTAATATGAATCAAACCTATTTTTTTCTAGACCTAATATCAGTATTTTTTTTCTGACTTAACTGTTTCATTAAACATTTCTGTTTATCATTTATAATTTATTTATATTTATATTTATTATTTATATCTGCCGTTGCCACGGCAACAATAGACCACTCATCTTGATAATGTTGAATTGTTAATTTTTTATATAATAATTGATATACATAAATTGTAAGACAATATATTGAACTCTTTTGCTCTTGGGATTGAAAATATGCCAAATGACATTTTGCATGGTGCAATTTCCTGTTCCGTTGCCATGGAAACCATGGGGCAGTAAGGCTTATAACATTCTTTTTTTTTAAATTTTGGCTATTATGCCAATAAATGACGCCAATGATTATTATTATTTGTTTTTAGACAGGGCCAATTTTGATGGTTAGTGAATCTTGTCCTTTATCAGGATTCTGTTTACCTTATGGTTTCCAATTTTTGTGTTGGGGTGGCCTGCGATTAATATTTTGCAATTCAATTGAAACAGATTTTTAATGTCCTTGTGATCTGAGCACTCACTCATTTCTAAATAAAGGCCCAATCCCAATTCTCTTCCCTTAATCTTAACCTTTGGTTTCAAGTGCACTCAATACTAAGATTTCCCTCAACGACGAAGGGGTAGTTTTGAGGGGAAGGGAATTTCTCCTGAGAATTGGGAGGCCACTTCCGACTCATTGTAACAGTGATCAAGTTATAAAAACAGTAAAATTTAACCTTAATGTACTCAGCGTTTTGAAAGATTTGCTTATACAAGCTATTGCAGCTTTTATTTCTCATTCTGCAGATTCAACAGAGGACAGTAGAGGGGGTGGTGGAGAAAATGATGGTGAGCACTCATAGAATGTAACTTATTCCATGGTGGGGGCGGATGGGGAGAGATTGTCCTGCTTTGAATGTAAAAGCTTAATTGTCAGGCTAATTGGAGATGCAAAATTGCTCATAGGTGAGAGTGAATGATGTGTGCCCCTGTGATGGATTGGCGAGCTGTCCTGGGCGGGTCCCTGCCTTTTGCCCATAGTCAGCTGGGATAGGCACCAGCTCCCCCCCGCGACCCTAGTGAGGAATAAGTGGGTATAGAGAATGGATTAATTTTAAAAAGTTGATGTGGGATTTGGGTGTGCAGCTTGTGGGGTACATGTACTATTGGTTGATCAGTCAAATCCAGTTTGATTAGCGGCCTGAGTTCTATGGCGGCTGCTGCTGCAGATCATCTTTCTTTTGGTGGTAAACGCGCCTCCCCTTTCTGGCCCACAGGCCCCAGGGTGGTGTATGTGCCCCCCCCTCCCCCCGAGGAGGAGTCCTCCATATTCGCTCATTACGCATCCGGAATCAACTTCGACAAGTATGACAACATCCTGGTGGATGTCAGTGGCGACAGCCCTCCTGCAGCCATAATGGTGAGGGGCCCATGCCTTTGTTTTGGGGGAAGTTGGAGGCGCTGGCTCATGGAGTTGACAGACTGAGTCTGTCTTTCTTCCTCTCCTGTAGACATTTGAAGAGGCTGGCCTGTGTGAAACCTTGAGCCGGAATGTCAGCAAGTCGGGCTACGTTAAGCCCACCCCTGTGCAGAAACATGGCATCCCCATCATTTCCGCCAGGCGGGACTTGATGGCATGTGCGCAGACGGGTTCTGGGAAGACGGTGAGTCAGTCCTGCTGTGAGGAAGCGGTGATTACTTGATCTTAATGTCCTGCTGACTACTTAAGTGTCTAGTGGTTTGGGATGTATTGGCGCTTGAATAAGTGCTGTGTACTCGATGCTGCAGCAAGGGGAGGAGTAGATGTGCGATGATGACACTGATTTGTGTAAATCTAAGCGGCTGCTATGTGGCTATGAACCAGTTGTGCTAATGCTTTCTCTGTTCCATCTGGAAGGAGAACGACATGAGTAAAATGTGTTTAAGCTGTAAATGGGAACTGTTTCAGAATGCTTCATTTATGTTGGGTGAATGTTGCCAGGTTTGGGCGGCACATCAAAGTCATCATGTGAAATCACCTGTTATACTGTTCTGGGGTTGTTGATATGATTGATTTGTTGCATTTCTGAAGAATTGCTCTATTTTCTTGAAATGAGACTATGTAAGTTTCAGGTTCCCTATAATTTCAGTACTCCTTGGTTTATAAATTTGTTTCGAGTTGAAAGGGCATATTGGGGAAAATATGTGCTTTAATAATGACCAGCGTTGTAAATTGTGACCACTTCGTCTTGTGAAAGTCTATGATACGGCCATTCTGGAGTCCAGCGCTTTACCGAACTTGGCACTGTGCTGTCCCTGTGGATCACAGTGAGCATCACAGTGGCTCATCCTGCTCTTCCTCCCATAGGCGGCCTTCCTGCTGCCCATCCTGCAGCAGCTAATGGCAGATGGAGTTGCCTCCAGCCGCTTCAGTGAGGTCCAGGAGCCTGAGGCCATCATCGTGGCTCCAACTCGAGAGCTGATAAACCAGATTTTCCTTGAGTCCAGGAAGTTTGCCTTTGGGTTTGTGCTCATTTGAACATGGAGCTTGTGGAGCTTAGCTATTTTCCCTCGGTAGAAGTGCCTATAAATTATGTCCTAGCGTTGTACCGGCCTTCCGATGATGCTTTCAACTCTCGTGCAGGACTTGTGTTCGTACAGTGGTGGTTTACGGGGGCATTAGCACCGGCTACACAATCCGGGAGGTGCTGAAGGGCTGCAACGTGTTGTGTGGGACACCTGGGAGACTGCTGGACATCATAGGACGAGGAAAGGTGACGTAAAATTTAACTTCTGAGTTAGAACTTGGAATGATCTTATCTTGGCCGATGTGTCTTCTAATTCTGGGACCCTTGTAAAATGAATTTGGCATTATAGTCGGTTGATATGCAGCCCTTATAATTGGGGAAAAATGGATTGACTTCTCTGGGAAAATAAGAACTTGTGAAATTCCCAGGACACTAAGGATTGTCGCCTTTGATAGAAAACCTGGCATTTTTAGTCAATAGCCAGAAGTTTCAGTTTACTACTGTGACGATCTGTGTGCAGATGGGTAGCAGTGTGTAGGGTCTGGGTTTGTGCTCGCTGTGGGGTTTCAAAGGCTGAACTTTACCCAGGTGGGCCTGAGCAAGCTGCGCTACCTTGTCCTGGATGAAGCCGACCGCATGCTGGACATGGGCTTCGAGCCAGACATGCGCAAGTTGGTGGGTTCCCCGGGGATGCCCCCCAAAGAAGAGCGTCAGACGCTAATGTTCAGTGCCACCTACCCTGAAGATATTCAGAGGTATGCCATTCCTGGGGCTTCGCCGGTGTCGCCTCTGTTTCCTGATACTGGCTTTGACCTGCTTTATTTTTTACATCTCTGTGCTGCAACCAGTGCTGGTCACGTGCAATACTTGTGGGTTAGTGCATGTACCTTTGCACCTCAATCCTGTCTGCTCTGTGGTGCTGCAGGATGGCTGCTGACTTCCTGAGGACTGACTACCTGTTCCTGGCTGTGGGGCAAGTGGGCGGAGCCTGCAGTGACGTGGAGCAGAATATAGTCCAAGTGACCCAGTTCTCCAAAAGAGACTCGCTGATGGACTTCCTGAAAACCACGGGTTCGTGCACATCAGCACCTGAGATCAGGCTGTTCTTTCACACTGCCCTTTGTTCTTCAGAACTTGAGTCTTTTATCCTGATCACTGTTGATGTAGCTGGTGTATTGGAGACTGGAATAATTTCCACGGAAAAGATCAATATCACGAGCAATGAGATCATTTGAAGGATCTCTCGGGCGGAGATACAATTCGATAGAAGCTTCACATCTGGGGTGGCCAACCCTGGTCCTGGAAAGTTGCTTTGTCTACTGGCTTTAATCAAGTGCTGAGCAAAGACTAATCTATTTAAGCTGTTCATTGCATCATCAGCTTTCCTCAACAGGTTTATTGGGTCAAAAGTGGATGGTCCCTGAAGCTCTCCAAGACTAGACTTGGTCACCCCTGCTCTGTATTGTGATGGTATAATCGGTCAACAAGACCTTTGGGTCATTGTTATTATATGTCTGATCAGTTGGAAATTGACGTTCAGGTGGAAACTTACCATGTGGAATGTGAGCCATTGTCATGCTCTGGGATAAATTGAGGCTGACCTGTTCTGAAGGAGTGAAAAGTTCTCACACAGGGTTTTCCCCGAGTGAAGCACCGCCGCAAGATAGTTTAAGTCAGGGCTGTCAAACTCACCCGTAAACGGGCGAAGAGGCTGCAGGTTTTCACTCCAACAATGCAGAAGCGCCCCTGATACAACTAATCAGTTGTGCAGGCCTAGATCAGTTGATTAAATCAGTGCTTTCAGGTGAGCTTCTGCTTGGTAGGATTGAAGACCTGCGGCCTCTTGGTCCGTTTACTGGTCAGTTTGACACCCCTGGTTTAAGTGCTTTGACTTTGTATTATTGTTCCCCGCGCGCGGAACGCGCGAAGCGGCGGGACATAGTATTCACGACCGTCCGTACGTCCCGAATCCTTGTCTGCGAGATACCTCAAGAACGAATTGACGGATTTCCTTCAAATTTCGTGTCAACATGTATTAGGGTGATACCCTGGCGCCAGTCGATTTCGGTGACCTTCGCGTCACTCTCAAGGTCACACCGAGACATTGTGCATTTTCACACTGATAGCCTTGTGGCGGGGGACAAAGACACGTTAGTGGCAAATACTTGTTATGGCTGATCCCTGTTGCTGCCTCGGAAGACATTTTCTGAAGGCCCATTGTTGTTGTCGGTCCTTCTACTTTTGTGTGTGTGTCTGTGTGTAACAAACTTTCAAAATGCATGTATGGTACAGCACCACTGTGCCGTATCAATCCTGCACCAAGCGGGTCTTAGATGTTGAGGCACATTATTATTTTTACAGCCCCAATTCCGAAATAGTTGGGACAAAGTGTAAATTGTGAATTTAATTAAGACGTAATGACTTTCAAATCACACCAGCCAATATTTTATACTGTATTTTACAATAGAACAGAGAACTCAGCAAAACCTGAGAAATTTAACCATTTTATCCTCAAAATGAGCTCATTTCAAATTTGATGGCTGCTACAGGTCTCAAAAAAGGTTTGACAGGGGCCTGTTTCCCATGGTGTAGCATCCACTCTTCTTTTTAACAGACTGGAGGTATCTGGGCATTGAGCAGACAAGTTTCTTGAGTTTAGCCATTGGAATTTGATCCCACTCTTGTTTAATACAGGCTTCCAGCTGCTGGAGAGTTTTCGGTCTCCTTTGACTGACTTTTCATTTAATTATGCGTCAAATGTTCTCAACTGGTGAAAGATCAGGACTGCAGGCAGGCCAGTTCAGCACACGGACTCTTCTACAATGAAGCCATGCTGTTATAGCTGCAGTATGTGGTTCTGCATTGTCCTGCTGAAGTACACAAGGCCTTCCCTGGAATAGATATCATCTAGAGGGGAGCATATGTTGCTCTAAAACCTTTGTATACCTTTCAGCATTCATGGTGCCTTTTAAAACATGCAAAGTCCCACAACATATGTAAAAATGCATCCCCATACCATCAGTGTGTGGCTTTTGAACTGAACGCTAACAGGAGGGGTGGTCTTTCTCCTCTTTAGCCCGGAGGACACATCACCCATGATTTCCAACAAGAATTTCAAATTTGGACTCGTCTGACCACAGGCCACTTTGCTACTGTCAATTTTAGATGTCCCTTGGCCCACTGGACACAGCGGCGCTTCTGTATCTTGCTCAACAATGGCTTCCTTTTTGCATGATAGTTTTAGGAGGCATCTGTGGATTGCACGGCGGACTGTGTTTACAGACAGTCAGGGATAGCTGTTAATTCGTAAACCTTTGAGCCAAAATTTTAGCCAAACAGGATTTTAATTAGCCATATTCTACCAGTCTTAGCCAAATGCAAGTTGAAATAAAGGAAAAAATATAGGATGTAAAGAGACAAAAATCTATCTTTTTCTTCTGTTAACAAAGATTGCGCTTAATACAATTTAATAATACAATTTTCCCTTACAAGAACTGTTTGATGGGAACATGGCATTCAGTACTTACTATTTTTTAGGTGTCCATATTAATGGAGGCGATTTATAAATTACTACGAGTCGCTGTTAGAAAAAATTTGAGACACATTAAATACGTTTTCAGAGAAACCTTCCGATCTGACACGAACACCCAAGAGGTCCCGAGCATTGGACCCGTGTCAGTCAGAGCGCAATTGTAGAGGTGCTAAAGGAAACCTTTATTTATTGCTTTGCAAATATATTCGGGTGGAATTTGCTGCATGAATTTGCATTGAACTCACTACTTAGAAAAGGTCAGATTTCCTTTAAGACTAGTGAACGCAAAAGAAAACCAAAAACAAATCTGTAAAATCCGGTCCTGTCAATGACTCTAGTCAAGGTGAAACCAGGGAACCAGCATATGGCCCAAGTAGTCCTGTATACCACACCACGGCGCTAGCAGTTTTTGCATAAATTATGAGCGGAAAGCATGCAGTTATGGTGAGATTGAGAGCGAGCGGCCCAGCGGAGTGCGTATCGGAATATCACTGAGGGGAGGGGCTGAAGCGGACTTTCTGAAGTGGAATGGGGAATATGAGAGGCAATATGCATGACAGACAGGAAGATTGATTCTATGTACTGCTGGAGCAAAATAATGCTCTTCGCCAAATTTTTCGTCACCTCCAGGTTTTTAGTCGCCAGATAGGAGCAACGTTCGCCTTTGGCGAGCAGGTAGCGCGATCCCTGGACAGTGGTGTCTTGAAGTATTCCTGGGCCCTTTTAGTCATGTCAAAGAGAGAATCATGCCGGTGAGTGATGCAGTGGCGTCGGAGGCCTGAAGATCACGGGCATCCAGTAAAGGTCTTTGGCCTTGTCCTTTACACACGGATATTTTTCCAGTTTCTCTGAATCTTATATGTCATGCACTCTCTGATGAGACCTTCAAAGTCTTTGCAATTTGATGTTGAGGAACATTGTTTTTAAAGTATTCAATTCTTTTTTTTTTTTCTTTTCTTTTTTTAATGCAAGCCTTCCGAGGTTGGAGAGCCTCTGGCCTTCTTTTCTTCTGAGAGACTCAGCCTCTGTAAGACATCCCTTTTATAGCCAATCATGTTACTCACCTAAAGCCAGTTAAATTATTTACTTGCTAAATGTTCTTTCAGCTGATTCTCTTATATATTAATTGCAGGCCTTTTTTGCCTCTGTCCTTTTGAGACCTGTTGCAGCCAGAAAATTTGAAATGAGCTAATTTTGTGGACAAAACTAAAATGTGTTTCAACATTTGAAATGTTATCTATGTTCTATTGTAAATAATGGCTGGTGTGATCAGAAAGTCGTCATGTCTCCCCCTTCCTGGGGGGGAGGGGGAGGGGAGACATTGTTTTTGCCTGAATTCCCGTTGGCGTCGGCGTTCCCATTTGTTTCCGGAGCATAACTCTGAAACTGTTCGACCGATTCTCACCAGATTTGATGTAGTGTCTCTCCATAACATGTAGATGTGTCTTTTGAGGATTTGAACTGCTTTTGAATTTTATTTTTTCTGTTTCCATGGCAACAATTTCGACTTAGGCATATTGAAGGGTGGGACTCGTTTCTAGACCCTAACTCTAAAATGTGAAATGGGGGAAGGGGGAGACAACTGTTTTTACGTGTAAAAACCATTCTTGTTGCATTTTGATTTTATTCACAATTTACACTTTGTCCCAACTATTTCAGAATTGGGGTTGTAGAACTTAAAAAGTGGTTGCAGAAGGTCCTTGTCTCAGTTGCCGTGTTTAAAAGGATTCTGTGCAATTCTGACAGTTTAAAGCTTTTTTTGTGTTCCCTCCCCTTCTTCTCTTGTAGGTTCAGAACGCACAATGGTTTTTGTGGAAACGAAAAGGAAAGCTGATTTTATTGCTACTTTCCTTTGCCAGGAGAACGTGCCCACCACAAGTATACATGGGTGAGAATTTTCTTTGTTTCGATATCTCCATTCTGATGGTCACGGGTGTAATCGTGCAGATTTACTGGGAAGTGAATCATTGTAACCCAAGGCAGATGTGTACTAAAATGTACCATTCATGTGGCAGTTTGAGATGCTTGAAGTGTAAATTTTAGAACAAGGGCCACAAGGAACAAATGTACTTTCGAATTTTGTGATTTCTATTAGTGTGCTGCGAAGAATAATGTAAATGGTAGATTGGTTGAAGGGAAATCAAATGAAGGCTTATCTTGTAAGTATTTAAAATGGGCACATTTTTCTTTGGTCTGTTTACAGTTGTGAGAACATCGTTATCAGATGTTTACTGAGACGAAGAAAAGTTTATTAGACTGACTGACTTGGCTGCATTTTTTCTCAACAGTGACCGAGAGCAGCGTGAGAGGGAGCAGGCTCTGGCGGACTTCCGTAGCGGGAAGTGCCCTGTCCTGGTGGCCACCTCGGTCGCAGCCAGAGGCCTGGACATCGAACATGTCCAGCACGTGGTCAACTTTGACCTCCCCTCCAACATTGACGAATATGTGCATCGCATTGGCAGGACAGGGCGATGTGGGAACACGGGGAGAGCAATGTCCTTTTTTGACCCTGAAGCTGACACCCCTCTGGCCCGCTCGCTGGTTAAAGTCCTTGCTGGGGTAGATCGCACAAGCTTAACTCCTACTTTGACAGCTGTTTTGTGTACAGCTTTGTTGTGGCCTGCGCAAAGTTTTAATGACCATCAGCAAATGTGCTTTCCTCCCCTTGGGCTTTAGGCTCAGCAGGAAGTACCGTCATGGCTAGAGGAAATCGCCGGTGGCGCTCATGGCACCTCGGGGTTCAGTCCTCGCGGGAAGGTGTTTGCCTCCACGGATAGCCGTAAGGTATGCAATTTTGCTTAGTTGTGTTTCTACCTCTAAAAAATTTATTAACTGAACTAAAGAGTGAGCGTTTCCCCACCTGAACAGGCAGGCTTCAAACAACCACTTGCCGAGTCAGTGAATGCCTCTAAGGCAGTATGTTTTGGGTGTGAAAGAATGGTTTGCATGTACTTTCTCTGTTCGATGTGACTAATAAGCCCTCAGTCCCTACCCAGCATTGCAAATGACAGAACTGTGTGTTCTGCAGAGTGGAGCCCTCCAGATGGATAGCAGCAGGCAGCCAGTTGCTCAGAGCCATGTCGCTGATGAAGATGAATGGGAATGAGCCTCCATTTCATCTTTCCTTGTTTTCTCTTCAAAAAACTTCAAAGAATCTATTTTGTATTTTGAAAAATTGCTGTTTGGTTCGATACCTGTTTTGTTTTTATTTTTTTTATAATTGGAGAGAGAAGTGTGCAAAACTTGCATGTCAGAAACTGATTTTTCGTACTATTGTTGTGAGGCAATTACTGTGCCTGTTGACCTGGGTTCTACTGTGTCAGCAACTTGTGAAGGACTTGGCCTAACTGGAGACTAGATTCACAAATCAATGTATTGGGTGTTGATCAAGTACTGGGCACTTAAGATTTTCTTTGATTCTTTGTATCACATGAGGAATATCTGGTGTAGTTCTGTTAGTGAGTCACAAAAATATTTTTTGTTTGAGAGATGTTGGTCCGATTTGGCACTAGATTAGGATTTTGAATGTATGGGTGCTGAATTAGCTGACTTGACTAATAATACCCTGAATACGTTTGATTTGGAAATCCTACAAAAATGTGGAGCCACCTTCAAGATAATTGTTCTGTTCCTTTAACACATTCTAGTGCAACCTTATTTTGTGGTTATGTTGCTGAAACAAAACATTTAGTCAATACTAAATGTTTGATTACTTGGGAAATTGGGATGTTAGACATACTTAAGAGAAATATGCTGAACTGAACTAGTAAATAAACTAGTTGATACCTTTACGAGTTGTTCGTTGAATTTTGTCGCTTTTAGTGCATTTCATCTGACTGAAATGTCTTTCAGCATCGCGCGTAGCGCGTGAACAATATCGAGAACTCATTGCCACTACGTTGGTTCTTTCAACAATTGAACTGCGCACACAGACAAACGATAAACGACGCCCTCAATTATATTTTTAAGGGGTTTTG
Organism: Gymnothorax reevesii; assembly: GCA_029721435.1. Lineage (NCBI taxonomy): Eukaryota > Metazoa > Chordata > Actinopteri > Anguilliformes > Muraenidae > Gymnothorax > Gymnothorax reevesii. The sequence goes on along the minus strand of CM056583.1, from coordinate 55,319,740 downwards.
TGAAAAAATATACCTAAACGGTAGTACCCCTCTCCCAAAGAAGTCTTATATCCACAAAGAATATTTTTGCCCCTGGTTTCAATTTCAATCTCCCGTGCCTCGCTGGATTTGGTTGGAATGTGACGCGATATATTAGTTCCCGGAACGAGCAACGACAGACTCGCCACTACATTGCGAATGCCTGTTGCGCGAACTTGTAAATATATATTCATGCCGCCCCCTAATTTTAAGTGTATAATTGCACAGGTTGTGTGTGTTACAACTTAGTCCCCAAATTTAAGATTCCAATATCAGGAAGTGATTTTCTAGTCACAGCCGCCCCTCAAAAGCATTAATAGCGCTGACGTCTTCCTATCAATGCTAAGAGCCACTTCCATCCGTTCCTTCTAGTATCCTTGTCTTTGGATTGCATTGTACTATTGATACGGTTCAAAAAGGGGCTGAATGGAAAGTTTCTTGATGATACTTGACAACTGGTAAGTGTGTTTGTTTATTATTAAATACAGCTTAATTCTCAAACTACAAGATTGTCAAACTCGGGGAGGTCACGTTTAACAATTTATTGAGTTACAACTTAGCGGCACTAGTCGAAGGGACGTCTTCAGTTTTTCAAGACGAGTGCAGTTACTTGGACGGTCATGATATATTTTCCGGTATCGCCTCATTGATCCAATTTTATTCACGCTCAGAGTTGGTCTGTGGATTCCTCTAAAATAGTTAAGCGGTAGTTTCAATTCAATATGTTTTGTAGTACTAGTATGTAAGTGTCTAGATTCGTGGGAAGATGCTGTAGGCTATACTACATCTGTTGGGGTTTTCCAGCGGCTCTATTAGTGGTTTTGCGTGCAAAGCTCTTTGGGGCTCACCAGTAGTGTTCCATGACTTGGTTTCGTTTTTTTTTCTTCGTCGAAATATATTCTTGGCATTACTCTGACATGATCATATTAAAGAATTCTGAGTCGATGATAGCAATGGGCAACGCGTCGGATTTAGCTTTTTTTTTTTTTTTTTTTTTTTTTTAAATGCGTCCAAGCACAAAAATTGGTAGAAATTCGCGTTATACGCACTTATAATTGTGGCTATGATGCACATTGCTCCATCGCCCACACTTGTTTTGAGTGTGTCCAAAGCTTAAAATAATAAATTCTTTGCCAAATTGATTTTCAGCGGTACTTTCTAAAAACTGGAATGTCATCAACTGGCATAAGGGTGCACAAGAAAAAAAAATCAGCATTGGCCATACGTCTAAGTGCAAATATCATCAGCCCTTTTTTCACGCTACAACTTGCTCCGACCACGCAGAAGAAATGCTCTGTAGTCAAGAGTAAAGACTCAGTCGCGTGTTTCGGCTCGCTTCTTAGAAAGTTGCGTTTTGTTTAGGAGTGGTTCTCAGCGTCAGGTTTTACAAGCTGCTCGTTTGTCTCAATTTAGGTGTGCTTATCATCTGAAGAGCAGTTATGTACTCTCAAGCTACATGACCTAAGTATCCGTCCATGGTATTTGGAATATAAGACTTGGGCTTAGTTTTCTATATTGCCAGTTATTTCAGGTAAAGGCTTTTGTACCCCAAATTTGACGTTGAGTATTTAAACACCTGATTTTTAATTGCCCTAAAAAGTACCTACAATGGCATTGCAAATATTGACACTAAAATCTGGACCAATGGAAGTCACTCATCTAGTCTGTAGAGTTCCATTTTTGTACGCATCGTGTGGACAGCTAAGTACGTATGTACAGTGTATTGGGGGTAGAGCTGACACCAGGATGCACAATGGGAAGAGGACATGCTGATGGGATGAGTGTAATTCTCCGGGAAATGTAGCTACTGCTGGAAAATCTTTGGTCTTGGCATTTTGACATGCCTCCTTAACTATGCATCTTTGTGGACCAGGTGTGCCCCCTCATGACAGTGGGTAATCCCTGATGGCAGTGGGCTATCTCAATAGGATTATGTGCCCTGCCACTCTGCTCAAATTGTCTGGGAATCATTTAGGTCTTTGGTCTTCTAATATTTGGATCTCAGTCTAATCAAGGATCTGTGGAATGTGTAGGAATAAGTCTGATCCAAGTAACTCAGTCTTCATTTTGTGGTGATTTGGAGCATGATAAAACGTTTAACTTCAAAATGTTTATTTTTTCCCCTGCTTAGTCCTTCAGATTCGTGCAGCAAATGAAACTTCAGTTTCTTTAGGGCAGGTAGGTTGAGCTTCAGTTGTCATTTGTTTTTGCTTATAAAATGATCATCCTTTTATTGGACACTGAGATACAGCTGGACATGATCATGAAATAATTTGAAAGGGAAATAATTTTGCATGAATTGGTGCTGATCATCATGATGTTAAAGGTAGAAGTATGCAAATTAAAGGCAATAACGCTTTTAAATGGCAGTATATATATATATACACACAAACACACACACACACAGACTCAGGGCCATTAAAAATGGGCAGGTGAGGTATGTACAGCATTTGCGGCAAATTGAAGAATCGATTGATTTTTATTGCTTTTCTAGTGAGGCATGAGAGGAAATAAAAGTGCGTGGAATTGTAATCCTGACGCGCACCATGTGCGCGTGCCAAGCACTTCAGTAATAACAAACATTGAGCTGTTCGTGATGTGTACAGTGACACCTGACTTGTATTGTGATGTGCTCTTTTCTGTTGCATGTTTTGTTGCAAGGAGCGAATGGTAGGATGTTTCCTGCTCTATTTCTACTGTTTTTCCTTGCTGTTGTGGAATGCAGGGGTAAGTCTGTTCTGTTTTATGTATATGTTGATGCATCTGACAAATTATTCACCAAATATGACCTACAGCTGGAACTGAGTTTGTAAAAGATGTTGTGCAAGCCTTTTTTGGGATTTTTGAAAAGCGTTTTATTTAGTGGGTCTATGGGATTGCGAAATCCACTGTATTGACACTTGGATTGGCCTGCGGGCGAACTGCAACACTGGGGTGTGTGGAGAGATACTGATCCCTTTCACTCTTGGGCGTCAAGTTTCAGAAAGAAATCAAGATGAGGTGCTGCTGTGTTGTAAGTGTTATATACTATACTATTATACTATAATCCCAGTTGCACAAGGAAGAGTGTTAAATTCCCTCAGAGCATATTGGTTTGGGGAGGTATGAGTTTGGATGGCCTCAGGCCTCTGTATTATCAAGTCAACAGTCACTGCAGGAATTTACCGAGAGTTGCTTGAGAGTTGCATGACACCAACTGCCGAACATCTTTTTCGATCTGAAGACTTTACTTGCCAGCAGGACTTGGAGCCTACTCATTCTGTCAAGAGCACATCAGATTGGTTTCGGACTCACAACAGTGAGGTTTTGCCGTGGCCCAAGAATTCACCCAACCTCAACCCGATTGAAAACTTATGGGACATTGCTTAGAAAAAGTTAGTCTCAATGAAGCCAAGCAATCTTATTGAGCTGAAGGAATGCGTGAAAAGATTTTGGAATTCTGTTACCAGAGAGCAATGCCAAAGACTGGTTCATTCCTTGCTGTGTACAATTAGAGCTGTTATCAATGCAGAAGGCAGAGCCACCAAATAATGATTAAAATGAACTATTCCATGGACAATGTATAACAAACTTTTTTAATTCTTCTTTTTTGCACCAAAGATTTTGTGATTAAATTTTTTTGCTTTGATTATAATTTTTTCAATGCTTGATAAATAATGCCAAATAAATATGTTGTCAACTTACGGGTTCACTTAACAGGGAATCGAGTATACGTTTTTGTGGTGCATGCCATTAAGCGGTCAATAAAGAGTTATTGTTAATGCAACATTACATAAGATTACACCCCTCATGTTCAAGTGATATTTTGCACTGTACCTGCGTGTCCAGTTGAGTACACTACAGAGAAAAAATAATCTTCATACTGAAACTTTATGGGTTTTTTTTTTTTGAAATATTCAATCATTTTGATGCCTGCAATACTTTCCAAAAAAGCTGGGACAGGGGCATGTTTACCACTGTTAGATCACCTTTCCTTTTAACAACAGTAAGCCTTCGAGCACTGAGGATGCAAATTGTAGAAGTTTTATAGGTGGAATTCTTTCCCATTCTTGCTTGATGTACGACTTCAGTTCCCCAACAGTCCAGAGATTTCATTGTCATATTGTACGCTTCATAATGTGCCACACATTTTCAATGGGAGACTGGTCTGGACTGCAGACACGCCAGTCTATTGCCCGCACTCTTTTACAAAGCCAAGCTGTAGTAACGTGCAGAATGTGGCTTGCTATTGTCTTGCTGAATTAAGTAGGGACATCCCTGAAAAATATTACATATGCTGTCATCCAATATGCTTGGATGGCAGCATATGTTACTCCAAAACCTGTATGTACCTTTCAGCATTGTAGTCCCTCCACAGATGTGCAAGTTACCCATGCCATGGGCACTAACACATCCCCATCCCATCAGAGATGCTGGCTTTTGAACTTTGTGCTGATAACCATCTGTGTGGTCCTTTTTCTCTTTAGCCCGAAGGACACAACATTCATGATTTCCAAAAACAATTTGAAATGTGGACTCGTCAGGCCACAGCACACTTTTCCACTTTGCGTCTGGGTGTTGTTGATATGGCTTTTGCTTTACATGGTAGAGTTTTAACTTGCACTTGTAGATGTAGCGACAAACAGTGTTAACTTCAGAAAATCGTTGTCAGTTTTCCTGAGCTCACACGGTAATATGGGTCAGTCCATGTCAAATCACCCAATACAGAAAAAGCTGGTTGCTGCACCATTTTAAAATTTAACAAGCTTCCACTAAATTAAAGATAATGCCAAAAGAACATACCATGCAAAATTTTAGATCTCTAATTCAAATAGTTTTCAAGCAAAATAGTTTTTAAATTTCGGCAATTTAGGCCTGAACCAGCCCCCCCTAATCCTCGAGTGTATTTTTTAGAAAATGAAGTGCTTGTATCTCAGCTTCTAGGCAACATAGCATCACCAAATTTGACGTGCAAGTTCTCTATAAGTAGCTTGTTAAATAAAACCCTTCCTAGCCTTTTAGCTATTGTGTAGTAGGTACTGGAGCTTGTCAAAAATGCCCAAATTTATGAAAAATAAGCTCGCGGATGAGTTTTAGAAACCCTAAAAAACAAGAAATAGTGCTCATACCTGCTCTAATACCCTCCAGTTCCATTCTTAACAACATTATGCAGTATTTTAACAAATAAGAGCCCCTTAGCTTCATTATCTGCAGAGATATAATCAGCTGAATTTCTAATCAGTGAAAATTATCGAAAATTGCCAAAATTCGACAGGCCAGAAGCCAGTGTAGCACAGGTGGCAGGGATATGAAACTTTGTGGTGGAAAGCATCTATCGTTTGGCTGTTTCCACATAATAATTGCAAGTTTTCCCCATCACAGTATCATAGAATTTTTCACATTTTGCAAGCCATTATAGGTAATTGATGATTCTTACCATAATCACTATATATTACTTAGACTGGTACATCAGTGTTACTGAATAGTTTGGATTTCATAGGATAACCTCAGGAAATGTACTAAGTGTACTAAAGCAGTATTATATACAGAAATAACAGGGGAGCACATCAGTTAGTATAAGGCCAACTGACTTTATTTCCAAAAACCAGGCTGACTATATTTCAGAAATATTTAGATAAGAGGTTCAGCTGTTGCCATCTCAGCAGATCAGCAGTAATACACCAAAGTGGCATTACAAACATTGATGATTGAACATGCATCCAATGTTTGTTATGAACTAAAGATTTAACTGCTTTATTGCACATTAAACAAAGGTGTATTCCATTGTGTAACTGTAAGGTTAGAGGTTGCTCTCACTCATTGAACTTGTCACGTGACTACATGAGCATGGTTCTGATAATTACAAGTACAACAACAATAGTCAGCAAACACCATGGTCAGCAGGTTAACAGGCACTATTACCATTATTACGTGTGGTTATCTTTAAACTCTTCAAAGGCCTTGGCAACATTTTCTTTCATTTTTGAGTTGAGTCTGTAGACACAGGCTCTCCTGTTTGTGCTCGGCGCTGGTATTATACACAGTACATGCTGCACAGGAACCCAACATCTGTCTTCCCTGTCTGGCCATTTGAAAGAGACTGCTGGTCCACTTGGATGCATAAACAACACCAGTACATCTCCATGCTCCTCAGCTGTTTGTTCAGCGATGCCTAACCACCACTTGGCATTATAGACACAAGCAATATATTGGCCGACTTTCAGGTCTTGTTCTGTAAGCACAGACTTGCTCCTTTGCTTGGCAATAAAGAACTGATCATCTCCAGAGTCTCTGCTCACTCCCAACTCCTGAGTTGACAAGGGAATAAAACGATGGCTATCCCGAGTACCTGCAATTGTTTTTGCCAAGCTGAACCTCTGTTGCAGCATGTGATCTGGAATCATCAATTACCGATAATGGCTAACAAAATGTGAAAAAAATTCAATGATACTGTGATGGGGAAAACTTGCAATTATTATGGGGAAACAGCCAAATGATAGATGCTTTCCTGCACAAAGTTTCCTATCCCTGCCACCTGTGCTACACTGGCTTCTGGCCTGTCGAATTTAGGCAATTTTCGATAATTTTCACTCTGATTAGAAATTCAGCTGATTATATCTCTGCAGATAATGAAGCTAAGGGGCTCTTATTTGTTAAAATACTGCATAATGTTGTTAAGAATGGAACTGGAGGGTATTATAGCAGGTATGAGCACTATTTCTTGTTTTTTAGGGTTTCTAAAACTCATTTGCGAGCTTATTTTTTGTTAATTTGGGCATTTTTTGACAAGCTCCAGTACCTACTACACACTAGCTAGGAAGCTAGGAAGGGTAGGAAGGGTTCTATTTAACAAGCTACTTATAGAGAACTTGCACGTCAAATTTGGTGATGCTATGTTGCCTAGAAGCTGAGATACAAGCACTTCATTTTCTAAAAAATACCCTTGAGGATTAGGGGGGGCTGGTTCAGGCTTAAATTGCTGAAACTTAAACTATTTTGCTTGAAAACTTTTTGAATTAGAGATGTAAAATTTTGCATGCTATGTTCTTTTGGCATTATCTTTTAAGTTAGTGGAAGCTTGTTAAATTTGAAAATGGTGCCGCAACCACCCCTGGGTGATTTGACATGAACTGACCCCATATCCTTGAATGATGACTGTTTTTAATGCAATGTTGCCTCAGGGACCGATGGTTATGGCCATTCAATGTCGATTTTCGGCCTTGCTTCTGACGTGTAGAGATTTCTCCGGATTCTCTGAATCTCTTGGACTGTAGATAAAATCCCTGAATTCCTTGCAATTGCACATTGAGAAACTATTGGACTATTTGTTTGCGTAGTTGTTCACAAAGTGGTGAACCTCACCCCATCCTTGCTTGTTAATGACTGAGCCTTTTGGGGATGCTCCTTTTACACCTGATCATGACACTTCCAATGAGACACAACACTTCCAATTAACCTGTTCGCCTGTGGAAATATCTTGTCTTTGTAGTGTATTAATTTGAATATATGTAGGTATATTGCAAATCCTTGTATTCTGTTTTTATTTACGTTTTACACAGCGTCCCAACTTCATTTGAATTGGGGTTTGTAATTGCAGAAACGTTCATTGTATTGTGGATATGACAGTACAGTTTGGAGAAAAGGACGTTTGATTTGCGTTTGTTTATCTAATGTAAATTTCTGCCTGATCCTCCATTGCATGTATAATAATGCTCTTTGTTTTAGGAGCATCTAAAAAAGAAACTGGGCAATGTGCCATTTACCCAAAAGATCCAGTCATTCCTCTGGGTGATGACATCCAAGTTATGTTCAAAGCTCCTGATGGCAGTTTCTGTCGTGATGTTCCATCATATCGCCCCGAGAAGCTGTTTTGGATGCTCAATGAAAAAAAGCTTGATGAAGACATGTATACTATGGTTAATTCAACTATTCCTGCGGTGACCATTCGAAATTTCATCCTTAAAAGTGGAATGGTGACATGCCTCATCAATGTGGGAGGGAAGGATATTGTTCTGGGAGGAACAAACATAGAAGTGTTCAGTGAGTATTGAACACACGGCCATGCAAAATAGCAGTGTTTAGCAGTAGCAGTTTTTATTTTCGTCCTTCCTAGGTCATTGTGAAACATACCCAGCTTCATATAGCGCTTGATTACGTCACGTGCTAATCACAATTGTCACAAGTGCGGCCCATAATTCTTGTGCACGAAACTTGTTAAATGCAAGTCACACGCACTCCACACTCACTGTGGACGCACTGATAACGTGTGGCAGACATACGCTTTCCAGGGGCTAATTCCGCAATTTTTCCCACGCCTCGAGCAAGTCAAGGCAATGCAACCTGTACTTGACAAGTACTTTGCCCGTACTCTTTCCCAAACTTTCCCTCGTGTTCATTGTGACCCTGTGGCTCGGCTACAAGCTACCAAAGTCTGCAACCTGTTCCTGTTCAAAACTCTTTCGGCGGGTTGTGAGTGAAGCATAAGCAAAGTCTACTTTTATGCGTAACAACTTCTAATTTACAACCCTAATTTCGAAATAGTTGGGACAGTGTAAATTGTGTATAAAATCAAAACACAGTGACTTTCAAATCACATCAGCCAGCATTTTTTTCACAATAGAGCAGAGATAATATAACAAATGTTGAAACTGAGAAATTTTATAAATTTATCCACAAAATGAGCTCATCTCAAATTTGAAGGCTGCTACTGGTATCAAAAAAGTTGTGACGTGGCCCTGTTTACCATGGTGTAGCATCCCCTCTTTTTAACAGAGTGGAGGCGTCTGGGCATTGAGGAGACAAGTTTCTTGAGTTCAACCATTGGAATTTGATCCCACTCTTGTTTAATACAGGCTTCCCAGCTGCTGGAGAGTTTTGGGTCTCCTTTGACTGACTTTTCATTTAATTATGCGTCAAATGTTCTCAACTGGTGAAAGATCAGGACTGCAGGCAGGCCAGTTCAGCACACAGACTCTCCAACTACTAAGCCATGCTGTTGTAATTGCTGTCGTATTTGGTTTTGTATTATTCTGCTGAAATGTCATCTGGAGGGGAGCATATGTTGCTCAAAAACCTTTATATATACCTTTCCGCATTCATGGTACTTTTTAAAACATTCAAGTGTCCCACACCATATGCACTGATGCATCCCCATACCATCAGAGATGCTGGCTTTTGAACTGAATGCTCATTACAGGAGGGGTGGTCTTTCTCCTCTTTAGCCTGAAGGACTTGACGCCCTTGATTTTCAACAAGAATGTCAAATTTGGACTCGTCTGACCAAAGGACACTTTGCCACTTTGCTACAGTCCATTTTAAATGAACCTTGGCCCACAGAACACCGCGGCGCTTCTGGATCATGCTCAACAATGGCTTCCTTTTTGCATAATTGAGTTTAAGGTGGCATCTGTGGATTGCACGGCAGACTTTGTTTCCAGACAGTGGTTTCTTGAAGTATTCCTGGGCCTATTTAGTAATGTGAATGACAGAATCATGCCGGTGAGTGATGTAGTAGCATCGGAGGGCAAGATGATCACGGGCATCCAGTAAAGGTCTTTGGCCTTGTCCCTTATGTACAGAGATTTTTCCAGTTTCACTGAATCTTTTGATGATCTTATGCACTGTCGATGATGAGACCTTCAAAGTCTTTGCGATTTGACGTTGAGGAACATTGTTTTTAAAGTATTCCTCAATTTTTTTTCGCAAGCCTTCACAGGTTGGAGAGCCTCTGGCCATCTTAACTTCCGAGAGACTCTCTAAGACCTCCCTTTTATGGCCAATCATGTTTCACACCTGATGCCAGTTAACTTAAGTACTCGCTAAATGTTCTTTCAGCTGATTCTCTTATATATTAATTGCTTTTTCAGCCCTCTTTTGCCTGTGTCCCCACTTTTTTGAGACCCGTTGCAGCCAAAAAATTTGAAATAAGCTCATTTTCTAATGTCTCAGTTTCAACATTTGAAATGTTTTGTTTTATTGTAAATAACATATTGGCTCCTGTGAGAGCCAATATCTGAAAGTCATTGCATTTTCATTTTATTCACAACTCAATCTTTGTCCCAACCTTTGTTGTATTAACACGCTGTGTTTCGGTGCAGATCCTAACTAGAAAAGCACTGAGAGCGCAGACCTCCGCCAAGGGGCAGCAAAACCCAAAAGCACGGCAATTGGAATTCCAGCCCATTGGAAAGACTTGAAATCTTGAACTTTGGCGTATATCTCAGTCGTACTTTGGCCTAGATATGCCAAAATTTAATCACGTGTTCCTTGACTTAATACCCACATTCTCTGAAAATTTCATCAAAATCGGTGCATCACTTGAGTCATCTTGCTAACAAACAGACAAATGCTGCCTAAAACATAACCTCCTTGGCGGAGGTAATGACATTATCAAGCAAGTGCGGTAATGGTTTAGGATCTTTACCAAAATGTGTGTTAATGAATGAGAAGTTGTTAAGTACTCGTTGGCTTGAATAATTTCATATTTGATGAAATAAAATAAATCAAAAAATATAATGGTTCCTCTAAATGGCAATTTTGAGGCCGGATCCTTCACTGGTCTATTTTTTTGAAACAATGCAATTTGCAGATAGACCCTTGTAATGTCAAAATTAGATCAATTCTGAAGTTCCAATGGTCTATCTGAAAAAATTGGTTATCAAGAATTCTGGGAAGATGCCTTAATAGGAGAGATATGCTAGGCTGATTTAAGCCACACAGTAAACTACTTATTCAACGGAAAACAGACTGCAGACTGATAAAGAATTGACGGTACAGACTTCTGGATTATCAATTGCGATTTTCTCAAAAATCTCGAAAGTGCAGATGGACCTTGTGAATTCTCGACTGACGAGCCTTCCTCATCATGGTTCTACAATTTCATGAGTCATCTTTTGGTGCATACGCAGCAGGCATCAGGCCACTGATCACTTTGATTCAGAGTGACTGCAGATATGAAGGAGAAAAAAAGGAGACCCTGCAGCTCCTCAGGATCTGGAATGATGACTGTTGCCTGGCTTGCGCCATCTTGTGAAATTGTTGCACCAGTCAATTCCAGACATGCTGAACTATATTCTGACTATATCATGTTACAAAACATTTTTATATATACTGCGTGTGTTTGTATGTGTGTGTGTGTGTGTGTGTGTGTGTATATATATATATATATAATATTTTTTTTTTTTAAATTAATTTAATTAATTAATTAAAAAAAATTTATTATTGTGGAAAGAGTTAATGATGTGTGATCATGTTCTTGGTAAAATAGCCTTGGAGTTATTCGACCTTTCCTGGGCCATGTGATGACAATGGAAAGCCTCTTGTTTTTCTGATCTTTGAAAAAACAATTTCTTTCAACAGTGCGGCCAGTGAAACCAGCAAATGTTTCCTGTATAACGGTGCTGCACAAAAGTTTTACATGCAGTTGGGATGTTGGTGATGACCCGATACCCGACACCACGTACACAGTTTCAAGGAAAACATATGATTTTAATGGGACCGTGTGAGTATATTGATGTTATGCTATTTCCTTCAAATCTAATATCCTTGATTTTTAGGTTTGCATTCGCACTGCAGGTGGTGTTGTGGTTTTCCTTTAGTGCGCCTTCCCTCTCTGGATGACACTACTCTCCATGATTCCTGAAGTAATAAAATTGGAATTGGTTGACCACCATTGACTCTGCACCCTTTGGTGTTTCCAGTGTATTCTGTAATTGGTAGAGCTCCAGTATCCTTGGAGAAAATGACCCTCTCATCTATAGTTTACAATCTCTGTACTAAGGTGACTTCTGGCCATATCAGACTTTAGTTGACCCTTATGTTTTGTCCTGAGTTTAGAATAGTCTTGTGATTTGTACATGTGTGTGTGCGGGTGTGTGAGGGGAAGGATACATGCATGCTTAACCTTGGATGACATTGTCACAATGTTCACAATGGGGTAACAGTGCTGTTCCAATTGGGCCACTGTTGTTTTGTATGGATGTGAAAGAGTTGATTGGCCAAAAGTAATGTGGGAAGAAGTAGGGCTAGACCCATGACTGCCATTGGGTTCTGTGCATGTAGAATAGGCCTTGGTCTCTAACTTCCACTCGGACCTCATTTGTTTCCAGAAATGACATAACCACCCACACAACGAAAAGCAACTCTTGGACTTTTTACCCCCTGATGACCCGCACTGAAGTGTGGGTGACTGCTAACAGTTCTCTGGGTAGAGTTGATTCAGATGTTTTGAATTTGATGGAAATTTTTTCAACAGGCAAGTCCCTTCAAGCAAACTCCATGCTTTCCTGTACCTGCTGTCTATGTCTTCATATTACTTAACTGAATCTCGCTAATGGGTGATTTTTATTTCCATACTCACTGACTTTTTGAATGCATTTGGAAAACAGAGACCCCAGAACCTTTCGTGACGAATGTTTTATTTTTGTATGGCTGGGTAATGAGGGGTTTGTTTATACACACGAGTCATTGTTGTGATAGGATTTCCTCCTTGTAGGTGTGTATTCAGAGCACCTTCTTTATCCAGAAGTACAGTCAACTTCAGCTTTGTTAGTAAATTTCAGATAGTAATGATGCTGTCTATCTGGCTCCAGTGAAAACGGATCCCCCTGTGAAGGTTGTTGCAGTGCCTCTTTTTGACAGTGCAGAACTGAAGGTGACTTGGAAACAACCTGAGCTCCTTAAATACTTTGATTTTGTCTATGAAGTGCAGTACTCTTACCAGCAAGGAGACTCAAGGCAGAAGGTAAAAAAATTTCATGATGCAGTCAGTGTCCCACAGCTCACATGTCATCCCAATTCTGCTGTCACTGATTAGCAGTTTCACTACTTTTTAAATATTTTTTTATTGCCACCATAGTACAGATGTAATTATGAAGTGCTTTAAACTTCAACTAATTTCAGCACAGTTGAATAAGTGATGGCAATTTAGTTTTGAATTTAGAGCTGGCAACATTATGGGGTAGTTTTTTTTAAACATGGGTTGTGCCTAGTCCTTGTCAAAAATGTTTTTCTATACATGTTCATCGTCTCTTTTTTTCCCCCCTAAATTTGTGGTCATGTACGAGTTTTAAGCCCTATCATCAAAATGAATCCTATATGGGAGTATAACTAAAATGACCTTGTATCTATATTAACAAGTCTTCTTAGATTGAAAGATTGAAAATAATTCAATGTAAAAATGTAATCTGTGAAAATTTGTGAAAGTTTACTTTGCAAAATGTATTTTGAGTCCTGTGATGACATTTTCTGTTCAGTATGTGAAGACATCCACTGAGCCTAAGCTTCATATTAATGTGGAGAGGCAATGTACTCGGTACAGCATCTCAGTGCGATGTGCTTTAAATGATAAATGGACACCTCTTTGGAGTGACTGGAGCCCCGCAATCACAGTCATCTCCCCTATCGCTGGTAAGTGCCAGGCTCTCTGTGGCTGGGTCCTGTGCCACAGTTCTGATATGGAATTTTGTGTGTAGGTTGAGCAGTGCAGAAGCCCCACCCCCATTCCCAATTGCTTAATATTTGATTCTTCATAACTATTAAACCATTTTTCATGAAGGGTTGGGGCCTGGTTTATTGGATTTGGGAAAGAGTCACATTTTAAATGTTGAAGTCCTGTCTGATGGTGGTTGTTTGGTTGTATGTTAATTGTCAATGCCCTGCCCCTTTCCAAATTGGTCAATATTTTATTCTCCAACTATTGATCCGTTTGATGGCAAGTTTAGGGTTGGGTCGATGGACTGAGGAATGGATCAAGCGTGAATCGACAAAGCCCTTGCCTTTTTGAATCATATTTCATCCTTCATAACTTTTGAGCTGTTTGTCCTGGAGAGTTTGTGGTTGGGGTTGGACATTGTTATGGGTCAGCTTAATCTACAGTGCCCCATTCCCTTTCCTGATTGACTTTTTTCTGTTGTAACTATTGATCCATCTATCAGAGAGAGTAGGGGGTTGAATTGTTGAACACAAGAGCGTCACATGTTAATTGAGGAAGCCTGCTTAGCTTTTGACTTTCAAAACTATTTGACGGTTTGTTGAAGAGAGGTGGGGTTTGCGGTGTTTTGAAATGGTTTCATCGTCCTTATAAGTTTGGCTTTGTCAAGCTAACTTAGTTTGTTCACGAACTTTATTTTCTAGTTGGTTTTGCTAAGAAAGAACTTAATTTCATTTTTGCACCATGTCATGGAACTGTCCTCTGTACTCTTGTTTTAAAATGGTCTTCAAGTGAAGTCAGCATGCTTCTCTTTAGAAATTATTCCCTGGAATCATACTTGTCAGTACATTGACTTCCAAAAGAGACACATCTCTCTTGTAAAGGCATTTTTTGGTCAACATGATCCACTTTGCTTCAATTTGTTCAAGAGTCGATCTCTTGGATTGTATTTTGACAATCCATTTCCTTGTCCTTTCAATAATTTGTCTGCTGTTGTGACCGACACACCTGCCAATCGAACATCAACTATTTGGTCGCTTTGGAAATAATTTGGCATCCCTATCTTGCTTGGAAAACTACACCAGCGAAGAGCTGTATTTTACTGTATTTTAATGGGTTTCCTTCTGGTCACATCTGTTAACAGTGGAAAGCATGCATTTACAACTGTGGAGAAAAATCAGGCGGGCTGATGACGCAGGGAACAGAACAGTCGAGCTGATGTGGAAGGTAAGACCTCAGCCGTGGCATCGTTATTTCATCCACCTTAATGCTTGAGCCTGACGTTGAGTGCTGTAGTTACTGTGATCTTGGTTATTACTGGGATTGAAGGCCTCTTAGGAGCCTAGACAAATGCATGATGTGTTGAAAATGCACCAGAAAGTACTCGTCTTCCATTAATGATGTGACAAGTTGCAATAGCGCTGTGAAAGAGAGAGACAGCAATGATGAAGTTATGCTTTGAAGACATTAAGGATCTCACTTATCAAACGAGCAGGGAGTTTCCCAGTTTTCGTTCCCTAGTTTGATTGGTATGGATTGAGTTTTGGGCAAAAAATTCAGCTGCGCCTTGCACATGTAATGGTATTATTCTCCTCACCCAGGGGGTTCCTTCATCATGTGAGGCTATTAATGGCTACAAGCTTACTCTCAAGGCCGAAAACAACAATACTGAAGTCATGCTGTGTAACCCAGGTGACTCGAATGCATCCGTAATTGTTGACAAGCAGGAGTACTTCGTCTGCATTGTTGCTTATAGAGATGACAAGGTTTTCTCAGAGGATGAAATCAACATCCCTGCTGCTGGAGTAGGTATGTTTGTCTGATTCTTTAGTCACGATTAAATCCCTACTGTTCTTGCTTACCTCATGAATGTGCAGTCAAGATTGCCCTGGTTATTGATCTGAGCCATTTGATAAACAATGTTGTCAGTTAAATCAAGGAGCTGCTGATTTTAAAAAGTAATAAAATTAAATCTCGACTAAAAGCTTGAAATCCTGCAAAAAAAGGAAGTCTGACCATTTTTTTCCCTGAATATTCTTAAAAATGTACCTGTTCCAGAGTTGTTACCAGTGGATGCAGCCCAGGTGTGCTCCTATAATGATCAAATCCACGTCCGTTGGAGCGCACCGTCTCAGTCACCCACAGCATACATGGTGGACTGGTCTGCTGATGATGAAAATTACAGTTTTCAGAAAACTGCAACCACAAACATCACATTCAGTGGTATGCCTTTCTTACTGTATTTGAGGTAATTTCAGTTGCACCGTAAATACAGCTCATTTCCACAAAGCAATGACTGTTATTAATTAAAAGGCTGTGAGATGCACAATTTTTAGTCATTTTTAATGAGTATTGGATAGTCTTCCGTTCTTACGGTCTTTTTCTTTCCCAGTTTAAAAGCAAGGGCAGGAAACAGAATTCCTGATGAAGGTCCTGGTTTGTGAAATTGAATAATATTGTCAATTGGATTCAATTGTCTCGCATACTGTTGCACTCCATTAAGCAGATACTACTTTACTAAATCCATTAAGCAGTTGCAACCCTTTCAGCTTGTTGCTGGCGAAGAATTAAAAACACCACTAAATTATGGATGGCAGTCGCAGAAAGGGGAAGCTATTTGGCAGGGTTTAGTCCAATTTTTCTTTGTGATGAATCGGAGAGATAATACAGTATCGATGAAGTATTAGCTCTGAGTACATCCCATCAAGCTACTTGATCTGAGGAGATGTTCTGATTGGGATAAACCCAGAAGAGCTCAATTCTGCTTTGTGAGGTGTGGATTTGAGATGTTGAAAAGTGCCTTCAGGCTACTGTTTTATGAGCTGAATTACCAGGTTTGTTGCTGTTATTTGGGAGGTGCCTCTCACAAATGAGTAAGTGTATTTAAATGTAAAATATAACTTTAGAAATGTGTGATGAAAATGAAATTGTTTTCATTGTTTTCTCCCACATTCCTGTAGGTCAGCCATTGAAACAGTACAACATTACAGTGACTCCACTATACGGCACAAAGCCTGGCCGGGAAACCAGACTTCCTTCACGTCGGCCAGCAGCGGGTGTGAAGCTCAGTGCTTGTCTTTAACCCTGCCCTTTGTCTCAGAGCAGAGCAATGGTCATATTGTATTTACTTGCTCCTGAGTTCTTGTTTGTACGTTCCTTTTCCCGCACCAGGGATGATTAAATCAGTGAATGTGGAAGAAGAGACAACAAGGGCCTTGGTTAGTTGGACTGCAGTGCCACATGAGGATTGGTGCGGCTTCACCGTGACATACACGGTGTTCTACTCTACGGACGCAGGCCCTGAGCAGAGTAGGTTTCGGTGCAAGCCACTTTGTGCAGATGGCCTGGTGCAGTAGTGCCTGCTAAATGAGTCTCAGCCAACACTTCCTCCTTTTGTCTCTCTCTCTTTCTCAGGCATCATAGTGGACAGTGGGCTCCAGGAAGTACTTCTGGATCGTCTGCTGCCTGGCACCAACTACAAAGTACGTGTCATGGCCAGCTCTGCCACGGGAGAGGAGAACAGCGTCAGCACGGTCTTCAAGACGCTTCACTACGGTAACAGACGGAATTACTTCCTGGTTTTGGTTCAATTTGTTTGACCAGTTTCATGGACATAGATAAATTTTTCTGCAAATGTGCTGAAGCTGGCTTGGAGAGTCCCCCCCACGCCCACCCCCACCCTCCATTAACTTACCTGGATGAGCTACTCGTAAGGTGTAGCGTCCGTCAGTCTCTCCGTCTGTCAACTTTTTCTTTAGATGACTTCTCAAGTTCCACCTGGCAGATTACGATCACAGCTGGTAAAGAATGTTCCTCTCATGGCTGTGGCCAAGTGTAATTTTTTGGGTTAATCCAATATTGCCGCCCTGGCCTCTGACTGGCCAATGCATTTGTAACCTCTCCAGTTCCACTGGTTAGATTTGGATCAGGCGTGATGTATTAATTTGTCTGATTGACCCGACCATATGATGTTATGTTTAGGCTTGATTAGAAATACATTATGGGCACCCTGGCCTCTGATTCACTGAAGCATTTTCTACAAACCCAAAACCAGTGAAGTTGGCATGTTATGTAAATCGTAGATAAAAACAGAATACAATGATTTGCAAATCCGTTGCAAAAGACGTTGCTTGGATGGCAATATATGTTGCTCCAAAACCTGTATGTACCTTTCAGCATTAATGGTGCCTTCACATATGTGTAAGTTGCCCATGCCTTGGGCACTAATACACCCCCATACCATCACAGATGCTGGCTTTTGAACTTTGTGCCTATAACAGTCTGGATGGTTCTTTTCCTCTTTGGTCCGGAGGACACGATGTCCTCAGTTTCCAAAAACAATTTGAAATGTGGACACGTCAGACCACAGAACACTTTTCCACTTTGCATCAGTCGATCTTAGATGAGCTTGGGCCCAGTGAAGCCGTCGGCGTTTCTCGATGCTGTTGATAAATTGCTTTCGCTTTGCATTGTAGAGTTTTAACTTGCACTTGCAGATGTAGCGAAGAACTGTAGTTACTGACAGTGGTTTTCTGAAGTGTTCCTGAGCCCATGTGGTAATGTCCTTTACACACTGATGTCGGTTTTTGATGCAGTACCACCTAAGGGATAGAAGGTCATGGGCATTCAATGTTGGTTTTCGGCTTTGTCGCTCACGTGCAGTGATTTCTCCAGATTCTTTGAACCTTTTGACGATATTACGGACCGTAGATGATGAAATCCCTAAATTTCTTGCAATAGCTTGTTGAGGAATGTTGTTTTTAAACTGTTCGACAATCAGCTCACGCATTTGTTCACTAAGTGGTGACCCTCGCCCCATCCTTGTTTGTGAATGACTGAGCATTTCAGGTAAGCTGCTTTTATAACCAATCATGGCACCCACCTGTTCCCAATTAGCCCGTTCACCTGTGGGATGTTCCAAATAAGTGTTTGATGAGCATTCCTCCACTATCAGTCTTTTTTTCCACATGTGCCAGCTTTTTTGAAACGTTGCAGTTACATCAAATTCCAAATGAGCTAATATTTGCAAAAAATTACGAAGTGTACCTGTTCAAACATTAAGTAACTTGTCTTTGCAGTGTATTCAATTGAATATAGGTTGAAAAGGATTTGCATATAATTGTATTCTGTTTTTATTTATGATTTACACAACGTACCAACTTCACTGGTTTTGGGTTTTGTACTTCTCAAGTTTTACAGGGCAGATTTGGATCACTGGTGGTTTATTTAGGTGTCTCATGCCCCTGACCATTTCATTTTTGAGTTCAACTCAAAATCCAATTCTTGGGTGAGGCATGATCAACTTTCTTTGGCATTCCAGTGGTGAGATTTTGATCAGACTTGGTGCAGATATGTCTCATGGTCCTGACTGAGTCTCGTTAATTTTGGGTCAGTGTGAGATCTGCCAAAGCCTCTTACCACTTAGTACATTTGGATCAAACTTGCAAATGTTCACCTTCAAGCCCTGACCAATCGTTATCTACTGGGTTGATTTTGATTCCAGTATGGTTGTCCTGGTATCAGTTTGGCTTACACATTTTCCACTTATCAAGTTGCAGTGGGAAGATCTTGACTGAACTTGCTAATAGTGGTGTAAGTCTTGGTCCATATGAACTTGAAATGTTTATTTTTTGACTGTATGGATTAAAAATCCATTTCATAAATTACAATGACGTTAGTTATTTCTGCATGTACTGCTACAACTACTTGTTTACGATTTCACCTCTACTTGTAGATGATAACATGACAATGTTGGCATGTTGTGCAGTTGGCAAATGTCTACTTGAAAGTTCTGCATAACTGAAAAGAATTATTACGATGTGAAACCAGGTGAGCAATATAGGTGCCATGGGCTGCTCGTATAGGTAGACCTTGGATACATGTCTTAGATCTGTGGGAGGAAAGAGCACCCTTACACAAAAGGGGAAGAAAGCCTGCACAAAAAGGGAGAACTTGCAAACTCCATTGAAGTTCTGGGCAGGAATCGATCCGAGGCCACAAGCGGGAGCATTGTTGTGGGGGAGACAAGTGAGAATGACTACCCTTGGTGGGGAGGTGGGCCCTGAAATGGTCTGGAATTAAAAATTTGGTGTGTGTCTGCAATGTTTTATTTCTAAGTGATTAATGTCCCAACTAAATGATTATCAGCTTAGGAAATTGGTTGGGAGCGTGAACTTTGTGCCAAGAATAAAAAGTGATGGAATCTCTGAGGTTCCTCTCACCTCTTGCAAAAGGCACAACATGGATAAGCCTGCCCTTGCATTGGGACTGCTCTCTAAATGCAGCTAACTTTGCATTGTATGACAATCAATATCTTAATCAGCATCAAAACTACTGCTTTATATGACATATCAAAATTACTTAGCAAAGCTTAATATTATGAAACAAAAGATTATCAGTTCAGAAATGGCTTCAGAAAGTGGAGCAGGTCCGTCATCTTTTCCTGATGGTTTATCCAGGACATGAGACAGTGAGCTCATGAAGTGGCTATATGAAACAATATTACAAGCAACCTTCAAGGTAAAAGAGCCATGAACATGTTACGGGCAGATCTCAGCCGCCGAGAGGTGGTGCGTCATTTGCACTTTCACCGTTCAACAATCAGTCGGCTGTCTATCCGATTACAGCCTATACATAACCGAAATACAGTACATAACTTCACTGTTGCTTTTTTTCATGGCACTAAGTATATTTAAAGTCATAGAAAAAGTTGTGACAAAGTGTATCATTACACTAACGGAATACACCAGTGAACGTTGTCTTGACAGGGTAGTATAAAGTTTGTACCTGTGCCATTAAATGTCACATAATACACTACTCTTTTTCAATCAGGCTTGCACAAGCCCATCTTGCTAGTGGCAAAGAGATCGAGCCCTGCATGCCAGTTGTGACTGTTTTTTCAGCAAGGAGGTTCAACTAAGAGGTGAATCAGCTGGCTGAGCACATGGAAGGACTTTCTGCCACTGACAGTTAGCCATTTCAGATTGGGAGGAAAGGGAGAAATGTGGTGCAGTAATGGGCTGAAAAGACAAGGCACTTGCTGGCTGTAACATACTCTGATTTTTCATTTGTTTGTGTGCAGGTTCCAGTTTTATAACCATGCTTGGGCTCTTCTGCGGCTTTGGGATAGTCTTGCTGCTAATGATTGGACTCTGGTGTTTCATAATGTAAGCATTTAATTTATTTACTCATCTTTGCATTGACAAGACTGCTCAATATAACTGAAAATGTTGCTTGAGTGTCTTCACTAAGCTAAAACACTTCTTGGCTTTTACTAAATGGTCTTCTGCAATTCCGTTTAGTGTAGACACAGCACTTTGTTGCATTATAATTCCAATATAGATCCCATGGCAATGCATGTTAAGAACCACTACAGTCTTATCTTCCCTTTTATTCTCTGCTTTTAAGTGCATTTAACTGAAACCATAATTATGCAGTTTGTAAATGGCAAAAATTAAGTAGATTCTTGATTTCAGTCTGCTGAAGGAGTGGGGAAATAAATGAGTAGTGTCCGTTGACTTAGTTGTGATTTTACTGACTTAACCCTTTCAGCGCCGTAGGCAACTATAGTTTCCCAATGATGCAAGATAGGTTTTCAACAGCATCTGATTTTGCTATCATGTGGCAACTTGTTTAAAAGAGCTCCCACAGGGGAGCTCTACATTTTTATAACTACATTTTTAATTCCTTGAAAATGTATTCGGCTGTCCAAGGGTTAAAGCGGCTGTGTCACCAGCTCTGCATTCGCAGTTTAGTCATGAACTGAAAGGGCATTACTTCTTTTGGACAGGCAAAGTAGTGTGAGCCTCTTGCAAAAACTCCAAAAGATCTGCCTTCATACCACAGATTCAGCTTTCGCAAGCCATATGCGCATATACCTTTTGCGCGTTGAAGCAATGGTCATGAGGAAAGCATTGCTCGACCGATGACCGGCCTTCTCGCACTCGGGTTCTCCAATGCCATATTTTGATAAGCGAATCACACAACTGAGGAAAATTTTCCATGAAAAGCAGATAAAAGTAATTAAACCTTCTTACTGTGGGTGAAGTTTGCTTGACTGACAAGAAAAATGGCTGGGATTTGCTTGGATTACTTCACATCCCCTTCCAGTTGTGAATGGTGATAGTTTCCCATGGCCCATATGAAAGTAAAATATCGTGACCAAACTGCACGACCAGCTGGTGACACAGCCCATTGAATGTACAAGAATGTTGGGAGAGACTGCATTGACTAGAGGAAGCAATGCTTTAAATGAAAGCAAGTTTTTTTTTTTTTTTTTTTTTGATCTCTTGTAAAGTGTTTTACCATAAGAGGTGCATTTTGTACACTATGGGGGAATTTGATTAACACTTGTTCCTAAAATCTAGCTTACTAACGCACTTTGGCGAGTTTTGCAGTTGCAAAAAACTCTGCTAAATGAGTGTGCTTCTCGGACAAAACTGCTGATTGAATACTGTCATTATACCGAACTTAAACTATACTACTGGATGTAGCTTAATATTTTGTAATTGTTCCTTGCTACCTATTGAAAGACAACGTGACAGTCACGTCGACTGACCATAGCTTGACCAAGGTCTGTGGGCTAAACTTTGCATTACAACCCCTACTCCAAAAAAGTTGGGATGCTTTGTAAAATGTAAATAAAAACAATGCAATGATTTGTGAATCTCATAAGCCACCTTTTATTCACAATAGAACATGGAGAACATATCAGATGTTGAAATTAAGACATTTACCATTTCATGAAAAATTTTAGCACATTTTGAATATGATGGCAGCAACGCATCTCAAAAAAGTTGGGACAGGGTCGTGTTTATCATTCTGTAGCATACTCTCTTCTTTTATCAACTGTCTCTAAATGTGTGGGAAGTTTGAAGACCAGTTGCTGGAATTTTGGGGGAGGAATTTTAACATAGCATAAATGGCGAGAACAGACCATTCAGCCCAACTATGCTCGCCAGTCACTTTATACTATTGTGAATATATCCCTTCAGATACTCAATCACTCAATGGTATCTAGCTTTAATTCAGGCCTCCTCTTAAAATCCTCCAAGGTCTCAGCCTCAACAATATGGTCAGGCAAGCTATTCCACATTGAAATTACTCTTTGGGTGAAGAAATATTTCCCTTTCCAAAGTTTACCTTTGGTCAACTTCCATTTGTGACCCCGGTTTCTACCAACAACACTTGGTCGAAAGAATCCGACACAATTCACTTTGTTAATCCCTTTAACACATTTTAAGACCTCAATGAAATCACCCCTTAGTAGGTATGTGACAATTACGGCCATCGCTGGCTGCCAGGCATTCCGCTGCCATCTGCTGAGCGCTGTGCTCAGTGTGCAAGGAGATTCCCTCGAAATGTGCAGTTTTCATGGGCTTGCACGGGGTAACTCCTGGGAAATCCTACCACGTGGAGGAAAAGCCCCTCTGTCACCTCGTTTTAGATTTTTTCCAATTGGACGTTTTGGTTTAATTTTATGCCCGCCTGAAAAAGTGTCCTGTTCGACACCCGTCAAAAGCAAGACCAGCCTATCGGATTAATTCTAAGGTAAGTGGACCTTAAAAACAATATTTTACCCCAATACTGGTGAAGTTTCAACGGACAATAATGTTGTGAAAGGGGTTTTTGAACGCCTGGAATCGTCGATGTCGCCTGTTGGGTGTAAAGGGCAACAGAATAGTCTCTTGTAAACCAGTGAGGCTACTCTAAGGAAAGTTAACCTTTTCCTGTACTTTGCTTGATTAGCAATCAAATGGTGGATTTGTTTACTCTCTAAGCTGAATTAGGAGAGCTGTTTATTAAGACAGCATGTTTAATTGCTGCATTTTAAAATTTAAATGGCCATAGAAAGCTCAGATCTGCTTGAACACGATTGCCATTGCCACGCCATTTCGTGCGACTGAGAATTTCTCACATTCACGTTTCATCCGCTTTTGAGAATGTTTCCACCTTGTGTATTTTTTGACGCTTAAAATCAAGGGCGATATTATGACACATCTCTTTTAAATTAATCTTTAATAATGTCCTAACATGCTACAATGAGAGGAAGACTTTTTCTAATAGTTCAAATTATTGGCATTCTTTCAATCTGACACTGTAGCCCAGTTAGATTTGTCTGCTTTTCACCATCACTTCTTAATCGTTATAGGCTACTGGCTAAATTGCTTGATTGTTATTTAGGCCAAGTACATGGGAGCAGATTAAAGGAAGGGCAGAGCACCTGCAATTAGCGAAATCTAAACTCAGGCTTCTTCCCGAAGGCATTTTAAATCATTTAAGCCGTTGAGAACATTTGGCGCATAGTTAAATGAAAAGTCCATCAAAGGACACCCAAAACTTTCCTGCAGCTGGAAGCCTGTATTAAAGAAGAGTAGGTTCAAATTCCGAGGGCTAAACTCAAGAAACATGTCTCCTTAATGCCCAGATGCCTCTACTCTCTGTTAAAAAGAAGGGATGCTGCACCATGGTAGACAGGCCCCTGTCCCAACTTTTTTGAGACCTGTAGCAGCCATAAAATTTGAAATGACCTCATTTTGTGGATAAAATTGTGAAATTTCTTAGTTTTAACATTTGCCATTTTATCTCTGTTTTACTGTGAATAAAATACCGGCTCCTGTGATTTTAAAGTCATTGCGTTTTGATTTTATTCACAATTCACACTTTGTCCCAACTATTTCGGAATTGGGGTTATAGTTATCTGGAAGTTTGTTGGAAATTTTATTGCATTCTCTTGACATTCTGTTAAATACTAATCTATGGAACGCAATGAACTGGAATAGTAGAGCACAAACGCATGATGTATAATGGGAAGCAGTTGGTTGATGAATTAATTCACTAAATTTACTAATAAAGGACTGACTAGAACTAATAATGTAAATTATATTAATTTACTTTCAGTATTTCATCTTTTTATCCTTCAATAAAACACAAATTACAGGCATAACTTAGATTTTCTGCTACTTATTAAATCAATTAATAACTATGGTTAATGAATTAATCATGATGTAGGCAGTAAGCATCTATTGTTCCAATGGTGTCTTGGGAGGTTTTGTGTATTATTTCCAAGAAAGAAAGAATTAATGGTGTTTAGCTCTTTTACTGATCACGATTCCCTTCATTGAAAAGCATGTAAAACAAAAGGAATAATAATGCCAGATTTTGGAGACTGAATTTGCCGTAACTTCCTCATTTCTTGTCCGATTTGGGTAATCTTGGTCTCAAAATGTTTGTTTTTCCAAACTTTATCAATTGCAATAATGAAAAGGACACTTTTAAAAAGTTTTTACCCTTGGCCTGACTTCAGGGTATATTCATCAGTTTGTTGTCTGTCTGTCCGTGTGTGCACCTCTAAAGTCAGCATCAATAAACTAGTTACCCATGCCAAAACATTCACGGTAATGTAGGGAATCCAGGCCTGGAAAGAATTTTTCAGATCGGACCATTTTTGGGGGAAAAAATGGCATTTTTGGCGTTTTTGAAAAAAAAAATTTCCTGGACTGATTTTGATGAAGCATTTGAGCTAGGGGGTTTATATCTGGGGGTACGATCATATATATGCGGAGCTCTAGATTAGAGAAAAAAATTTGAATTTTCCAAAATTTTTGTGGGACTTTGGGCATTTTTGTATTTGTAAATGTATGTTCTGTGGAATTCTACTTTGATTGTATAATTGTTCTGGGACACTTCATAAGTCAGGCCGAGGGTGTTCAAACACGGGCGTTCTTGTTTTTTTTTGTCTCATGCCTACCCTTAGTCTCCTTTTCCTAAGACTAAAGAGATTAAGGATCTTCAGCCTCTTCATAGCTTTCATCTTTTATACCTGGAATTAGCTTAGTGGCTCTTCTCTGAACTTTCTCTAGAGCCCCTATATGTTAAAGAATGGTCCCCAGAATTGTACACAATACTCCAGATGTGGTCTGACGAATGTGTAGTACAAAAGAAGCATCACCTCCTTAGATTTGTAGTCAATACATTTGGCAATGTATCCCAGC
Organism: Gymnothorax reevesii; assembly: GCA_029721435.1. Classification (NCBI taxonomy): domain Eukaryota; kingdom Metazoa; phylum Chordata; class Actinopteri; order Anguilliformes; family Muraenidae; genus Gymnothorax; species Gymnothorax reevesii. Next base: position 55,294,321 of record CM056583.1, on the reverse strand, counting down.
ATCCGATTGGCTTTTTTAACTGCTACGGCACAATGGCTAGAGCCTGTGAGTGTTCGGTCAACAATCACTCCTAGATCTCTCGTGTGGAGCACATTCCAGTTTTAAACCTCCCATGAAGTTATCCCATCTAATGTAAAGTCGTACATGTAGGTAATAAAAACATTTTGCAACATTAAATTTCATTTGCCACATTTCTGCCCAATTCTGGATTCTATCCAAATCATCCTGAATCACTTTAGTGGACTCTGACCTATTTGCCAAACCCCTCAATTTAATATCATCTGCAAGTTTAACTAATCTGCTCTCAATATTTCTTTCAAGGTCATTAATGTAGATGAGGAACAGCAGGGGTCTCAACGCCGATCCCTGGGGTACACCGCTCCCCACCACACCTAGCTCAGATAAGACACCACTGACCACCACTCTGTGTTCAGTCCTGTAACCAGTTTTGAATCCACTCCAGAATACCTCCTGCAACTCCAATGGAGCTCATTTTAAAAATCAGTCTCTTATGCGGTACTGTATCAAATGCTTTCTGAAAGTCCAAGTATATGATGTCATTAGCCTTGCTCTGGTCATATGTCTTGGTGGCCTCTTCAAAAAATTCCGGAAGGTTTGTCAGGCATGACCTTCCCTTACGGAAACCATGCTGGCTATCCCTCAAGATACTGTTACGTTCAAGAAATGAGTCCAGCTCAGCTCATGTTGTCCCACTCTTGTTTGATGTAGGGTTTTCTGGTGGTCTTTGCTGGATTTTTTGTTTTATGATGCCCCAAATGTTTTCTATTGGTGAAAGGTCTGGACTACACGCACATTAGTTTAGCACTCGAACCCTTCTAATGCGAAGCCATGTTGCTGTGATGGATGCAGTTTGTGGTTTAGCATTGTCTTGCTGAAATACACAAGGCCTGGCCTCCCTGAAAGATACGATTGTCTGTTTTACATATGCTGTTGTAAAACCTCTATATACTTCTCAGCATTGATGGTGCTTTCCAGATGTGTAAGGTGCCCACGCCATAGGCACTAATGCAACCGCATACCATCAGAGATGCAGGCTTTTGAATTGTGTGCTGATAACAAGCCAGATGATCCCTGTCCTCTTAAGTCTGCACGACACAGCGTCTGTGGTTTCCAAAAAGAATTTAAATTTTTGATTCATCTGACCACAGAACAGATTTCCATTTTGCCTCTGTCCATTTTAAAGACAGCAGTGTTTCTGGATCATGTTCACATATGGCTTCCTCTTTGCATGATACAGCTTTAACTTGCATTTGTGGATTGCACAGCAAACCGTGTTCACAGACAATGATTTCTGGAAGTGTTCCTGAGCCCATGCTGTCAATTCCAGTGCAGAATCATGCTTGTTTTTGATGCAGTACCGCCTGAGGGTCCAAAGATCATGAGCATCCAATATTGACCTTTGGACTTGTCCCTTGCACACAGAGATTTCTCCAGATTCTCTGAATCTTTTGATGATATCATGTACTGTAGGTGGTGGGATATTCAAAGTCTTCACAAATTTGCATTGAGGAACATTTTTCTTAAATTGTTACACAATTTTTAGACAGTTTTTCAAACATTGGTGAACCTCTGCCCTTGTTTACTTCTGAGAGACTCTGCCTCTCTGAAATGCTCTTTTTATACCCAGCCATGTTACTGACCTGTTGCCAATTAACCTAATTACTTGTAAAATGCTCCTTCAGCTGTTTTTTTATTAGTCCCACTTTTCCAGCCTCTCTTTGCCCCTGTCCCAACTTTTTTGAGATGTATTGCTGCCTTCACTTTCAACATCTGATATGTTGTCTATGTTCTACTGTGAATAAAATGTGGGTTTTCGAGATTTGCAAATCATTACATTCTGTTTTTATTTACATTTTACACAGCATCCCAACTTTTTTGGAATTGAGGTTGTAAATCACCCTCTCGTTTTGAGCTTTAACCTATTCAAGACGAAAAATGACGATGCAAGTACTCCCTTTGCCTGTCCGTGTTGGTTGTCAAACAATGGAAGATTAATTTGTCTTTTTTTTTCTCTCTCTCTGTTTCATTGTTAACGAGTTTAAATGTCTGTCTATTTATTCTATGCTGAGCAACAAAAGAAACGCAAGCTAGCTAGTCCGTAAATGTACTCTTATGGTTACTCAGTTGAAGTAACCCCAAAATAAAGAAAAGTTTGATGAAACAAGTGTAAATGTGCACGCGGTAGTAATTTGATTTTCTAAAATTATTACGCGCAAACTTATTTTCCAGTCTGCCTTTAATTAGGCTGACTTGCGTTTCTTTTGTGGTTCAGTATATTTAGTGGATATTTGCATTAGGGCAAGTATTACCGTTACGAGCTGTTAAGATGATTTGCTCTTTCTGTGGTCCGGAAAGTTTGCCGCAGATTTGATTTGTTCACACCGCTAGCGAATTAATTTATGTTTTGGCTAATGTGATTAGCCTAGTTGGCACCATTGTTAGATAGCTATGCATATTCAATGGTTTATTTACAATATTTGTTTAATTTTTTCCTTCAGGGATACCATCCATACACACTTTCCTGTCTGCATACATTCATATATGTGACTGTTTCCCCACTGAAGCGCTGTATAAAAGGGTGAACTGTCTCCTGCCTCGTGTCTGCTTATTGCAAGGGCACCGTATGGCGGATGGCCATTTTAGCTGGCCCCTAAACTTCCAGAATGGACTTTTTTCTGAACACATTTTACTACGAGCTGTGCAATGTTGACTTATCCCCATAGAATCAACTAAGAATTGTTTTTGTTGTGTCATAAAAATGCTACTGTCATTTTTGTGTGGTTATATTGTAGCCTAGTTGTTGTATTGGTGGATACAATTCTTCACAGACCGTTAAATTGCCAGTTTGCTCAGCTGTTCAGTGTCAGAACGCTCAGTAAGGTCCAAACTTCGGATTGTACCGCTTGATTTTTTTTTGTTTTGTTTTGTTTTGTTACCTCTTGCAGTCAGAGCTATTGGACAGTTGATGTTGCTGTTCATGGGAAAATTGTGGATTCAATGACAATTTCAATCTGTATGTTTAGCGTTATCTTAAAGTTCCCAAAAAAATTTTTTTTTCATTTGCTGTTGTCTTCCGACAAAAGTGGTCTTTCACTTTAAATCTAATACACTGAAGTACTTTGCTAGATAATCTCAGTGGAGGTAACTTATACAAGTGATTTATATTATACAAGTCTGCAAGTCTGATACAAGACTTCTACAAAACAGGGCTGGCAACACTAACACTGCAGCTATGGACATCTAGAATGAATCATGAATACTGAAATGCCACCATTAAGGCGTCAAGACCCTGAAAGGGGGAGGGGAAAACAAATCTGTTTCTTTTATATGGAAATCTAGAGCTGTAGTGTGAAAAGCCAGTAGAATCTTGTTGCCTTGGACAGGTTTTTCTGCCTAGTGACGATGACGGATTTGCTTTCTTATTCATGCGTCATTACCTCCAACCAGGTGTAAGAAGCATATTCTCAAGTCCGTGCCTAACCCGAGGGACAGTGAAGTTGTTTGGTGGCCACCTCAGTACTGCCAAAAGGTATTTGTGACTTTCTTGGATGTTTCTGAAAAGTTTTCAGTAAACCTGTTTTGGGACAGTGAGGCTTTGTGAATGCGAAAAGAAGACTATTACTCCGATTTGCACTGTGGAGGGAGTTTGCTGCCCTCCCTGGTCCGAAGTACCATGGGTGAGCTATTGGCATGGTGCAGCATCTCTGTCCACTTATAGTTAAAATGACTTCCCAAGTTCTACCAGGCTGATCTGGATCACACTTGGTACAAATGATCCTCTCATGGCCCTGACCAAGTGTTGTCATTTTTCAACTGCTCTGGCCTCTGATTGGCTGATACATTTGTCTTCTCCACTTCCACTGGTCAGATTTGGATCAAATGTGCCATATTTATTTGTCTCATGTCCCTGACCAAGTGTTGTTTTCGCCTCAATTTGTAATCCATTATGGCCCCATGGGCCTCTGATTGGCTGACACATTATTGACTTATTTAATTCCACTGGTCAGATTTGGATTGCACTTTTTAAAATTTATTTATTTGTAGTTTAACCAGTGGAGTCCTGTTGAGATTTAAATCTCCTTTTCAAGGGAGCCCTGGGGGGTTGAGGTGGAGAGGGAGAGGACAAATTGCTTAGCCAATTAGATCATGGTGCGCATGTTTTTCTTATGGCCCTGACTTTTTTTTTTTGCCACAATTTTTGGCTGTGCTGGCCTTTGATTGGCTGATGTATTTTTGGCATCTTTTCTAGTTCTCCAAGGTAGGCTTGAATCAGATGTGTGTTTCTGTATATATTTGTCTAATGGCTCTGACCAAGTGACTTTTTGGGCATGATTCAAAATGAGTCAAAATATGATGATGTGAGACAAAGTTGACAAGTGCAAGAAAAAAACCAAAGTCATCATAGAGAATCAAGTCCATATTTATTATGAATATTCATTAGTGTATTTTCAAATACAATGAACAGGAGGATAAAATATTTTAGAACAAAACAGAAAATTAAGACTGAATTTTTGTCCTCAAAACTCTTTTGGAATGTTTTGTGAAAACAGCATTGAAGACCGATCCAGATTGACTGCAGTCAGTGGTGACCACGCTTTCAAGCGTAAAAAACAACATTTAAAAAACACCTAATGCCTCGATGCTGCTTGTGCGGCGTAATCCAAGTGTTCAAGAGCCCCGACATTCAAATTTGACTCGCAAATATGTCTCTCCACTATGTTTGTTGCTTTAATATCCAATCTAATATCCAATTTAGCCACTTAGCTAGGAACCCTGTTTATATTCAAGGAAGAAGTTCGACCAGCTACAGTGGCTGACGAGGTCAAATACGCTGCAATGGCACTAAACATCTCCATTTGGAGAAACACGCTGGAGTTTTGCAGTATTCACTGACTGAACAGCGCATTCACCCTTATCGGCCACCGTAGCTTGGTCAACTTCTTCCGTTAAGATAAACGGGGCTCCTAGCTAAGTGGGTAAATTGGACATTCAGGCTAAAAACATGGTGAAAAGACGTCTAAGAGTCAAATTTGAATGCCGGGGGCTTACAGACCCTGGAACTATGCCGCATGAGCAATATGGAGGCATTTTGTGTTTTTTAGATGCTTTTCAAGCTGGAAAGCGTGGTCACCTCTGACTTCAGTTGATTGGGATTTGTCTTCAGTGCTGTTTTGCTTTATAACTCAGTGATTTGAGGATGAAAGAAATTCAGACCCTTTGATTAGCCTTGAGGTGAGTAGATGTGTAAATTTAGTTTTTTGGGTGAACTATCCATTTAACGTGCATAGAAAACATCTGAGCTCTTCACCTTGACAGACGGCACGCTTCCCTTTATGAGGCAGCCAATTGATCTGCCACTGCATAAGCTGATGACGTCATGAAATGGCGCCGACTGGAGAGCAGCATCGATGAGTCTGGCTCAATGAGCTGGGAATTTCTGGAGGGTTTAGCGTGCTCTGGATGTAACCAACATCATCACTCATTAAATGATTATGTGCCAGTGCCTTTATTCATGGAGCAATTGCATCATATACCTCACTGTGAACTTTGATATAAACACACAATAAAACAATAGGAAAAAATTATGCTGCTATGTTGACTGGGCAGTAATTACTCTGTTTAACCGCAGGAGGGCAATGACAGACATTCTACACACGTTAAGAAAAAAATTATCCCCTAAAAGAAAATTAGCAGAGGGGCTCAGTGGCTGCATGCACTGATTTGTAGGGGAGTTTGATAACAATTGATATATAATTAAAGTTTGGCAAGGTGGCATCAATTTAAGTTTTATTTTGTGAGATTTATAAACGTGTCAGAAATGTTAGGTTCACAGGCTCCTGACGTGACCCACTTCAGATGAATGATGCACAAAAATTGGGCAGAAACAAATATTCAAAAATGGTTATTTTTATTAAATTTACAAATAAACAGCAATAAAATAACACGGGCATAGCAAGTTCTTAGTGCCTCGTTTTAAATGTCAGGGCCCTCGGAATTCTTCCGATGAAGTGTGGAGCTACTTTGAGCCTTGTTAATGATGAAAAAAATAGTGATTTCTTTGCATGGCAACGCAATGCCCGATTCGCTGCCATTGTAACCTTGTTGGGAGCGTCGGCTAAAAAGCCATTTATTTCAAAATGTTGCGTGCGTACGGAGGTGGGGTATTCGACAAAAGTTAGTACTCGTTATCTTATTTCAGTACACCACAAGTCAATTTCACACTGGAATTCTCCTTTAAGTCCCTGTTTCAATCACTTCTGCAAATACCCCCACTGCCTGTGCTCTTACAGCACTACCCATAAAAGTTATGGCATCTTTTGTGATTTTAAAAGGAAGTGAAACTGCTAAAGTACTGTATGGGGGAAAAGATCTTAAAGCTATAGTATGTAACTTTTACATGTCCGTAAATTTCCGTTTTATCCAAGCCACTACTAGAGCAGATGACGCAATGCTGATTAAGCCGATCGGCTCCTCTAACATCTCGCAGTATTTTTCAGTATTTTTTGTTTTTATTCCGTGTCGACCGGCAACATTCCCCCGCTGGCACACAGGAAATTACGTGTTTTATTTTAAAACAAGAAGGGAAGAGGAGGAAGAGCGGAGAGTCTCCTATCGAGAGCTCCTGACCCCACGTGACTTGTTTTGTTTGGATCAGCGCCGAAGATTTCAAGCCTTCTGAGTTCACTACTCGCTTTAATTCAAACGAAGTTGGACTTTGTCGAGGAACTAAATTGGTTACATTTGTCGGACTCTGAGATTTGTGGAATAATTTGCGAGTAATAGCATTTGCGTAGTTGGCACAGAAGAGTAGAACAGTGCCGTGACGAACTAAAGAAACTGGGCATAGGGCAGGTGGAAATGCCGGCTGTATTGTGGTAATAAAGTAAAATTCCTCTAGGGGGCGACATACGTGACGCACTATAGCTTTCATGCCTGAACATTTTCTGTCATCTACCCTGGGGGTCAATCAAACTTTGTATTTAATTAAAAAAAAGAAAAAAATGGTGAAAAATTTGAGTCTTCGGTTTTGATGCATTTATGCAGCATTTCAAGCCCAGCATTTGAATTTTGTTCAGTGTAATTTTACTCATCAAATCAGAAGTACCGAGGTTCAGACAGGACACCCACGTCAGATTTAACCATTTATTTGGAATTGACATGCATTTGAATTTGGCGGTGACTCTGCTTAAGTGATACTCAGGAACAATCTGAGCAAGCATGATGTAGACATCCCAGGAGATCACAACCCCCCCGACAGAGCCTGGTTCACAGTGTTTAAAATTTCAATTCAGTCCAATTCAATTTATTTGTATAGCACTTTTCAGAGACTGACACAAAGACTCTTTACATTGAGAGATTAAATAAATGAAAGGGCAGTGCCCAGTCTATTCCCCCCTACAGCAAATGAGGCAAAAAACTCCCAGTAGGGAGAGAAATCCTCAAACAGTGGTGAGAAAAAACTCCCCAGCGGGAAGAAATCTCAGGAGGAACCCGACTATAGTGGGGAAGCCCATCCTCTGCGGGCTAGCTAAATGATAACAAAATAAAGTCAAATAGAGTAAAATGGCAAAAGACTTCTATTTAAGTCCATCTGAACAGTGGCATCTGTAGCACCAGGAAGTGGCATGCCGAGGATGGTGCAGAACTGGATCAGGACCGGATCAAGACAGCAGCAGCCAGCGCTCAAAATGAAATGAAAGATCACGCAGTTTACAATGTCGATATCATACAAAACAATGCCAATACCATATAAAGACAAGAGTATGACACACGTACTTCCAAAGACTGTGCCATTGGAGAGGGGGAGGCTGGAGAGGTAGAGGGGATGTTTGCACGGATCTGTAATGGGTCTTGGTGGGAATGGTAGAGCTTGGTTAGGTGAGATGGAGAGCGCCAGCTTATTTAAAAAGATGCGCGAATTAAGTACGAGATGCTGAAGTCCAGTGCAACTGGACAAGGGGTGGAGCCAAGACTGACTTCCGTGCCGGTCTGAACTAACACTGACGCTGCATTTCAGACAGGACACTCAGGTCACATTTATTTGGAATGACATACATTTGAAGTCGGCGGTGACTCTGCTCAAGTGATACTCTGGAACAATCTGAGCAAGCATGACTCAGACATCCCAGGAGATCACAACCCCAAAACTCGCGCTCCTGCAGGGAGCAGATGAGCAGAGTCACCCGCGGGGATCTGAACATGAAATGCGTTTCAATCCATTAAATTCTGAATACGAATAACAAACAAGCTCATTCTTTGATCAAGGAATAGAAGATATGACATTGACTGGAACATTATTAGACAAAAATTGATTTGCGGAAAGTGTGTTACATGGGGATAAGCAATGTGAATGCGATGAGCGTGTCGCATTTCCTTTGAATTCATGCAAGCGTGCATGACCTTCTCTTCTGGATGCTGGACATCAGCGGCCTGCTGGTGCGAGCAGAGGAGCATTCGGTAAGTCCCTCATGAGAGACTTGATGCAATATGCTATGAGAGATGAGTCTTCATGTGGTAAATACATTGACATTTTAAATTTTAGATTTTTAAATTTTAAATTTTAGACTTTGAATTAAAAATTTGTTTCGCATCCGGTGTGAAAGGGACTTAAGGATGAGAAATACATTGGCATGCTAGCTATAACATTATAGTTATTGACGTCTCTTTATCTTGCTAGCTAGCTAGCCAAATAGCCCGCTTGCGAGTATTCCATTGTGAGAACGTAGAACTGTAGCCTTTTTAGCTCACTAGCCAGTTGGCCATGTAACTAAACTACATTGGCGTGCTAGTTGTGATACACCGTTCAATATCACTTTGCCTTGCTAGCTATACTATTGCTAGCTAGGTAGCCAACTAGCTCGCTAGCGAGTATGACTCAAAGTCAAGCCTTATTTCATCGGTGTAATCATGATGCAAAGTGACGTGCATTAAGGGACGAAAGTCGTGTGGGGGGACCAGAATTTCAGAACAGCGACGCATTATCGGTACAGACAAAAATATTGCGTCCGGTTTGTTTACATGATGCTGGTCACGTCCGCTTTCATCACGGGAATATCCACCCACTGATCTATATATAAGAACTGGATAGCTGATAACGTCATAATTTTGAAGTAACCGCTGCCATATTGGTATGCCCAGCTATAATCTCTCAGAACATTACTCACATTGAACATGTTGCAGCCAAAGATATAATTAATTGAGAAGATATGTTTTCACTGACACGAAAGAGGCGGTATTTTACGTTTCGTCCTCAGATCGACCTGACTGTACGAAAAATGCCTCTAGGACTGCAGGTTTAACTACAGTAGGCAGCAGTTGTACGGGCCTTTAAAATTTTCAATGGACGATATCAGCATTTGACAGTGCATCTAGGGCTGGGCGATATATCGATATTATATCGATATCCCATTTCAAAGTAAAATATCATCACGGATTTTGACTATCGTAATATCGTGATGTGAAATAAGTGTTGGCTTTTCTGGTTTTAAAAGCTGAATTACAGTAATGGGTTGCATTTTTCTGCACTTGCAAGACTGTTGAAGCTGTTGCCTGCACCTGTTTCATCGTTATGTCAACATTACTAATAAATGGTTATAGAAAATATTATTGTGTACATACATTTGCACCAACATTTGTCCTGATATCGGCAAAATATCGATATTGAGGTATTCGGTCACCGATATCGAGATATTAGATTTTGTCCATATCGCCCAGCCCTAAGTGCATCCAATGAGTGCGTTCCATAGGAAATCAATACGGATTTTTCTACATCTCGCCTTAGTGGGGCAGTGGTACAATGAAATTGAAGTCCAAAGCCTTTGAGACTGAAGAAGACAAGACGTCAATCCTGCACGTATTGTTACTACTCTGTGAGGGAATTTGAAAACTTCATGAAAAAATAAAGTAGCCGTAAGCTCGCACTTTGTCAACTGCTGTTTTTACTTTAGAAACAATGGGTGTGAGATTCAATCACGCATAACGCATGTGTAAATCCCAACGGATGTCTTGTATTGAGTTTTCTCTTGTGCTGTCTTCACTCAGTAGCTGCCACGAAGCTGTCGGCTAATTTTCCTGCGAAGCGAAAGTGGGTTCGCTGAAGAGACCGCGATGTAAACTTATCAAGGTTGCTAAATCAGCGTTCACATGAGAAGTGCAGTGAGTTGTGCGAGGTGTAGATGTATGTAAAACTGCCTGCTATTCATTGTCGAGTGTGAATCACATTATCTGTTTAAGTAGCTCTAACGTTACATCCTCAGTGATAACATGACCGAATTAAATTTGTCCGTCAACGACAATTGAGTGTCAGCAGAACATTAGACTTTCTAAGTGCATAAATTTACCTTAATGATTAGACCAGTCAACACCTGGTTTTGTTGATTAGTTAGTCTGGTCTAATATTATAGACAGCGTTACACAGCAGTTTTACTGGATTATATCATTTATGCCGTGTGATGACATTGATTGATCTGGTTAACTTCAGTTCGGTAATCTAGGTAGCTTTTGGCTAACCTGATGGATCACGTTAGCGAACATTAATTTGAATAGTTCCAATAATAACCGTTAGCTGGGCTAACATTGACACATTATCTGCTGTTAAGGTAGATAAGCGATATATTACTAGAATTTCATTTATGTGTATCCGTCTTCACTACAGCAAGTGCATTAGTGCCATAGAATAATATATAACGATTGCTTACTACCGGGCATAGTAATATGGCCGCCCGACCACTTCCGCTTGCTTCATCCTCCCAACGCAGTTCTGCATCACGTCAGCAATCCAGTTATTCTAATATAGATGAGTGTATCTACCACATTTGCTGACGCAATCATGTTCAGAGAATTCAGGTGTAGTGTCCGAAATCTCCTTTGGTCATTCCTTATGTAGTGCACTATATCATGTATACGATGTAGGGAATAGGGAGTGAGCGGACGAGTGGAAGATTGCGAACACAGCTATTTTGACAGTAAAAGAAGCGGACGGCGGGATTGCGCTATTTTCGATGGTAGAGTGCGAAGCACAATTGAACGAGTTTTCAGTTGGCACCACGTCTAGTGTGTAGGCTTGAAGTCGCTCGCAGACGTAAACCAACGTCCTGAGAAGCGGTAACTCGTCTGGGTATATAAACGTTACACACAATTTCCAGCGAGCGAGCGATTGCGTCTGTCAGTATAGTCTGATTCTGTTCGATGTTATGTTTTGCGAATTATTACTTCATAGGTACTTCACTTTGGTAGCGATGTGGCTCAATCGTCTTCTGTTTATGATTCGTCATGGGCATCTGGTCTAAACAGTCCGGTAATTTACGTCATGTGCGACAAAGTCCCCAGCATTTCACATCACTTTTAGCGTAGCCTGGTGCCATCGACTAAAAATGCTTACTATTAGACCATAATGTGACATACAAAGTAAAGACGTCTGCTACAAAATATAGTTTCTCTGTAGAAAATATTATTGCTGACATGAAGGCTCATAATGTTTTTTGTGTGAAGTTATTTGATGTCAAAAATCAGACAAAGTGAATGGAGAAGCTACCGCTAGTTGATCATCTGCTATCTACTTTAAGCGTTCAATTGAGCTTCAACCTCTGGGTGTATTCCTACCCCCTTGGGCAGACTGCAGGTTATTGCACTTCACGCTGGAGTGAATATCGTGTAAACCCGCACTAAAGTCATTAATCAAACCAAACAACAAGCACGAGACAAAACGGTGATCTGAGCGGTCCTTCAGCGTCTTGGAGTTCTCGCATCTTGATGGGGGGTAGATGCTTTTTTTCTTAGCCGGTGTTCTGTCAAATTCTGCTCCCTTGTCAAAAATGCTACTGTAATGCAAAGCGATCATAAAGTCTGTTTTCGCCTTGATATTGCAATATGAATTGGTTAACAGAAGTAACTTTATTTGTCAGGTTATTATAACGTAAGCAGATTTTATAACGAGTAGGATAAGTTTGTTGAAAGATATATGCCCATATACGCCATTATCATGTAATTTCTGCATTTTCAGGAAAACCCAGTGTGTACATGCAAATATATGTTTGCTTACAGGTCGAAATGTGCTCTGAAAATAAATCTAGTTTTATGATTTTTGAAGATCCCTATATTATGAGCGAGAAAACAGTCAGAGAATTTGTTTGTGCAAGCGCAGAACCGCGAGGTAGCATATTTTGATAGGTAGAAAAATTTGTCTGAACACCGGCAGACGCAGCTTGCTGCAAGCGCACACAAACTTCAGATGGCCGTCTCCGGAAAAACTTGGGATCGGTGGCAGAGGTATGGTGAGGGCTGTCACGTGGGGTTGGGACTCGGCAATGATTTTAGGGCAGAGGGGGGAGGAATGGGAGAACGCTCCGCAGATAGTGCAGAAGATACCACGGTGTAAAATGCCTGCTTACTAACGCCAAATCGACCTGAGACGAATCCAGGCTTTGACAAGACTTTTGGAAGAATAAGCAGCTTTAACTGAAAAGTACTTATGATACTCGTAAACAAGTGCCCCCGTAAGATAGAGCTAGATCAGGAATGGTAGCCAAATAAGTGTCTAGCTTGACCCTGCGTCCCAGGTACATTTTACAAATCACATCCCTTAATACACCGAATGCCACAGTAAACTCTGTCATGGTAAGATTTTTTAACGGTCTCGGATCATTGTCCTTCAGAATGACAGAAATGTCCCCGTAGTCCATTAGGCGTTTCTCGCCTAAACCAGATTCGGACAAACTTAAAAAACTTTAACCAAGTTACCGTCATTACCTGCCATGATCTGACTGCGAAGATGGGAGAGATGGCAGCTGAAATAGGACGCATTCCTCCTCCGAGAAAGGATTAGGATGCCCAGACATAATGATGATGCATGAGGTAAGAAAAATACTCAAGTGCTGATTCTCATACCTTGGAGAACTGCAGGCATGGATGTTTGCACAGATCTGTAATGGGTCTTGGTGGGAATGGTAGAGCTTGGTTAGTTGAGATCATCATCTTTTAGGTTTGATAGGCCTTTTGGTGTATTACCGCTAGCCTCTGGATTTTACTTTCGCTTGGGGTAACTTCAACCAAAAAACAAATTCTCAATATCGCCATATCCAAATCCTGAATCAACTCATTTTTTCATTGTGTCTAATTATCGCCTATAAGCCTCCGAACCCTTCCTCCAGAATCCCCCGAAGATCATCACCGGTCTCGTCTGTAATACCCAATTTCTCGAGCTGCGCACGCTACCATTTTTATCCTTTCCGTCTTTGTCTCGATCTCACTAGCACAATTTATCACCAAAGCTATAAAAGCTAAGAACAGTCTCCTATCCATAACTTACTTTGTTGCATCTGTTTTCTGCCCTCACCATCCCTCCTGTGCTCTGCACCTCCTTCCCCATTCCCTTTTCTACCCATATCCGTTTACAGGCTTCTGTGTATGATACTTTATTTTTTGTCCTTGTCCTTCCCACCTCACTTTCAAATTTCCATCTTTCACACACTTTCGTACCAGTCTCGTGATTTCCCCCACAGTGATAGCACACAGCGTTTTCCTCTGGCAGTTCACAATCCAGTTCTGTGCAACCCTCTTTTCTACAAAACCCAAAACCAGTGAAATTGGCACGTTATGTAAATCGTAGGTAAAAACAGAATACAATGATTTGCAAATCCTTTACAACTTATATTCAATTGAATACACTGCAACGACAAGATGTTTAATGTTCAAACTGTGAAACTTAATTGTTTGTTTGCAAATGATCATTAACTTAGAATTTAAAGGCAGCAGCACATTGCAAAAAAGTTGGCACAGAGGCCTTTTTACCACTGTGTTACATCGCCTTTCCTTTTAACGACACTCAGTAAACGTTTGGGAACTGAGGAGACCCATTTTTGAAGCTTTTCTGAGATGCAGATGTAGCAACGAACTGTAGTTACTGACAGTGGTTTTCTGAATTGTTCCTGAGCCCATGTGGTGATGTCCTTTACACACTGATGTCTGTTTTTGATGCAGTACCGCCTGAGGGATCGAAGGTCACGGGCATTCAATGTTTGTTTTCGACGATATTACGGACCATAGTTGATGAAATCCCTAAATTTCTTGCAATAGCTTGTTGAGGAATGTTGTTTTTAAACTGTTCGACAATCAGCTCACGCATATGTTCACTTAGTGGTGACCCTTGCCCCATCCTTGTTTGTGAATGACTGAGCACTTCAGGGAAGCTGCTTTTATACCCAATCATGGCACCCACCTGTTCCCAATTAGCCCGTTCACCTGTGGGATGTTCCAAATAAGTGTTTGATGAGCATTCCTCAACTATCTCAGTCTTTTTTTCCACTTGTGCCAGCTTTTTTGAAACATGTTGCTGGCATCAAATTCCAAATGAGCTAATATTTGCAAAAAATTACAAAGCTTACCTGTTCGAACATTAAGTAACTTGTCTTTGCAGTGTATTCAATTGAATATAGGTTGAAAAGGATTTGCAAATCATTGTATTCTGTTTTTATTTACGATTTGCACAACGTGCCAACTTCACTGGTTTTGGGTTTTGTACTCCACCTACACCCATAGTCTCTCTTGCGACACACCGCAGCCACATGTCCATATTCCTGGCAGCGAAAGCATCTTAATGGAGCACTTTCAAATGCTCGCACCCTGTAACTTACGTAATCACATTACTCAGTCAGGAAGTTCATTTTCAAATTCTAGCAACACTGACAAGCTATCTGTTGCCTTGCCATCTTTATAACTCTTTAAGCGTTGTGCTCCATATACCCCTTCAATTTCCAAGAATATTTCCACTTTTATCGACAGCAACACTTCACATAACTCCCTTAACAGTGGGTCGGCTACGCAACGAGAAACAAGTAACTGGCATCATATCAAACTCTCTAATCTTCAAAGCTCTATCTTGCAGTCTCAAAGATTTGCACTCAATAATCACCAGTCCACTTCTGCATACCCTTACTGTTTTTACATTTCCAACTTCTTGTTTGACGAATCTGCCCACAAAGTGTATCACTAAAGACACGACAAGTTTCTCCACTTTTTCCAACTAATTTCATCCCCACCAGGAATATTTCATCCTCTACTTCATGTTCTTTTTTCCTTTTTCCCTCAATCTGTCCCTTCCACCTCCATTTTCGCGCCAATCTCGTAACTTGACGTTCAAACTACTCAGTTAGTTGAGATGGAGAGCGCCGGCTTATTTAGAAAGACGCGCAAATGAGGTACTTGACGCTGAAGCCCAATGCGATTGGACAAGGGGTGGAGCCATGACTGACTTCCGTGCCTGTCTGAACTAACGCTGACGCTCCATTTTTGCCGAAGGCCTTCTTCAAAATGAGCAGTTTGCTTAAATAGTATGCTGCGTTAAAAAAAGACTGTATTTGAATGTATCCTTTGTTGCATAATTGCCTTTACCTCTGCAGCCCCTCCTGATGCCTTTCAAAGAGAGCTGCTCGGAGAATCTGAGTATCTCTTCGTTTGATGTCGCCGCCCCCAAACCCATCCCTCCGGAGGAGACTCTGCCACTGTCTCCTGACAGGCTGGCAAACCCCGCCTCTGACGTGGGCCCTGATCCAATGAAATTCTCTCAGTTTGGGCAGTGTTTGGAGGAGAGCCGGCCCCTCAGCCCCTACATGAAGAATTGCATCCAGTCCGTAAATGGGAGAGTTTATCCTTGTGATGACAGGAAACCCACACCATCCTTGGAGAGGGAGAGAGGGACTTCACCTGACTCTAAACCTCTGTGGTTTCCCACATTAGTGCAGGCATACGTCTCTGCAGAAATGATTAGAGATGGCCAGATCTGTCCAATAGGATGAGAGATGGAGCCATGTGGATGCCTTGCCCTCCAAAAGAAGAATGTCATGTCGCTGAGTGGCAAGTGCATGTACCTCACTCCAGCTGCCTTGTCCATTCTTCTCTAAAGAACTGTTTCAACTTTGTCTCTGTTGCTATTTCATGGGGATGGGTGACTTGCATCTCAGATTGATCATTTCAAGGACGTGTGCTGAATTGCATTTTCTCAAATTTTCCCATGATATTTCCCTGAATTGACATGGAATTTACTCTTTCCCCTGTGATTTGCTTAGTGGGTTTGGAGTTGGAATAACCCTGAATTAGGCATATTTAATGATTGACCGAAGTAAGGGCCAATTTGAAAACTATTTGGTCATTCCGAGAAGGCAGTACTGTATTGTAGGAGTGCGTCATCAATGGCAACTGAATCTTTACTGATAAATTACAGGCTTCAATAATATTAATGTTTGCCAGTGGATGATGCCAGCTGCATCTGCAGCAAAATATTAGAGGTTTGGTATTTTATGGAGTACACTGAATATATGAAAGCTCGCGGGAGACACATTTAGCTACATTCATAATGGACTAAAAAGTGTTGCTGCATCTATGGATCAGTTTTTGAGCAAGGACTTAAATCTACAAATCTATAAAATAGCACCATGCAAGTGTCTTGGGTGCATTTTAAAATGGTTTTGTAAGGCAGAAGTGCATTCAATAAAAATTTAATTAAAACATTCTAATTATTGAAAAAAGGGCTATTGAATGTTGTACACTGTTGAAAACAAAATCTGTGATATTTTGTCTTACGGTCTGTTACCTTAGGATAGCTGAACTGCAGTTTTATAGTTTTATTTGGTAAGATAATTCAGTTCTCAGCATCCTGGAGGATGTGCCATAGTTCTTCTGCAAAGGAAAGGTCTGGTAATCCCTTATAACCTGACTAATGTTCAGATCAGGGCTCTGTCAAGGCCAGATATATCATCTGTATTTACTTCCTTAAATGAAATACAAGCATTTATTTGCAAGATTATTTTTAAACTAGCATGTAAACTTATAATTTCTCAAGCAACACAGGTGTCGAAAAGGGAAAAAGGCCAGATTTGAATTAAAATAAATGCAGTGTTCCTGAGAATTTTGCACAGTGCTATCTGTATGTAACATGAATTTCCTTCCTTCTCTAAAAACATGTTTGTTTCTTATAACCTCTCTGAACTTGACTGAGAAAAATGGGGACTCTCTCGCCATTGCTTATGCTGAGGCTAGATGGAATGGCATGTCCAGATATCTGTTCTGGTGCCAGATCCAAATGTACACGACATCACTTGGCAAGCAATGGCACCACAGTGGTTCCAGTCGGATAAACTGTATTTACTCATACTGAATATTACTCGCAAGCTAAAATCGTTGTGTTGTAGATTAATAGAGAGCTCATAAATATTCTCTGCATGTACAGCTTGGAAAAAGTTTTATGGTCAGCACCTCATTGTTGGATTATTTGGTTTGCTCTCAATTCTGAGTCAGTTCCAGCTGTAAGCATGTTGCACAAATGCTGTTTTTTCGGCAGTTTGAAATGTGCATCTGATACAGGTGAAAGAGAAAAGTGGCTAGTGGGACCAGAGGTGACATGCATTTCTTTCCTAAACGAATCCCCCTCTCCCTGCACAATTCCTGATGGAGCTGCTCAGATTGCCCCGTCAAAATCAGCTTTGATTACTGAGCTCTTCGCGTAAGCGTACATTAAGCACTTAATGCATCAGCTGCGTAGGCTGCCCAAATGCATGCTGGGTGAGCATTCCCGCTTTATATTTAGGCACATAAGAAACAAAAAAATTTAATTTGTGAAAAGTCAAGGAAGCTGCTAAAGTATTAATCATGTAGCCGCAACCAGCCTTCTAATCAGGGGTGGGACTTTTCATTGTTTAACCAATATCCACAAGAAATAAAGTAGTATGCACTGATGATTTGAGACGTTTAGTGAGATAAAACTTGATTTCAAAATGTTATGGTAAATTCTGTATTTTCCTTGTCAAAAATCTTTTCGCATGTTTTCATGTTTGCACTTGATGCTTTTGGTGGTATAAAATGTGCATCGTCTCAGTATGGTATGTGAAAATCCAGTCAGTCTTGTCTGTGTGAGCATAGATTCACATCATGGTCTGGGCCTGTAAATGGTCTTTTATGTACGATAAATCTGATTTTGTGCCAGTATTTTGTGTAACCTTAAAGCCAGTGCAGCTGTCGTTGAATCACGAAAATATGCCCCTTAATGTAACCTTACAACTTCCATTTTGAAATGTCATTATTGAGAATTAGTATTTCTAAATGCTTTTTCAGAACTGTATTGTTAGGGTTTGAAGTTCAGTCTTTAGGAGATGGTATTATCAGTATTTTAATGTTTTTGCTGTTATTTCTTTGTTAATTTTTAGTTGTGAAAAAATAAATTTAGTGTTGAGGAATATGTCTTGAGTGAAGATATAATTGTATTTTTTTCACAAAAATATCACCGTGGAAAAATGGGCAGTGTTCCAGATGTTTTAAACTAGGATGTTTGATAAGTTTGGTGGTAGTGTCTTAATCCCCAAAAATATCCAATGTGTAAACATACATTGAAGGTGTTGGATGTTTTGAGGAAAGGGCCCCCAGCAGATTGTTCCTTAGGAGCATGGTGAGGTCATGTGAGCACTTCAGCACTGCATTACTCTGGCACCTGCTCTGTGGTCACATTGGGCAATTTCCTCTCAACATAGCGCGCAAGCTGGAAAAGTTATGCAACAA
This sequence comes from Gymnothorax reevesii, assembly GCA_029721435.1. Classification (NCBI taxonomy): domain Eukaryota; kingdom Metazoa; phylum Chordata; class Actinopteri; order Anguilliformes; family Muraenidae; genus Gymnothorax; species Gymnothorax reevesii. Next base: position 55,275,757 of record CM056583.1, on the reverse strand, counting down.
TCTGAGAGCAGATGCTGCCTTTTCCATATTATCCCAATGAGTGTTTCCTTGTTTTCGGCGATGCTAAGTGAGGTGCCTCCATAATTTTCATAGATGGTTGTCATTTTCATAAATTTATTTTAAACCTCTCTTTACGTCTCAGTCCCGATAACTGAAAAAAAGCCATCACCGATCATCACGATTTTGGTCAGGACATCGAGGAACAGTTACAACGCAAGCCTATCGATTTCGGCCACGATCTGAAATCAAATATGGCTGCCAAAGCCGCCTTGAATTTCCATTCTGTGCGATAACTGAAAAACGCCACCACCAATCATCACGATTTTTGGTTAGGACATCGGGGTACAGCTAGTCACAAGCCTATCGATTTAGGTTGTTATCTGAAGTCAAATATGGCTGTCACAGCCATTTTGAAAAAGGACTTTCCATTTGGAAAGGACATCGACAGTTTATTTTCATTTGAAACAATCCAGGCATTGACGGGTAATGCCCGCTTTGCAGGGCTATCTTAATTTTTTGCTTTGAAGATTTTCCGCCAAGTTCGCGGAAAGATCCCATTCACTTCCATTTGAGAACAACTTTGCAAAGGATTGACACGTGAATTCACACTGCTGACCAATAGTAATGCTAGTTGAGCCTTGTTTGCACTTAAGGGGCGGTACTACTTGCAATCTCCAAAAATAATCAAGATGGCGACACTAATGTTGCTATGCCAACGTCGCAGACATTTTACTTTATGAACATTCTGCCAGCTTGAGAATAGAAATATTCACAAAAATGATGTCACATTCGATGTTCAGCTAAACTACTACTTTTGTGTGAAACTGTGATCCTAAGGTTATTTAACACTGCTAGCTAGCATACCAGCTAGGCATTTAGCGTTCCCATTATCTCAAACAATGCAGCTAACTGCGGGTTGAATTTGACGCTTGGGTGGCTTAACTAGCTAATGATGCTGCTGGTAGCAATGATGCAATTCTGAACACTGCTCTACTCCTGCAAATTTTTCACACAAGAATATTTTGACATGGAGCGAAATGCAGACTTCGTGCAGTCACGCAAACCATTCATGTCGCGTTGCGCCACGTCTCCCGCCTGATTCGCATCGCCTAGCGCAAACTAGCGTCTTTGTGTGTATTCGCATCTTTGCATTGACTTCATTATGCGTTTGGTGGAAACGCAGCTTTAGGTTGTTTCCTGCTGTTATTTATACATCAATGAGTCAAAACATTAAAGCCACTGGCAGATGCCGCAAAAAATTTTGATTTCATGATAATGGCACATGTCAATGTCTGCAGACAGATGTTCAACGGTAAGATAACAGCTGGTTCTCATATTGTTTGTTGGATGTGGGAGATAAAAGAACTGAACAGCTTTGAAAAAGGCCAAATCTTTATGGCCTGACTTGTGGGTTAGGGCATCTCTGAAGTTGCAAGATATTTGGGGTGCTCCCTGTGACCAGATGCGAGTACCCACTGACAGTGGTCCAAAGGAGGAAAAAACATCAACTGGCAACATGGTTCTGGGTGCCCAAGGCTCATCGATGCATGAGAGCTATGAAAGCTAAACTCTCTTGGAACTAAGAGAAGGGCGACGGTGGCACAAGTCTGAGAATTTCAATAATATTAATATGAAGAATGTGTTTCAACAAAGTGCATCAAACCTCATGTATTATACTTTTTAGCTTGCAGACCAGTTGTAGTGCCCACTCCAACCCCAGTCCACCACTAAAAGTGCCCCAAATGGGCACCTGAGCTTTAGAACTGAACCTTGGAGCAGTTAAAGGTCGCCAGATCCAGAGAGTCCCATTTTCTTTTACATCGTGCGCTTCGGGCTGGTAAGTGTGTGGGAAGATATGGCATCAGGAAGCACATTGGGAATGAGACAAGCTGGTGGAGGCTGTGTGATACTTGAAAAAACGTTCTGCTGGGAAACCCTGATTGTGGGAATTAAAATTACGTCAGTTTGATGGAGCCGTTTTGCCAGAAGTGCCAGCACAAGGGAGATTTAAGCTACGTGAGGCTGGTGGTTTTTAATCTTGTGGCTTTAATCTGTGTAATTAAATGTAAGATAACAAGCTAAAATGATGACGACAATGACAAAATATTTCTTTTTTGGTTCAAGAACACAAAAAATGCGAGAGAACTTCATTTTGACACTAGTTTATTAGTCTGATGGAAAAAAAACACTCTCACTCCCCAAAATGATGTTCACACAGGATGCATGAGCTTCAGGAACTAGTGTAGTTGCAGTTATCATTCACACATTCTTCACAACATCGGTGCATGCAGTTCTCCAGGCATTGAAAATGTTGAGCGATCGCTCGCCATTCTGCCACTAATTGCTGAACCAGTTGCCAGAGGTTGCTGGCAGGGAGGTGATGTCATTGAACTTGCGACCCTAGTTCATCCAACTCATGCTCAATGGGTGAAAAGTTGGGTGAATATGCAGGCCAATCCAAGCACTGAACGTTCCGCTGCTGCAGGAGGTCGCTCACCACCCTGGGAGGACAAGGTCTTACGATGCCCTCCTTGCACCTAGGTCCTGGTCCAATTATGTCCAGAAGTAGCAATTCCAGAGGTTGAACAATCTTGGTGAGAGAACGCTGACCAGTCAAATTTCCACTGATGTACAGAAAGGTTCTGTGATTCATGCATTTCCTTGCCCACACCATCACACTTCCTCCTCCAGATGATTGACGCAGTGCAATGTTGACATCAGCAAATCTCTCTCCTTGATGACAGTACACACGATCAAGGTCATTACTGAACTGGAGTGAGAAGCGTGACTCATCTGTAAACATTGTCCCTGCCCACTTATCACGCTTTCACCGGTTATGACTTCTACACCAATCTCAACAAACCCTTCTATGATTGACAAGCAGCAGTGGTTGGACTGCAGGACGCTGGCATCACAAACCTCAGTCTTGCAGGTGTTCCTAATGGTCTCGTCAGACACGTTGGTGCCTCTGGCAGCTCTTGAGTTGATCCTGAAGATGTTATGCGGTCACAAAGCGCTGTTGCAAACGCTATCATCAGGAAGTGGTCTTCTAGTGCTGCTGTTGATCAGTCTTCCAGTACGGGGGCCATTTTGAACAGCATTAGTAGTCCTGAACCGCTGCCAGAGTCAGCTAATGGCACTTTGGCTCATATTTAGATGCTGAGCCACAGTTCTCAGAGCTTGCCCCATCTTGTGGCCAACCAATGGCCTTTCCCTTGTATCGGCAGCTGAGTTGCGGTCGAACCATTCAAATTTCAATGCCCTTTTATTGCTAAAATTAGCATGCCTGGCATGACACTCATACAAAACAAATGTAGGTGTCACAATGGGTATTTCAAGGCAGTTTGTCAGTTTATTCCAAGTTTGTTTCAAATCCATGACAAAGAAATCTGGGATAACTTAAGAGTTTCCTTAGACAAGTGCAATAATTGTATGTCCCATAATAACCTGATTCCTATAGTCCAAGGGGATATTCTAACCCTATCTGGCTAAAGAAGACATACTTTAAAAATTATCAGACTTCCTTTGACCATTAACTTTTAGTAGAATTATATTCCATCAGTGGCTGTGGAGGCTTGTTTCCAGCTCTCATGATCCTAAATTTTCATTAAGAACATTGCAGCTTTATGTCCATATTCTCAAAGTAAAAATTTCTTAGAATAAGATGTGGATCTTTTATATGATTTCATAAGTTTTTATCTACCAAAATAATATGCTACAATCCATATCGAGTGAAGTTTCAAAGCTGAATTTTTTGCTGCGGTTAAGAACTGCTCCCCCGCTTGCCTCTCGCTAGCAGATGTAGGATAATTAATGGTGTGGTTTAGCCACAAACTGTAAATTACATTTATATCACCAATGTGACAAAAAATTTCTGCTGTTAGACCTTTTCGACTCTGGCACTATTATAATAAATTACTAAAGATCGTACAACGGATCTACATGCGCTTGGTGGTCCATCACATCACTTTCATACCATTAAGCACTGTGGAGAGATTTCAGAGATTGGAAGCGTTTTTAGGACGTGGATGATTATCTCTTGGGGCACAATTAGATTATCATTTAATGTCTGTTTTTGAATTGGCCTGCTGCCTGCAAGTACTTGCGTTGTAGGAACTGACAAGCTGCAGTCATTAAAGCAAGCTGATTTAAGAACGTAACTCATTTAATGCTATGAATCAACTTAATTCACTTTGAGGCTTTTGACAGAGGATTTTTTTTTTTTTTTGGGGTGATGACGTCCTATAGCAAACAGCACAAAATAGTTAGCTGGGCTTATAAGTGTTGACATTCGGCGTCAATCTTTCATGGGATATGATATGAAGATGTTTCAGTTTTAAATAAAAAATGCTGAAATGAGAGATTATTATATTCTGTGCATAATGGTCATCTTTACAATATCACCAGTATTTTAAGCATGTTTTAAGTGCAGGCCATTGATCATCACTTGGTCATTTCCTAATAATTTCTTAGTCATTGTATGCTTATGTATTGGTCTTGGTAATCTGGCCCAGAGATTATCTGGGGTCGTATTCATGTCAGGACGTTTTCCGCCCATCGGGATGATAGATCGTGACGGCCCGATAGGTGCAATTCATGAGCGGTCTTTTGGGCTGATAGATGGTATTTAAGGGCAGTCCTTCTTGTCACACCAAAAGACGACAAGATTTTTTTTTTCAGCTATAGTTTCCCAAATGTGGTCTTTTCTTGTTCGTTATATACAGTTAGGCCCGGAAATAATTGGACAGTGACACAAGTTTTGTTATTTTAGCTGTTTACAAAAAACATATTCAGAATACAATTATATAATTAATATGGGCTTAAAGTGCACACTCTCAGCTGCGATTTCAGAGTGTCCACATCCAAATCGGACAAAGGGTTTAGGAATTATGGCTCTTTAAAACAGCAACCTCCTTTTCAAGGGACCAAAAGTAATTGGACAATTGACTCAGAAGGCTGCATGGGCTTCTCCCTCGTTAACCTGTCATCAATTAAGTAGTGAAACTAATTGACTTGACTTGAAAAGGTCTGGGGTTGTTTCGAGGTGTGTGGTTTTGCATTTGGAAGCTGTTGCTGAGACCATACAACATGCGGTCAAAGGAGCTCTCAATGGAGATGAAGCAGAAGATCCTGAGGCTGAAAAAAAAGAAAGTCAGAGAAATAGCAGAACTACTTGGAGTAGCCAAATCGACAGTTTGGTACATTCTAAAGAGTGCACTGGTGAGCTTGGGAACTCAAAAAGGCCTGGACGTCCACGGAAGACAACAGTGGTGGATGATTGGAGAATACTGTCCATGGTGAAGAAAAACCCATTCACAACATCCACTGAAGTGAAGAACACTCTCCAAGAAGTAGGTGTAGCTGTCTCTAGCTCTACTATAAAGAGAAGACTTCATGAGTGTAAATAGAGGATTCATCACAAGGTGCAAACCATTTGTAAGTACAAAAAATAGAAAGGCCAGAATTGACTTTGCCAAAACACACCTCAAGAAGCCAGCCCAGTTCTGGATCAGTGTTCGATGGACAGATGAGAAAGATAAACCTGTACCAGAATGATGGGAAGAAGAAGGTTTGGAGAAGAGAGGGAAATCCCTCATGATCCAAAGCACACCACATCATCTGTAAAACATGGTGGAGGCAGTGTTATGGCATGGGCATGCATGGCTTCCAGTGGCACTGGGTCACTTGTTTATTGATGATGTGACAACAGACAAAAGTAGTCGGATGAATTTAGAAGTGTACAGGGATATACTTTCTGCCCAGATTCAACCAAATTCAGCAAAGTTGATTGGACGGCGCTTCACAATACAGATGGACAATGATCCAAAACACACAGCAAAAGCAACCCAGGCGTTTATTAAAGCAAAGAAGTGGAATTTTCTGCGGTGGCCAAGTCAGTCACCGGATCTCAACCCAATGGAGCATGCATTTCACCTGCTCAAGACAAGGCAGAAAGACCCACAAACAAACAAGAACTGAAGGCTGCTGCTGTAAAGGCCTGGCAAAGCATCAAGAAGGAGGAAACCCAGCGTTTGGTGATGTCCATGGGTTCCAGACTTCAGGCAGTGATTGCCTCCAAAGGATTTGCAACAAAATATTGAAAAAAAAAACAAACATTTTGTGTAGGTGATGCTTGTGTGTCCAATTACTTTTGAGCCCCTAAAATGTGGAGTGTCTGAATAAAAATGTGTACAATTCCTTCATTGTCAATCAGATATTTTCGTTCAACCCCTTGAATTAAACGTTAGAGTCTGCACTTCAATTCTGTTGTGGATATTTCATTTCAAATCCAATGTGGTGGCATGTAGAGCCCAACTCACGAAAATTGTGTCACTGTCCAATTATTTCCGGGCCTAACTGTACGTGCAATGAGCCAACATGAGCAAACACTTTTTAACGCCAATTTCCTCGAGAAGTAAAATCATCTTTCCATGCTGCAAGTTGGGATCCCCAACTCAGCTTTTCTCATTTTCTTGAAAGGTCTGTTGTACACCAAGAGAAAAAAAATTGCTTAACCAGCCAAGAGACAAACAAATCACTCGTCAGCTAAACAATGATCGTGAAAGGTAGATATCCGTGTCACTGCGCATGCGCCCCTCAGCAACATCTCTCATTCCAAAATTAGACAGGCCATCAGCAGGTGGCTCGCCCAACTGATGTTCATGCATGCCACTTGGCGCCGCAGACTTGTCCGTTAGCTATCGGGAAGATGAGCTTTATCAGCCCAATAGGTAAAACTCTCGATGGCCTCAGGTATATAAATTGTTTGCTATTTAATCAAGCGTCTCAAATGGGGACGGGTTGAGATCCATCATGAGTAAATGGTGGGAGGCCTCTGTCAGCTGGCACTCAAGTGAAAATTCCATAATGTCTGAATCACCAGGAGCTGCAGTTGAAGAGATTGAAACAAAAAAAAAAAGATAGCTTTTTAAATCACACACAGGGCCACATAACACAGGCCCTTAAAGGGATAAAATGTTGGAAAAAAAACTAGATAACTGTTGCCACAGGGACAGAGTGTATCTACCCAATCCCCATGAGAGATCACTTGCAAATTTTAACAGCTGCAATGTTACTGTGTTTTCTCCTGGATGCATCTTAATGTCATAGCCTGTACATTGTGTATATACACTGCTCAAAAAAATAAAGGGAACACTAACACATCCTGGATCTGAATGAATGAAATATTCTTATTAAATACTTTGTTCTGTACATAGTTGAATGTGCTGACAACAAAATCACAGAAAAATTATCAATGGAAATCAAATTTATTAACCCATGGAGGTCTGGATTTGGAGTCACTCAAAATTAAAGTGGAAAAACACACTACATCAAAGTTGGATCAGCCTGTAATGTCCTTAAAACAAGTCAAAATGAGGCTCAGTAGTGTGCGTGGCCTGAATGACCTCCCTACAATGCCTGGGCATGCTCCTGATGAGGTGGCGGATGGTCTCCCGAGGGTTCTCCTCCCAGACCTGGACTAAAGCATCCGCCAACTCCTGGACAGTCTGTGGTGGAACGTTGCGTTGGTGGATGGAGCGTGACATGATTGTCCTGATGCAGTTCTGCACCATGCTATCAACTGGCTAGCCCGCGGAGGATGGGCTTCCCCACTACAGCCGGGTTCCTCCTGAGATTTCTTCCCATTGGGGAGTTTTTTGCCTCATTTGCTGTAGTGGGCAATAGGCTGGGCACTGCGCTTTCAGTGACTCATCTGACTGTAAAGCGTCTTTGTGACAGTTTATCTGTGAAAAGCGCTATACAAATAAATTGAATTTGAATTTCCCAGATGTGCTCAATTGGATTCAGGTCTGGGGAACGGGCGGGCCAGTCCATAGCATCAATCCCTTCATCTTGCAGAAACTACTGACACACTCCAGCCACATTGTCTTGCATTAGGAGGAACTCAGGGCCACTCGCACCAGCATATGGTCTCTCAAGGGGTCTGAGGATCTCATTTCGGTACCCAATGGCAGTCAGGCTACCTCTGGCGAGCACATGGAGGGCTGTGCGGCCCCCCAAAGAAATGCCACCCCACAGCATTACTGATCCACTGCCAAACCGGTCATGCTAGAGGATGTTGCAGGCAGCAGAATGTTCTCCACAGCGGCTCCAGACTCTGTCACATGCTCAGTGTGAACCTGCTTTCATCTGTGAAGAGCACAGGGCGCCAGTGGCGAATTCGCTAGAGAACACAAAGATTGGCAGACGCCAAGCGTCCTGCAAGGTGTTGGGCTGTAAGCACCCCACCCCACCCCACCCGTGGACGTCGGGCCCTCATACCATCCTCATGCTGCTGGGTTGTTGCCCTCCTACAGCCTCCTCCTCGTCCCCTGATGTACTGGCCTGTCTCCTGGTAGTGCCTCCATGCTCTGGACACTACGCTGACCGACACAGCAAACCTTGCCACAGCTCGCATTGCTGTGCCATCCTGGATGAGCTGCACTACCTGAGCCACTTGTGTGGGTTGTAAAGTCCGTCTTATGCTACCACTAGAGTGAAAGAACTGCCAGCATTCAAAACATTCACATTCATCAGCCAGAAATCATAGGAACTGAGAATGGGTCTGTGGTCACAACCTGCAGAACCACTCCTTTACTGGGGGTGTCTTGCTAATTGCCTATAATTTCCACCTGTTGTCTATTCCATTTGCACAACAGCACGTGAAACTGATTGTCAGTGTTGTTTCCTAAGTGGACAGTTTGATTTCACCGAAGTGCAATTGACTTGGAGTTACATTGTGTTATTTGTGTTCCCTTTCTTTTGAGCGGTGTACATCTCTAATGTGGCTCAAAATGAGCAGAAAACGCAAAATGGCTGAGAATTGATCTTGAGCAATGCCAAATAAACATCTTTGAGTGAAAATTTAGAGAAAAATCCTATCAACTTTGAAGCCTGCAGACCCTGGAACTGCAGCAGCACCAAAACTAAACCATAGTATCTCACAAATATAGGACTATGAAACCATTATCGACTTTTTTTTGACTGGTCATGATTCATACGGTAAGTACTAACATGCACCACTAAGGGCACCAAGATTAGTGGAGAACATTGTATACAAGACTACCTAGCAAATACTGAAGTTCTTTTGTTGATGTTTTTCAATGAAGTTTTAATTGGATTGAAATTGGGAAGTACAATTAAAATGCATCATAAAAATGTGACCTATTGGTTTTGACTTCAAAATTCTCTTTGAATCTCAGTGCAACCCATGGAAGTAAATATGATTTTTTAACAATAGTTATAGAGGTAAGGTTCTAAATTCCCTTTAAGTTTTTGGTTCATTCCTGGGTCCGAGTCAAAAGTAAAAACATCAAAATGTCTGCCTTTGTTTCAACAGTCGCACTCTAACTGCGTGAAAAATGCAGGATTCGATGTTTAATTGACCTCTGCACACCCACTGGAAAGCAGCTTTGGCAGCAAAAACAAAGCCAAAAAAATAGCCCTGTAATGTCTCAAAGTTCTTGCACGTTAACAGATGACTCCAAATTATTTCAAGCTCTGGTAGCCTGCAGATCCAAAGTAAAGCAGGTCTGCCTGGCAAAGGATTTTATTTGCAGAGAAAAACATGTTAAAATGCATATATTTACATGTAACATAAGGCATGCAGTCAGGACTGATGATGGCAGCATGCAACAGTTAGCATTCAGTTTATTAAAATTAGTGTTTCCTTTATGAAGTTCTTACATTGGTAAAGCGAGCAGACAGGACTGAGAATTAATTTTGATGTGTTAATAACTTGCATCATTTTGTTTTGGTAACTAATCCAGTTAATATTTTTGCAGAAAGTCTGTAGGGTGGAATACTGACTGGCAAACAGGACAGATCCTGCACCACCGTTCATTTTCTCTATTTCAAGACCACAAGGCTGGGTGTGTAATGTAAGCATATGCAGCAAGGGATTCCAGAGAGATAATCCCTCATAAACAAAAACCGTACACTGATAACATTCCATGTGACAAGCCAGTGGATGGTAGTTATTTACAAATTTAAACCACAATTACTGATCCCTGTCCTCACAACCAGGGGTACATTTCCCAAAAGCACAGTCGCTAATTATGTAAGCAAATTGTGTAGTTCGACCATCTCCACAGTCAATGATTCCAGCTATTCAAGTTAGCATCTGTGCTTTTGGGAAACGCACCCCAGTGATCCTGAATGGGGCCCACTTTATTACAGTGCAGTTTTACAATTCTTTACCCAAACGATACAGCATACTGCAATAGTCATGAGCAATACATCTACAACCTATACCTCAGAGGCAGGGTCTGAGTCATGCCTAAGTGTAAACACACTGATGTAAAAAAGATAAAATAACATTTGCTTTTATACATTCATCACTACAATGGCTATACAAAGATCAGCACACACACCTGCATGTGCATACTAAAGCTGTCAATATTCAGATATTAGTTTTGGCAGACTTCTAAGAGATTCCATTTTGTAATTAAATGCAGACTGTAATTTTGTGTGCCAAATGACATTCATGACCTGAGTCATATTTGTTCCCCTGACTTGTAAGTAAATTTTTTTCCCTAAGTTTTGTTATCAATATATGCATTATTGTGGCAAATTACATACCCGTGAATGTACTTTATGAATTCCCACAAAGTAATAGGTGAGCTTGCCTCACATTGCTGTGAACCTTTTCATTTACTGCCCACTTGTGGCCAATAACATGCACTGCTGGCCATTGAGTGGGCGTTATCAGACACTTTCAGAAAGGGCTTGAAAATACGCAGCTTATTTAACGTTTTATATGGAAATTACATTAATATAGAATTTAAATAGCAACTATTTATACACTCAAAATTAATTACATGTCAATTTTGACAGTTTTACCACGCACACAGCCGTGAAGCACACCAGGACATTACATGAACATCAGTTAAGAGATCATAAACGTTAAAAGCTTTGGTAATAAGAACATTTCTGACCTATAGTTTCACATACAGTGACCTAGTAATTATATACTTGCTGACAGTTTGCAGATAACAATTAGCAATTAAATTTTTATATTTGTCAGTATTTTGTCATCATAAATCTCTTCTCCTGAAATGATGGAGTTCAAAGAACTGAAATAACGGACATTTCCTTTAAAATTCAGAGGCATGTTAGCGGGGTCCAAAATGAAAAGGAAACGTAGGCACTGTGGGATGATTAACTCGAGATGAATTTCGGTAAAAGGACCTTCTCACTGTGGCCTGTATCCATTCCGCTGTGGCATATAGGAGGGGGTGGAGCCAGCAGAACATTCAGCCTGATCTGCCTCTGCTGTGGGCGTGGTTTGCTGTGACCCCTCCTCCAAGGCACAGAAGTCCAGAGAGCTAGAGCTGTGCTCGGGAATCTGGATCTGGCGCAGGTTCAGCTGGGGCGTGCCACCCTCATCCACTGCACGGGGCCTCCTGAAGTAGGGATTTGTGGGATACTTGTGGAAGCTGCAAGGCTCATCGGGGTGTTCCTCGCTGCCCAGCAGAGGCTGGGTAGACTCTGACCGGGCAAAAACAGGTGGTAACTGGCCAGGCGTCTGGCCCTTGTAGCCGCTAGCCACCACGGAGGAGTACTGCACAGTGCTGGCCGTGGTCTGGCCCGAGTCACCCTCGTCACTGTCCGAAACACTCTGCCGTGGGGAAGACATGCAGGACGAGCCCCCGATGCCACTGCTGTGCTCCTCCGACAGGTACTTATCCTTCTTAAGGGGCAGAGAAGTCTTGTCCTCCTCGCTCAGGGACTTCTTCTCAAACACGTCCACCTCCACCACGCTCACATCTGTCAGGCTGCCCTCTTTCGGAGTCTCTGGCTACGTGGTGGAGAGAGGAAGGGAAGAAAGAGAATCATCAAAAGAGCCACTTGTTATGCTCCATCTTTATTCCAAGCATGAGCTCCATAATGTCTGGAAAAAAACAACATTTTTTTATTAACAATTTAGCATTTGTAAAGCAATTCAATTCAGTGGTGTAAGTGCATATTTTCAGCTTTAACTCATTTTTGGGTTTTTCAAGGCAGAAATTGACATTTCTCCAAATTTTCATAAAAATATACACTTAGTCGCCGGTGCAACTTGCTTGTCTGAACATCTAAAATTATGGAGTAAAGATCCAAAGTAAGAAAATGGTCTCGGTCCAAAATATATGGAGCTTTCTGCATTTCATTGCAATTCATGCCATTTATGATTCAGTTTCGTTGGTTCATTCTGAGTGTATTCAGAGTCAGAGCCCTTAGATAGAAATTAAAATGTTGCAACTTTAACCACAGCTACAGAGAGCATGCATTTCTCTTGCACGTGTTAGTAAACATTACAGCTAGAGCAAAGATAAAATTTTATTCACACACAGTGTAAGCAACTTCTGACATGGGTTATAACGCCTGTTACGATATAACGTGCAACTGAGGCCATGAAAGTATATACTGCAACTAACTCGTGCGCAAACTACAGCACTCGGCCGGGGGACCATTCATGCACAAATGCATCCCCCGACGAACACCCCAATCCCCCTCAGCACCTCCCCCAACACAACCAAAGGGACCCCACCAGGGGCCTAACAGTCAAGCTCTCCTGTGATCTGGAAAAACCTACCAAGTTTCTCAGTGGTAAAGACCTCACAATTGAACAAACATTTTAGGTTCCGGATACTTGATTTTGAAAGTTCAGATGAGTCTAATAGCTAGAGTTTTGTGATTTTGACCAATCTCAATTACTGCAAATGAAGGTTAAACTCAATTTCTACCAAAAGTGACATACACAGGAGAGCTGAGATGAGCCATTGGTGGTGGCATTTTTTTTTCTTTTTATAGGAAGTGCTAGGAAAGATCACAAAAAAGAGCTGGGTATTATGAGAAATTAACATTTTGGGACCCATTTATGCCTCTATAGGTAAAAAAAAAGACTCAAATCACCCAATTTATCAATTAATCTTCTAGTTCAGGTTCCCATCCAAAAATGAAAGAAATCCATGAATTATTTCTTGCTCTCCTGGGATGACGCAAAAATCTCTGCTGCAGATGCAAAGCGCACACAGTGGCTTTCTTCCAAACGACATAAATCCACTGAAAGTCTTTCAGGGAAAACAAGGATATATACAAGCTCCATCGTTTTACTTTGCAGCATAATTTGCTGGTTACCGTTTTGATTCAGTATCATTCGCCAGAAAGCCTGCATGAAAGTATGGCTGAGATGACAGCAGTTGCAGTGTTGCTCAATTTCTAACCAGAGGGATGACACACAATGATATTTTAAAAGTTCTGCTTCCAGAGAAGTAGACAGCATTGACAAAGAGGATCCTTCTCAAAACCAAAAGCAAAAAAAAAAAAAAGCGAGAATGGCATATAACACCACAAACAACCAGCACAAGTTCCAGACTAATGCCTTCAGAATATTATGGTATTATGGTGAAGTTTGTTTAATGTCGGGATATATAGATTTTTGTGGAATGAAACCTCAAATAATTAAACTTACAAATTCAACATGTGTGCGCAATAGCTTATCATTGTTTTTTTATGAATACCACAGCTACAAAATATTCCATACAAATTTCCATCAAAGACTGAATTATCAATTTCTGGGGTCCCAAGACTTTAGAGCGCATTTCTGTAAATTATCTATGGTACCTTTACATTAGGGCTGGGACGATTCTGAATCAATTCTTTTTTAAGGCGTAGTACCACTCCCTGCTGCCATGGAGCGAACATCCAAGCTTTCCCTTTTCCTTTATAAAACCCGACGCAGGTTGAACGAAAGTGCCAAACATCAAAGGGCATGTGAAATGCTTCCGGAAAAAAACTTCACAGAAATCAGTTTTTTTTTCGGCTACATGATTCACGGAGCCAAGTAAAGGACTACAGAATCGTCTCCTATTCACCAATTAGGCAACTCTAAAAAAAAGTAAGCTGTTCCAGTTTACTTGCTTGATTAGCAATCAAATGGAAGATGCGTTTACTCTCGAAGTTGAATGAGTAGAGGTGTTTATTAAAGCAACATGTTTGATTTCTGCATTTTAAAATTTAAATGGTCATAGAACAGCACAACATGAACACGATTGCCATTGCCTCGGCATTTCGTGCGACTGTGATAATTTATATCTCACATTCACGTTTCATCCGCTTTTCAGAATGTTTTCCACCTTGTGTATTTTTTAGACGCTTGAAATCCAGGGCAATCTGAAAAAAAATCTCTTCATTTTTATTTTATCATTTTGGATCTCCTAAAAATACTACAATGAGAGATGAAATGCAGAGTTGGGATATGGTGATGTTGAACGGTGTTTTTTTTTTTTTGAAGTGTGATAAGACCACTTGCCGTCATGGGGTCGTGTGTAATTTCTTGAAACAGACACACCTGAAGCGGCACGATTTAAAATGCCGTCGGGAAGAAGTCCGAGTTTAGATTTCGCTGATTGCAGGCGTTCAGCCATTCTCTAAATCTGCACCCGTGTACTTGTCCTAAATAATAACAAGTATTTGACACTAACGTGTCTTTGTCCCCCGCCACAAAATATGAAATCGTGTCAAAAAGAACAATTTCCCGGTGTGACCTTGAGAATGGCGCGAAGGTCACCGAAATGGACTGGCGCCGGGGTATTACCCTAATACATGTTGACATAAGATTTGGAGAAAATCCGTGGATTCGTTCTTGATATCTCGCTGACAACGCTATCAGTGTGAAAATCCACAATCTCTCGGTGTGACCTTGAGAATAGCGCGAAGGTCACCAAAATCGACTGGCACCGGAGTATCACACTAATACATGTTAACATAAGATTTTAAGTAAATCCGTCGATTCATTCTAGAGATATTTCGCTGACAAGGCTATCAGTGTGAAAATCCTCAATCTCTCGGGGGGACCTTGAAAACGGCGCGAAGGTCACCAAAATCGACTGGCGCTGAGGTATCACCCTAATACATGTTGACGTAAGATTTGAAGCAAATCCGTGGATTTGTTCTTGAGATATGTCGCTGACAAGGCTATCAGTGTGAAAATCCACAATCTCTCGGTGTGACCTTGAGAATGGCGCGAAGGTCACCAAAATCGACTGGCGCCGGGGTGTCACACTAGTAAATGTTGACATAAAAGTTGAAGTAAATCAGTCAATTTGTTCTAGAGATATTTCGCTGACAAAGCTATCAGTGTGAAAATCCTCAATCTCTCGGTGTGACCTTGAGAACGGCGCGAAGGTCACCAAAATCGACTGGCGCCGAGGTATCACCCTAATACATGCTGACATAAGATTTGAAGCAAATCCGTGGATTCGCTCTTGAGATATGTCGCTGACAAGGCTATCAGTGTGAAAATCCACAATCTCTCGGTGTGACCTTGAGAATGGCGCGAAGGTCACCAAAATCGACTGGCGCCGGGGTGTCACACTAGTAAATGCTGACATAAAAGTTGAAGTAAATCCGTCAATTTGTTCTTGAGATATGATGCTGACAAGGCTATCAGTGTGAAAATCCACAATCTCTCGGTGTGACCTTGAGAACGGTGCGAAGGTCACCAAAATCGACTGGCGCCGGGGTGTCACACTAGTAAATGCTGACATAAAAGTTGAAGTAAATCCGTCAATTTGTTCTTGAGATATGATGCTGACAAGGCTATCAGTGTGAAAATCCACAATCTCTCGGTGTGACCTTGAGAACGGTGCGAAGGTCACCAAAATCGACTGGCGCAAGGGTTTCACACTAATACATGTTGACATAAAATTTGAAGTAAATCTGTTGATTAGTTCTTGAGATATCTCGCTGACAATGCTATCAGTGTGAAAATTCACAGTCTCTCGGTGTGACCTTGAGAATGGCGCGAAGGTCACCGAAATCGACTGGCGCCGGGGTATCACACTAATACATGTTGACGTCAAATTTGAAGAAAATCCGTCAATTCGTTCTTGAGATATCTCGCTGACAAGGATTCGGGACGTACGGACGGACAGACGGTCGTGAATACTATGTCCCGCCGCTTCTCGCGTTCAGCGCAGCAGGGGACAATCAAGCAATTTCAGTAGCCTATAACGATTAGTTGTGATGGTGAAAAGCAGACAAACCTAACTGGGCTACGGTGTTAGAGTGAAAGAATGCCAATAATTTGAATAATTTAAAAAAATATCTTCCTTTGAACTGCATCTCTCAGCATTTTAGGACATTATTAAAGATTAATTTAAAACAGATATGTTAAAAGATCACCCTGGATTTTTAAGCTCCTAAAAAAATACACAAGGTGGAAAACATTCTGAATAGATGAAATGTGAATGTGAGATTATCACGGTCACACGAAATGCGTGGCAATGGAAATCGTGTTCATGCTGTGCTGTTCTATGGCATTTAAATTTCAAAATGCAGCAATCAAACATGCTGTCTACATAAACAGCCTTCATTCAACTTATAGAGTAAACGCATCAACCATTTGATTGCTAATCAAGCAAGTAAACTGGAACAGGTTACTTTTCTTAGAGTAGCCTAAGTGGTTAATGGGAGACGATTCTGAAGTCCTTTATTTGGCTTCGTGCAGCATTATGCCGAAAAATACTGATGTCAGAGTCAAGTTTTTTTCCTGGAAGCATTTCACATGCCCTTTGATGTTTGGCGTTTTTGTTCAACCAGTGTCGGGTTTAATAAAGGAGAAGGGAAAGCTCGGATGTTCGCCCCATGGCAGCAGGTAGTGGTACTACGCCCTAAAAAAAAGAATAGATTCAGTATCGTCCCAGCCCTACTTAACACATATGAGGTGTATATGAAGAGTTTGGTTCCAAAATGCAATAAGTGCCAAAATTTCAAAAATTGAGATAATACCATAGAGCGACTGTCCTGCAGTTCTTACACATGATGCAAAAACTCGTCATTAGAAATGCATACTATATGGTATATTTTTTCATGGTCAAAGTTTGTGTTTTTCTATAAAATGCAATAGGCATCAACATAGAAAAAGCTGATTTACTCAAAATGACTAAAATGGATATATTGCTTTTTGGAAACAAACTCTTCATATGGAGGTAAATGCGATTTCACCAGACAATGGTTCGTCTGCAGCCTCTACCACAAGTTTTGTAAGCAGATACGAGTTGTCGGTTATTCGTGGGAAAACCCAGCAGCTGCAAAACCACAACCACAGATTACACTTCTGCGGCTGGGAACAAATACAGTTGCTAAATTTCTTGATAATTTCACAAAAATTACCACAAAACTTCTCAGCTGTAAGCAAAAGAGCACAAGTATGCCGAATTCTGACTGTTGTAAAACTGTACTCTTCAATGTCCATTGTAAGGCAGCATGCCAGCACAACACGGAACACCACACCCAGGAGCTGACTCACTTTGGAGTTCGTGCTTTCGGTTTTAATCTGCTAATCATTTTTAAGTATTGCCATTTATTAGCTTATTTGTCCTGTAAAAAATTTGTTGGCTGTGCCACTAAATTTGTTCAGCTTGGGGGCGTACTGCCCCTTCAAAAATAAGTCAGCATGAAGTCCAGCTTGTACTTGTGTTGTACACCTACACCCAAAACAATTTTTGAACTTAAATTTCGTTGTGTGTGCTCCAAAATTTCTTTGTGCGCCCCTAGCCTTTTCAAGCACATGCTCCCTGGGGAAAAATATTTGCGTACAGTGCTGTTAATCCCGAGTTGTTCGGTTCAAAACCTCTAGTTACACACAGCAGCGTGCAGAAAGCAGAAGCCAGGAAATGCCATTATAGTAGCACTATCAGCTGGCAGCCTCCATTATGGCGCACTTCTCTTCTACACTGTAAGCACCATGACACTCACCTTTGAGGGAAAGTCAGGGGACCAGTTGGCAATGGTGCTGTTCGAGGGGTCCGGGACCTGGGGCCAGATGTGTTTCTTGATCCTGGATGAGAAAGGGTGGGGAGGGGGGTACATTTGTGTGTCACTCTTAGCTCAGCTGCAAACTAATACACAGCATGTCTCAGTTTGTGCCACTCCAGGCTTTTCAAGAAGGGACAGCACACCGTATCAAAGCTGGTGTGACGGCTAAATTGCTGTCAGTAAAACTTCAGTTATGACTCAGATTGCCAGAGAGGTAACAGCACTTGTTTCCTTCATGTCTATCAGGTCAACACAGCAAATCAAAACTGGTGAGCAGAGCTGATGAAGAATGACCTTGCAAATTGTAATACAAGTAAAAAGACAAATGACTGAAAATATGGTGCCCTGCAATTGTAGGTCAAATTCAGATTGGATTAGAGATTTAATTAATTTAAAAAAAAAAAGATTTAGTCTGAATTAGGTTCAGTGTCTGGAAATGCAATTATTTTGAATGGTTTTGATTCATGTTCAGGACAAATTTTTGCTCTGACAATAAAATTCACATTTTTATTGGAAATAATTCAATGTTTTGTTTTAAGATGTGCTAAGTTTCGGATTAACTCACATTTCCTTCTTCTTGATGCCGAGCAGAGCAGTCAGCAGAGTGAAGAACAGGAAGCCCATGCAAACGAGCACCAAAATCAGCTCCATTTCCCCCGATGCTAAATTTAAAATGACACAAGACAAAGGCAGTGAAGCATGAGGAACATAAGGGCTCTATGCAAACACCCTTTGTTGGAAATGAAGAGGTGTGCATTCAGCCAAACTATTGTGTGCTCCCAATCCTTATTCATTTTACATTTTATACAGTCAGCACAAATTAATAATTAAGAGGTGCACAGGAGTGTTTCAGGGCTTGCAGAGTAATTTGCACTGTAAAGGATCAATGGGCTTAAATCATTTTTCCTTTTTTAAAAGAGAAGGCCTCACAGTCACTTTGGTGGTGTCATGCATAACACATGTAATCATGATCTGCCCAACGATAATCCAAGAACGTACATCCTTTTATCAAACAGTATGTTTAAAGCTCATTTTGCCTCATTTAGCTCAGCTTTCTTCCAACACAAACACATAACATACTGTGCACCTTGAGTAGTGTAATTGGTACTTATTCATTGCAGATTAGAGTCTGAGAGATTAAGATCCCAGTTACACGATACGTATCCAGACATACAAAAATATGAAAATTCAAGCCAAGAGAGTCATATAGAATGCAATAATATAATGTTGGTCTCAATGTTCTGATAAATTTCTCAAAACCACGTAAAGAAAGCGATTTCTTCATAATTCCACAAGTGTACAAGGAAGCAGCCTCGGGGAATCATTTATGCCCAGCACAAGAGACTGAAGGCTTACCATACTTCAGTGTACTGAAGGTAAAGTCTGAACCATTCACAGACCCAGCCACTGTGGATATCATCACATGGATCACATACTTTGTGCTGCTTTTGAGTCCTTTCAGTGTGTACGACAGGTTAGAAGGTGGAAGAACAACCTCTGAAAAATAAGAGTCATAGTGGGAAAGAAAAACAATTTTATATTTCAGTGTCATGACTACCAAAACGTTTTCCAAGGGTAGATGTTCTAAACTACACTGGCCACGACCAAACTTCATTGCACATATCAATGCAACTCTGAAGTTTCTAGTCGTCTCATGCTCTAGTGAGGATTTTGAAACATAAATTTATGAATGAAAACTTCACCGAGCCCACATTACAGATGACCAAAGCAGATTAATAGCTTGAGTGATGCCTATTCACAGAGAGGCTATAAACACCACACAAACAATGATTTTTTTTTTTTTTTTGAAGGGGTGGAGTGTGCAGGCTTTAATGCCATTTCCACATTTGGACTCAGCTATTGATTCTTAGACTGATTCATACATTGACTGTTTATGTTTAATGACACTTTCAACTCTTTCTTCAGGTCATATCACGTCAGTATTTATACTCTTATCAAAGCACTGTTGTGATCGCACACCATCTACTCACACACACATACCGCTCAGCAATTTAGTGTCACAAATTTGCAAGCAGTGCACATACTGTGGGCAGAAACTGGAGAGCCCGGAGCAAGCCGGTACAAATGCAGGGGGAAAACGCCAACTTCACAAAAAACGGTCCTGGTTTGGAATTGAAGCCGCAATTTTTTTTGCCATCCACTGCGCCTCCATGTCGCCCCTCAGTTATTGAAATGACATTGTGAAGTCAACTTACTCTTTTCCTCATTTGCGGTCTTGTAGAATAATGTGTAGTTGGTAATGAAGCCATTCAGGCTGACGAGAGCAGGCTGCTCCCAGCACAGCTCCACCTCAGTCTTCCCGTTGTGCTTCAGCTTCACCGAGGGCCCTTCAGACGGAGCTGCAGACAGAGAGCGCAGGAACACCGGCACTTTAGCTTCACTGTGACTGACCATCACAAACAAGGCGGAACACTTGAGCAAGGCTACACTGGAAGCGCAGCGTCAGATAAACACCCACGACAAGGCAGCGAAATTAATTTATGAGATGCAATTACATATCTCTGTTCAACTAATATCCAGTGGAGTGGAGAGGTTTGTTCCCATCATTTGGAGAAAGTCAGATAAAAGCAAGTACAGAATCAGCAATGTTAATCTGGCTGCGACACAAAGAGCAAGAAAAGCCTCTGTAATAACAGATAACATTATTTTAATACCTGGCATCATCAGATATTCAAAAATACTAGAAACCACCCCAGCAATAAGATTACATCTTCAATAAACAATCATCTCCAAGTGAAACATTTCAACCAACAGTAAAGAATATCCTTAGTTATTCTCAGCAGAACATAGGAATCAAACACCTTGCTGTGAAAGTGGGAGTGGTCTTGAATTTGTGACACACAAACCACAAATATCAACAGGGCAACTAGCTCTTCCATTGCTACACTAACAATATTTAATCAACAAAAAGACAAAAATGTAATTTTAGCACCTTCCCTCCAGAGATTCACTACAGTGGGTCCAATAAATAAATAAACAAACTTTTTTTGATTAACAGGGCATAATTTTACCATGACCACAGACTGGTTGGGCAGGTGAACTATATTTTGATTAGCTTAACAATCAACAATCTGAAATAAACATGTTTATGACAACAAAACCCAGCAGCATCCAACTCATTTCTACTAGGAAGATTACTCAATAATTAATTCACATTGAAATTGAGACACAATTACGCATCTCAGTTTAAATAATATCCAGTGCAGTGGAAAAACAGGGTTATTATTCCCATCATTTGCAAAGAGTCAGATAAAAGCAAGAACAGAAAAATAAACGCACTTCCTTGCTGGAGATATACTTCCGTGGACAGCGGGCTGCCTGGCCTGGTTTGGTTCACAGGATAGATGGATATGATGTAACGCTCGAATGGCTGAAGAACACCTGTTAGAAAGGGCAAAGATCACGCAAATAGCACATCACTCAGCCAGCAAAACCCGCATCGCATTCAGAAGCCAAGCAGAGACGCAACTCTCCGGCCCCAGCCCCTTTCTCGCCAATCATAACTACCCACAAGAATATCCCACAAGACATCGCAGCCTTTATGGTCACCTGGTATCACTGACTGAAATGCAGAGGGTATGACCACATGCATAATAGTAGAACAAGTAGATCAGAAGGATCTAATAGCTGCGACCTCGCCTAGCATCCGTCACGTGGCCTAGTGTCCATGACTGGTGGTTTCTTGTACAAGTGAGATCTTGAAATTGGCAAATGACCTTGAAAATCAATAGGGGACCCATCCTCTGTACCTAGAAGCTTGTTTTTAGGCTGTAATAGCCATCCATCAAGTTAAAGTGGAGTTACGGTGCGAAAACTGTGAAATCTGGGCAAAATCAACACTTTTTTCACCAGTGTGTCCTTGGGATTTGACAGATGACCTTGAAAATCAATAGGGAACCCCTCCTCAATACCAAGAAGCTTGTTCTAAGATTTCATAGCCATTCATTGAATTAAACTTGAGTTATGGTGCGAAAACAGTCAAATCGGGCAAAATTGACACTTTTTGTGCCTTTGTGACCTTGGGATTTGACGGATGACCTTAGAAGAACAATAGGGAACACCTCCTCTATGCTTAGAAGCTATTTCCAAAATTCCATAGCGATCCATGAATTCTAACTGGAGTTACAGCGCGAAAACCCGCAAACAAGGTCGTGACCTCTGTGAACTTGACCTTTGACCTCGACCTTGTGCATGGACATCACTTTGGTGAGGGTGAATAACAAATAATAAAAACAAGGAGGGAGAAACATCACCACTGCCCTTCATTAGAAATGCTTTTTTTTCAGGTTTTAATTTAAGTCAATTTTATCTCTCAGGGATTTTATCTCTCTTTATCTCTCAGTTAATAAGGGAAACTTATTAACAATTACAGCCAAATAAAAATGGAAGGCGCACCAGAGGAGGCATCAGGTCAGGATGGGGCTTAAAATAAAGCTACAAAACCCAAAACGTGAAGTTGGCACGTTATGTAAATCGTAGATAAAAACAGAGTACAATGATTTGCAAATCCTTTTCAACTTATATTCAATTGAATACACTGCAAAGACAAGATGTTCAATGTTCAAACTGAGAAACTTTTTTTTTTTTTTTTTTTGCATATAATCATTAACTTTATTTAAAGGCAGCAACACATTGCAAATAAGTTGGCAAAGGGGCCTTTTTACCACTGTGCTATATCGCCTTTCCTTTTAATGACACTCAGTAAACGTTTGGGAACTGAGGAGACCAATTTTTGAAGCTTTTCAGGTGGAACTCTTTCCCATTCTTGCTTGATGTACAGCTTAAGTTGTTCAACAGTCCGGCGTCTCCGTTGTCGTATTTTATGCTTCATAATGCGCCACACATTTTCAATGGGAGACAGGTCTGGACTACAGGCAGGCCAGTCAAGTACCCGCACTCTTTTACTACGGAGCCATGCTGCTGTAACACGTGCAGAATGTGGCTTGGCATTGTCTTGCTGAAATAAGCAGGGGCGTCCATGAAAAAGACGTTGCTTGGATGGCAACATATGTTGCTCCAAAACCTGTATGTACCTTTCAGCATTAATGGTGCCTTCACATATGCGTAAGTTGCCCATGCCTTGGGCACTAATACACCCCCATACCATCACAGATGCTGGCTTTTGAACTTTGTGCCTATAACAGTCCAGATGGTTCTTTTCCTCTTTGGTTCGGAGGACACGACATCCACAGTTTCCAAAAACAATTTGAAATGTGGACTCATCCGACCACAGAACACATTTCCACTTTGCATCAGTCCATCTTAGATGAGCTTGGGCCCAGTGAAGCCGGCGGCGTTTCTGGGTGCTGTTGACAAATGGCTTTCGCTTTGCATTGTAGAGTTTTAACTTGCACTTGCAGACGTAACGACGAACTGTAGTTACTGACAGTGGTTTTCTGAAGTGTTCCTGAGCCCATGTGATGATGTCCTTTACACACTGATGTCGGTTTTTGATGCAGTACCACCTGATGAGGGATCGAAGGTCACGGGCATTCAATGTTGGTTTTCGGCCTTGTCGCTTACGTGCAGTGATTTCTCCTGATTCTCTGAACCTTTTGACGACATTACGGACCGTAGATGATGAAATCCCTAAATTTCTTGCAATAGCTCGTTGAGTAATGTTGTTTTTAAACTGTTCAAAAATCAGCTCTCGCATTTGTTCACTAAGTGGTGACCCTTGCCCCATCCTTGTTTGTGAATGACTGAGCATTTCAGGGAAGCTGCTTTTATACCCAATCATGGCACCCACCTGTTCCCAATTAGCCTGTTCACCTGTGGGATGTTCCAAATAAGTGTTTGATGAGCATTCCTCAACTCTCTCAGTCTTTTTTGCCACTTGTTCCGGCTTTTTTGAAACATGTTGCAGTTACATCAAATTCCAAATCAGCTAATATTTGCATAAAATTACAAAGTTTACCCATTCGAACATTAAGTAACTTGTCTTTGCAGTGTATTCAATTGAATATAGGTTGAAAAGGATTTGCAAATCATTGTATTCTGTTTTTATTTATGATTTACACAACGTGCCAACTTCACTGGTTTTGGGTTTTGTAAACAAGCATAGAATACTCAGATTTCCCACTACGGGATAGCTGATATCTGGCCTGGAAACAACATGAGGTAAAGGAACAGAGAGACAGAGGGACAGACAAACAGAGACACAGACAGGAGGATAGACTGAAGTATGAAAAGGCACATCTACACAATGAGATGTATCCATGTATAAAATTTCCTTATGAAATATTCAATAGTTCATGAGTTCTGGCCCGGAGAGGAACAGAATGACGGCTACCTGGCCTGGAAACAAAGGCAGTTGGGGGATGGAGAGACGGACAGGAGGACGGACGGAAGTATGAAAAGGCTCGTCTACACAATACAATGTACCCATATTTCAAATTTCATTGAGAAATATTTGCCAGTTTCTGAATTCTCACAGGGAATAGAAGATTTACATCCCAAATTTTTTGAGACCTGTAGCAGCCATCGAATTTGAAATGAGCTCATTTTGTGGATAAAATTGTAAAATTTCTCAGTTTCAACATTTGCTATGTTATCTCGGTTCTATTGTGAATAAAATACTGGCTGGTGCGATTTGAAAGTTATTGCATTTTGATTTTATTCACAATTTACACTTTGTCACAACTATTCCAGAATTGGGGTTGTACAAAACCAGGACAACACCAAAGGACTACCATATTTAATCAAAAAAAAGATCAAATCCTCACCTTTGCGCAGGGTATAATTACTGCGCCTTAGTACTCTCTGCCAGTCAACAGTCATGTTGCTGACCGAAACCCACTCCAGCACAAACTCCGTGGGGCCAGGGGGCACACACTCCCACCCTACCCAGAGCTCATCATGCTGGGACAGCCACTTCACGGTCTTCACAGGGGAAGGCTCTGAAATGGCAGCCACATTGCATATGAGCACAAGCCAGCTGCAAGCACAGAAGCCAAAAAAAATGTATTTAAAAGAAATCAGTTAAAATGGCAGCGCACCTTGATTTGCTCGTGGAATGATGAGCTGGGTAGTCGGGGACCATCCCCGTGAATTACGCGCTTTCAGCTGAACATCTATACGGCCTTTCACTTTCTCAAGCACGTACTCCATTTTGCTGGGGCGGTCCAGTTCCACAGATTCTGAGTTTCCACCTGTTTGTATTTTGAGGTGATACCTCAGTATTCTGCCATTGGAAGGAACAGGGTCCTGTAGTTCAAACAAGAACACACAAGACAGATTTATAAAATAAACTGATGGCAATGCTTGACAAACCACCACCTTTCTGCTTTTGTACATTTTCCCTGTGTACAAGTGGGTTTACTCCAATATCCAAAGACAATGACAATGACACAACAGAGGATGAGGTCATGAGTAATGGCCACACACAAAATTTCACCCACGTAGATAAAATGGTTACCGAGAAAACATGTCCCCATCGCAAATCCCTTGCACCAAGTCGACGAACAGAAACAAGGACCATAACTCCATAAAAATAAATTTCTCTGAATCAACTGTCAAACTCAATCACTAGGATCATTAGTACTGGTCACCCACAGAATTTCACCCACGAAGGTGCAATTGCAGCCGAGTGAACTTGTCCCCATTGCAACACCCATACACTTAACCCGTTGCCACTCTGACGGCCCGTATTCGGGACGTCTGGGAAGTTAAAAAGAAACAACATCATTTACACAGCTTGTATGTAACTGAGATACTTATGCCACATATCGTCGGAAAGCTAAGATTCTTGTGATTCAACTGATGCCATTTCAAAATATAATCATCACAGCAGCTTTAATCAATGCCTGTGTCACACCACAAACAAACAAACAGTTACAAAACTGATGTAACTCACCAATGAAGCCTCCTAGTACTCCTCCAGTCAAACATATCCTTTCAAACATGGCCTTGTTACATCCATGAGTTCCGATGCCATTTGACTTAAAATGGAGTCTGCACTTTAACCTTTCGATTGACATCTCAATTAACGAGTTACGAGCTTCCCTGCACAGTCTACAGTCTGCTATAGCCAATGAGTGCCTGTGTTGAAATGAAGCTCATGCCTAATTTTTTGTGTGTGACCTGAGCCTGCAGCAACCAATTGAAATGATGAATGTTGCATTGTATAGCCAATGAAATTCTGAAAACGACGATATACAGCTTTGCAGGGTGGAAACAAAACTGAACGGCCAATCGCGTGCGTAACTGAAAGTACAGAATATCTCCCAGCTGTGCGCAATGTGTGCAACGTGTCGAGCAAAACAGAGGCAGAGTGAGATTTCCAACGAATGTTTGATGGTTGTTTATTGAGTTCGACAGAAAAAATGGCGAAAAGGTTGCAGAAAACAAAATTTCAGCCACAGAAGCTGCAGAGCTGTGCACTCGGCGTGCAAGTGATAACTCGGGGGAAGAAATATCTGACGAAGGCAGTGATATCTCGTCTGATGACTCCGTAGCAGAGGAAATGTTTCTCGGGGGAGAAGACATTACTCTTGACAAGTAAGTAGCATATTATAAGTTATATTTCATTATATAATAATATAAGATTTATATTTTTTCATTATTATTATTATTATTACTGTATTACGCATTATTACCTCCGTCACCGAAGGTGGAAGGAAGTTATGTTTTAGCCGGCGTTGGTAGCTCTGTCTGTAATTCTTTGTTCAGGATTACGGAAAAAGGATATTTTACGTTTGTATTATATTATTATTATTATATTGCCACTATATTACGTATTATTACCTCCGCCACCGAAGGTGGGAGGAAGTTATGTTTTCGCCAGCGTTGGTAATTCTGTTTGTCCGTTATTCTGCGTTCAGGATTACGGAAAATGTATTGGACTGATATTGATGCAATTTGGTAGGAGATGGTGGGAGATAGCCTGAGGAAGAGTTTTGGAAGATGAAGGAGTACAACCAGTACGTACTGCATATTCAACTATATACGATGCCCTTTGAAATATAATAATTTCTGCTGCAAACATTTATGTTTTTGTATATTTTTCTCTATATTGATCCAGGTGTGTGGGTGGAGTTCTCCGACGCCCTGATTGGGTACTACAAAGTCCTCCACAAGACCCAGAAGCGGTACAAGACCTTCTTTTACCATTTCATGGACATTGCAATTATGAACGCCTTCATCCTTCACAAAGAACTAGCAAAAAAGGAGAGACACCTCTGCACCAGAAGGCGTTCAGAGAGACCCTAGCCGAGGAGCTGGGAGAGGCTTCCTCCATGGCCAGACCCGTGCCTGCTCCTGCTCCACACGAAGCACATCATAAGCCAGTGCATATCACTGTGCACAGCACTGCTGGTCGGCTAAAGTGCAGTCATTGCAATGCAAAAACGCTTGTGAAATGCTCCTCGTGTGATGTGCCTTTGTGCTTTGTCCCAAATCGGGATTGCTACAATGACTGGCATGCTGCCAACAACCTGTGATAGGTTATTTATCATATATAGTAAATAGTTTGCTGTGAGTTTGCGGTGTAAAGGTTATTTATTTGTTTACATTTCATATAAAAAAAGCTATATATGAGGGAACTTTTGTGAAAATATCTTAGGTGTGTTTTCATTGGAACCTGATGAACTTTTTCACGATGAACTTTATGTTTTGCATCAAGACAGATGAATTTTTCAGTGGAAAATGATACAAAACTTCTTCAGTTTCACACGTACATACTTATATTTGGTATCAAAATATCCATCATGTTGCTGTGTAGCCATTAAAAATCATCTAGTTTTTCATAACAATCATTTATGGGTTTAAATATGGACTTTGAGGCCTTGCCCCACAAAAATCTTGAAATCACCAAATGGGTCACAGTTCACTTCCTTTATGAAAATTTCACATTTCAAATCTATATTCTGGACAGTCCCACAAGTAGGTACATATAACCAGATGATGGTTCAAACTGGGCTGTGGGAAAATTTTTCTTTACCTTGCAAAACCTCCTTTAGCAATTTGATGTGCTAAACTGCCCACAGGTATGAGCGTATGAGCGAACGATGAGCGATTTCCTGGTCTAGTGCAAAGGGTGACATGACATAGCCTCAAGAATAGGAATTGAAACCTTTATGGAACAAGTAATTCATAAATTGACAAAACAAAGCTAGCAACTTAAAAGGTACCATCCCAGGCAGCTCATTTTTTGGCAAAATTACAAAAAATCTGAGTATATATGGTAAATATTAGACAGTAATCAATAATAAGTGATTTGACATATCAATGATGAACTTTGGTCATCTGTGTAAGGAGCAGGGGCCAAAATTAGGCTACCAATCAAATTTGCTTCAGACAACTTTAACTGGATGGCCCGTCTGTCAGTCAAACTGCCAAATGAACGTGTATACTGTTCTGCGCTTGCATTCCAATTTGCACGCACTTTGGCTGTAGCTACATAGTCAGCAATAGCTTGAAAGCTAGGCATTCAGACGGAGTCATGGCGCAGCCAAATGAGCAGCCAGTTTTCAGACCTCCAACTGCACTCAGCAGTCAAGCACCAGCTAAAAAGACAAAAACCTTCATTGAAAGTATGCGTGATAGACAATAATATGTAAAAATTGCAAATACAACTCCAGTATCCCTTGGCAGAGAAGCATTTGACTGCTGGAGAGAACTGAAGACATTGAAA
Source organism: Gymnothorax reevesii (assembly GCA_029721435.1). Taxonomy (NCBI): domain Eukaryota; kingdom Metazoa; phylum Chordata; class Actinopteri; order Anguilliformes; family Muraenidae; genus Gymnothorax; species Gymnothorax reevesii. The sequence goes on along the minus strand of CM056583.1, from coordinate 55,247,298 downwards.
GGTTTTAAAATTGACGCACTCTTGGCAGAGTTTCTCTTAGACTGGTAAGCTAGATTCTTGCCTCTCTTTCTGTGTGAATGCTGTACATAGACAGAAAGTGTAGTCTATACACTCTGAGTAGTAAGATCTAGGCTAGTTTTGGTGTTAGCCAAGTAACGTTAGCTACAGCCTAGCAATGGGTAGCTAATGTTTGCTTGTTGTTGTATGTCTAGAGACTGGCACTAGCCTAGGAAACTTGTGTGAAGGCTATAATGCCCTGGTTATGCTGTGAATCCAGTGTTCAAAGATACAGGTGTTGTTGTTGGTGGCTTTGTATGATGCCATCGATATCCACCACTGCTAATGCTGTCTGTATTGTAATGTTGTCTCCGGCCACACCTTTCAGCTGTTTGTGCTGAAATGAAGCACGCGCACAAACTGAGTGGTGGGGGCGTGGTTTGGGTGATTCCTGATTGGACGGAGGGGGCGGGTGCTTATCAGTTGTGCAATTCGAAAAAAAATCGCAAGTCCAGCCGCCTGGGATGGTACCTTTAAGGTGCAATGTGTACCAAAGGACACATACAAAATGGCTTCCAACAAATCTCTGGTCAGGAAAGCAGCTAATATCAACCATATAAATAAACCTCATATTAGATAGCTTTTCCCTCAACTTTTCCAAAATATTCAAGCCTAGAGAGTTAACTTGCAGACAGCTTTCTACAGAAGGAGATTCAATGTTGTTCCAATTAATGCAGATAGCTTCAAACAGTTGAGTGGATGAAAAACACTGCCCAGTTTCTTTTTAGTTTGAGAACAAATACCCTCTTTGGGGTTCAGATCTGACTCCGAAACCTCTTCTTCAATGCTGAACTGTGGTTGAGATCCTATTAGAACCATTATTCTGCCCAGAAGTGTAGTCAGTTCTTGAATTAATAACACCAAACAAAAAAAGCTTATGCTAAACAACTCAGACCATAATTCAAGCAAGTTAAAACATATGGGAAAAAATTTTCCAATTACTAAATTACATTTATTCTCCCGTCATGTGCTCTAAATGAGATTAAAAGTGATTACCTAATGAGAAACACTGAAACACAATCATTAACATTCAAGCATACAATTTGCCCATATTAGGAGGTAAATTTCAAACACCTCCTCTTTCAACATAGTGGAATGGAATCTTGGTGAGTCAACAGAAAAATGTATAGTAAACATCCCTAAATTCAAAGTTGTGAAACTATTGCTTTACCATGTTCATTACCAACTGCTGCTATTTTTTATTCTTTTTTTTTATGCAAACATTTTTCTGCATTCCATCAACAGCATCAACAATTCCAGGCCTCGCTGCACATTCCACTGTCTAAAACACTGGCTAAAATAGGGAAAGTGCAAAATTCAGCGTTTGCCTCACCTTCCAGATCAGCCTGACACGTCTCTCAGAGCTGCCCTCAGATGAAGTAATGACTCTCCACAAGTCTGGTGGGCGGGACGGTTCTGAGAAATGAAAGTAAGATAAGAATGGTTTGATCAATACATGCATCCCCAGGCACTTGTATTACTCGGTCACCCAACCAGTACTGAAAGATCATCATTTAGCCTTGATGATCAGATCACCGCTCAAACCCCAGGTCACAAACAGCCCATATTTGGGCTCCCACTAGGCCACAAAAACAAACCAAAGCCCCCAAAGTGTGATACTGAATGAGCTATGGGCCATTTTGTATGGGCTCATGTCATTTAGATCCGTAATTAACTTGATAATTGGTCGCTCTCAGGTTGACAAGTATCCCCAGACTCCCTATCCCAATCACTCCCAAAACTGACAGCCTTCGTGACCTTATTACTCACGAGGTCCATGCCGAATATGAAATATGACTCCATAACGAACGGTGACCTGTAGCACGCTCACAAGAAATCTCTATGGGCAAGGCGGCGGACGCGGTGTGACGATTGCTGATCCACAGTATCCCCGACTCATTGTTTGGGGATGTAATTAATAATTCCATGAATTTATTTCCACTACCAACCAAAATTAATAGGCGTCATGACCTTACCACAACCAATAACTATACCATGAACTAAATCAGGTCATAATTGTAGGCCCTGGACGAAGTCAGGCGGTTACTACAATGGATTCATGCTTGTCGTCTCCGCCCCCGCGTCCGTAAACACTTCACTGCGGGACGCCGTAGAGGCTGTAATTTTTGACCGATTACTTTCATATATGGACAGGTGTTATGCTTCAGTTACGATACCCATCAATTTTGGTTGCCAAGGCAACAGTATCACCTGAATAACACACAAAAAAGGGGAGAAGTGGGCTTACGGGGGCTATGCGGTTGCAGGCAACCAGACTGTTTAGTTGTGACCTGCACTTTAATCCAAGGACTGTATGAAACATGGACGACGCGTCTCCATTCATTCCCATTAAACAAAAATGGAGCCAAAATATCCTCGATACGGTCACTGTCATGTTGCACATTTGGAGCCTGAGTCAGCCCAGTAGTGATCGGGAGGTAGAGCCACGCTATCGAGTCCTGCCCACACACCCACCTGAACTGCCCCCAGAACTTCTAACCTGGGCTGGCAGCTACGCTATTAATGCAAGTGCCCGTAATAGCCAGCTCTAACACAGACGGCACAGTTTACCATAGTAAAGTGAAAGAATCCAACTGCCGGCAGCGTAACTATTCGGTCGTAAATGAGGTAAATAGACTCTATGGCTAAACAGACCCCACCCCAGTCATCTGGATCAAATTCGTTGAAGTACCTAACTGGCTATCTATGATATCTTGTCAATAAATCTTGCTGAACAAGCTAGGTATGTAGCAAATTACATTAAGTGATACAGGTTTCAGATTTTTGCCACCTCTCAGCCACATAGCTAGCTCCAGTCAATGTTCTCAACTGTCACTGACCCAAAGTTGCTAGTGGCGAGCACATTAACGCTGACTTTCGTTGTATTTTTAAATCACGTTCCGCTGGGAGTGTCATTTCCTATGTGCATGTTCTAGCTGAGTAATGGGTCGTACTTTTCATTTTTCAACACGTTGGAACGGTAGATCGAATTTTGAATGAATATAAACTGTCTATCTCACCAAAGTTAGCTTGCTGTGGTTAATAAGTCACATATGTTACCGTTAGCTAATGTTATATTTCTTAAAAAAGTAACATAATCTCAATTGAAGATAACCATCCAAGCTTGGGGGACTGGCAATTCATTCTCTGTGATAGTTAAATTAGCAATGCAACTATGAAGGTAAATATGTTGCAAAATAGGAGAGCGTGCACACTTGATTTGAGAACTTGTAGAATAGAATGTGAGAATGTGTAGAACGAAAATGTGAACTTGTAAATGCCTATTTTCATGTTCGTGTGGGTTAAATTTGCAGTCACGGGGGGGAAAAAAATACACGGGTGCTTGAAAAAAATATACGAACTTACGTATTGAAATATTCACTTGTGGAAAATATTCACACACACGGGAGAAAAATATTAATAAATGTGTAGACTGATATTTGCATGAATAGAGTGACAGCTACATCCATAAGGACAGATACAACCGCAACTCAGCGACTGCAACTTCTCAAATGTGTCCCAGCAGTTTCAAATCTGCGCGCCTTGACTTTTGCAACACATCTTGCGATGAGTCTGTAGCAAAACCAATTTGCACTTGAAGAAAGAGGGGTAGGGGAGGGGGAGGGGGAGGGGGAAGGGTTTAAGCAGAGCCATGTAGAGAGAGAAAGTCGCGTCAAAGGAGGTCCAAAATTCTCGATCGTCACGTGGTTCATGGAGACGGCGAATAGTTCTCGGAAGTCGCTGGCGGGCAATTTAAATGCGTCTGTCAAATAGGCTGCAGAGAGACATACCTGCAATTATCGGTAATTACTTGTCAATAAATAGCGTTATTTCTGCCTTCTTTACATATTTTAGGCTTGAATGAATGTCGCCGTCTCACTTAAGTGACCCCAACGTTAAACAACCGCAAAAAAGCTGCATTAAACGGCAGAATTTTGAACATGTACACTCAATACAGGCAGTATTCAGCAGTTTTAGTGCCTTCGAATTGTTGAAATAATTAAGATGACTAAAACACAGCGGCAGTTAGTCGACAGAAACACAGGGCCAGCTATAACCTCGCCTTTCACTACTTAATGACCTACACCTCTCGCAGTTTACCTCCCCGATTAGCAAGTTGCTCAGACTGATAGGTAGGACCGACGAGAGTCTAATTTATTTTTGAAAGCCTTGTTATACATTGCACTACGAAATTATACGGATTTTTCTTCCGCACATCAATTACTACGAAAAATATCAATTCGTCTTTATAATTTCTGCGCTCATGTAGCACGTGAAACCACGGATTTGCGTAAATTAGTTCGCGAGGCTCTTTGAGCAATAAGCCATGAGAATCCGTTCTATTGTCTGAATGTAGTGACAACTAAAGTGCATAGTTAGGTAGGATGCACAGCTGAGTGATGCCGAAAATAATTCCTGCGAAGTCCGCGAATTTTTCTGATTTACTTGCAGATTGTCAACCTTGCAGAGTCACATCAATTATATCAACATAGCCAACAGGCAATCACTTTGTAATTAGCATTTCGATATCATTACGTGTCATGCATTGGTGGTTGTTCAGTTAATAAGTTGTTTGATTGTTAATCAGGCAAACTACAGCAATTATGCGGGAAAGGGTGATGTTACTGAAGGCCTTCCGGACATCTGACGGCACGCCACTGCTATTTAGTCAGTATAAAGAGCGTGTTCCTGTTCTCGATTGCTTTGAATTCTTGGTTTTTGCTTTTAAATACAATGCTTGTTTAATCCCATCCTAATGTTTGTAATGCAGAGGGACGGGAAGGAACGTTTCAAAATTGTTTAATTTTCTACCATTTGTTCATTTGCTTGGGGTTTTAATCATCCCATGGACTTAAGAATCTAAGTTATCAATTCAGTAATTAACTAATGTGACAGTTGATGGGTCCTGTCACAGGAAGTGTCTCCTAATAAGTACATGCCCTGGCTGCCTTGCCAACGAGGCTGGCTCTTTGGCGACGTGGTCAGCGCACATGACTCTTACCCGGGAGTCTGGAGGTTCAAGTCCCCGCCCAGGCCCTCCTTCAGCCTGCTACACTAATATAATCTTCATGACTTTCAGAAAGGACAGAGGACTGTCAGGTGACTATCTACGATTATCAACTGACAGCACAATTAGTCCCTGCATTATTAAAAGCAGCATAATGTTCAGTGTGGCATCTTAGAAAATCCACTGGTAATAATTATAATTTATCTGCTCACATCTACACTTGTCACTAAACACCAATACGTAAGTTAAGAACAACTTTTTCATTGACTTTTTGCATGTAGAAGGTATACATTTATCTAGGCTTGCATGTATAGTAACATTTTCAGGAAGGGCTCATTAAACACTATATATCCAGACAGAACAAGACACATTAACATACAAACTTATACTGTTATACACATACATTTTCTATAGATCTTTATTTCGCTCTCATGTATTACAATTACTTCATGAAACAGAAATCTTGAATAAATTTAGAAACATGAATAGCATGTGAGGCAGTTTGTCGGTGCCCTCTCCTCCGTGTTGTCCTTGTATATTATCTCTACCATAGTTTGCTGTGCTGCGTGGGGATGCTCCAGTCGTGGGGGGGCGGGGGGTTTAGTACAAATTTTAAGCTTGTAGACTCAATTCAACAGGAGAAATCTAACAATCATTCAAAATTACAACAACAAAGATGTAAGGTGATCATATTCAAACACTGCACATGCATTTTTAACAACCAAAGACCACAGGATTTGGAAGCTTATTGTCCAGTTTATTAAAAGTAAGTAACAGGAAAGGCTTGTACAGCTTAGGGAGTTAAGACTCAGGGTGCAGGGTGAGTGTCGTCTGTCTCACTGCAGGGAGTCTCTGGCTCTTATTGAATCGTCTGCAGTTCTTCTGCTGAAAGGGGGGGGGGGGGGGGGGGGGGAAGACAGGAGAAAGGGTTAGACACACCTATATGGGCTTGGATGGGAAATGGTGCTGAGAGATGAGGCTGGTCTTTGTTTCCCAACTTAGCTGATGGAACTTAAGTAGTTGTGATCAGCTATGCTGCTGATGTTTAAGGAAGTATGGTGTGTGGCATCAGTAACATGTAACAGGAATTAGTATAAAGATGGATCATGTTTTTCGCAGTCTCAAGCAATGCAGTACAGCTCAATATTTATACTATTCAGTGTATGATTCCCCACTTAGTCTTCCATGTTTAATTTTCCAAATTGTTTGGCCAATTTGGCCAATACTTTGTTTTCAATTTTCTATTTGGTCCTCCAGCTTCCCTGTCCCTTAACCATCAATCCAAAAATGAGCAGCGACATAGTATTGACAAGTAATTGTCAATTGAATCTCATATCCTAAAAACTATAACAATAGATAACATTTTAGTTCATTCAATAGCAGTAAAAAATAGGTCTAACAATCAATATTAATAGCGATGTATCACAGCAACCGATGGCTTTGTGCTTTAATATTGTGTAACTTTTATTATAATAGCTAACGTTAGTTACCTTGTACTCAAAGAGAACCTTACTTCACCACCTCCACTACTGAAACCAGTCTGATATTTACGTTACTTCTCAAACATTTCACTCCTCCACCCCACACCGCAAAAAATCACTTTAAGAAGCCCTTTTCTCTAATATCGCGTCGTTAGATGAAATGACACTGAGAGAACGGAGTTTTCCATTATGCTGCTGCTCATGGTTAGCGCTAGTAACTGTGTCGCTAACTGCACCTAGCTAGTATCCCAGCCTAATATCCCAGGAAAACGCTTAACTGTACGTGTTAATTTAATTCAGATGTGCTGACAATACACAGTCTAATTCTTAAATCGGCTTACCTTCGGTGAGATCATCACGAACGGTCCATTCTGCTTCATCTCAGCTGCTGGACTAGTGTTCGTCGCTAACTTCCGGGTACTATTGCGAGACTCCACGACCCGCCATTATTGGTCCATTGGAGTGAACGGAGTTGACGCGACTCTCTCTCTCTACATGGCTCTGGGTAAACCCTTCCCCTTCCCCCTCCCCCTCCCCCTCCCCCTCTCTCTACAAGTGCAAATTGGTTTTGCTACAGACACATTGCAAGATGTGTTGCAAAAGTCAAGGCGCGCAGATTTGAAACTGCTGGGACACATTTGAGAAGTTGCAGTCGCTGAGTTGCGGTTGTATCTGTCCTTATGGATGTAGCTGTCACTCTATTCATGCAAATATCACTCTACACATTTATTAATATTTTTCTCCCGTGTGTGTGAATATTTTCCACAAGTGAATATTTCAGTCCGCAAGTTCATATATTTTTTTCAAGCACCCGTGTATTTTTTTCCCCCGTGACTGCAAATTTAACCCACACGAACATGAAAATAGGCATTTACAAGTTCACATTTTTGTTCTACACATTCTCACATTCTATTCTACAAGTTCTCAAATCAAGTGTAAACACTCTCCCATTTTGCAACATATTTACCTTCATAGCAACACCCCTACACTTTCTTTTATGTGGACTCAATGTATTTGAATGCATAGTAGTAATTTTTTGAGTTTTGGTATCCTCATATTTAGGATGACGAAATGGACTCAGATAGTATGTGTGAAAGAATTCCAGAGTGAAGTTTTTGCTCAACGTAAATGTAAAGACCTTTACTGTACATTACAGGTTTAATTTACCACCAACACAGAAACTGCAGCCTGCCAGTAGTTGGCGATCGATACGTTTTGGCTTAACTTTTCAGGAGACGTTCAACTGTCCATGTTTTATACAGTCCTTGAGTTTAATCACAGGAAACCTGTATAATGCAGTGACCGAACAAACGTAAATACACAGTATCCCGACCCTTGCCTGGGGATGCTATATAAGGCATTTTCCAGGTTGACCTTCAATCCAAGGTCAGAGGTCAAATTCAAGGTTTCAAACTGATGCACAATACATACTACGGTGTAAAAGTATTTTCCCCCTTGCTGATTTCTTTTATTTTTGCATGTGAGTCACACATCAATATTTCAGTAATTTTAATATTAATTTAAAGATGAATTACCCAAGGCACTCTTCAAAAGAATTATTTAAAAAAGCTTTAATAAATAGGCTTAATCATATTTGAAATGGTAAAACTGCCAACATGTTTCGGCCATGGCAGGCCTTCATCAGGGCACGGTCGACCATGAAACACGAGGGGGACAAATACTGTTTCTAGGGATGCAAGTGGGTGGTCTGTCTGTCCATTATTTTGGACATTATGCTAGTGGGATACACACTGCCATCCAGTATTTTGGACAGAAATAATGTGTAGTTCAAGAAACCTGGTCATTGATATGTATGATGATCTATCTGCATTCCGGACATTGCTTATTTGAGATATTTACTCGGCATGCATAATGCCCAATATTTTTGATAGAGCATAAACTCAGATAGGTTATGTGTTTTCAGTTTGTGCTATATAATGTATTTCCATCCCCCACCAGAAAAAAGTCTGATCAAAACTTGAACAATATAAGACTATTTCAAACTTTCGTCTACTTACCTCTTACTTGTGGATGCATCCATTGTGATTGTTTGTGGTAAATCATGTGACTAATGAGAGAGGTGTCTATTGAGGAAATTATCTTCTGGAAATGTCCAGTAAAATGCACATTTTGTGTTTTCAGGTTATCTATGAGCCTAGAGAAAATAGACCCCACTTAACTAATGTCCAAAATATTGGACAACATTCAAAAGGGTTTAAAAGACAAATTTTAAAAATTGCTGCGCTAAGTGGAATTGTTAAGAGATTTTATTTTAAAGACATCTTTTAGTTTCTTTATTGAAACACAAAATTTAAAGATATTTGTTATCTTGGTTATTTTGTGCTGCACCACTGATAAGCTAGAGAGATTTTATTTTGTTTACTTGGTTAAAACCAATGCTGCACTAACTGGAGTAGAGCACAGAGCCATGTAAAAAGGTTTCATGTCGGAGAATGTTATTGTTACGAGCAGCATGCAGTTTTGAGCAGTGCCACTGGTTAATGCAGCAGCCATGTGGCGGTGGACCTCTTAAGTGGTGAGACTTACCGGATTCAGGCGTGCGCTGGGTGACATTCCTGCTCCACTCACTCCAGTAACCCAGGCCATTCTCGTTCATGCATCGTATCTGAACAACGTAGTCTGTATCAGGCACAAGGGACTGCAATCTGAAGGATTCCTCGGAGCCATTAGTATCATTAGGAGGGACCTAGAACATAAAATCAATTATTTAATGATCATGTCCATTAAACCCTTTGCGTAGAGGCCAAATCTGGCTATTTATGTGTTACCTTATTTAAGGCTTGATAATTCAAGACTGATGCTTCACAGAGAGGAAGGGAATGGCTCAACTGAGTCAAGACACTTGTAGCATTTAGAATTCCATTGTATTTCAGTTTTTTTTTCATGAATTTAGGGTCATTTAGACCCTTCGGTGCCGCAGCGGCCCAAAATTTCGGATGAAAGTTCAGACGAGGAATCAGCAGGTGATCTCGTACCTAAAAAGGCTAACTTACTCTTTTGGACAGGAATGGCTCACGCAGTTTACCAGCTGAGATACTGCAAAGAAAAGAACGCAATGTATTGCATGCACTGTTCTCAGTCTGGCCCAAAAATTGCGGGGAAAACTAAATCTGCCGACTCAACCACTCAGTTTAAACATGAAACACAGGTAAAACACAACAACCGTGTGAGGCATAAACGATGCAGGGACAGATGTACTGCTGGAGCTGCAGCTCCACTGCAAACAGCATTTATTTGGCAGGAATCTAAAAATCGGTCTGCAGAAGAAGCTGAAATGATAAAATCCAATACAGCTCATTATATTGTGAAGGGGAGTTGCCATTAACTAAATTCAGGGGTCACATTGAATTGTTAAAAAAGAATGGAGTTCAAGTGAATCCCACTTAGAACAACGACACAGCATGCGCACAGTTAATTGGAGTAATCGCAGATTCAATTAAAAAGAAGACGGGTGAAAAATAAAGGAGGCCACATTTCTGTCCTTCATGATTGACGGGAACACTGATGTCTGGAATGCCAGATGGCATCCGCACAGATCAAGGGGGGCTGGCGAATATTTTGATTGGCCATCGTGAAGTCCAGCATGCGAAGGCTCAAAGTATGTTCATTTTAGCATCATGCAATGGAACTTACGTTTTTACAGAAAAAAGAGGCACATTTAGCATTCATTATTACACGGCTACGGTGAATACCGTCTTCCGATTGGTCAATCACAGCATTCCACGGTCTGTTATTTCTTGATTACAGACCATTGCTATGTATAACAGACTGTTGGTATGCACGCAGTTCTTTGTCTATAACATATGTGACTATTTACAATCACGGAAACAATGAACTTGTTTTAAATCAATAAAATCATAAGAAAAACTAGTTGACATAAAATATTATTTATTTCCTTGGTAAGGGTCTGCGTGACAAGTGGGATTAAAAACCCCGATCTTCCAGTTGAGGGTTTTGATCCACAATAATGACTGCCTTGCTGTACATTATCCCTTACATGAGTTATGACAATTACAGATATGTAATTTAGGAATCTATGATGCCACCAAAAAGGCCTTTAGTCTTGAGAGTACAAGCTTGGATGAGTTTGATGTAAAGGAGGCTGTACAGATATGGCTCAGCAACAATTAAGAGCAAGAAGGCCCAACTACAAGGGTTGGCCTTCAGAGGTGCCCTGCCTTAGTGGCCCTCAGGGTGATGTGCTATAAAGGGAAGGAAAGCAAGATAGATTTTTTTGTTAACTTGTAATGTAGTGGTTGTGTTGTATTGATTGCAAATTCTGACCGCGTACCTTTACATTTATTAATTTATTATTTGGTGTCTCTTTAAAGAGGAACTACTTAAGTTAATGAGTTCTCTCTAAGAGCAACAGCATTTCATTGTGACATTTTTGTTTAAAATAAAACAGCACATTGATATTTCGTAAATGGTCTATTCATTACCATATTTATCAGTTATGCAATTATTATAGAAAAAATGTTTACTGTGTTGCATCGCATGTCAATATAGGTGCTGCGCCTAAATTTTTAGCTGGTACGCGTACAATTTTCAGTTGGGAGCACTGGTGCTCCTAGTGGAAAATGTTAGTCTGGAGCCCTGTAGGTTTTTCCATAACACTCAAGGCTGGCATCTACATCTGCACAGAGGGGTTATCCTTTCTGCAGATGTAGATGCTCGCGTCTATAGATATGCAAATTTAAACACTTAGTTACAGTACTCGACCATGAGATGGCACCCCCGGATCAGCTATTGAATATTCACAAGTAGGCAGAGCTGAAACACTATTTAGAGTATGGAGAATTTCCCTCCAATCCCTGTTTTTCAGGAGTTGCATGAATTAAACTCCTCAGCTAAGCCTGATGTGCAAACTGGTCAATATCCTTGCCCATAGTATCGATCCAGTAGTTTCAAAAACTTATCTTTTGCGACAGAAAAAAACTTGTAGCAACCATTTTAGCTACAGTGAGCCAACAGTATTCCAATTAGTGGTTAAAAAAAATTTGTTTTGTGAAGCAAAAAATCTGACAGTATTGATTCTCTCACATTCTACTGTCAATTACAGTCATCACACACAAAATATGCGTAGTTCCCTCCCATAGATTAACGCGTATATTCCTCCATTGACAAATTCAGTGCTTTCTTCCATCCACCAAAGTACTGGTGTCTATAGCCAGTCTCTGAATTACATACTCAGATTCATCTGCATAACTCTACAGTTATAGTTCACGCCCTCGTGAAGCTTCCCCGGTAAAGATGTGTTGATAGACTCGTTTCTTATCCAATTCCTGAGTGTTTAAACTTTCCTCAATAGCTGAAATTCATTGATCGGACAATAAGAATAGGATACAAAGCTAAGCGTAAAAGTATGGTCGGTTGTGTTCTTCGAATGTTGGCTACGGTTGCGCAGCTGAAAATGATGCGATATCAAAGAAACAAAGACGCACGAAACCGGCCTGAAGTGTTGAGTTTCATTTACGAGATAAATGTTGCACGGACGCGGTCAATGGGAATTATTCCGAATAAAACAGTACTGGAGGGTTCCTTCAACCCGATCCATCTGTCTCTGGAGGAGGACATCAATGAAGAACACAGGTTATACTTCTACTCTGTTTATATTTTGCTCTATATGGCTTTTTGCTGTAAAATTTATACCGCGTTTAAAGACATCGAATGCCGAGGTTTTCATTTCTCCAAATGCATTCAGCCTGACACGTCGGTAGATCCCTCGGTACGTTCATTACACCATTCTGTTGAATATGGAAACATATGTCGTTTGATTTTTTTCTGAAAGTGACGTTTCTGTTCTGTTAAAATAAGGTGTATTTCAGAATTCAGATATTACTGAGTTAGTTACTTCTTACCCTTATAAGGTGTAAGGTTATGAGCTCAGATGTGAGAGCGGTTAGCTTTTCATTGCAGCGTGAATGTTATAGCTGTTTAATCAGCACTTTATTTAATGCTTGGGGGACTTCGAAGAAAAATGGACAATATTGTTAACTTTATTAAGGAGAAAAGGCATGTTTTGTGTTTGGAGAGGTTACTGGTGATCAATTATGTTCAACTGCACTGATATTGATAAATTCATGCTAAACTCAACCAGAAAATCATTAGTTCGTGCTGAATTTCATGCACCAAAATTTAATTTGTGTTAAATATAATTATTAATGTATGATTTGACAGTGAACCATTTTGATGAATCTCAGACTTTGGGGAGACACCTGGGTAGCTGTCTAATTTGGCTCATAGAAAGCGGGTAATCTAGAATGTAATGTTCAAGATGAATTGCACTGGTGGTCAAGAAATTTATGATCCCAGAAATGTACAGATTTAAGCCCCAGCAGTTTTTCATTTGTCAGTATTATTTGTTTTGCTATTTCAATGGTGAATTCTCATGAAGATTTTTTATGTTTGCAGCCCCTTTTCTCCACCAAAACGATAAAAATAAACTGAAATACGATGGGAGTCTAAATGCTTCAAGTGTCTAGACTCAATTGAGCCAAAGTTTTTCTGTCTGTGAAGCTGCAATCTTGAATTATAACGCCTTAAATCAGGTAACACCTAAAAAGCCAGATTTGGCTACTGCGCAAAGGGGTTAATAAACATTAAATCAAAACCATGAATATTTCAATATCGACATGAAACAATATAATAAGACTACATTTACATTAATACTGCATTCCAGGGTACCCTGCCAATGAACAGTATTTATGTTAACTAACATCAGCAAGATCCAACTTCATGAGTAAAGAAATCAGTCAATGGCTGCGTTCTAGCTGTTTAGCAAACCGGTCAGGAAAAACTGAGTTTTGATAGGAAGAACTTTAAGCTAAGCTTCAGCAGCAGTGCATGTAATGCAAAACTGGCATATTCTCACACAACACAACTTGTTTCTCAAACTTGCCCACATGAACCTTACAGTGCTTATCCTGCTGAGCCCGTCAGCTTCAAAATGCTATTTAGCTTTCCAGCACATATACACACACACAGAGTTTACATACAGAGAGACATATCTCTGAAGATTTAACAGAGGAGAAACACAAGGCACTTTTTTGCTCATTTACCTCTAACCACTCGTGGGCCCCAGCCGGACAGTAGCGGATGTTGTACTTGAGGGGGACAAATTCAGACTGAATAGGTTGCATCCAGCGTATGAGCAGGGACTTGGGAAGGCCAGATTCAGAGATCACGTTCACGTTCTTTGGGGGGTCGCTTTTCACTGGAGAACAAGACATATGTGATTGATTAGCGGAGTCCGGGCAAATAATGCTAAATAGATGAGAGGTTAATTACTCTGTACCTATTTCTTCAGGATACACAAGCAGTGCATCGGAATGGACCCTCCCAAGCTGGTTCTCTGCCTCCACACTTATGTTCACCTCCAAGAATAATGGCAGGGTCCCGAAATCTACACTCCCACCGTCTCTTCTCGCAGGGCTTCTCACTTTGCTTTTACCTACATGGCTGAGGAAAAGGGAAAAAACAAACTACATCTTCACATTCAGAATAGAATGATAAATGCAGTACATGCCAAAAGTTTGGACACACCTTCTCATTCAATGAGTTTCCTTTATTTTCATGACTATTTACATTGTAGATTCTCACTTAAGGCATCAAAACTATGAATGAACACGTGGAATTATGTATGTATCAGACAGTTGGCCAATAGGGCTGTCGGCTGTGCATCAACCTGACTTCTGCACAACACAACTGATGGTCCCAACCCCATTGATAAGGCAAGAAATTCCACTAATTAACCCTGATAAGGCACACCTGTGAAGTGAAAACCATTTCAGGTGACTACCTCTTGAAGCTCATCAATAGAATGCCAAGAGTGTGCAAAGCAGTAATCAGAGCAAAGGGTGGCTACTTCGAAGAAACTAGAATATAAGACATGTATTCAGTTACAGGTATTTCACACTAAATACATAATTCCACATGTGTTCATCAGGGTTTCCTGCAGAGCTTTTATGCTACATTCAGCACTGAAAAATAATTTGATTATTATTATGTATATGCACCGTCACTCAGCGACGGCATTTCAGAGCTCTTCAGCAAATGAAGGTAATTTTGGTGAATAGTACGTGGTTTCGTCCGTTTGCATTTTCCAATCGGACAGCTATCTATTTTTTTAACAGCGAGCTGAGTGACAGTGCAGCAAAAACAGGTGTATGTACTTGCCGCTGAAATTACCTTCATTCAATGAAGAGATATGAAATGCCATCGCCGAGTGACGGTGCATAGACCTAATTATAATCAAATTATTTTTCGGTACTGAATGTAGCCCATTATTTTGTCGCTTTTAGATCGCATGGGGGAGAGAAGCCGTGTCTTCAATTGCCACTTGATTACTCTTGAATTGTAAAACGTGTTAATAAAGGACAACTGTCTAGAATTAGCCAGGACAAATTAATTTCAATAAAAGGAGGGATATTAGCCCCGGAATTTTCATGTCAAACGACGCGCCTGAGGTCGTATGTGCATTAATGGTCCCCCCCTCCCAAAAAAAAAAAAGCAGCGCAAGATCTCCTCGTTCTTTACAACCGGCGGGGTGACCCAAAAATAAACGGTCTGTGTTTTTCAACATTTTCGTGGGTTTGTTGTTAAGCAACTTCTCTCATATTTTGAGCCAAAAATAATAATTGATTAAGCATCTTCTAATTTTTGTTGTTGTCGGGTTGAAACCCCCCCCCCCCGGCCAAAGGTTTTTCCTGCAGGAAACCCTGCTCACTCATAGTTTTGATGCCTTCAGTGAGAATCTACAATGTAAAAAGTCATTAAAATAATAATAATAATAATTTTGGCCTGTACTGTACATATTCAGGTCAAATACAATCATTGGGTCATTCAGATGCACTGTGCTTAAAAAGGCACAATCCTATGATGATGTAGTAGGCCTGAAAAGCCATTTAACTTTTAACATGCATACAATGGCCAACTATATTACATTAAAATATATATCATTTACTTGCATTCTGTATAGTCTATAATGGCAAGTAAATATAACACAAATTTATTCCACTATTTCGGTCTGTACTATACAGGACAGCCGCCGTTAAAACCAAAGAAAAAGTCGTTAATCCGACAGTACGGGGGCGTTAAACTCTCAGTAGGACCGTGAAATCTCGTCGTCAGCCGTGCAGTAGGACCGGCATATTGATGCGCATGAAGACTAAAGAAGACCTCCCGACGACTACCGCGCACGGGGTAGCTGGCCGATTATAACTGAGCCACGAGGGCTGTTGGGACGGTGGTTTTGACAGTAGTCCGCACATGTAGATAATGGCACAGCTTGTTGGTGATTTATTTCCATATATGATTGCAAAAGTAATGTAAGCCTACATAAAATATTAATTTGCTTTAGCGGGGGTGATGTTGCCGGTAATCATTTCTGCAAACCTTTTTATATTTGACGATAGTTTGCTCAACCTGTGCTACTATTTAAAACTTTAGTACGGTATAATATGCAATTGGATTATTAAATATCATGCTATTTTTGGTGAGGATTTTATTTGTCAGGTATCATTTCTGCAATATTTTATGGTCGGAGATAATACATGCTTTTATGTACTATTAGGCCTATTTTACACTCAAGTGCCGAAATAGACTATTTGTCCTGTTGCAAACCTGACATTAAGTATAGCCTATTCATTCCTACAGCACGTTGACCGGTTCTGCAAATGGAATTTGTTTGAAGTGTCTGGTATCGATACAGAATTCACTGGCGGAAAGTTATCTGTTCACGAATTTGCGGAAATGACTCATGCTTTTTGTGGATCAGTTAGTTTTCTTCAGTCATTAGGAATAAAGCCTTGCACAGTCATTTTTCAGTGGCACGTCCTTTGATTGGTTCCGCAAATAATTTCCAGTTTCGCAAACAGCGCCCTTTGTCAGGCCGAACTTATGATATTCTTTGTTTATTGGCAATATTGCGTGCCCCTGGCCACAACGGAACAGACACATGTATTTTCCACCAATTTTAGCCAGCATTACTCTATAGGGGATATCACAATAATTGGTCAAATTTATGGCTAACTGTTCCGTGTGTCAAAATTGTGTCAGCTGGAATCCACTTGCACTGGCCTCAGTTCACGATGATTTGTACATCCATCGATATTCAACTGCTATCAGCGACTACGGATGATTCTTTCTACACTTTCAATTTCAATTTCAATTCAAGTAGGCCTAGTAAATGCCAAGTAGGCTATACGTTAAAATTATCAGAATGAGACTACAAATTCAGAATAACACAGGACATGAGTCATGATCAGCCCGTTGAGAAAAACAGTTATGGTGGGAGGGAAAATGGTTTATTTCACACTGACTACAATAAACTTTCATAAAACTATTTCAGAAAAAATAAACAAGAATAAACAAGTTTGAAAACCTACAAAATGGCGTTTGCGGAACTAGTCAAATGACAAGCAGTCACTCCAATGGGTGTTGATGAAAAAGTATCAATAGTACGAAATTGAGATTCATAAGGTCAATTATACGATAATTTCCGATCATAATGACACTAATAACGTGATGAATCCCAGGAATACACGTGTTTAACGGCCACACACTCATTTTCACCTACATTAAATTAACATTTTCAAAAACACTTGCGTGCGAGTCGGGGTTATTTTGGTATCGATGTGCAGAGCAGCATTTTGTCTCCCTAAATATGTGCTTTCCGGAGCCGGAGGATGGAAAGCGGCACACTTTCTAAAGCGAAGATCGAAATGTGACTAGCTATTTACGTTAAAGTGCAGCAGAAAAGCTACGTTAACGCGAACGAGGCATTTACCTCTGATAAGATTATTGCTTGGAAGTTATCGCTGTTATAAGAAACGTAGATGAATGTCCGTAAAAGTCATCAAATTACACTCTGCTTTCCTCACTTCATTGTACCCTGATTGACTATTTGAAATCACCCGAATAGTGTGTATTGAATCATATGGCTAGTTGATAAAAGGAAGCGCTAGTGAAACCTTTCTCCCCTCTTTGTCTTTAGGAGCTCTGTAGAAAAAAGACCACGTCTTGTCCACTTGTCCACTGTTTTAAATATCATGCAGGTAAGAAGTATTATCGTTGAATGTCAATTACACGTAGCTAGGTAGCTTGTTAGCCACCTTTTTAATTTATTTACCACTAAGTCAATGCAGTCCCCGCGACGCCAAGGTAGCTAGCTGGTGACCAATATCAATCGCCAGCGTTCGCATTCAGTCAGCGTTCTGTTCAAGTCAATGGGACGGCTAATTAGCTAGCTAGCACGAAACACGATTTTTTTCTATTAATGTGACAACTTTGCGTTTATACGTTATCTTACGCATGAAACATTTTATTACAGCTCTTCAAATAAATATTGCTGTAAAAGGCAGCCGCACATCTTTGCATTTTCATGCTTGTATCGATTTATTTGAAATTGGCCTCATAGGAAACCATTCATTTTTATGAAGAAGTTGGGTGTATCAATATGGCGGCCAGGTGCTTCACTTTGGATAATGTAAATATGACGACATCAGCAATCTAGTGTTCTAAATATACATCTATGCCACACACTGTGCGCCTTATCACAAGCGTTGATTTGGTAGTCTACTGCTGCAACGGCAAGCAACAGTTATCGGGCATTTATTTCTCTATGAAGCCGAATATCTCGAAACGATAGTTAAGAGTTAAATCCACAATAATTTACCGTTCTAGCGGTGTCAAACTCAAGGCTGACAGCGAAGTCGTTTTCCCGCAAAAAAAAAAAAAGTTTGATTTCTGCAAATTGCGGAATCTGTCAAATTGCGGAACCGGTCGACCCACTGTAAATCGCACCGCGTCTCACTAAAATTCATTTAGGGAGAGAACTTGAATGTTTTTAGATTTATATTCTGTTTCGTTTTAAAATGCTAATTGGCAATTTTTAACCAATTTTTCAAAACATTTTGCATCGTCAGTATTTGTTTTAATGACTTCTCATAACCATTCAGATGTTCAAACATAATGTTCGCAAAGCTTGCAACTTTTAAATAATTGCGTACAATATGAATTTAGTTCAACCATAACGACTCTTGAATGCACTAAAAAAAAAGGCTAAATAAACTATTTGTGGAACCTTACACAGGATGTTTAGTAAGCTTATTCTATCTATCAATAAGGAAACAGAATTTAAAAAAAGATCTGCACAATATCTTTTCTCTAAAGGACAATGTCACTTAAAACTGAATGGCTCTTTCATAAACTGAATTCAAGGAAATAAAAGCGGATACACTTGGCAGTTGGCACTGATTCAATACAGCTCAGTTCGTGTCATCCCTATTTATCACTCATTGTCACCCGAATATTCCCCTTAAGCTCATTGTAGCCTATTAAAGAATTAATGACCTGGTCAGCGCGTGGCAGAAATTTTCTATAAAATGCCCAACCATAAACTGACATCACATTCACAACTATGGAACCTGTCACAATACGACGCATTTCCCCAAAGTTTAGGACAAAGATTGACTCCTTGGCGAGAGACAACCTCACACCTCTGCAGGTGAATAACGTGAGCATAAGCTCACAGGTTATTAAGTTGAATATTGCCAATTTGTTTATTTATATTGCGGCTGGCTTTTCAAAACCAATAAATAAATTGCGGCAAACTTCGCTGAAGATCTACCCACAAACTCTCAGAATCACAGTTTCTGCAATGAAAAGACATATTTAAAATACCAAAAAAAAAATTTCCTTCAAGAACACAATTTCTTATATTTCGCTGTCGAATTTTTCATAATAGGCTATTTTTTTCTTGTTCATGCTAGGCTTTTTAAACAGAGGATCAGCCACGCGCTTTCCAGAGGTCGCATAAGCTCTCACTTGCACTTTCGCTGCAAGAGAAAATAAAAAGATGTTAAAATACATAACGGCAAATACATGTAATTCAAACAGTCAAAATGGCCTCTATTCTATAACTTACACGCGGTACTACATTCAGTTCCGCGGAGCCACATATGGTTATTACTGGTGGTAAATTGTCCTGTGATACGGCTCATTGGTTAGATCGTGGTTAGAAATGGGTAAGAGGGGTGAAATGTTCGAGATAACGGGGCGTGAACTAACGCCGTCTCTTTGGTTTTAACGGCGGCTGTACTGGATATGCAGTAAAATGCCAATCTTTCAAACATCCTAAATGTACGATAAAATACCAGCAATATTACAAGATCACTTGTTTAACTGGAGGTTACGAAAGCACTGTGTTTATAAAGGAAGACTTACTCGGCAACCAAAGTGTAAGAGGTGTTCAAAATGGGGTCTCTCTTCCCAGGATTCCAGGAGCAGGTCATGATGGAGGAGAGACCCTCACCAGACTGACCCACCATGCATGACAGATCATCTGGCTTCTCAGGGGGATCTGGAAAAACATTCACACTGCAGTTTGTTTCCAGAAAGTGAAACAGTACACAGTTCAAATGTCATTAAAGCAGGGATTGGGAAGGACAGCAAGGTCCATGGGCCAATGGCCCGTGGAAAATCAATGGGCCATTTTAAAAATGTATGGGCCATTCTCAAAATTCAATGCGCCAATAATTTTAACCAAAACATACTTTTCATCAAAATGTATACAGCATATACATACATACATTTTGCTTTGTATGTTTAATGCTAAAAACATACAGATACATACATTTTGCTTTTAACGTTCAGCATTAGAATATTGCTAAAACAAAAAGAATTGTTACTGAATACATAAGACAAGATTAGTAAGTTGTAAGTAACTCTAAGTTGATAGTTTTTTATTTTATCGTCAAAGTTCACCAAAATCATGTAGCATCACTGGCTGCAGCTCTTCTACATTGACAAGTCTGAATTTTCTTGACACAAAAGTAATCCTGGTTATCGCACACGGTGATACGACCCCGTGAAGTTTTCCTAACACACATTTTTCAGGTTTTCTCTGGTGAATTACCAGAAAACACACGACACATCCATGGTTCCAGTACTTATTTGTATTTCATTGTTATTAAATTGGTGCAGTGTTGCTATTAAAACTTCCATATTTTGCATGATATTGAGGCTTGACGTTGGTTTCAGAATAAATTGTGTTGAAGAAAATACAGATTTTTGGCAACTAGAATTGGCATACAATTGATATAATTGCAGTTTTTAAACAGGGCTCTGTTATGTCCTTCAGCTCTGAAAATTTCATGTAGCCATCTTTAATACAAATGAAGTTATGAAGGCTCAAAAATGCAAGAAAAAATGGCGCAAGTTAGAAAGAACAAAATTTCAACCTACTCCCATGTACTTTTAGAGCCTGTAGCTCAAAAAAAATCTTCACAAGATCAAGGTAATATTTTGGTGAGGATTCATTTACCCATTTAAACCGGGACAGCATGTGCGCATTTTAACCTTTAAAACCAGGGACGCCATTACGCATTTCTACCCTTCAGGCCGAGAAAGTGGATACGTCAATTTGTTGTTTTCGTTACTTTTCCGACCATATCCGGGCTCATGGCTGTTCTTTTAGTGGCACTTTATACTAGATGCCATAGTAACACTTCAAGACACTTTATTTTTTATATTTTTATTTTTATTTTATTTGAACGGACACTTTATCATGCCTGCCACCCAGTAGCGAAGCTACAGGAAGGCAAAGACACGTCCCCTTTAGTCCTGGCTAGATCTGAATCATTTTCCTTCATTGACGTCTTTTCCAATTTTCGTAATTGGCAAATGAAGACACGGTTTATCACCGTATGCGATCTAACAGACAGTTATGACAGTGCCTAAAGAACTGTTCGGATTCATCCCCATTTTTTCGTTACCCCTCTGTTGAGGTACCCGACACACTGATTCAATCCCAAAAGGTGGAGGTACAAACACTGCAGGCCAGGTCCTGAGAGTGCTCTCTCTTGGGCAACTAAGGACGTATTTGACCCAGGTATTATCATCTAGTAACAACCCAGTCAACATTTATGAATACTGTATATGCTGGAAACAAAAACCAAATCTAGGGTTTATGTACCCATCCATACAGGTTACGTACTGGGCCCAAGGGTACAATACCGAAAACATTTAGTGGAAATGCAGCTTCATTACCCTCATCTTGCTTTGGAGACTTGCATGATGAGGGTGGTCAGACCTCCTAAGCATATACAGCGCCCTCCATAATTACTGGCACCCCTGGTTAAGATGTGTTAAAAGCCTTAAATTCAATTTTTATTGCAGAAGCATACACTTAAAATTGGAGAAAAATCTAACCTTCAACTCAAGTGAATTTTAAGGGGTAAAAAAAATCCCTGACTAAGAAATAATTATTTTTCATAAAATCACCTGTTACACAATTATTGGCACCCCTTACAATGCCAAGGAAATAAATATAATTGAAGTATTTCTGTCATTTCTACAGTAGTTTACAAAGTTGATCAGAGTATCTGGGAACATTTAATTAGTAATTCATCACTTCCTGTTCCTCTGGGGTATAAATTTGACGTGACACAGAGGCCATTTCCCTTATCCACTCTTCAATATGGGAAAGACAAAGGAACACACCATTCAAGTAAGGCAGATGTGTGTTGACCTTCACAAGTCAGGCAATGGCTACAAGAAAATAGCCACTCACCTGCACCTGCCCATATCTACTGCCTGAGGAATCATTAAGAAGTTTAAAACAACTGGAACAGTGGTTAACAAGCCTGGACGAGGACGCAAGGTTATTTTGCTACCACGCACAGTAAGGAGGATGGCAAGAGAAATAAAAAGTTCTCCAAAGCTCATTGTAACAAATGGTAGCATCTTGGGGTCACAAAGTCTCCAAAACAACCATCAGGTGCTATCAACATGCCAACAAGCTGTTTAGGAGGCATGCACGGAAAAAATCTTCTCACTCACAATCATAAACGCAAACGTCTGGAGTTCGCTAAGCGGTACTGGGACTTCAACTGGGACCATGTGCTTTGGTGAGATGAGACCAAGATAGAATGTTTGTTGCAAAAAGCTCTAAGTGGGTCTGGCGGAACACAAAAGATGAGTATGCAGAAAAGCACCTCATGCTTTACTTTTTTCAGGGGCGCTTCTGATATTTTGTCCGCCCTCTGTACACATTGCATTGAACGCGCTCCAAATTGATATAACCCTGACATGACTTTTTTCAAAATAGCCAAAAGCGTGGGCATGCAGAATTTGGATACAGGATTCAAACACTTTTTTCAAAGATTATTTTTTGGGATTTTCCCCATTATTTGATAGTCACACAGGAGAGAGAGACAGGAAAATTGGGGAGAAGAATGGGGAAGACGTGACAAATAACCCGAGCCGAAATCGAACCCGGGTAGCTGTGGGAAGGCCACAACCTCCATGGTGCGCACGCTTATACTGATGAGCCACCGTGGCACCACCAGGATTCATACATTTAAACACTAAATGGATTATACTACATAACCTGCAAAAATCTCCAAATTTGAAAAGTGATGACATAATTACATAATTCAATCAATCTAACTGATCAAATCTCACTAAAAGTATTTTGCTCCTTTCACAGCATGCACAAATCCCAAGCCGGGTAGATTCTCCTGGTTTTGCTTGCCGCTCAACCATTCATTTGGTCAGTTAGAGTGAGTCAATTCAAGAGCATTGACAGTGATACTTACATCCTGCAGTAAAAAACAGGCCATGAACATTCCTGATGCTGCGTGAGGGAGAGCGCGTTAACACATTGCACTTCAGAGGGTTCTCCAGCTCCCTTGTGACATTGACAGTCATGCTGATGGCCGAGTCGTTGATTCGGGTGTAGTGCTCTTTGGGCACCCGCTCATTTTTGAACTGCCAAAACAGGTCGTCAGCTGTGGCTCCGGTCTCTCTCTTTCCCCGTGCCGACAAAACGCATGTGGCTGTGAATTCCCGGCCCAATTCCAACACCGGAGACTCCGGGAATGTTTTCCCACAGCAGTATTCAAGCTGGTCTTCAGAAATAAACAAAACAAATTCACAGCATTTACCTTTTGTTGATGGACACAAAGCAAACATTACACCATTTTTTTCCATAACGCGCATAGGTGCTGAACAGGGCACTAATCTGTCCTTCTGGTTAGTGCTGGATAACAAAAGATAAAAAAAAAAAAAACTGTTAATTCCCACCTTATCTGTCAATATTAATACACTTCACAATACACCAAATGCCATCATTTCTAGACTCCCTTTGGTTCTGGTATGAAAACTGTAAATACAAGGGGGTTAAATGCGGTTTATATTACTAAAATTATTACACCGAGGATGAAAAGTTAATTCCAGTAGATAGGTGACTTGATTGCAAATGTATGGATTACAAATAGTTGAATACACAAATAAAAAAATGTAATAATTTGATAAAAATTACTAAATAAAATATCAAATTTTATCTAAAAACCAGCATAGTTTTACAGTTAAAACAAACAAAAAAAAAAAAAAAAAAAGACGATTAGGTCCCATTTGTCCTCGGTGCGAAAGTAAAGCATCACAACACAGACACACACACACACACACACTTTTTTTTTTTTTTTTTAAAGAAAACTTGGAATGGCAGGGAAAAAATAAATTCAAAGGAAAAACCTTTAAGCGGTTGCTAGGTTGACCAATGCGGTAAATGAGCCTTTTGCAATGCAATGTGACCAGCAAAGCATGAGCTCAAATCCAGTCATGCTAGTACAGACTGTGTTGATTAGCCTTGCGAGAGCAGCACATAATTGGCTTTGCACTGCTCAGGGAAATAGGGAAAAAAAAGTCTGTTTTGAGCAGTATAAATCATTTTGAGTGCCTACGACTAGGCATCCAGATTCTCATCGAGAGCAGTGAGAGCAAACACACTTGTGCGTTTCCTTCGCCCTCACTCCATGCATACAAGGTTTGAATCCAGAAGAGATAAGTGGTGGCTGACAGGCGTTTTGTTTTTGTTCACTGTCCGTGCTCCTCAAGACACCTACCAGCATGCTTGTGCACAGTTTGCCGATTGAACATCCTAAATTCAAGAGGGATTGGAGAAGCCAAATTTATTTTAAATATGAATCTGAGTGTAGGAATGTTAAAAACCAGGTGCTGAACAGGTGATGCTATCGTGCTTAGACGTGGAAGGCAGTTTAGAAGTTAAGTTTAAGAAATGTTCAGGCATGCCTGTTAGTACAAAAAAATAAGAATAAATCACCCACCACTTAAAGAACATTTCTCAACATACCTTTACAATAATTTAGGGGATTTCACCCAGAGTGCATTATATAATCTTATAGAGAGCGCTGCTGTTGTTTTATGTGATTGTTATTTTAATTTTATGGTAGCAATTTCTATTTATCGTATTTAAATTTTCTTGAAAAGTGACATTTATTTGTTTTTTTATACAGAACCCTGCTGAAAAGGAGACTTAAGTCTCAGTCAGGCCCCCTGCTTAAATAAATCTTAATTTAAACAAGAGTTTGTCACTAAAGTGACTATATCCCCCTCCGTTAGGTCACCGAAACCGACTGGTGTTTGCGCATTCCCAGTAGGAAGGTTGGTACCAAAAAGAATTGAAATAGGTTGACTCCTTCTTGAGATATCGCGCTGACAATGTTCGGGACGGACGGACGGAGCAGAATACTATATCCCCTGCTTCGCGCTAAACGCGCGGAGGGGGATAAAAATTCATCGTAATTAAAAGATTCAAGGAATTCAGTGAAATCTCTTTATGCAAAGGGTAAAGTTGAAAACCAATACCGAGTGGCCCTGATTTCCAGTCCTTCAGGTGATGCCACATTGAAAAGTGCCATGCTTTTGTGAGGACAATAAACACATGCAATCTCAAACTGAACTACGCACTGAGGAAGCAACATGTCACAATGTCCAGAAATGCGGACTTCTTTGGGCTCAAACTCAGATGAAATGGGACTGACACACAATGAAAATGTGTGCTGAGGTCTAGCCAGTCAACCACCAAAATTGTTTATGGTCATAATGGAAGTTCTGTTCTCAAATCAGCTATTGTGATGTGATTAGCTGCAAGTGCATTATTTCTTCAGTTTGTCTATCCA
Source organism: Gymnothorax reevesii (assembly GCA_029721435.1). Lineage (NCBI taxonomy): Eukaryota > Metazoa > Chordata > Actinopteri > Anguilliformes > Muraenidae > Gymnothorax > Gymnothorax reevesii. The sequence goes on along the minus strand of CM056583.1, from coordinate 55,221,745 downwards.
AGCAGTGGCTCCTCACAGCACTCTTGAAGGGTTGAGATACAACTGAGCAAAAGTTTTATCACCATATACATACACCGTTCAAGGCAAAAGTTTACATACACTTAAGCTGATGTCTTTAAAACTGAGTTTTCACCACTCTACTGATTTCACATTAACTTATTGTTTTGGCAAATCAAATATTTTACCCAAGTTAAACTATTTAAAGGCAATGATGCTCATCTTTAACTTGGCGTATGTACACCTTTGACCCATTGAGAGTGTCATGATAGAAAGAAAAGCTATAATAAACTTAAATGGTTTTTACACGTAAAAACAGATGTCTCCCCCTTCCCCCATTTCACATTTTAGAGTTATGGTCTGGAAACGAGTCCCACCCTTCAATATGCCCAAGTCTAAATTGTTGCCATGGAAACAGAGAAAATAAAAATCAAAAGCAATTCAAATCCTCAAAAGGCAGATCTACATGTTATGGAGAGACACTACATCAGATTTGGTGAGAATCGGTCGAACGGTTTCAGAGTTATGCTCCAGAAACAAATGGGAACGCCGACGGGAATTCAGGCAAAAAAATATGTCTTCACCCCCCCCAGGAAGGGGGGAGACATAATGATTCTCTCAACTATTATTTGATAATTTATAATCTTAAAATTGAGCGGTAATACCTTTAGACCAGAGACAGGGAATATTTAAATCGGATTAAATGTCAGGATTTATGAAAAATTGACTAAGTGTTTTTGGCTTAAGTGTATGCAAACTTTTGACTTCACATATAAATTGTTTATCGAGCAGCCTTACTTTTTGTAAATACTGCTGATGTGCTAGCATTCAACATATTGTGTTGCATATTGAAGCACTGAAAAAATACTTACAGGAGGGGAAGACCAAACACAATACAAGCAGGAGCAGCGGTGATTTATGGGAAATGTTCATCTTGCCGGCTCTGGAAAAAATCTGCGGGGAAATGCATCAAGTCATTTAATACTCACAACTTGCAGTCCCAAAAAAAAAAAAAACTGATTTGTTAATTTCATTTATATTTCTAAGAATTGTAGCATGTGGCCCCTTGATAATAAGTAGATTAGGATGAACTCAGATGCGTGCTGTAACTGAAATGCAAGTTCTCAGCTCAAGGATAAGTAATGAATGTTAGATAATCAAGTAAAACAATCATTAGAATAGTTCAGAACATTATAGAAAAACCTTTACAAAGTTTGTAGTGAATAGTGTTGAAGCATTACATTGTTTTACAGGCATTAGTGTAAACCGAGCTAAAATTGCAGAGACAAGGGATATATGGTGTGGATTTGTGAAAAATGAGGGGAAAATACACCTCTGGTTTTTGTATATAATATAGGGAACATATGAGGCTACAATTTTGTGCGAGTTTTGTGTCAAGGTCGCGAGGTCAACAAGGTCAAGGTCAAAGTAAAGGTCAAAAGGTCATTATATTTTATTTTTACCCCACATAAGGCCAGATTTGGATTCCTTGGTGAATTTCCAGTCTAGAGACACAAATTTTATTGTGATAGCTCCACTGGTTGCTGAGATATTGGTGGTCAAACTTCAGCCAGTAACCCTGTTTTTTGCCAAATTGAGTGGGCCATAACTCAGAAACCACTGGTTGGACTGAGCTACTATTTGGAATTTCAGCTTTGCCAGCAAAAATCACCCAAGAAACCAAATATGAGCAAAATCTGAGGGGGTGGGGTGACAATTTTTTTTGGGTGATTTGATATGGAATGACCTGATAGCAATGTTCAGCCCATTCCCATCATTTTTTTTTCCAAAGATATTGGCCTCGAAAATTCTTAGAAATTAACATTTGCAATTTGCAGGGGCAAAAGGGGGACATGGCCCCCAACTTTTGGGGGGCCATATCTTGGAAACCCCTTTGCAGTAGAACCCTGAAATTTTGCATGTGTTCATTATGAATAAATTTGAGCCAAATCTGAGTTGGTGATGGCACAGGCGCCAATTTTTGTGTATGCTGGTGGGTGCTAAAAACCTAAAATAACTTGCTACTATTAAAAATAATAATAAATAAATAAGCAATAAAATGCAAGTGTTTTTGCAAGCTTTGACCCACATGAACACCACGCCCGCACACGCACACGCACACGCACACGCACACGCACAGGCACACGCACACGCACACAGATAATACACATCACACAGAAAGAAATAGTCAGTACCACCCAATAAGTTCGAGAGGCCTGTCTGAATAAACAGCGTCGACCAAATCCACAATCAGACACGGAAACTGGTTATACAATATGCCTAGCCACAGACTATGTGCAAACGCAGGGCTCCCTGTAGTGCTGGAAGGAACTGAACCATGACGTACTTTTCAGCACCTTACCAGCTCCATTCGTTCATTAGTCACTCCCTGATATTCAACTATCAAAGATCAGCAGTGCTACCAAGCTTAGATGAGACCGATATGATAATCAATTAAAAGTTTAACGACACACACCTACCAAGGAATAACAATAGCCACCAAGATTGCATTAACAAAAAGACTCACATGAGCATAAATCATATAGCAAATCCTCCATCCGAAACAAATCCGACATCACCTCATTTGCACAGTGCTACAGTACATCCAACAAAACACTGCGTAACTGTAATGGTTAAGAAGCCAAAATATTAACACGTAATCAAATTATCGCGTGGTAGGCTATTGAACAACGTCACCCTACATCACAGCACATGCAATCAAATGCATTTGATTGATAATCAATCCATAGGCCCACACAGCTACTACATGTTTAAAAAAAAAAAACACTTCTAGTTGGCTCACCATTGAGGTTACTTCTTGATGAAGAAAGTGTTACTCCTTATAACCCTGCTCTTAACAAAATATTTGATTTTATCAAAACTTTGGCCAACGTTAGTTAGCGCAAAAACTCTGTAGCTAGCGAACGAGCTAACCAGCCTCACTAATGTTTTAACTGACTTAGCTACGCAGCTAATTCATGACCACTTGCTAAATCGCGAAATAATCGCGATTCACTGTTTCATCATCTATAATATACTAGCTGCTACCCATTTTGTAGCCCATTAATTTGTCGCTTTTAGATCACATGAGGGAGAGAAGCAGAGTCTTCAATTGCCACTTGATTATTCTTGAATTGGAAAACGTGTTAATCAAGGGAAACCATGTAGAATCAGCCAGCACTAATTTTTGTCAATAATTGCCGCCAAATTTTCAGGTCTAACACCAGCCCTGCGAGTGTTCAACTGTCTAATTTGAATTTGGGAGCTGTCAAGTGTGAGTAATCAGAATGCTGCATTCGTGGACGAACGCCGTGCCCTCTCAAAAGCCTGGCTTTCGTGTAGGCTGTCTTATCACTCCCTCGGCCCCATCGCAAACATAACTTGCTCGCAGGTTACCTCAATGCACGTTCATAAGGACACTGCGGCTCCTAGCGGTGCGACCGGATATTGCTAGCGCATCAACCTATGCAAGTTTACCCGCTACCCGGAGTGAAATTGCCATTTTTTTTGCATGCATGACCGTTTTTCAGAAATCGGGCGACGTCAAGTCCTTCCTGGAGTCCAAGTGGATATTCACACCAAATTTGGTGATAATCGGTTGAGAAATGTAAGAGAAAAACGTGTACAGGTCTGTGTGTGTGTGTGTGTGTGTGTGTGTGTGTGTGTGTGTGTGTGTGTGTGTGTGTGTGTGTGTGTGTGTACACGTTTTTCTCCTACATTTCTCAATCGATTAATCACCAAATTTGGTGTGAATATCCACTTGGACACCAGGAAGGACTTGACGTCGCCCGATTTCTGAAAAACAGTCATGCACGCAAAAAAATGGCAATTTCACTCCGGGTAGCGGGTATCAGCGAGTTGGTTTATATGTACCGTAGATATCTGAGCAGGCAAGCTAGCTTGCTAGCCTAGCATGTGAGTTTGTTGGTTTCTTTCGTCAATGTTAGCTGGCAAATTTTATTTTTGATGCCCATTAATGCCAGCTAGCAAGCTAAATGCTCGTGGTTCAATTCTAGCAAAGTTAATCACGATATAATGGCTATTCATTCATGTTCTCTTGTATTAAAAGCAGCAAATATGACTGTTATTTGGCTTGCGAACTAGCAACCTGGCTAAGCAAGCGCACTTATGTCTGCTCACTTGCTAGCTAAAAAGTCTGGAGGACTTCAATTGTGCTGACTTGGAAACACAGCGTTTCTGTTTTTACAGCGCTTTTCTCCAAATGGAGGTATTTTTGGCGGTTTCATTGCGTTTTCCCAGTTTGAGATGTTTTGGGCTAGTTGCAGTGCATTTGCCCCAGTCAACCAGCATAAATCAGTGATTCTTTATTTAAGAGGGGCATGTTCAGGGCAGCCCTGTTGGAAAACTCGCAAGAACTCCGGAGTCGCTCAAAACTTCGGAGTCTTCCCTCGCAAGACCTAAGCGCGAGAGTCTCAAGAGAGACTACGCCGTACACACACAGAGCTGTAATGATTATAACCAGATAACATGATTCAAATAGATGCAGTTCATTTTAACCCTGTTAACCAAGTCCCTTTCCAACTGTGTAAACATTATTTCCCTCGGCAAAAATGTTGATTATGAGCCAATATTTGGAAAAAATAGAAAAATAAATAAATAAATTCAAACCTTTGACCCACCTTTCCAAAATGTAGCAGATCTGTTACATTGGGCAATAATGCTAATGAAAAAATTAAAGTGACGGACCATTCAAGTTATTCTCAATGTTCATTTGGCAATAAGAAACAAAACCAACAGGGTGTCCAGGCTGTTAACCCTTTCACTTCATGTAGCAGATATGCTACGCTGGTTGATAGAGGGTTAAAGATGCAGTTTTACCATGAGTTTTAGTTTTATTCATTCTCTCTTCTTTTCTTTTTTAAACGGCCTTCCCGATTGGCCAGTGGGTGCTCAACCTTGTCTGTGGGTGCTAGAGCCCCAGAGCACCCACGGGATTGGCACCTATGCTGGGGACCTCTGGTTGCCTTCATATGGAATGACCCAGAACACAGAAACTTGGGTTACACTTTACTTGAAGGTACAGTCATAAGAGTGATATGACACTGTCATAACGGTTACATGTGTCATGTAACAGTTATGACAGTGTCATGTCACTCTTATGACAAAGCTGTCATAATCAAGACAACCCAAACAATGTCAACTTGTCATATCAAAGACCGAATGACACTTAATGACAACGTTTATGACATTTACCTGATGTTTATGACATGTTCATGACTGTGTCATGTCACTCTTATAATGATACCTTCAAGTAAAGTGTTACCGAAACTTGCACTTGACTTTTTTCCAGTCAGATGAGTTAATGGTTTCCTCTTCCACATTTACAGAGGCAGTACAGCTCCCAGTGTAGTATGAAATGCTACAACAGAAACACAGAATTTTCAAGATTTGAAAAGTTTCAAGATTTCCTTTTAGTTTTTATGGACAGCCAGTCATTCCCACATAACACATTACCCACTGGAAATAAATAAGGGTGTCAATAATTATATGTGCTATATGTTTAGCACCGCTGAGTATCACAAAATTGTATTAAAGTGAGTATATTGAAAATATACATGAGGAGCACAGCAGTTCTCATGGTTTAGTTCAGATTGGTTATATTGGCCACGGTTTGGGTACACCTCTGCTCTCTCTTGATAAACAAGCCATTGCTCTTCAAAATTATGGTACAAAAAATGTTTGAGAGTTTAATCAACAAATAGGAAATCGCCCTGACTGAATCAGCACTGAAAGGACACCTAAAAGCTCTGGCTTGGTGGAGCTGTTCTCGCCATGAATCTCAGTGTTGATGTAAACGAGTCAGTGTTTAAACGAGTGCATCAGCAACACACAATACACTTCCATAGGAATCACTGTATGGACATCATTTTCTCTTCAAATTTTTCCCCATCACTACCGATGTTCACATCAAGCTAAAATTTTCATTAAAAGACTAACAATCTCAAGATGACCTTAAACACAAAACATACACACAATTTAATTTATGTAGGTACATTACTGAATAAAATTATCCCGACTAATCCAGACGGACGGACAAGCTCCATTGCAATAAACCAAAGTGAGCTCAGACCGAGTCATTAATTGTACCGCTATCTCACCAATGGTATTTACTTGAAAGCCAATTTCGCTAGTGCGGAGACCATCAGCACAATGAAAGTTCTTTCACAGCAAACAATGTTGATTCATAATTAATTATTAACGGGGTAACTGTATGCTCGATGCTCTGCATGCATGGCACTGCTTGATACATAATTCTGCTTGCTGCCCTGTTCCTAAGGTGTGCTCACACCACATGCAAAGTGAAATTTTACCTTGCTTAACCAGCGCAAGTTTGACCACTGGATCACTTTTCTCGCTTTAAAAATTTTGAGGGAATTAACATTTGCACGGCAAGTTAGTTGAGCCTCATTTACCCCTCTCAAGAGGAGGTTCATCCTTGGCATCCTCGGAAAATCAGCAACAAAATGGTGACTTTAATGGTGCCATGGGGTCATTCCATGCCAAATGAACCAGAGACTCCAGACGGTCTGTCACAAATCTGCCAATTTTTTTTTCCCCAAAAATACCTTAGGTTGTCGACTAAAGGAATCCCAAGTTTAAGCTCAATATCTTGGATGCTTTTCGTGTGAGAGCCATTTTAAAATTGCGGTGTCCCCTCCGTTTTTTGCCGCAGCAAATCGTGACATTGGCTCATGAGCGTTTTTGGAAGGCTATATAATCTTTTCTGAACAAGACAGGCAGCTAAAAAATGCTAATCTTGTAAGCTTTTACCCTGGCTTTCAGAATCTGGCATCAAAATTGCACTGTGATGAACCATTTGGGTTCTATGAGCATTTGAAAACTGGGTTTTGGTTTGAGAGAAATTTTTTTCCCCCCAAATTTTGATGGCTCACTGGGTGGTTAGCTTTATACCTCGACCCAGATATCAATTTGATATGTTATTTAAGCAAAATAATAAAAAAGAAGCCTTCAAAAAGTAATGGGCCTCTGAAAATGGTCACAGTGTAAAAAATGCCTGCGGTACCCCAAAATTCAGGGTGGTGTTTGACAACATAGATGGCGAGACAGCTTAAATTTTAAAGATTTTCTTTAAACGCGTCTTTGCAATATTTGGTAAAATATTAATATCTCAACTTGACTTTTTCACTATAAACCAGATTTATGAGAAAAGGGGTTTGTCGTCAGACATTTCAATTGTGCTTTTTGTACGGCAGGGCTCCCCAAATCTGGCCCTCAACTAAACTCAGCCTCGGTTTTCCCAGCTTACGGCCAATTAACTGAACAGTTGTTGCCACTGATTGGCCAGACTGTCATCATAACACACTCCCAGGAAAAGGGAAGGCTTAAATAAGCAATTCATGGCCCTCAAGGACTGTGATTTGGGGAGCCTTATGGTGCAGAATAAATTTCAATAACAGTCCCATAGTATCATAGATTTCTTAATGCATGTTGTGTACAGCACATCCAAAAAAAAAATGGTAGGAAAATCATAAGATCACTTTTGTGATCAGCAGCACCAAAATCCACTGAAAAGTGTTCAGGAAGCAAAATATTTGCTGTCCAGTGTAATTATGTTATTTTCAAGTATTATTGAAACCTGATAGAATGACTGAAATGGCATAACAGCCAAGGATAGTAGATAACACATTTCATTCCATGGTTTGAAAATACAGTTTGCCCTCCAAAATTTTGTCAAATTTTTCACAATCAACTTTGATACATTTTGATCAAAAAATCACTTAACTGATTAATTTCACAAAAAAGCCTATTATTTCCAAGGCTAGAGGATGTTCAGAAAAGCAAAAGAAAGTTTTAGCCACTTCCCTGCACACAGCAGATAATAAGGAAGTGTTACTGCAAGATTAACAAAGCAAAGCCATTTAAAAACCAGCAGTACATCTTTGTAATATAATCTAAATTGTATCTATTTGTAACTGAATTTCTTTTACCAATGATATTGCCATTGTGTTTAATCATTACCCTCAGAAATTATAATTTCACTAAAATATTTCCACGGTGCAGAACATATTTTACCCACAGTCAGGATATATAGCAAACTCAGACAAAAGTCAATCTAAAAATGAAACAAAAAAGAAAATGCGCCTTAAATAGTTCGAGAAGAATACCTAACATTACTGATTAGTAGCAGCAGAGTACTTGGAGTTCACCAAGTACTGAAGCCTTCTCTCCAACCAAGTGGCCCCAAGGCAGAAATCAAGACGTAAATATCTGATGTAGCATAAACACCATTTGAAAATACAGGAGTCATCTGAGTCCATCCAGTAGGCATATGGCGGTTCAGTTTGTTCCTCAACCAAAGGAAAACATTCAGACGAATTCTCTATAAAATGTTTGGCGGACTGCTGGAAATGGATTAACACAAAATTTAACCCCATTAACAACACACAGACCTGAAATTTATCAAAATGCTGCAGTTAGCAAGCCAGTTTTAACAAATTATTTCAGTTGATTCCAGCAGACAGATTTACCCTCTTCAATGAAGCACAGACTTTGTTCCATCACTGAAGTTTACAACTTAATACCATTGAAATGAAATATGTAAGCAAGCATACTATCCACTGAAATGAAAACAGCTGATTTCAGCACTTCACATTCATTTTGATCACTTCAAAACAAGCTGTTCACTAATGAACATACTACGTAGCTAATACGATTTGGTGAACCTACTCTGCAATATGGATGAGCCAACACAAGGTTAGAAGGTTTATAATATACACTGCCCTCCATGATCATTGGCACCCCTGGTTAAGACGTGTTCTTTAGCTTCTAATATATTCATTTTTTTCTAAATTATATCGGACCACAATGGAAAAAAAGAGAAAGAAAATGCAACCTTTAATTCAAGTGCAAGTTTTTTCAGTGGGAAAAAAAAATCCCACATTAAGAAATAATTCTTTTACATCAAATCAAGTGTGCCACAATTATTAGCACCCCTGATGTTAATACTTTGTGCAACCCCCTTTTGCCAAAAAAACAGCACCTAATCTTCTCCTATAACGTTTCACAAGATGGGAGAATACAGAAAAAGGGATCTTCGAGCATTCCTCTTTGCAGAGTCTCTCTAAATCATCCAGCAACCTTGATTCTGGAGGAGCTGGATTCTGTGTCTGGTGAACCATTCCCGTGTAGATTTGGCCACATGTTTAGGGTCATTATCTTGCTGAAAGACCCAGTGACGACCCATCTTCAGCTTTCGGACAGAAGCCATCAGATTTTGGTTTAAAATCTCCTGGTATTTCAGACCGTTCATGATTCCATGCACACCAACTAGGTTCCCAGGGCCTCAGGAAGAGAAACAGGCCCACAGCATCACCGATCCTCCCCCATACTTCACAGTGGGCATGAGGTGCTTTTCTGCATACTCATCTTTTGTGTTCCGCCAGGCCCGGAACACAGAGTGCCTGTTGCCAATAAGCTCCATCTTGGCCTCATCTGACCAAAGCACATGGTCCCAGTTGAAGTCCCAGTGCCGTTTAGCGAACTCCAGACTTTTTCGTGTATGATTGTGAGTGAGAAAAGGTTTTTTCCGTGCAAGCCTCCCAAACAGCTTGTTGGCATGTCAACAGCGCCTGATGGTTGTTTTGGAGACTTTGTGACCCCAAGATGCTACCATTTCTTGCAATTCTTTAACAGTTTGGAGAACATTTTATTTCTCTTGCCATCCTCCTCACTGTGCGTGGTGGCAAAATAACCTTGCATCCTCCCGCAGGCTTGTTTACCACTGTTCCAGTTGTTTTAAACTTCTTAATGATTCCTCTGACAGTAGATATGGGCAGGTGCAGGAGAGTGGCTGTTTTCTTGTAGCCATTGCCCGACTTGTGAAGGTCGACACACATCTGCCTTACTTGAATGGTGTGTGCCTTTGTCTTTCCCAAGTTGAAGAGTGGATAAGAGAAATGGCCTCCGTGTCACATCATATTTATACCCCAGGGAAACAGGAAGTGATGAATTACTAATTAAATGTTCCTAGATACTCTGATCAACTTTGTAAACTACTGCAGAAATGACAGAAATACTTCAATTACACTTATTTCCTAGGAATTGTTAGGGGTGCCAATAATTGTGGAACAGGTGATTTTATGAAAAATAATTATTTCTTAGACATGGGATTTTTTTTCCCTTAAAATTCACTTGAGTTGAAGGTTATATTTTTCTACAATTTTCAGTGTGAAAGTATGCTTCAGCAATAAAAATTGAATTTATTTTAAGGCTTTTAACACATCTTAACCAGCCAATAATTATGGAGGGCGCTGTAATTCTGTCCTAAAAAATGTCCATTTCAACACACACACACTAAAATTGTAGTTGAGCCAATTGATGGCAAACATTTCTGCCTATGACAGACGTAGGAGCACCAACAGATTGGTCAAGTGCTTGACTTAGGACATATCTATGCAATTTATTGTGTAATCTGCATACTCTAACAAATAGTCTGCATGAGCATTTTCGAAATTTACAGATAAAACTTGCCAAAAACTTAATTTTCTCAATTGTTCATGATACATATTGACATGGAAGTATTTCTGTATCAAATTTTGATGTTCTGGTGTTATTACAGCTAAGCAAACTACAACATTTTGATACATACCATATACTCAGGTGCTCAGTTTTTCAGTGGTTGAATAAACAATTTTTCACAAGTAACTCCAATTTTTGTTGTTATTGCAAAACTGTCATAACATCTGTAGCTTGCTAAAATACATTTTCCATAAATATAAGATCTTTTGTTTTAATATCCACTGGAAGTAACATAACAAAATGCATTTCAAATTTGATCCCATGAGACATGGATGGCCTAAGTTAGTGTGAAATTGCCCATACAATAGACACTTAGACATCTCTTATTACTATAGCTTCATGACCATAAATTTAAGTAATTTCATTAGTGAAAAATAAAAATAGCAGAATTTAAGATCAATAGGCGAGACTTCCCAATAGATCAAGGGGAACAAATCTTTCATATTTCCAGATGTGTGTATTCTAAAGCTGAACTTTGACAACCAAATTTAACAGTTAAATTGCACAATTTTCCTATAGATCTCTAATACATTAAGACAAAACAATATCCTTATATAATCAACAGAATGCATTGCTCACGCATAAATCTCCACCAGAAGTGCTTATGACAAACTTCAGCGCTCTGAAATCACAACATCCCCCGCCAGGGTCGCGAAAGCTTCGGGAGTGTCATCAGTCTATCTACAGCAAACATGCAACGCCGCAGGGATGCCCTATGAAAACTATAAGAGAAGTACATTTCACCCGCCACAGTACCTTCCGATATAAACAGTCGGACGGACGGACGGACGGACGGCGCCACCGCATAATCCCCCTTTTGGACTGTCGCATGGCGTGGGATAGACACTATAAAAACAGCTTCATTTGCACTGACACACCACGCTACATCACACGTACTGGCATGTTGGCGGCGAGTTACATCTCTTATTTATTCAATAGCTAGACTTCAGGGCCTGTCACAGCAAAATTATTCCGCAATTGTCAGACAGTAAGGCAACATGGCAATTTTCACAATACATTGCCTCCAAAAATTCCCTCACGTTTGCCAGCAAGCCGACTTGCCTTTAATTAACTAACGTTAATTAGCTCGCGGCGTTTTTCGCAAGCAAGCTAACCATGCCATTTGATAAGTTATACAATTGTGGCAGGACCGTTTTCGCCAGCATCGTCAGATCGTCACGCAACAAGCCTTCCCACAAATGTAACTCACCTGTCGTGTCTAACTGAAGCTGGAAAGAACCTTTCCACTTTTCAATAATTACAACAACAGCCCATGAAGTATTTTAGCCAGCTAGCCGGTCAATGCTGCATTTGCACCGACGACTAAACCACTGTGATTCTACACAAGCAAATGCAAAGGCACTGCAACACAGCTTCTTGCCAAATAGCGCAAACGCAATATGATGCCATTTGTCACAGCTGAATTAATATTAGCAGCTAACGTTAACAAGTAACGCAAACGTATCTAACTTAGCTGGCTAACCACCTCCATTCGTAAAGCTACGTTAGTAGACTAAAAACGTGCCACAGAGCGTCTGTCAAATTTATGGAACGCTATCTAAAATCTCACTTTAGCTACTTTACTTGCCTCTCAAGTTAACGAGCCAGCTAACAACCAAGTCCATCAATGAGTGCAGTTCACGTAGCTAGCGGTAATATTACGGAATTACGAGCGTGCTAGCTAGCGTCTGATTAACACTTAGCCGAGCCAAATAGTTAGCTTGCCTTAATATGATGAAAGTTCAGATATATAGCTAGCTACCAAACAAAGAAAACACCGGAGCCTTCATGGCGGTTTGCTTTCCTGTGGTTACCTACCCAGAGCACGTTACTGAACATGTAACAGTACAACCGAATCTACTTCAGTTCAGAAGAACCATTGCAAACGTTAGCCAGCCAGCCAAGTCGCCATCGCTCTCCCAGGCAGCTGCAGCGAGAAGATGACAAGCAAACACGCACATGATTACGTCCTCAGTACTTACGCTTGAAGTCGGCGGGACGGGGCACTTTTATGTTCTCATGACTGAAAAAAATATGTGTTAAAATGATAGCAATGTCAATTTCAAGCGAGTACTGCAAGGTAGCAATTAGTTTCACCAACGGAGATGTGAAATCCTTCCAATGTTACATCGCTAGCGAGTTCGCGGATGTATTACCGTAAGGGCGCAGCTGACATGAACACTTAAAGGCGATAGGCCATTCTGGGCTGTACAGCACAGGGCGAGGTCTCGATTCGTTGATACGTCCGTCAGTCACTGTGTAAACTGTAGCGTCATATTTTCGACGAGATTTCCCGTTATTCTCCTCCCATTTGCTTGTAATATTACTGAATTCCTTGGAACAACTACGTGCGGATACTGAAAAAATGCCTGCCAAGATGTCTGCCTTTCTCTGCGTGACTTTCTTTTCATGGTCTCTCATCTACATACACAATTTTTCACCTCATAACTATTTAATATGGAATAGCAAGGACATTTTATATAAACACAAATGTCTTCATTTGGAATACTGGTGTAATAGTAATATTGTGTAAGTAGGTCAAATATTTAGTCAGAGCGGTCTTTTCTTGACATTCGAAGAATTTTTTGCAAGTACACAAGATTCCCCTATCACCTGGAGATTAAGCAAAGGTTATTGCTGCTATTCCTTCTGGTGTTTGTATGCTGTTTCGATCTCAATCAAGAATCAAAGTTCTACAATTGCCCTTAACTCCAACACCCATTGGAAAACTTTGTTTTTCTATAATGTATTCGAGCTCTGTTCCAAAGAGATGTTGTTACACTACCATATGTGATATCATACTGGAAACAGAATGTTGATGATCTGATGTGGAAGAAGGCCTGGCTTTTGCCTAATCGATATTTAGTTACAGATAAAGTAAAATACATTTCTTTTAAACTTATTCATAGATTCTATCCTGCCAAACTCTACATTTAATCAAAATTTGGGATAGATCTTGATGTGAATTGTATTTTTTGTTACAGTTGTCCTGAAACTGTGTTGCATTTCTTTTGGCATTGCCCAGAAGTGAAAAATTTCTGGCAAAATCTGTGCGCTTTTATTATTGAAAGTATTGATGAAAGCTTTATATTAATGTGGCACAATGTTTTGTTTGGTTTCTTGGAAAACCACAGGCAGGCATATACTTCAGTATTTTTGATAAATCTAATTCTTCTCATGGCAAAATTCCAAATCCATGAATGCGAAGTTACTGGTGAAATACCATGTTTTATTGTTTTAGCAAAGACTTCAAACAATACATTTGTTCTCCTCAACACTCAACATTCAACAAATCAGACAGCAATAAAAACTGCTAGTACCTTACCTTCCTTATCCCCTAGCGTTAACCTATAGGTGTCATATGTTTTTGTATATTTTTGTGCTCCTTTGTGTATGTGTCGTTCAATTTTTTATTATTTTTTTTAAAGTACGCGCGTCAGCTAACAGCGTCACACTACATTGATTGAGGAGGGAACACAGATCTTAAGAAAACACTAGAGTGGATACGAGACCAGTTTTGGTGAGATTCGCGTCCACCATCTGTGAGAACTGAGAACTGCGAGAAACCAAAGGAAGTTCAGAGGTGGAATACAGAGATTATGTGCATGATTCTTATCTTACATCATAGTTTTTTATTAATGTGAAAGAAATTAATACGAATAATTAATTATGAACTAAGATTAACATTTAAATATTTAAAAAATGGCCATAATCTAGAATAAAGAGCACGATAGGAATTCAAGGTACAAATACAAATGTTCAAAATATAAAAACCGCATTCCTTAGACATAATCATACAAATCTTTTATATGTAGTTACAGTAATTTTTTTTTATTTTAACAAACAATTAAGAATTTCCTTACAACAAACACCCATAGACAAAATAATTTTATGAATAATGGGCGTGCTTGTCAGCTGATGCGTGTCACCAGTCCTGTTTTTCATTTCATTTTATCAAGTCGCATATACACATGTACAGCGTTTGATTGCACAATTGCCCCGCTGACTCCTTACACAAAGATGGCTGACGCGTCTCAAGTTTTGCGGTTGGTTCAGCTAATGACGTTGTCCAATCTGGGGTCATTCCATATCAAATCACCCTAGAAACTAAATTTGAGCAAATTCTGAGGGGGTGGGGTGATATCCATTGGGTGATCTGACATGGAATGACCTCCTGGTGCTACCTCATTCCTGTGGGCGCTACTGTAGATATGATCTTGGGTGCAACTTCCGGTGGAAGTAGTTTTTAGCGAGTGGCTAGTCAAGAAGCACGGCATTTCTTTCAGTTAACTTAGCGATTACAGCTCGTTTTTTTCACAAATTACCTTGCTTTTCTTAAAATGTCCCTCCCGAGCTCCGGCACCTATTGTGCTGTTCAAGGCTGAACTAACAACCAGTGGAAGCTAAATTTGCGGTTTGAACACACACCAGAACATAGTGGATTGTCCTTGTGTTCAGTGAAATGGTTTCCATCGCCTACCTACAGAAGAGGAAGCCAGAATTTGGCTGAAAAACCTGAATTTGAAAAGACCCCCGAAAACATTAGGTGTTCATTTCATTATGCCCACAAACAATGATTCCTACTTTATGGCGAGGCTCAGACAGACTGCCGCAGAGGAGATGTTGGGTCCTCAGCAGCATTTTGACAGCAGTGCCAGGAGAGCACAAGGTATGATTTCACATGTTGGGAGGACAGAAAATTGTTGTATTTGTCCAGCAATGCCAGTCAGTGTAACTAACGTTTCATCCTGTACAGTTTCAGATGAGGCTGTAGAAGTAGCAATAGTCTACTACAATTTGAAAATAGCCTACTCTGTTCCAAACACTAGTCATCACTCCAAACTTCATTTCACTAAAATTAAAAGTATGGGAAAAATGGATTCACTGTGTTTTACATGTTCTAGTATTGGATTAGCTAGCAACTTAATACCGTATAATGCAGTTGGCTGGAGTGGAGCTAATTATTATTCGGGTATATTATTTTTTTGGTCCGGCCGCCGCTGCCACCGCGCCGCCCTACGTGTCAACGCGATAACTTCAATAATAATTCAATTAGAAATTTCATGTTTTGCATATAAGTAAGTATCATAAAGAGGAAGAATCAATTTGATTTTGCACAATTTACAATTTCTAGATTGGCCACCAGGGGCCAAAAACAGAAAAATCACTGTTTTTATCATATCTCTGGAAATATTTGTCCAATTGACCTCAAATCAAGTGCAAATGAAAGGTCATGACCTGAGGATGTGTCCCACGATGACATTATACCTGTTTGGTTCAAAATTTTGACACAAGGTGGAGCTTTGTCACATAAAATTCACAATTTTTGCCATATCTTTGCAACCATTTGTCCAATTGACATGAAACTAAGTGCAACTGCAAGGTCATAACCTCACAATGTGTCACATGATGACATCATACCTGTATAGTTCAATATTTTGCCTCCAGGTGAGGCTTTGTGATGGAAAATTACCATTTTGGCCATATCTTCAGAACCATTTGTCCGATTGACCTGAAATTAAGTTCAAATGAAAGTCTACTAAAGGTCTATTCAAGAATTGGGGAATTGGAGGATTGGGGGTGTTCGGGGATATACCCCAAGCCGTCGCCATAAGCCTAGTTTGACTCATACTGTTGGATGTCTTAATTTACTCTGTATAACAGTGCATTACGTTTCATATGTAGAGCAGTATTTACCGCTGAAATATAGTGTTTCCTTCATAAATATTCTCAGAAAGTACTTGTATATCTGTTTTAACGTACATAATGTCACAAACTACCTCCTCTAACAAAACACAACTGATCTTGTTGCTCTGGAAGTACTGCATATGCTTTGGAGCTTTGTAGATTGTTCATAGCTTCACACTCTGTGACAATGGAGTCGCTAATGTTGCCAAATGCACTAATGTGGCCACTGCTTCAGGTCGTTCTTCCATGCTTCAATAGTAGAAGGCAGCGGTACCGTAGCTTTATCCCGCCTGAGTGCTAAAAGGTGATGTTCCCTCATAAATTATATTCCAATTCCTTAAAAAAAGAGGATTGGTAAACAGTTCAGTGACAGGATGCAGCGGAAGTTGCGCCCAGAATTCATACAAGAGATCATGGGACGTGGGAATAAGGTGCATCTCAAAGGCTACATTCGATTAGGCCACACGAGTGAAACGGGCTGTGCCCGAACATGAATAGAACAGCCAGTGTGAGAACATTGGGCCATGTAATTACAACTCCAATTCCGAAATAGTTGGGACAAAGCGTAAATTGTGAATAAAATCAAAATGCAATGACTTTCAGGTTACATGAGCCTATATGTTATTTACAATAGGACATAGATAACATTTCAAATGTTGAAACTGAGACATTTTACATTTTTATCCACAAAATTAGCTCATTTCAAATTTTCTGGCTGCAACAGGTCTCAAAAAGTTGGGACACAGGCAAAAAAAAGGCTGAAAAAGCATTTAATATTCAAGAGAATCAGCTGAAAGAACATTTAGCAAGTAATTACAATAACTGGCATGTGGTGTGTAACATGATTGGCTATAAAAGGGATGTTTTAGAGAGGCTGAGTCTCTCAGGAGTGAAGATGGCCAGATACTCTCCAACCCATGAAGGCTCATGTGAAAAAAACTGTGGAATACTTTAAAAACAATGTTCCTCAACGTTAAATTACAAAGGCTTTGAAGGTCTCATCATCAACAGTGCATAACATCATGAAAAGATTCAGAGAAATTCAGAGGAATATAAAGGTTTTATTGTAACATATGCTCCCCTCTAGACAATATCTATTCCAAGGAAGGCCTTGTGTATTTCAGCAGGACAATGCAGAACCACATACTGCAGCTATTACAACAGCATGGCTTCATAGTAGAAGAGTCCGTGTGCTGAACTGGCCTACCTGCAGTCCCTTCATCGATTGAGAACATTTGGCGTATAATTAAGCAAAAAGCTCGTCAAAGGAGACCCAAAACTCTCTAGCAGCTGGAAACCTGTGTTAAACAAGAGTGGGGTCAAATTTGAATGGCTAAACTCAAAAAACTTGTCTCCTCAATGCCCAGACGCCTCCACTCTGTGTTAAAAAGAAGAGGGGACGCTACACCATGGTAAATAGGCCCCTGTCCCAACTTTTTTGAGACCTGTAGCAGCCATTGAATTTAAAATGAGCTCATTTTGTGGATAAAATTGTAAAATTTCTCAGTTTCAACATTTGCTGTTATCTCTCTCCTATTGTGAATAAAACACTGGCTCATGTGATCTGAAAGTCATTGTGTTTTGATTTTAGTCACAATTTACACTTTGTCCTAACTATTTCGGAATTGGGGTTGTATATTACATGCCATTACTGTACAGTGCCGTGAGAAAGTATTTGTCCCCTTCCTGATTTCTTATTTTTTGCATATTTGTCACTCTTAAATGTTTCAAATCAAACTAATTTTAATATTAGACAAAGATAACCCAAGTAAGTACAAAATGCGGTTTCTAATGATAATTTAAAGTCAGTGTTCATAAGAAAGAGACTGGGTAAAAAATGGCATCCATCGGAGAGTTTCAAGGCGAAAGCCACTGCTGACCAATAACACAAAGGCTTGTCTCACAATTGCCAAAAACACGTCTTGATGATCCTCAAGACAAGGGAAAATATTCTGTAGAATGAGGAGAAAAAAGTTGAACTTTTTAGAAGGTGTGTGTCCCGTTACATCTGGTGTAAAACCAACACAGCATTTCATAAAAAGAACATTATACCAAAAGTCAAACATGGTAGTGGATGTGTGATGGTCTGGGGCTGGTTTGGTGCTTCAGGACCTGGAAGACTTGGCATCATTGAGGGAACCATGAATTCTACTGAAGTGTTTAGGAAGCAAAATTTTTGCTGTCCAGTGTAATTTTCAAGCATTATGGAAACCTGCTAGAATCATTGTGAAATTGAATAACAGCTCAGGATACTAGGAAACACATTTCATGCCTGTAATGTCTGGTAAAGGAATCCAACTGCAAGTAGTTTAGAAGTGCAAAAATCGTGGTCCTTATTCAGTTCGAGTCTAAAGCCAGGTAAACACAATGATGGTATGGGGCAATCCAAAAAAAAAGTCCAAAGACAGGCAAGGGTTCAAAAACCACAGTCAACAGTACCAAATCGTGAGGCAGTGGACAAGTCGAGTGTTGATAATCTGAATTCCAAAAGCTAGGGCAGCAATACACAGCAATCATGGTCGGGCAGAAAATGGGTCAAAATCAAGAGCAACTGAACCAGGCAGGCAGAGACAGAATTTGGTGTCAAACAGAAGGGCGTCACACAATAACAAACAGATCACTGGCGTACACAGGGCTCAGCACAGAGAAAAGTTGATCAACAGTCTGAAAAAGCTAAGCAGAACTGAGGGACTATATATACACAAGGGAGGTAACAAGCTAGGTGGGACAACAGGAGTGAGGAATAATCTAAGCATTAACTAAGATGGGGAAAACACAATAGGTAATTAAACAGTACAAAAGACAATGACAAAGACAAGCTTTCGCACGACATCTTTAGACAACAACGGCTCCATTCAAGGAGTGCCTAACTGGGGAGAGATGGAAGAAACAGATTAGTAGAAAAGATCATTGCAAGGTTTCTGCAGAACAAAGGCAAAGCACTGGGAGAGCGAAGAGGGTGGAGTTACAGATTAGTGTGGAAAGTGGAGAGAATCAATTAGTAATGTTGGTAGTTAATGCAATAATAATTTTACCCAAATTGTGCAAGTTAGTTTGTTCATTATTTACAGGATTAGTATATTAATAAGGGTTAGTAGATAAACTAGATGAAATATAGAGTGTTAGTATGAGTACTTAATTAGTAATCAGTGTTGAAGGAGGTAAATGAGGCATGAAGGAACTTGCGAAACACGGGAAACTTCTGAAATCACCCGAAATGTGACGGCACACAGACAGGGGCGTGCGCTGGTAAAGAACTTAGAGACGCCAGACATCACTGGGGAAAACGATGTACATAAACTGGCAGATGATACTGAATGCAAAAATTAAACAAACCAAGTGGAAATAAACATGAAACAGAAGAGGCAGAAATCACAGATCAGAACAATCCCATTGTTTAAAAATGCAGTTTGCCCTCCGTAAATTGGTCTAATTTCTCACATAGACAACTTCTATACATTTTGATCGATCAAAATGCTTAACTGGTTAATTGCCATTTCGCTAAAAAGCAAATTATCAAGTCTACAGAATGTTCAAAAAAGCAAAAGAGCGTTTTAGCCACTTCTGTGCACACAGCAGATGTAAAGGAAGTGTTATTGCAAGATTAACAAAGCAAAACCATTTAAAAACCACCAGTGCGTATTTGTTATATAACCTAAATTGTATCTATTTTTAATTGAACTTCTCCTTTTACCAATGATGTTGGCATTGTGTTTAATCATTACCCTCAGAAATTATAATTTCACTAAAATATTTTCACAGTAAAGAGCATATTTTACCCTCAGTCAGGATAGAATAAACTTACACAGAAGGAAGTTAATCTATAAATGGGAAATGAAACAAAAAGAAAATGTGCTTTAAATAACTTCAGGATACCCAGCTTTACTGATTAGAAGCAGTAGATATGGCACCAAGTGCCAACGCTTTCTCACCAAGTGGCCCCAAGGCAGAAATCTTGATGCAAATATCTGATGTAGAATAAATGCTTCTTTCCAGAATTTGAAAATAAAGAAGTCATCTGGGACCATCCAGTAGGCATAGGGTGGTTCAGTTGTTCCATCAGTGAAGTTCAGAATTTACGACTTAATATCGTTGAAATAAAAATATTTAAGCAAGCATACTGTCCACTGAAACGACAACCGCTGATTGATTTCAGTGCTTCACATTCATTATGATCATTTCAGACAACCTGTTCTCCATGGTATGTTCATTAGCGAAGTAATGGGACAGTTCCTTCAACAAGCATGAAATAGTCAGATCCCCCACCACTAAATGGCTGATATCTGGCCTGGAAACAAACAGAAAATTTTGATGAGAATCATGGAGCTGTGTAGGAGTTCTAGTTCGGAGATGAAGCATGAAGGATGAACAACACTCCAAATCCCCATCCACTCGCAGGGGGATAATAATATTAGCATCCAACAAAGATGAAATATGGAAATCAGTACACGCAGATGAAATTTTCAGCACAGTCTTCAATAATACTCGCCATAAAGGGGACAGGAGGATAGGGATCAGTTTTTTCCTTCCGCCTGTTCGTTGGTCCATCCGTCTCGCTTCTTTTCTGGCCCAGAATTCCAAAACCATTCAATATTTCTCCAAGAGATTCCATATGCAGCTTATTGACTAGATGTGCTTTTTCATGACTCTGTCCTTCTTCCTGTCTGTCAGTCTTTCCCATCACCGAATTTAGTTTACAGGCCATATATCAGCCATCTTGTTCTTTTCTGGGCCAGAACTCCCGGACCGTTCAAAATTTCTGACAAAAAATTATACATTGATACATCTTTTTGTGTAGATGTGCCTCTTCATACGTCCATCCATCCTCCTGTCCATCTGTCAGTCTCACAACAGTGTTTTGTTCCCAGCCCAGATATCAGCCATCCCGTGGCAGGGGATCAGAGTTTTGCATGCTTATTCTACATATTTCTATGGTGATGAACAGCAAACAAAAGCTCTACACTAATGATCAGTAGTTTGCGGTTGGCCTTCAAAGGCTAGTCCGCTATCGTTAATCCAACCACTTGTCTTTGATTGAGAAAATTCCAATTTTATCACACAATTTCAAGTCCATTGTAGAAAGACAAATCTTCACAACAATTCAGGCATAAAACCAGGCCATAAAGCAAAGACATTTTTAAACAGGTTATAAGCATAGAAACTAAAGTAATGAATGTGTCATCATGAATCAGAGAGTTGGTTAAAGTCAATGCTATAGATTATGTATGTGTTGCATATGAAACTACATTCCACTTGCTTAATATATCCTTCCCTTCTCTACATTAACAGCCAAGTCGATGAAATGTGCCAATCTACCATCAACATTTAAATGTTGTGCATCAAGGCCTTTACAAACCGGATGCATAATGAATAAACGACACAGAAATACAAAATGTTCGGATGCAAAATGTTCGAATTAAAACTCTTCACACCGCTTCCAACTCAAATTTGCAAAAGAAACAGGAAACCAATTTAATAAGTTTTGACAGCTCACGGCGAAGAGGGAAAGGAGGGGGTAATGAGCTCATCCTACAGTGATAAAGATCTTTTCCTCATCGTTCTTCCTAAGAAAAAAATGAGGTTTTGGGTACACCCTCTGTTACAAAGTAGGGATAGTGAAGGAAAGTTTCACATCCTCATAGAGGTGTTTTCTTCTGCACATTGTTAAATGACGTAAAATGTTGATATCTTTGTCATTTCTGCGCTTGTTTAGTTTGTGAAACTGCACAGATTTGCATAAATTTGTTTGCGAGGCTCATTAAGCAATAAGCTGCGAGAACCAGTTCAATACTATTCTGAATGTAGTCACGGCTGAAGGGCATTGTTAGACACAATGCACAGCTGAGTGACAATAGTAAGGATGGCGAAAATAAATGTCGCAAAGTCAGCAAAAGTTTTGGATTTTTTGCATCTATATTGCCATCCTTACAATGTCATATCAATTTTATAAATTTAGGCGATAGGCATTCACTTTTTCATTATCCTTTTTTTTTTATTATAGGTCTTGTTGGTCTTGTGTTGGTCTTGGTTGTTCAGTCAATAACCCAGCAAACATAATGTACCTGCAACGTCACCTTTGGTTTTGATTGGGTCACATTATACAAGTATTTTTATGTTGTCCAAACCTGGTGATAAAGCAACTTTGTTATCTCCAGGCAACGCTGCAATGTAATGTTGCCTGGGGGTTGTCCTTAGGTCCAGATGCAACTGAGTGTTGCACCATTGATGCCGCAAATATTGAGGCAGTGAAAGTGAACTACCTTCAGGATGTTGTCAGTTTGATCTAGAACACAAAACTTCTCAACAAACAATAGCAGCCCCTACACTTCTACTCTCCTGGTTTTCCTACTGACGGCGCTACACTCAGTCACATCTGGACCAAAGGACAACCCCCAGGCAACATAACATTGCAATGTATAATAATCTGGAATATACCAGTACAGTGATGGGGACGCCGTCATTTGGATGAGACGTTAAACTGAAGTCCTGACTCACGGTCATTAAAGATCATATGATACACTTTAAGTTTAATAGCAGTATACTTCACAGTATACCTTCATGAACTGAAAGGTTTAGTAGAAGCATACAGTAAACAAACTAGCAGTATATCTCAGACACGGCGCTCGGCATACGCTTATCACGCACTGTGCGTAGGGCACCAACTGCCTGGGGGGCACCAAAAAAATCAAGCCCATAAAAAAATAATGATAATAACAGTATTTAATATTAAAAATAAAAGTTTGTAAAGCATGTTAACAAATATTAGTAATACAGAATGACGTAGGCTTATTTACGCGAAAAAAGATTAATCTCCTGTGCGGCCCTCTCATCGGTCTACCTTGGGTGCCCCCTCCCCCCCAATTCCCAAGTAGTTTGCTCCATTATGCTTCAATCGCAAATTTGGCAGAAGTTTATTCCGGAGATCTGGACATGTCATCGACAAGGTATCAAGAGTCGGGGGCGAAAAAGAGGAAAAGGAAAAAAAAAAACAGCGAGATGATGCTCGCGCGTCACTTGTAGGCAAGACAATGTTTTAATTAACAATTATTTATTTTGTAACAGCTACGTTTACATGACCACAATAATCCGATAACTGGGAATAATGGGGTAATGGAAATAATCTGATTTGACGCATTTACATGAACTTCAGTAATGCGATGATCGGAAAAACCTGGTTTACATGGTTCCGTCAATAGTTCGATTTCTTTCCAAGTACATGACGTAAAACTATTGGTCTCAGCATATAGGCCTTCCACCACTCCTACCAAAAACCCGTGCTTGCTGGATGTGCGTTAGGAGTAAGGACTGGTGGGAGAGAGTGGTGCTCAATGAATTTTCAGATGCAAAATGGCGAGAGAATTTCATGATGTCTCGGGGAGCATTCGTGAAACTGTGTGATCAGATGAAGGATGTCATGAGCCCAGAAGAGATGACCGCTGTACCTCTAGAAATGCGAGTGGCGATTGCGTTATATAAGCTCAAGCTGCGGAGAGTATAGGCTGATACCGAATCAGTTTTGTGTCCATAAAGCGTCTCAAGTTAGCTACATCCGTTTTTCCATTTGTACACATTCGCAGATAAAGAACGAAAGAAATCGGATTAACCGTATACATGGGCCTGTCACATTTTCCTCTGCTGAGCGGAGCTTCTCCAAACTTAAGCTCATTAAAACATACCTGCGCTTATCAATGGGCCAGGAGCGTTTAAGTGGTCTCGCTGTCATCAGCATCAATGGGGAAATTGCTCGAAATCTGTCATATGATGACCTGATAGCTGATTTCGCAGCCCGGAAATGCAGACGTGTGCCTCTGTAGGGCCTCTAACAACTGGTGCTTGCATTTTAAAAGTTGTATTTAAAGTTCCTTTCTCAGAACTGTGTTTACAGTTAAAAACAGATGTTTATTTGTTAATCGTCGTGGCATTTCTTATTATTTTTTTTTATTTAGATCATTAATTTTTATTTATTTGAGTATTTGGTGACATTGTTAGTGTTTTATAGAGACTTCATTATTATTTATCTCTTTATTATTATTATTATTATTATTTATCTCTATCTCAGTTTTTGAACCATTTATATTAACAACTCAATTCGTAAAATAAAGCAAAACTGACAAATACTCAGATATTGTTCTTTTCTGTCAGGGTTGGGTGTGTGGGCACCACAAAGCATTTATGCGTAGGGCACCAAAATGGCTAGCGCCGGCCCTTATCTGTAAGTTTACTTGCAGTATACTTAAATGTATACTTTCATGAACTGAAAAGTACGCTAGAAGTATACATCAAGTTAACTCACTGTGGCCCTCATTAATCAAACTTGCGTAGGATCTGGTGTAGATTCTGGTGAAAATATCAGCGTATGCCAGGTATTACGTCTGATTTACTAAAAGTGTGTACGTTGCTGATTTCGGTGTAGAAATGGCATGGCTTTGATAAATCTGGCGGCTGAAACCATCAAATTTACATGACACGCCCCTATAAATTTATGCTCCAGGAGGCATAGTCCTGCCCACTTTACGACGGACTCTTGAAAAATGGCAAAGAAGAAGAACTTCACTGAGGAGGAAATATAAATTATCACGTCATAGGAGGAGAAAAACAAAATAATTTTATTTGGAAGCCTTAAAGGAGGAGACAGCACCTCGGCAAAGTATATTTCAGCGGAAAGTAGAATTCTTGAAGTGTCGAAAACGCATAGTTTTATACAGTTTAATTTGGTAATGATCCGGTGCGACGCATTTTTAATCCGAAAAGTCTTCAATTCAGTGTCAATACCAGGGGGCATACATTTTTATTTGGGAAGTCTAAGGCTGCGCTCAGAATGCACTCTTGTCAACTCGTTCACTCACCATCTATTTTGTTTTCAATGTAGAACATTCATGACAAAGTGCCCTATATAGTGGGTGAGTGTGCATTTCGAACACATTATCCAATCAAACACTAGTGCTGCGGTGATTGTGCATCAGTTATTCTCTTACGTGACGTCAGTTGTTCTCTTTCCTTTCCTCTGAGCCATAGGGTAGGCTATAGAATAAGCTGGCCTGATTTACAATCAAACAATTTATCTACTGAGGGACCAAGACCAATACATGGCCTATAATTAGAAATGGTCATGAAATGTGAATTCCCATTGCCTACATTTATATAATTGATATGTCATTGTAAATCCAAAACTTTCGGTGACTTTGCAGCACTCATTTTTGCCGTCCTTGGGATTGTCACACAGCTGGGCAACCTTACAATGCCCTTTAGCCGTGACAACATTCAAAATAAAGAACAGGTTCCCGCAGCCTTGCAAACAAATTTCCGAAAATCTGTGCCACTTAACGAGCGCTGAAATTATGAAGGCATATTGATATTTTACGTTGTCATTTATGCACAGAAGACGGCTCATAATTTTGTGGTGCAATGCATAACAATGCTGTCAAAAGTAACTTTTACCAATTAGTCTGAGCAACTGTGGCTAATAGGTAGATGAAAACTGCGAAAGGTCAAGATTATGAAGCATTTTTAAAGGTGAGGTTTCCAAAGATCAAATTCAAAATCAGAAGATTCCCCGAGTAAAAATGTCTGCCCCCTGGTAGAGAAGGCAATTTGAAGACTTGCTGGTTTAAAAATGCATCACACAGGATCATTTCCAAATAAAAATTTATAAAACTATGCGTTTTAGACACTTCAATTATTCTACCTTTCACTGAAATATACTTTGCTGAGGTGCTATCTCCTCCTTGACGCGTGGCATCAAGGGAGCCCAGAAGGCTACAGTTTGGAAAACTATTGCTGCTGCGGTAAACACCGTTGGGGTGGAAAACCGGAGTGAAACAGAGGTTTGATTTAATTTATTAATAAATTCAATTTATAGATCCATGATATTTCATGTTATATAGCCTACATAACTGACAATTCAAATGCTTTAGATGTAGGTAAAAAAAAAAAGTGGTCCAATGTTAAGATTACCACCAAAAAATGGGTTGGAGGCCAACCAGACTCAAACCTCCAGCTGTCACCCTGCTGCGGGGCGAATAGCCACTTCCATAGAGGTTCTGCCATCATCAAAATGTGATCATGGTCAAACTGTTTGTAGGCCTATATATACTGAGCAACTAAAGAAACCCAAGTTAGCTTGTTAGTTAATGTACTCTTATGGTAACTCAGTCAAAGTGACCGCAAAACAAAGAAAAGTTTGATGAAACGAGTGTAAATGTGCATGCGCAAGTAATACATTTGATACGGTCAAACTGTTTGTAGGCCTATATATTCTGAGCAACAAAAGAAACACAAGTTAGCTAGTTAGTTAATGTACTCTTATGGTTACTCAGTCAAAGTGACCGCAAAACAAAGAAAAGTTTGATGAAACGAGTGTAAATGTGCATGCGCTAGTAATACGTTTGATTTTCTAAAATAATTTCGCGCAAACATATTTTCCAGTCTGCCTTTAATTAACTTGCGTTTCTTTTGTTTTTCAGTATACATCTGACTGGATGAGCATCTGACATACCACACTGCATATCTGCCAAGCCACGCATTGCACCTAACCAACTTGATTGTAATTGTCTGCCATCTGGCCTGACAAGCAGGTTGTCTCAAAATATAAGTTTAATTAATTTCTCAACACAGGTGTCTTATTCATTTATTTATTCATTTATTTATTTAGCCTAATTATTAATTTTACTAATATGAACAACAACACCATGACATCTGCATTGCTGTATATGGTTTATTAATTTTGACAGCTGCACTCGTTCCTATATGTTGTATGCTGGTTTCAAATCAGCATATACCTGGTCAGACCTGGCGTGAGATTTTTGCAGACCGTTCGCTCAAGTTCAGATTGAGAAATGCCGGTCCTTGCGGGAGATTTCGCGTACACCCATTTTTTGGTGTACACACGTTTGATAAATGAGGGCCAGTATGCGTAAAAGTTCACTTGTAGTGTGCTTGCAGTACAAAATAAAACGTAGATGTCAACTAGATGTGTACTTTAAGTTTACTTTGTTTAAACTCAAAGTATCCTTAAAAGTATACTCTTATAAACTTACAGTGGGCCAATTTAGTCCAAAGTAGTATTGAATTACTACACTTACAAGTATGCTGCTCATATATTGATACTAGTACATTTGCTCCATAAAGTATACTTGGAAAATATACTTGACATTTACTGAGATTTACTTGAGAAAATGAACTTGAAATATACTTCTTTTTTGTCAGGGTCCACATCATTAGTTGGGTTAGTATGCTATGTGATAGAGAAAAATCTAGATCTAATGCCGAATCACAGTTTCCATCCACCGTCAGCTGAATATCTGGCTAGCTCCCGAGCTAACAAATTAATGTTACATAATGATTATGGAAAGGTACTGCGAGCACGCAAGCGAAGTAACGGTAACTCAATTATGAGAGTGGCACTTGGCTAGCCTGCTACTGTGCTAAGCCATACCAATTTATTCAGTTTGGCTAAATATTAATAGCAAGACTTAACATGGAACAGTTTTTTCCCCCACGCTCTAAGACAAAGATATTTCCGCAAAAGTAGTATGAACCTCGGGTAATATCGAAAATATGCCTTGGGCTTTGGGAAAAACTCCATAGTAAAGTGATAAAGGAGAATCTGGAACAAGTGCCAAATTACATATTCACGGGCGAATGTTTAGGCTGGGGGGAAAGCTCCACCTCTGTACTGGAAAGCAAGTACCTGATTGGCAGCCCTCTGGTTTAATGGTGGTGAACATTTACCAAATGGAAAGGCCACGATTGGAAGAACAGGCAGCCAAGAAACTACTCTGATCCAAATATGAAAGTAATTGGTAAAAAATTACAGCCTGTACAGCGTCCACAAGGGAGTGTGTATGTTTCAGCAGAAATGTGTGCATTATTTTCCCAATACTGTCACCTTGGCAAACAAAATTGTTAGGTGTCAGAGTGAAGTATAACACATGTCCAAACCAAATATGAAAGCAATTGGTGAAAAATTGCAGCCGGTACTGGGTCCAAAAGGAAATCTCTGTTTTGCCACAAATTTGCGTATTATCGGCCAGTATTGTCGCCTTGGCAACCAAAATCGAAAGGTGATGTAATTGGAGTATAACTCATGTCCATACCAAATATGAAAGTAATCAGTCAAAAATTGAAGCATATACGTTGTCCACAAGGAAGTGTCTACGGCGGGGGTGTCCAACCTAATCCAGAAAGGGCTGGTGTGGGTGCTGGTTTTTGTTAAAGCCCGAAGTGAGGAGGTGGAGCACAGAACGAGACCATAAAGAAGACAAGGGGAAATAAAGTGGAGACAGGACACAGGAAGTGACAAGACACAAGAAGTAAGAGGGAGACCAAAAGCATGGAAAAAAGGAAGACAAATGAAATAAAAAAAACATCATTGCTTTGCTTTTGTCTGTTCTGAGCCTAATGGTTCATTAGACGCATTGCTTAACCCCAGTTTCTACAATATGAAGTGACTAGGAGTAAACTACTCTCCCTGGATGGGATGCTAGTCCCTCACAGGTTACTCCCCAAGCTCTTAGTCAGGCTTCCCTGACAATGTGCGGTAACCAGTTGTACACCTGGTGGGAGTGAGGCACTGTGGGCGTGAAGTTTTTTACCCAAGTACACGATGTGTAGGCCGTGGCTCGGAATCAAACTCAGGCCCTTTTGGTCCCAAATCAAGCGCACTGTTAGATTTAGGGTTTTCTCAGCGTGTTCCTCTGATTTGTCTTTCATCTTTCTGAACAGATGGTGAGCTGTGAGAGCCAATTGGTTTCAGCCAATGCCTTGATTGTGCCGCTATACACAATAGTGTCCATGCAAATCAAGTGGGTGCCGGCCGATGGCCACCATTTATCTTATTAAATTAGAATGAGGTGTTTCGACAGCTTGTAGAGAACCAGCTCCTCTGGATGGGCTCGTGGAGGCAGCTCCCTGGCCGGGGTGGTATTTTTCACTCCTTCACACTTCAACTGCCTATTTTCCTTCATTGTGTTTGTGATGTTGACCTCTCCCATGAGCATGACTGTTTTCCCATCGTAAGTGAACTTGTAATAAAGTGCTTTACGTGTCTCATCATTACCATTTGCTCCGTATGCAAGTTATTTCCATCCAGGATTAACAATGAATTAAACAGCCTGTTTTGGAATCGTCGAATCAGCAGTAAAAGAAGAAACTAAACAACAGAGATTTTCTTCAACACTTAACCAAGGCAGTGCTACCACATACCCCAAAGCAATAACTAACAAACTAAAATGAGTATAAATTGTTTCCCTGTGTTGTCTTTATTTATGGCAAAACAAAGCTGGCGAGTAGACAGAGAAGCAGGGAAAGGGTGTGGCAAAAAAAGTGGTAACATGGAGCGATTAGGCACAGAGTGGGCAGTGACAGAGAGAGAGAGAGAGAGAGAGAGGGTACAAGAGGGCAAAAGAGGAAATCAAACGTGCATTAAACAGAACAAAAAAGGCCACAAAAATACGTAATTTGAACAGAAATGAACCAAAAAAAATCAAACAGAATCAAAACACTGAAAAAATTCTCACTCTGCTTTTATTGATGAATGATGAAACACCCTTGAGTTTCTCAATGGAGAAATCTCTTTGTAGAAATGTGTATTACATTGCATCAAATTGGCTTCATTCAATACAAAATGTTGCAAATCAAAAATGTGAATACAGTACCAAAGAAAATAAAAATTGAATTATTTGGAATTTAAAATGGAATTAATTCTTCTCTCCGCTCCAAGCACTGTGGCACTCATTGTATGTGTATACTGACAAAATGCTCTCATTCTCCAAATAAAGTGAGAAATACCAAGCTTTCGCCCACTACATGGGCACCAAGGCATGAAAATAATTTATCTATAACTGGTCATACTCATTAATAAATCAGCAAAATCTGCACAATACAAACTTAAATGAAGTGTGCACCATAAATGAAATGTAAACCATAAACAGTACATGCCTTGAGACATGGAGTATCCACTATTAAGTGAAAATATGTAAAAAATATGTGGTCATTCTTTAGTTTTGCAAATGCTTCAGTTTTGCCTAAAGTAACTGTACAAAAAATACACATGCACCCCCAAGGGGGAATGATGGCTCCGCATCAGGTAATTTGGCATACTCCATGCAGAATTTCTACTATTCCATTCTCTTCAAGCCAGTTTATGGTCACCAAGGTGCACTGTGCTGATAGGTCACAGGAGTCGGTTCAGTCATTTGATAATAATACAGTACAGTATGGTCTGTGCCACCCTGGGACATACATTAGGTTCTGTTGTCAAGGTCACTTTGAGTGGCCGTCTGGGGTTCAGGTGGGGATAGGCTGTGTTTCTTATGGGACTGAATAGCAGGAAGGACATGGATGTTTCGCAGGGGGTCTCCCGTCTGGGTGGGCAAGAAAGAACAGAGGGATAGGCTGTGGGGCATTGCAATCCTGTGGGTCCTAGAGGATACTGGTGGAGGGAGGCTGGGCCGGGCTCGTCCCAGGGAACCCAGTGGGAGCGATTTGGATTTCTTGACCCCTTGAGACACTTGATCAGGTGGCAAGGAGACTGTGGAGGAATGCAAAAAGGTTTATCAGCTTAATGCAAAAAACCATTATATTTAGGATTGAGATAAAAGTGAGGTCTGGCCAATCTTTCACATCTTTGTCCTAGGCAACAAAATTAGTTCAGGATAGCATTTCCTAGAAGAAGAAGGGAATGTATTTCAAAAGTGGATGGGAAGAAAATCTTGGGAAGAACTTAGAACTCAATGAATTTACAAAGCTCTTTCCCAGGGAGATAAGGAGACTTACATCTGTGAGTACAGTGGTCACGAATAGGGGCCAAGCTATTGCGCATGAGGCCAGTATCTCTGATCTTCAACCTGTCCAATGGAAGGAGGTGGGAATTTGGAGCTGCGAACAAAATAAAAGATGAGAGTTATAAACGATGCATCCCATCACAAATATCTTCAGCATAATGTGTTATGATTCTGTGTTTCTGCTTGTCATGTTTAAGTTCTGTGCCTGGCTATGCCATGTCGTTTGATTCTGTGCTGAGTGACCACTGCATATGTCTGACTATTCTTAGGATTCTGTTTTGTGTTTTGGTAATTTAGATTTCTTGTTTTATTATTTTTTCATGTTCAGATCATTTAGTTTTCATGCCATGTTTTCACTTCCATGCATTGCACTTCGTCTACCCTGTCTTGTCTTGTGTAGGTCTTTGCCCACGGTCCCTAGTCTTGCGTGCCACTCATTTGGGTGATTTATTGGTTTCTGGGTTTTCAATCTTCTTTCATTATCTCGTGTGCTTCCTTCCCCTCTCTTTTACTATCTACTTACCAATACTAACAGTTTGTTGTTTTCACTAGATTACTAACCAGTATTAACATTGTATATTTTTACTAACTTACTAACATGCACTCGGGATTGTATAGCTGCACATACTAATTGACTAACGATCTCTCAGCAATCGCCCAATTCTAATCTCCGCCCTCTTGCCTAGCTCTGTTGCAGCTTCTGTGAATTTCCACTTATACTTCGTGCTTTTCTTTTCTTTTCAATATGCACTTTAGTACTCCTTAACCGGAGCTGTTGTTTGTTCATAGGATTGTCCTGTGATCCCTGTCTGCGTTTTGGCATTTGCCAAATTCATGTTATTAGATTATTCCTCATGTGTCACTCCTGATTATTGTATCATTGATTACATCTGTTCTCCCTGGTCATGTGTTTCACCCGGATGTATATTTAAGATGTCTGTTTAGTCACTTCCAGTTGTCAGATCGTTCTTCCTATGCCACGTTTGTTCTCGCCTCGATTCATAGTGATTTATCTTTCTGACTGGATTGCCTGACTTTCGATTTTTGCCTTTGTGATTTTGGATTACTGTTGCATCTGTGTGTTTTGACCATTTTTCTGCCCGACTACGAGATCTATTTGCTGCCCTGGTAACGATTCAGATTACGTCCTGTGGATTCTGGCTTGTCTCTCTGATAGAACTATTCCTGTGTAGCAGACCCATTTCTGTCCGACTACGATTAATGTGATTGCTGCCCTGGTTTTTGATACTATTTTTGCCAAACTGGTTTTTGACTTTTGGATTGTGGACTTTGTACAGTTGCTTTTCGCCCTGCGGGGGTTACCCTACTTTACCAATAAAACAAGCTCTACTTCATTTCCTGGTTCTCGCGACTGGTTCCTGATCGGTACACAACATAATGACTGGAATTCTTAAACAAATCACTCATGCTCAGATTGAAAATCATGGGGAAGGCAGCATTTTTCCAGGCTAAACCTAGAAGTAGATCGTGTTGTACACTACCGCTCAAGTTTGGGATCACTTGCAAATTTATTCGTTTCCCAAAAAAAAAGTTATCATGCGTTTCACAAACATTTTTACCCATTTCACAAATGATTAAAATTAATCAGATGATTTTCAAAGAATGATCCACATTCTTGCATAGAGGCCTATTATCAGGCAACTGTCAGTCTTCTTCATCAATCTCCTGGTATGGCAGCTAATCCAAGTTAAGCATCTTATAAGGCTAATTAATTATTAGAAAACCCTTCTGCAAATGTGTTGCACTGCTGAAAACCATTGAACTAATAAGGGAACGCAAAAGGGAGCATGGAATTCTTGAGGTTGGTTTAGTACCTGAGGCATCAGCAGTTGTTTGTTTACTGGCTCAAAATGGCAAAAAGGAAAGAACTTCCTTAAGAAACCCATCAGGATATTGAATGGAATTTCAAAACGAAACTACATCAAATCGTTCAGACTTATGAAGTTGGAATGAAATACGACGGTTGCTCCTTTATTTCTTCTGCCCGCACCATTGGGAAGAGATAAGATGGATAGCGTGTTCCTATTATTACACCCTGTTGCTGCATAAAACTTTGGGATTAACATGCTTGGACAACAACGCAAGATACGTTACACATTTATTTTAAATATGTGATCTTAACTCAGTACGAGAACATAGCAATTAGGCCGTATTCATTGCCCCCACTAAAAACGATAAAACCTAAGAGACAATAATAGTGGCCTAGTATTAAGCCGCTTGCACACAAGACGTGAAACGAATTTTTCACACTACAGATTGCGTTGAACGCAGTGTCTACGTGTCCGAAAGTCTGACAGGGTTTTAATATTTCTCCGTGTCCGACAGTCGATTATTGTTTTTAATTTCTTCAAATCTACTGAATGTTTCAGATATTAAACGTGAATGTTTTGATAAGAGGGCTCAGTTCTTCAAGCTGAGTACCGAGAATTTAAATCTTTGTTTCTGTTTAAGCTCTGCTCAATAAAGTGAGTCGACATTGGCGCAGGACATTGTACAATGTCTGTCGGACATCAAATGCAAAATACTCCATGTCTGACAGCCAAAAAGAAAAAAAGAGGACGATTAGAACAGATTGATAACGAAATAAAGAATAAAAAGAAACATTTTAACAATGGAACATCCAATGAACACGGCGATTTATTCATTTGCGGGCCATCTTTTTTGATGTTCTGTTTGTTGGTGATATATTTTTATTCTTTAATTCGTTATAAATCCCATATCAATACTTTTACTTTTTCCTGGCTGCCGCACATGGAGTATTTTGCATTTCGCGTCGCGCAGTCTCGATCGTGCATGCGATAGTTTATTCACACTGTCAATGATCATGGAATGATTTGATCAGACTACAAGCACTATTTAATCTCTGGTGTGGAAATAAACCATGAATCTGTTCGATCCATCTGACTAATTTTCAAAAGAGAGACCGAATAAAGACTGTTGCCTATCTTCAACGGAAGAAAACAGAAATGAAAAGACCAAAAAAATTCGATAGCTATCAATCTGCATTTTGTGAAGGTCGAACACAAACATGGCCAAGATCGCACGTATAATAATTCCTGGAATACTCCGAAAAATTAGAACTTTTATGACTTTCGGACACAGAGCCATATTAAAACCCTGTCTGACTAATGTGTCTTTGAATTGACTTTGACTGTAATCATTCGTGCGAAGAATTTGTTTCGTGTCTAGCGTGCAAGCGGCTTTACTGAGCATAGAACGCAAGTATTATATGCACTGCCCGACGGTGACGCAGTTTGTCGTTGGCTGAGAAAGATGTGAAGTCGTTGATTTGCATCATTGATTCAGCTGTGTTGATTAAGTCAGGTCGAGCTTCCATCACGCGTGCCAACCGCCTTTGATCTGACATCAGGACAATCGATATAGATACTATAATTTATGCGCTAATTCAGAGAGTTACATTAAACAGTGGTTGCTGTAATTATTTGCTGTATTGAAATGTGCCTGACATTCTGGAAACCTGCCTGTGAGGTTTCGGTGATGTGTGTGCACTGTGCGCCGGTCAGCCAAATTACCACTGCACAGAAAGTGAACCAGGTTGGAGCTGGCGAGCTTTCTGCGCAACTGCAGCGAAGACTTTTTCTACGAAATTGTCACTGCGTCTTGATGAATATGTGACACCTCTCCCTACTACGCCGCCACACCCATCTCAGCGCACGTTCGTCTACCAAAGGCTGCGCACGGTGTTGCACCTCACGAAATTACCACTGCGCGGGCTGCGTTAAGCTATGCCACGCTGCGCCACCCTGCGCTGCGCCAAGAAATTAGAGCCCACAGTCTGTGGAAACAGTTTGCCATGTAGTCCACAAATGCAAGTTTAGGGGTCTTCCGGGTAAAATGCATAAATAACCATGATGATGTAAAAACTAAGAAATAAACATACTCAACATGATTTTAACCTCATAAAATGTAGTATTTTAATAAAAATGTACATAGTTGTTTTGGAGATGGCACTTTAATGACAAAATCTGAAAATATACCGTGGCACTGATGTTTCAATAACCCATGGTCAGATTTTACTCAAATTAGTCTCATATGAAAGTTTTAAGATAGTTCTATGAAATGGAATAGAATTATTTGTTTGGAACATTTATGAATATTTAATGAGCTCTGTCATCTAACCATAATGAAAATCGCTATCATCAGCTTGCTTCATTTTCAAAATGGACCCCCAAGGGATGCACCTATCTAGAAAATCCTATGTCATTTCAAAGACCACCAACAGATACAAGTTCAGTCCAAATTTTAAGTCAATCAGATGAATATTAATGACTTTATGAATGCCACAAAGTTGAAAATCAGTCAAAATTGTGATTTTTGGTAATTTGCATTTAAAGTCACAAGTAACAATTGAGGCAGAGGAAAAACATAGATTATTGGTGTTTACTGGCATCTCACTGCGTTCCTTTATTTATTTTATGTGAAAATCAAAAATATTGAAATTTTTGAAAAAAATATACATTTTTACCCTGAAGATCCCTTAAATTTGGATCATGCAAAGAAGAAGCCATATGTGACCACAATCCAGAAATGCCCTCATCTTCTCTGGGCCAAAGCTCATTCAAAATGGACTAAGGCAAAATGGAAAACTGTTCTGTGGTCCGATAAATCAAAATTTTTTATTCCTTTAGGAAAACATAGATGCCATGACCTGCAAGTAAAGAGGAGAGGGACCATCCAGATTGTTATCAGCGCTCAGTTCAAAAGCTTGCACCTCTGATGGTATGGGGTTGCATTAATGGCTAAGGCATGGACAGCTTACCCATTTGGATAGGTATTATCAATGCTGAAAAGTATATAGAGGTTTTAGAACAACATCTCTTTCAGGGGAGGCCTTACACATTTCAACAAGACAATGCTAACCCACATACTGCATCCATCACAACAGGATGGCTTCGCCATCGAAGAGTCCGGGTGCTGAAATGGTCTCCCTGCAGTCCAGACCATTCACCAATAGAAAAGATTTGGCGCATCATAAAATGAAAAATCTGGTTAAGAAGAACCAGAACTGTTGAGCAGTTAGAGTCCTACACCAGACAACATCCCTTTTCCAAAACTCCAGCAACTGATCTCCTCACTTTCCAGATTGCTGTTAAAAGAAGAGGGGACGCTTCATAATGGTAAACATGGCCCTGTAACTTTTTTGAGATGTGTTTCTGCCATCAAATTCAAAATGAGTCAATATTTTTCATGAAATGGTAAAATGTGTCACTTTCAACATCTGATGTTGTCTGTGTTCTACTGTGAATAAAACTTGGGTTTATGAGATTTCCAAATCATTGGATATTGTTTTTATTCATGTTTTACACAACATCCAAACTTCATTGGAACTGGGGTTTGTTTAATGTTTGACCTGGTAGTGGCACCACAGGAAAGGTTGAAGGGACACACAAAACAAAATGATTTGTCCTCTATGCACTGAATTTTCATTGTCTGAGTCCGCCATACAGAGATCCAAATTTATTCTCAGACTTCTTCAATTACTGATTGTGTGAGGCTCTGCCCTGGATTTCCTGCTCTCTCCTATTATTCAATATTTACTTGCACCTGTTGTTAATCTTCACTGCGTGCTATTTAAGGCAAAGCTTCACACTCAGTGTTGGCTGAGTCTTGTGGCAATCATGCCGATTCTGTATTGCTAATTTTAAGACAGATGTATTTTTCCATTTCATGAGATGTGTTACAAACGTGTAATCATATTTTATGTATGTGCGAACAATAGTGTCGTTAACTAATATTAAAAAAATGTAACCAGATCTAACCCTGCACTTGAGTCCTGTTCTCATCTTAATGCAGCTGGGTAGCCTTATGGCATCCGGCAGGCAAAGCCGTAACAGATAGCCGAAAAGGCAATATGACATTTTACCAAATGAAACACAAAATAGTTACCAACAGCAACTTTTAAGCTTGTCCAGGAACTGGTTAACGATTGGCCTTGTCCA
Source organism: Gymnothorax reevesii (assembly GCA_029721435.1). Classification (NCBI taxonomy): domain Eukaryota; kingdom Metazoa; phylum Chordata; class Actinopteri; order Anguilliformes; family Muraenidae; genus Gymnothorax; species Gymnothorax reevesii. The sequence goes on along the minus strand of CM056583.1, from coordinate 55,184,736 downwards.
AGTGAGAAAGCATGCACAAAAAGGGGGCTGAACCCTTTGAGGAGTGATTGACACTGCATTCAAAAACTCCTCCTGGCTTTGATTGGTTAATTTTGCTTTGGCGCGGTAGATTCTTGCCAATGCCATTAGAAGCATTGGGTGGAGCCAAATTGACCTTTTTTTTTTTTTTTTTACAGATTACTTTTATTATCCACGACTGTCAGTATAGAGTGAAAATTTCAGCAAATATGGAAAAAAAAAAAAAAATATTTTTATGAGAGTCACCCGCTGCACCTTTAATGCAAAAATGGCAGATTACAAGTGTGTCTCGATCTTGATGTCTCAGTATTCATCATTCAGTTTAGCTTTACCTTAAAATTACCAATAAATATCTTGTAACACCTAAGGGGCAGTTGTTTCATTTGCAGTTCACTTCAGATGGAAGTTCTCTTTCACTTTTAGACATTTAGATTCAACTTGGCTGGCAGTAGTCATGTCTGTGTGGGTCTAGTGAAATTGAACCCAGTTATCTATTAAAATTTGTTGAATTCTACCATTTAGACACAAAGGGGGCCATTATTTTTTAGACTGGGCCAGGTAGGGCTGGATAACTTTTTACCTTAAAAACCTTACCACTCCGGTAACATTTTCTTAAAGTGCCTATAAAGGACGTACTCAATGTAAGATAGAAATCTTTTCTTGTTTTTAACTTCCCTGATGGGCCTGTATATGGGCCGTCGGAGTGTTAAGGGGTTAAATAAATGGTACCATTTACAAGCTTCATTTTGTCTTCAATCAGGTTGTCTCAATATTAAAATGAGTTTGATGATCTGAAACAAGAAATCAGGAAGGAAGCAAAAACCTCTTCACAGCACTGTATAGTGCTCCCAGTATATTGTTGTATATCACTGAGGCACACATTGTAGGTGTTTTACAATTTTGTAAAAACAATGCATCGCATCGATTAATGAAAAAATTAATGAATTCACTTGAAATTAATTTTATTTAACACTTCAGCGCTATACCAACTGCAGCATATTGTAGCCTTCAAGCAATTTTGTCCTTGATCAGCGTGTGGATATGCGCAGTTCTCACCTTTGATGAGTAAGTCTTACCTTCATTTTTCTGCATGACAGGAATGTGATTCGGGTAAAGAACATCTAAGGGGTTGGATTTGTCATCCAGCAGCTCATCAAGCAGCTTGTCAGAGTCTGAGGTTGTCCATGCTTTATGTGACAGCACCTGATTCGATTCTGATCTCCATGATTTGCAGAGCGTGGTATGGCCCTTGGGGCGGTTGTCAAACAAGTCGTGCTCACTCCTGCTTTTCTGAGATCTGTGGGCAAAATGGTGAGCCATCTGCCCCTGGGTGCCGCTGTGTGACGCATTTTGGGTGCTGGCCAACAAAGAGTTTCTCAGCGTGATGGGGGGAAGACTTTGAGTCCTTAGGGGTGGGAGACCCTTGTGTTCCTTTGCAGAGCCATTATCGTCCTTAAGCTGGTGTTTTTGAGTTTCTCCGGCTCGCATTCTAGCATCTGGACTGTCCTCTGTTTGGTTCTTCGGAGAGGCCTCCATGATGCAGTCAAACATGGCAATTATATCATCCACTTCCGACGTCTCATCCTTCATGTGGCGGTCCCGGTCCCGAGTCTTATCCAGTTGTCTCGACATCTGATGCTCCTTCCTCTTCTTGCAGGAGAAGATCTGGTTCAGAACACTAAGTTTTCCCTCCTTCTTTAGACTATCGCTGTTCTGGGAATGTAACTGCCTGTCCGACTCTGCAGATCTGTGGAGGAATGTCGGGAAACACAGGGAAACCTGGTTCTTCAACCATTTTTCAGGCATAAAGGCTAAAATGATAAATTGAAACAGGCTTATGACAATGACTATGGGATCCTTGCAAAGACCAATTGATGAAAATTAACTTCAATTTTTTCACCAGTCCACAATAATGGCTTGCACCACAAGGTATCTCTGCAAACACAGCCACAATCATATACAAATTAACAGCTGTTTTAAGGCATTTTTGCTTTCAGATCCTGTTCAGCTTAGGTTATGTATGTTTTTGCTTCTGTGTTTAAAGAATTATTTTCACTTTTATATTTTCTTTGACATTAAATGAACAAAGCTCCAGAGGAATGAGCCATAGTGCATATCACTGTGCCAAACCTGCTTTCTGTGGAGAGGAGTTTGATGCAGGCTGTGTGGCCACAGTACATTGCATATGTGAGTGGCGTGTTTTCGTTGATGTCCCGTGGGGCCGTCTCGACGCCCAACTGTAGCAGGGCCTGGACGCAGTCCGCCTTTCCGGCCGCAGCGGCCCAGTGAAGGGGGGTCCTTGAGGTTCCGGGCACACACAGGTCCAGCCGGAGAAAAGCACAGCATTGACATAGAAAAAGAAAGCAAACACAGACAAAACAGCAAACCAGCCTGCTGAAGCACTGTTTTCATGGGCACAGCTAGCCATATGATTGAGTAGATATATTGAATTAGCATCCCAATTTTCAACTTCCTTGAAATAATTCCGGCTTTCATCAAATTCCATTTCAAATAACTGAATTTACTTTATAACAAACTGTTAGCAGGCTAACTCCACAGAAGCAAATGAGGGTCATTAATATTTTTGTGATAGCTGCTGAAGGTGGACGTCAAGAGCAGCGGCCAAATATTTAAAAAGGCAAATCTCACAGCGTGAAGAGAGACTAAAAACAGATAGAAACTAGAAGAGCACTCAGAGAGCGCAGAACCTCCGCCGCCAGGGGGCAGCAAAGCCAAAAGCACGGCGATTGGAACTCCGGCCCATTGGAAAGACTTGAAATCTTGAACTTTGGAGTATATATCAGCAGTACTTTGGCCTAGATATGCCAAAATTTAATCACCTCTTCCTTGACTTAATACCCACCTACCCTGAAAATTTCATCAAAATCCGACCATTCGTTTTTGAGTTATCTTGTACAAAAACAAACAAACCAACAAACAAACGGCACCGAAAACATAAACCTCCTCGGCGGAGGTTAATAATGAGGCTCGCGCTACCAACGGACCTGACGCCGTCCGTGGTCGAAAACAAGCAAGCTTGAGGAAAACAAAGGAAAAGGGAAACAAATCAAAGATTCCCTGACACACTCACACTGCAGCCCCCAGCAATACTCTCTCAAGAGACCTTACCGGCTAAAGCGCCAAAGATGCACTGACACTCTAGCAAGGAACGCGAGGCGAAATTGGAGCTTAAATAGAGTCTGGGCAAGGCCCCAAATTACTGCCAGCTGGCCCAAGAATCCGATGGGGAGCAAAACGATATCGTCCCGGACGAGAGTAACAAACAGAGCTCTCAAAGCTCCCAAACCATGACAATTTTGAGCTTGAGTAAAGTTTTGTGCTCGCAGTTATTATGTGCACATGTAAAACAAAAAGAAGAATTTTTGCCGCAGTTGAAATATTTTGCGCATGTGAAAAAGTTTTGTGTATGCAAGTATGATTAGCACTTGTGTGAAAAAGTATTGCAGCTGTAGAAATACTTTGTGCGAGCGTGAAAGTTTTGTGTGCACAGATATAATCCGCACAAGTGAGAGAGTTTTGCTGCTGTAGAAATTTTTTTTGCAGATGTAAACAAGTTTCTTGCACGGATACTGTATGTACTGTAATCTACATGTGAAGAGTTCATTTGCAAAAACAGATAAAGGCCATTCTAAAAATGAAGAAACCAACAGCAGTTTGATGAATATTCCTTTGACTACACAATCCAAAAAACATCATTTAAGAAAAGTAAAAAATTGAGATATCTTTCTGAAATAATCCTACACTAATTTGATTGCTATTCCATGATGTGCACAATGAAAAAACATGAATTAGAAAAATCAATCAAAATGCACATACATAACTGTTTTTGCAAATGAACTCTTCACGTGTAAAACAGTTTTTTTGCAGAAATATTTTGTGTGGGTGCCATTAGTTTTTGCAGCTACATTTCAACAGTGAGGTTTCACAAAGCCTTCAAGACAAACGCACAAATTTCCTGTCTGTGCATGAAACACTGACATTACAAGCTACAATCTACAAATAAACAGCACAAATTTTGACAATTGCATTAATAAGGCAGCAGTATAAATGATCAGTGTGTGGTCTACCCCAGTGTGTGGTAAATGATCAACACAATCTTGAAAATGAAATTTTAGTTACAGAACTGTAATTAGAAAATTGAATGGATGAGACAAACAGCTAGCACTAGCCCATTCCGCAAATACAGCACACAGCTGATCACGCAGATCTGATATGCTGGTCCATTTGATATGCTGGTTTGTGGTCATCTGCTTTTCTCATGTAAAATCAAGTCTGATCATGCCCACAACCTGAAAGTTTGATCTTAAGTTCAAAGCCTCAACACAGGCTCATTTTTCTTCTGACAGCACTACAACGGAAGCAGCTGGCTCACCTCTCGTCCACATCAAGTGCCTGCAGGTTGGTCTCAGGGACACGCGCAAGCTCGTAGATTATGTCACTGTAGCCTGCGGCGGCCGCAATGTGGACCGATGTTTTCCCATTTTCGTCATCGTAGTTGATGACGGATGAGCCCAGGTGGTGGTCCAGAATGAGTGAGCACATGAATCTGCTACCACTCTAGACAGTGACAGGAAGAACAGAGTACATTGGTACCCAGTCAAGGGTGCTGACGCACCACTGTTAGACTGATGTTTTAAATGAGAATTTCACAATTTTACAATACTGGAGGGCCTTATTAGGTATCGTGATGAAAAAAAAATTATTTTATTGTCAAAATGACCTGGATAGAAATCCATTCATGATCTAACCCACTTAAATTATTCTTAGCATCCAGCAGGCTAGAGGCATAAATACACCCTGGATCCAAAACTCAGCTATTGTAGGTCACACAAATGCAAAACATGAAAAATACTTGCTGATGAACTGAACACTTACTGTGCAAAAACGAACACTTGCTCATTAATCAGCGCATGCAACTGAGCGAATGCTCTCTATCATTGCTTTAGCTTTTGAGAATGGTCTCTATCATTGCCTTAGCGATAGTGCAGCGGTTCTCAAATTCGATCCTGGCGCCCCACTGTGTATGCTGGTGTTTGTTCCAACAGCAATTACAATCTTAGGATTTTAACAAGCTGTTGATTTGTTTTACATTGGTGCATTTATGCAAATATCCACATTGAGATATATTGTAAATATTGGCAGAGGGAAACAATTTAACCAAACATTTAATCAACATAAATAATCAAAAGGTTCCTCATTGGTGAAACTCTTGACACATGGTGGCAAAACCCGACAATTTACTGGGCAAACAATGGTCACACCTATTGTGTTTTGTGTTGATTTTATTTGGTTCAGGCAGGTTATTTGGGAAAAACTTAAAACGCCTATGTTCAGAAAACTAATTTGGAGCTTATTGATTTTTTCAGAGTCTAATTTGATCTGTGTAAAAATGTTTTCACCTGAAAATCCTAGCAATATTGAAAATTAAGCACAACATGTTCAAGGGTTTTCATGCTTCATAGCAGAATGGATATGTCCATTCAAATGTGACTTAAGATGGTAAATAACTACTTTAAACATAGAATGCTGCTAATTAAGACAAAGTAACAGCTTTTAAAATCCTAGAATTGCAGTTGTGGCTGGAACAAAAACCAGCATACACTGGGGGGCGCCAGGACCGAACCACTGCGCTAGAGAATGGTCTCTATCATTGCTTTAGTTGTAGAGAATGGTCTCTATCAGTGATTCAGTTGTAGAGAATGGCCTCTCTCGTTGCTTCATCTTTAGAGAATGGTCTCTGTCATTGCTTTAGTTTTTAAAAAATAGTCTCTATCATTGCCTTTGCTTTAGGGAATGGTCTTTATCATTGTTTCAAATTTCGAACCCCAGCATTTAAGTCAAGTAAAAAATAACAAAAACCAAAAAATGGACAGACTGCAGACGAATGCACAAGGCAAGACTTCTCTCTCACGTGCAAGTGATCAGAGATCGAGCCACAGGGTATCACAAGGTTTCATACGACTCCATTCAGTATAATCCAAGATGCACTGCTTATGCAGAAGCAGCCCTAATAATACTACATTGATATTATAAGAATAAATAAAGAAAGAAAGCAGAAGCCCTTAGCTTTCAATATTAGTTCTATATTTAAACTACCACTTGGGCACTTTGTACTTGAACATCAGAATGAAACTTAAGAACAGGAAGCAGAAATTAGCATGATTCCACATTGCCATCGCAGCACTTTATCGCTTTGTGTTGTGGTTCAGATTTTTTGTGAAAGCAGTCATCATAATCAGATTTTAGAATATTTCGTGTCAGCTGCACATTATCAATAACAGCAATAAATCTAGAGCTCCAAGTAAAATTAACACCACCTTATGAAAGAACGAGATTTCAGACACAAGACACATGAAGGCCAAAAAATGCTGCCTGGTGTAGTAGTGGCATAACCACGCAACACATGTTTAGGCCTTTGCATTGAATCTCAGAAGTTCAGTTCTGCAGCATCATTCTCCATCCTTGCGTTTTTGTAAGTGTGGTCTCTCCCAAGGAAACTTGGTCTGAATGTTAGCATGATCCGATGTTATTGATAATGAAAAACAACTTTCGACTAGAGGGACTAAAGAAAATGGCCA